>CM076573.1:271878966-272513236 GCA_034641835.2 Pinus albicaulis
AACAATTTCAAAAATGTAAATTGCTAGAGAAATTGAATCCTTTTTTAAAAGGTATAATGGATTCAGCACCATCAAGAATCCCAAAATATCGAAAATCCTAAACTTTAACAGTTATACTTCATATATTAAAATATTTCTAATATTTCTACCAAATTTTATCATAATATATGTAAATTTTTTAAACTACACTTTTTCAAAATACAATTTAAGTAATAAGACATTAATATTGCAAGACATTAATATTCCGTTAAATGATTATCATTGAATTTAATTTCAGTAAAATAAACTAAACATAAGACATCTATAAGCAAAATAAGCGTTAAAAAATTAATTATTGCCGCATCGACCAAGGAAAATTAGAAGACTTGGGATTTGGCTCTCGACGACGTCTCATTAAAGTGGCCAACTATGCGCCAGTTGCCTTTTGCGGTGGGCTAATCCAATGAAGGAACACGAATATATTACTCAATGTCCATAGGAACTAGTACAAAATGATGTTGCTTTAGTACAAAATGATTTTGTTTCAGCGACTACATGTTGATATAATTAGTTTAAATAGTAGCCTAACGAGGTTACATTTTTGTGTGGTAAATTGTGGAAATTTTTGTATGATTTTGATTAAAAAAATAAAAATAAAAAAAATTGTGAAATAAAGATTTTAGTTGCTAAGTTTCAAGATTTTGGATTTTGTGTGTTCAAATATTTTTGATGGTGCTAAATTGATTTCCATGTTTAAAAAATTCAAACATTCTTATAATAAAAAATTTTAAGTAAAAAATAGACCAATTTACAGTGAAAAATTGTCTTAGTGAAATTATTGTGGTAGGCCACACCTTTAGTTTACTATTGAATGAAAACACTGATATATAACGAGCAATTTCCCCTAAAGATAAAAATATAAACTGAAGGAATTGATAATGTCTGTGATGTTTCTGCAAAAATGTTGCAAAAAAAGAAAGATAACGGCCTAAAGGGTGCAGGATGGAGGGGAGAAAATGTGCTCATGTTTGCAATACTCTCACACTTATGTTGATGTATGTTGTATGTCTAACAAACATTGCTCGAACCACCTGGCTAAATCATTTTTTTCCAATAATTTGACTATGTCAAAATCTTATATACATATGATATCCAATCTATAACATGAGAGGTAATGAGGAGAAACATTACCATAGGTCTCCAACCACCTGGCTAAATCATTTTTTTCCAATAATTTGACTATGTCAAAATCTTATATACATATGATATCCAATCTATAACATTGAAGGTAATGAGGAGAAACATTACCATAGGTTTTCATGAGCAGTAGCGCAAAAAATATGTAATTCCATAGAGGAAATGACTAAATTCAGTGTGTGTTGATAATGATATTAAATAAAGAGCATCTTTCACTGGAGTGACCTTTACATTTCAGGATGTTTTGCATTCAACATAAAGAAGGGGATTTTTTTTACAATTTTAGCTATCACCTTTTAAAAAAATTTAATTAATTTGAAGCCATTAATTACCATTTATGGTGTGTAGTTTACACAATCCAAGTGTCCAAGTAAAATTTCAAGGCATTTAATCCATTTATGCATTCAAAAATACAATTTTAAAAATGAAAAGTTACACATGACATATGAATAAATAGAACCCATATAGATTCATTTGGATGATTAAATCTATTAAGGTGCATACTTTTTCTCAAGTTTTGCACTCTACAAGAGGTCCCATTTGTTATCTTTAGCCTTGTGGATGTTAATTTTTTTTTTCTTTTTTTTCATATTTCCAAAAGTAATTATGGTTTCCTTTGCACAGGTCGTGAGGATCCCACAATAACGAGTGCCCATGTAAGTTAACCATAGCTAAGAAGCCTTTATGTCAAGGACATCCATTCCAAAACAAAAAAAATACCCAATAACGCCTCAGGTTGAACAGAAGCAATTTTGTGTGGGAGTTATCTTAAGAATCCCCAAAGCCTGAATTTCTATAGGAACTTGACGAAATATTTAGATATTTTATATTATATAAAAACAATGGTTTGGTTATGCTATAGATGTAAATTGGTTGAAAAATATTAAAATTAAGCCCATTTAATTTTTCAATTAAACATTTTATATCATTCTACATAAAAATATATACCTTAAGCACCTATAGGACATATTTAAAAAATACATAATTTAATGTAAATATTAACATATTTCTTAATATGCTATCATCAAGCATAGTGTAATATGCCATGGCGAAAATGACTTTCTTAAATCAAATTTAATATAAGGTGTCCATTTCCCACTACATCATAGGGATCATGGATTTTGAACATGAATCTCCATAACCACATCCTAAAAATGAGTATACTTAGTTTTTATTTATGATATATAAATACATATGTGACAACACATTAAACCTACCAAAATAAATGTATGTAAGAAAATTGCACCTTTCCTAGTTCCAAGATGAAGATAATTAATTATATTTTAATAAAAGAAGAACTTTCTTCTTGTAAAAGATTTATGACTTTGGTAATTGATCTCTTGCCTGAGGTTTCTTATTTATATTTTATTTTCGATGTCATATTATAATAATGCATATTTATTTATTATTTATTATTTATTTACATATGTAATATAATTATAAAAAGTAAGGTTATCAAGTTTATATTAATATAAATATTTAAAAGTGAAAATTTTAAAAATAATGCTAATTAAAAGTGAATTTGATTAAGTGGAATTTTTTCATAAATAATTTAAAAATTAATTATGTTTAAAAAATAAAATAATTATCCCTGATCAAGGTGTGAGACCCTTGGAACCATGTGTCACATGAAGAATGGAATTTCGCATAAGGTATGAGCAGAGGAGGGCATTCATTTAACCCTTCCATCACGTTGTGGTTAATTTCCCTACATTCAAATGTGTGAAACATATTCCTTCAAGTGCATGCAAAGGAATAATACCATCTCGAGGATCAATGGAAATGATGTTATAGCTGTTAAGTAGTATGGTGCATGAAGCATTTTAGGTGTTTCTTGGCTCATCGAGGGATACAAATTTACATTGTTCTCATTTCTTAGGGTCGTGTAGGCATGGTGGTGGTATTATGTTTGTCACTCCTCCTACGGGCTAAATAAGGTAACATCTCTTTCCATGTTTCTCTTGGTGAAACTTTGCCTTTCATTCCCTGGGTGGAGGGTGTGTTTTTTTAAGATATGGTCGGTTCTCAAAGTTGATGTTTTTGGCTTGCGTGAATTATTTCTTTGGCATTCTGAGTGGTGCTTCTTCGTCTGTATCTGTCAGTTTTTTGTTTCTTTTATAAGTGTTGCCTGAGCTTTTAGTGGTGGCGGTTTTCTCAGGCGAAGCTTTTAGTGTTGGTGTTGTTTTGGATCTCTGGTGTAGGCATTGCCTAGATTTCCTTCCTGGGGTTGCTGATAGGACAATTCCCTTTAGTGAAGCCTAGTGGATTTGGTGTCAGTCAGGTTTCTAGGAAAATGTACTTCTAGTTCTTCTTATGCGCAGCTGGGAGGTGTTGTTTTGGATTTTCTAGGCAATGGGAAATGTCTTCCAGTTATAGCTTGTATTTTTTATTGTTTCACGATGATTTTGGGTCGAGGTAATGAGCGGTGTTGTGATACCTTGAATTCTCTATATCTTGTGTTGAATGTTTAGTTTCTAGTGGAGGGTGGACGATTGGTAGTGCATGTCACTTCTGGGTGTGTGGTGCTAGGCTTGATTAGGTTGTCCTTGGTGTGGATTGGGGTTATTTTCAAGGGTATAGGTTTCAAAACGATGACCAGAATGAATTCAAGTCTATATTCCTTCTGTGCCCCTATTCAGGCAAATGTGGAAGCACATCGCCTTCGGGAGGGATCTATTATATTGGATGGAGTTTTGAGTGGTGGTGTGAGAGAAGATGGTGATAGCATCAGCCATATTGTTGGAATTGTGCATGACTTTAGGCATGGGGGTAATGGAGCACATGGTGGGCGAAGGTCTTCGGTTGGTCTTGTGGTTGGAAGGTGTAGCGGGATCTTGGCTCAGACCAGTTATGGAGTAGAAAATAGATGTAGGGGAATTTTTCATGGTTGAGTTTCAAGCACACAAGTGCAGAGAAGAAATCTGAGTGTGGGGACAGTTGTACGCACATTTGTTATGCGTACTCAGTAAGACGCTACAAGCGATGGTCCAATATGTCGTAGAAATGCTGGAATATCAAGATAGGGTCTAGTGGGAGGAACATGAAGCAAATATGGTCAAGATGGAACAAATCAATTATTTTTAATTCCATGTTCGCAAAATAATTGTGGTTGTCTTGTTTGGGAATAATCTATTGACTAAGAAGATAAAAAAATTGGAAGCTTGTCTTGCTTACTTCGAGAAACATGTCAATTATTAGTACCCTCCTCCTCCTCCTCCTCATAGAATGGGGCTAGATAATCCTTCTTCAATCACTTCTGATGACTGATTATAGTAACCGGTGTCTTTCTAGTTGTTTTTTTTCTGGTATGTAAGGCCTATAAGGCTATGGATCTCTTTGTTGGCCATTTTTATTTTTGTATGTAGCATGGTAATAACATTGCTCAACAAACTTGGTTAGGGTGAGACAACATGCATTTTGAGATATTTTTATATGCTTTTTTAGTAATGAAAAAATTTTCACTTACACAAAAAAATATTATAATATATTTTTTAAATGGAAATATTTAGTTTCAATGAAAGTGAGTTATTTAATTGATGTGATAATTTTTCGATCACTTGAATATTAACATTGCTAATAATTTATTATTATTCTTTACATTTCTTTAATAATCAGTGAGTAAACATTTTTCTCATTTTTAATTTGAAATAATAAGTAAACACTCATCACTTGTCATTTTAAGGATTACCTATTAGGTATTTGATATAAATTTACAATTTGGAAAATTTTCACATTATACATATATTTGTTTTTGTATGTGGAATGAATAAATTATAAATCCCAATTTCATATTAACAAAGTATAAATATAATGGAGAATATATATATATATATATATATATATATATATATATATATATATATATGGTCTTAATGGACGTTAACCATGATCATCATCAATATATATATATGTATGTGTGTGTGTGTGTGTTTCTTTGGTAAATGTTATAAGTAACAATTTAAAGAGGATTAAAATATATATACTTTTATAAACCTCAAATGAAAAATATCATATATCAATTTAACATCCAATTTAATTATAATCTTAAAATTAAAATATTATTATTATTATTATTATTATTCAAAAAACAATAAAAATAAATAAATAAATAACTTAATTCTAATTTATATATTAAAAATTAATTAAATATATTTATCCCCTACTTTATTATGGAGATTCTTAATTTGTAAATAGGCTTTGTTACAATACCATGGGCCATTACTATTGATTATCAATACTGCATGCCTAAAAAACCATAATTCATTTCATATCACACTTTTTTATATAAGGGTTTTTAATTAATTAATCTAATTAAAAGGACAAAAAAGAAATAACTACTTTGGAGATAAATCTCAATCATTGATTTGTGCATAGTACTATGAAATTTCTAGAATATTTCATAAAGGTTAAATCCTTACCATCCACCTAATAATTATTCATAATAATTCATAACTAGTTAATGTGGATCTTCGTGAGTTCAATATTAAAACCAAGAAATATCCAACTATTTCATTTATAATTTTGGCGTTGATTTCTTCCATGTTTTTTATTTCTTCCATGTTTTTTTGGTTTCACTTTTAGGTAAGCGTGTGTATCTTTGTAAGCTTATTGGTGTAAAGATATTATGTGTTATTTAGCTCATATATGCCAATGGATAAATGTATTCTTCTTTCTGCATAATCATATATACATATGCGTTTGAAAAGCTATGTCGTGATCTTTGTAATCTTATTGGTGTAAAGATCTTATGTGTTATTTAGCTCATACATAAAATGGATATATGTATTATTCTTTCTGCATAAGAATATATACATATGCTTATGAAAAGCTATGTATTCATCAAGTGTAGTGTATTATAGAGTTTTTTTTTAAGTTGCATTGAGTTTAATAAATTTAAAAAATTATATAGTGCCAAGTGGCTACCGGCCCACGAATTTCCTATGGATTTCAAATTATTCCAATTTTAATAAACTCATCCATGATATGTTCGTCATTATTATTTAAAACATTCACTATATATAATGAAATTTCATTTAAAAAAATAGATTAGTCACGTGGCTCCTCACATACCAATTACCTAGAGATTTGAGATTATTCCAATTCTAATAAGTTCCTCCATGATAAGTTCCTCATTATTATTTATAAAATTCATTTATATATAACAAAATTTTATTTAGAAAAAAGGTTCATTTTACAATAATATTTTATTTATAACATTCATTTATATATAAGCAAATTTTATTTAGAAAAATAGTCCATTTTCCAATAATACGAGATATTATTTTTTTCCTTCTATTAAATTTGACCCATGTCAAAACAAAGTGTACAATGCCTATCCTAACTAATTTCAAAAAATTATGGGTGTAGTGTATTATATTCGTGTTAAGTGGCTCCCATCCCACCAATTTCCTAAGAATTTGTTATTATTTCAATTTTAATAAGTTCATCAATGATAAGTTCCTCATTATTATTTATAACATTCATTTATATACAAGAAAATTTTATTGATAAAAATTTTCTATTACTTTTAATAAATTTAAAAATTAGATTCGTTTCATGTGGTTCCCCACCCACCAATTTCCTAGGAATTTAAGATTATTCCAATTCTATAAATTCATGTATAATAAATTCTTTATTATTATTTATAACATTCATTTATATAAGAAAATTTTATTTAGTAAATGGTGAATTTTACAATATAATGTGGAATTTTTTTTTCTTAATTTAAAATTGACCCATGACCCAAAAAAAAAAAAACCCCGATCGGGGTGCCACCGAGAAATGCGGTCGGATGATCGTCTAGCTGTCATAACTCATTAATCCTGAAGATGGCTGTCAGCATAACTGGAAAGAGCCTCATCCTTTGCATGTGCACATGATGTAAGGTAATAATGATGCAAGCTTGCGACATGACTTATATTAAATGCATGCCGGCATTCAAAACCATTATCTTTGGTAGCTTGCAATATTTCACTCCTGTTGTTCAAGTCCACGATTGAAGAGCTCTGTTTGCAAATACGCCCAGGTAGCAGGGGAACCTAACGTCGTCTCAGACCAGGTGGAGCAAGAATTGGTGGTATGTTATGGATTTCTACCTTCTTCTGCAAATAGGTTTATTTTTGATGTCAGAGGAATATTGTTACTGTTTATTCCAATATTGAACTTGCACCATGATTTGGAAATTGACCCTGTTTTTAGAAGCCCAGACCTCAACTGTAGGACTATTTGTTTCCTTTTTATTTGGGTTTTCAATGTTTTAATTCCTAGTGATGTTTTGGATGAAAGGGTAAAACTCTGTTTCGTAGGAAAGTTTGCTTTAATTTCTGGTTTCCTACTCTCCAGTCTCGGTATATCTCTGTCTATGTCTCATGGAGCTCTGGTAATTTTCATATAATTAAGCATTACATCTTCTATTCATCTCACTAGGTGCACTGGGGTTCATATCATGTACGGTATTGGGAGAATAGGCTTTCACATCCTACAAGGTCCTGGGCATCAATCCAGAAACAGATAGTTAGGGTTGTCAAACCTAAGGATAATCTAGGACCTTCTAAAATAGGTCAGAAATATAATCAACAGGTTCTCGAGCATTTAGCAGAAATGTATACAGCAAATACCCCTAATCATATCCACCAGAGCATTCATGGCTACGAAAAACAGAGTACCAATGAAGAGGTGGATATCCAGGAACAACAAGCAAAAATTGATTTCATCATAGACCATGGGAGCACCAGGGGAAGGATCTCCTTATTCCAGCAAACCATCAAAACCTATTGGAAGTTTTAGTGTGTATTGGAAAAAGCTCTGATTAGCATGCAACAGTAGGAAGCTCATACATCCATTCTATTTGAGCTGAATCAAATTAAATAGGACACGAGGGAAATTTAAAAGACTCAAATGCAACAGAATGCATGCATAGGGAGAATTGAACAATAGTTGCTATCACTGCAACAAGTAGAGACTCCAGGTTCTACAGCTAAGGACCCAGCACTAGTTTACTCTTCAGATGGATAATATTCCTTACTTTTTAGTCTTTTTGCACGAATTTTTTCAATAGCACTTATAGATGCTGCTTTTATTGAAAATATTATGGACATAGTAGAGTGGTACTAGCTGCTATAGATAGACTGAAACAATACCAATTTTGGTTGGATTTTAACTCTTTAAGGTGGCCAACAAACCTAGTTTCCTTCGAGCAGGTTGAGGCACCAATGTAATGATGTATTTATTTAGAAATTTGTCCTAAATAGTAGAAAATAGTAGGTCCTATGGAATTTACAAAAAAAAAGAGAGCAAAAACAAAAACCAAAAACCAAAACCAAACAAAAGTCAAATAGAAATGAAAAAAATAGACAATTATAACCAATTAAAAAAAAAAAAAACCATCGATGTAATTAAGAATCCACGTAAAGTACACATTTATGTTCGGTACTAATAAATCTGAATGATTGAGGAAAATCTCTCGATAGTTTGCAAATATCAAAATTGCGGACTTTTGTCTGATTTATCAAAAAAAAAATGTTCAGAATTTTTTAATTTAACAATTCGAATTATTTTAAAATTTTAATTGTTTATAATTTTTTAAAATTACAAAATTAAAATAAATATTAATAACACCAATTATGGAAATTTATATATAATAATAAAATTAACTATAAAATAATTTATAAATTTATAAAAATCACTTTCGTTAATGATGATGATGGTTAACTTCCACTCAGACCAATCTTTGGTCTATTGGACCTAAAGAAGAGAGTTATTTAGTTTGATTTAAGATTTTATTCCTACGCTGAAAAAGCTTGGAGAGAAGCCTCCCTAGCTCACTATAATTTTGACATCTTAAAAGGCTAGTGAGGTTAGTATTGCAACAAAGATTATGAAATTGAGCTCTAATGTGGTTGTACTTGGAGCACTCTAAGAGGAAGTGATTTTCATCCTCCATTTTCATATTCTCAGAGAGCTCATGAGAGTTCGTTCTAATCTTGGCTATATTAATTTTATTCTTTGAGCTAGTTGAAACAGAGAGATAATTTTGATCTTCTAGGGTGGGGTTGATGACCTCCTTATAATATCTTAATTTTCTTTTAGCTATTAGTTATTTCTCACACCACATTTTTTTTTTGAACTTAGAAGTCAAAATTTTTTTAATGTTACTAATTTTTTGCAATGAAACATTCTCATCAATATCCCAATGGTTTAACGAGGACCTAGTGTCTTTATACCAACCTCGTTTAAGCCTTAGGCGGTTTTGGCTAGAATTTAAATCTAGCTTAGGAAGTCTATGGTCTCCTATGCTATTTATCTTGTTCTTGTACAACAGAAGCCTAGTCATAGCTAGGCTCTCGATAGGGGAAAGACCCACTTCTATAAGGAGAATAGGATAGGGTGTATTAATTTTAATTTTAAGGTTATAATTTATAAAACGGTTATGGATTTGCTCAATCTTTCTCTAAGATTCTCTAGAGATATTGCAACCCCAAATCTGACATCCATATAAGATAACAGGAGTGAGTAAAGTTTCAAAGAGGAACTTATTTCTATCCCACATTATGAGGTTTTTTGTTTTACAATTATTTTCAAGACCAAAATAAGCTTTCCACCCCCCATTATAGTTCCAGTTGATCTTATGATGAATATGAATTCCTAGGTACTTGTAAGAGGACACTTCCTCCAAGTTACTATTGTCATACATAAAATTAGCGTAAGTGTCATTCTTGGATTTGATAATCATAACTTTTTTTTTGTCATTGTTAACAAACATACCCATGGTAGAGAAAAAATCCTTAAGAAGTATAGGTTGCTTATCAAGATCAGATGGGCACCTTGCGAGAAGAACAATATCATCAGCATAGAGAAGAAGGATGATGACTATCCCAGCTAAGATCGTGTGAGCACACCCTGCTTCCTTTAAACAACCTTCTAGCTTGTCGATGTAAATGCCAAATAGGGTAGTGGAGATGGGGCAACCTTGTTTAACTCTGATATTAAACTTAATATCTTTTGACCACCCCTCATTACTCTTTAAATTGGAAATTACATTCTCGTATAACCTTATAGCGGTCGCTCTTAACTCGAAAGGAACATTTAACTCTTATAATCTATTCCATAGGTTGTTTATAGGAACCATATCGAAAGCCTTTGTAAAGTGCACAAAGCAACATAAGAGATTGGATTTATCATTGCAGAATTCCTCCACAAAGATCCTAAGCGTAATGAGGTGGTCCATTGTTGAGTGCTGCCTTCTAAAACCCACTTGGCCTTTAGCCCTCTTACCTTCACTTTCAAGCCAAATGCTTGGCTTCTTTTCCAAAATAATACCATATAACTTGGCTAAGAGACAGTTGATCATAATTTTCCGATAATTAAAGGGGTTATTTGTATCCCCACTTTTAAAAATATGGATAATGAGGCTCTGAGTCCAAGTTTTAGGGAACCCTTGCTTGATCGCTTGGTTGAAAAGCTTGTGGACATGGGGGATGAGGATAGGACCTCCAATTTTTAATATTTCCACCTAGTAACCTTCAATGTCTTTAGATTTCCCATTTCCCAGGTGTTTAACCCCAAAATCAATGTCTTATAATGAGAAAAATTCTTTTGTTGTGAGAAAGGTTTCAAAATCCCCGACATTTGGAGATTCATAAAGCTTTTTAAGATATTAATTCCAGTCATGTAAAGAAATTTTATTATTATGTTTAGTTTTTCTAGTTAGAATCTGCCTCTAGAATTTCTTAGGAGCCACCTTAGAGAGGTGTAAGAGATTCTCTTGTCTTTTAAAAATATATTGCGTTTTTTTCCTTTTAGTTAGGGCTTTGTAGATTTTTATCTTGTCAATTTTGAGAGATTCATCAATAGCTTCCTTCATTTATCTCCTCGCACTTTTACAATCTTTGTCATACCATGGGTTGGTTTTGTTATTTCTTTTATTACTTGAGACTTCAATTGGGAACTTGTTCAAATAATATGAGAGGGTTGTAGTAAAATTATGATAGAGGTCATCTATGTTGTCTATACTAGATAAAGGAAGAAAATTAGTTTTTAATTCATTTAGAAAGAGATCATTTTTATTTCTATCAAAGATTAAGTTATTGTGACTATAAGGATTATCTTCTATGGGATCTTTATGCATGAAAAAATTGAGAGTTATGACTAAAGGCCTATGATTAGAGTCAGGCTCATGGTCGTTTAAGATATCAAAATTTATTATTTCATTGTATAAAGGGAGATCGGAAATAACATAGTCTACCACGCTACTACCAAGCCCATGGATGCAGGTCATCTGGCTAGAATTGGGCCACTTCTTTAGAACATTGCAAATTATGATATCCTGAGCATTACAGAGCTTGACTAGCTTCGACCCAAACAAATTATCCCTGAGGTCTTCAGAGCTCCTTTTGTACCGACTAGCCAGAGTAAGCTCTTCATCTAACCAAATAGGATTGGGGTTGGAATGATTGATTAGAAGAATAGCTTGGTTGCTTGAACTTCGAGCATTAAATTCACCCACTAAAAGGATATTACCTTCATTCCATAGGCTAGAAATATCATTCTCTAAACCATTATAACGACTATTTTTATCTAGATTATTTTTCTTATAGAAGTTAGAATTAATGGGAGAAAAATAATTGATTTCTATGTAGGTATTTTTATCATTAATGTCAGTAATCTCAATCCAACTATATTGGTTGTAAGGGTCGTTTTTATAAATTCTAGTATGGGGGGAGATGCTCTTCTTAATGTAGGAAGTTCTGCCCCCAATGCCTCTACGAGAGGATCGCTTGTTCCAGGTAGACCATAGTGCAAAGCCATATATGTTAGGGACCTTAGATTCTTTGTGCTCCCAAGTTGATTAGTCTAAATATTTTGAAAAAGTGTTGTATTTCTTGTCATTTAAATTATACATATAATTAAACCTAAGTACTAAATGTATATTATATTATTTATTTTAATTATACATTTTTTGAATTTTTGTATTGTGGATAATTTTTACTAATATATGAAATTTTAATAGTAAGTTTGAAGATAATATAGATGTAAGTTGGTATTATTGTATTTGGAATGGATTTTTACAGATTTGGAATTTATGACAACAAATATAATATGATCGACTCTAAATTAATTATCAAATAATTAACCCAAATTTATTTCAATAATTATTATGTTTTAATTTTGTTTGTCGAGTCTTGGTTAAATGGTGATGAGGCTGGATTTTATAGCACTTATCACAGATTCAATTCCCTTCTAGGATCAGGGGTGATGTATCTGGACATGTTGTTGAAGATGGAGTAAAAAAAAAATGTTAAAAAAAAAGAGAGAAATGAAAGGTACTACCAAACTTTTAAAAAAAATTATTATGTTTCAATTTTAATTTTGTTTAAAATATTTAACTAAATAGACATAAAATTACATTATATATAAGCAAATATTATTTTGCAAAATCGTTCATTGTACAATAAGATGAGTAATTCTTTTTTTTTTAAGTTAAAATTGACTCATGTCAAAACAAGGTGGAAAATGACTATCCTAACTAATTTTAAAAAGAGAGTGTATTCAGAAATTGTTAGGTTGCATTGAATTTTAATAAATTAAAAAAAAAATATTCATGCTACATAGCTCCCCACCCACTTATTTCCTAGTGATTTGTGATTATTTTAATTCTAATAAGTTCCTCAATGATATGTTCCTCATTATTATTAATAACATTCATTTATGTATAAGAAAATTTTATTTAGCAAAATTGTCTATTACTTTTAGTAAATTTAAAAAATTATATTTTTTCTATGTGGTTCCTCACCAACCAATTTCGTAGCAATTTGAGATTATTCCAATTTTATAATTTCCTTCATGATAAGTTTCACATTATTATTTATAAGATTTATTAATATATAACCAAATTTTATTTAGAAAAATGATCCATTTTATAATAAGATAAAAAAAAATTGTCTTAAACTAAAATTAACTCGTGTCAAAAAAACACACAAACAAATGCCAAATAGAAATAGAAATGAAAACAATAAACAATACATAATCAAACTAATTAAAAAAAAAAAAAATCTTTAATATAATTAAAAATCCAAATAAAAACAAACACATTTATATAATCGATCTGAAATATTTGAGACAAATCGATTCATAGTTTACACATATCAAAGGTGTGGACTTTATTATGATTTATCAAAAACTGTTTCGAATTTTTTAATTTAACCATTACAATTATTTTAATATTTTAATGGTTCATAATTTTTAAAAATTATAAAATTAAAATAAATATTAATAACACCACAGAAATTTATATATAATAATAAAACTAAATATAAATTAACTATAAATTAGTTTAAAAAATTTAAAAAATCGCTTTCATTAATATAAAAATCACCATATTGCTTAATCTAAATATTTTGAAAAAAATGTTTTAGTTCTTGTCATTTAAATTATATATATAATTAAAAATAATATTCGAGAGTGTAAATTTATGTAATCTAAATTTATTTTCAATAAAAAATTTATGGGAAATTATATCATAGATCATAGATTCAAGTTTTTTTTAATTATCAAGTACAGTTGATTATAAGAGAATGATGATTGGCTTATCAATACCATTAATAATTAATGCAGAGAAAGCAACTGTCAAAATCGAAATTAATAGTAAACTAGCAATTGCACCACATGTTGCAAAGGAAATGTTGTAAGGTTGTGGTATAGGAAAGAATAGCATATAAGAAAGAAGAGGTAGTAAGAACTTTCTTGGCTCCAACTGATCCTCCAGAATAAGGATACCTCAAATCAAAATATTCATATTGGGTAATTGATGTGAAACAAATTCTTTGTTATTAATTGCATGTAAGATGTGTTTTTTCATAATGGATGAAACATTCTGGCCAAAGTACTGAAGACCTTTATATGATGAAATCTGTATGTAGGCACTTGGTTTTTATCACCAAGTTGGGCAGACCTCACCCTTCCACGAAATTATTTGCTTCTATCACATTCACAATGTTGAATTCCTCTAATACTACTCCTATAACTCTGACTCTGCTCTACAACTATAATTATTTAATGGAATAAAAATTTATCACTATGACATGTTGTACTTCATAAGAAACTAAGCTTAAGTATGGTAATAATTATTTAATGGAATAAAAATTTATCACTATGACATGTTGTACTTCATAAGAGACTAAACTTAAGTACGGTAAATCCACCTGCACCTATCATTTGAACATAGAGCATAGAGTTATCTTAATCGTCAACTTTATGGATAAGAGATGTTTGGGCCCTTTTTAACCCTTGGGGGTGATCAATTAATCTCAGTTCAGATAATTTATATTAATAAATTATCTACAATCATATTTCCATAATTCCTCTTTGAACAACCAATATTCCACTTCTTTGGAACTTTTCACCTCAATCAAAATAACAAACATCATGAAGACCCAAAAGTAAGAAGAAAAAATCAGCTCATAATCAGGGAATCGCATATTTTAAAAATTTTCTATTATTAATTTAGTTTTTTATATATTAAGAAATAATACTCATGAATTATAAAACAGTTGTAACATAAATAATATATAACAAAAAAACCATGTCTTTTTGGAATAATAAAATAGTTGTAAGGAAAATAATACATAACAAGAAAAACTATGTATATTTGGATGTATGAAAATTTAGATACATTTTATTAAGTAAAATTTTAAAATAATAATGGTTATAAACATTTAAAAATAATTTTATTAAATAATTAGTTTAGATCCATAGTTAAATTGATTTAGACCATCCTAGTTCCCCTTATAAGGAAACTACATTCCAAATGAATATCATAGGTCAAGACCATGGGCTTTATTTATAGTTTATCATTTTATGTATTTTACAAAAAAGAATTATTCATTAAACAAATTTATGTTAAATCTAGTTTTATTAAGTTATTAATTTAAATTTTATTAAAAAATTTGAGGTTAAAATCTAACAAAATTTTAATAACAACATTTTAACTTAAAAGTCACCAAAACCTAAATTACAACTAACTTGTTAAAAAGAAAAAAAATAACATTATAAAAAACATATATAAAAATATTTACTTGATCTAATGGCCTAAATGATGTTGATGATGATGGTGGTGGTTAGCGTCCACTGAGACAAATCTTTGGTCTATCGACCTAAAGAAAAGAGTTATTTAGTTTGATTTAATATTTTATTCCTATGCTAAAAAAGCTTGGAGAGAAGCCTCCCGAGCTCACTATAATTTTGACATCTTAAAAGGCTAGGAAGGTTAGTATTGCAACAAAGATTATGAATTTGAGCTCTAATGTGGTTGTAGCTGGGGCACTCTAAGAGGAAGTGATTTTCATCCTCCATGTTCATATTCTCAGAGAGATGGAAGATCCTTTCCATCCATGGTGTTTTAGGAACTGTTCAACAACCTGTTTCACTATGGAGCTCATAGAAGTTCATTCTAATCTTGGCTATATTAATTTTCTTCTTTGAGCTAGTTAAAACAGATAAATACTTTTGATCATCTAGGGTGTGGTTGATGACCTCCTTATAATATCTTAATTTTCTTTTAGCTATTAGATCTCTCTCATTTCAATCATCTAACATTTGATCCAATGACTCAAACATGGATAGAGTGGTAGCTAAATCAGTTGTATTCAAATAGTCGGTGTAAAAAAAAATAATAATAAAAATAGAAGTTAAGAAATTATAATTTTTACCTCTTACAACTATCTAATAAAAAAAAATTAATTAAATTCTATAAAATCAAAGGAAATTAATTTAAAATCATCATACAAACAAAATAAAGATTAATAAATTATATTATAAATCATGAAATATATAAATAATAAAAAATAATAATAATAGTCAATAATGTTTACCCATTATAACTCTTTATAATTAAAAAAATTTAAATAAATGAAATCTAAATAAATTAAAAGTCAACTTTAAAAAAAAGTATCTAATAGAATAATATTAAAAGTAAATTAAAAGTCACCCTATAAAAAAAAAAAATTTATTAAAAATAAATCATAAAAATTTATAAATAATAACTTCCCAAAAAACTCAAAGGAAACAAGTCTATATATATATATCAAAAAAAATATATGAAATATAAAGAATAAAAAAATCAAAATAAGAGCCAAAAGGAGGAACAGGAAAACCCTAGGAAAAGATAGAAAAGATCCAACAACTACTAATCTTCCACCCGTCATCTCTATTGAGCGTACTAGACATTTTCTCAATTTCAATAACTTCCCTAAATTTTCGGCGATGGAAATGCTCAACCCTAGCAATAAATTTCGAATCCTCCAAACAAACATGGTGCAATGTCTTTGCAGCATGTTCAGCCAAAGCAGAGGACTTAGTTCTACAATGCCTAATATCAACCGCATGCTCTTGAATTCTTTTGTTAACAGAACCACCAGTTTCTCCAATATAGGGGATCCCACGAGAACAAGGGATTTATACACTCCTTTCAAGCTTTTGAGGTGAAGAGGGTCTTTAAAAAAATGGAGAGCACTCTAAATAGTGTTCAGATGTCTAAGGAAGAGATCTTATGTTTCCTCAAAATCCTAGTGATTCTGTCACTAGTAACTTGGATAAAAGGCAGATGCACGCTAGCAATCAAGTTACCTCAATCCTTCTTTGGTTTTGGATGGCTGCTGGAATTTAAGAAAGCCTTCAAACCTTAACTTTTACTATAGTCATTCTTCTCAAATACCTTAAGGAGATGGGCTTTCTCTTCTTCCAAGTGTTCATCATCTTAGACTCTAAGGAATCTTGTGGCCAGAGTGTTGAGAACACCAAATTTTTTAGAAGGATAATGATGAGACCTAGCATGAAGATATTTCTCTGTGTGAGTTTTTTTCTAGCATAATTTGTAAGATAAGGAGCCATTATCATCTATGGATATTAACACATCAAGAAATGGAAGGCTACCATCCATCTCAGTTTCCATAGTAAACTTAGTGGAGCTATATATAAAGGTTTCATCTACAAATCGCTTCCAAATTTTAGGCTTCAAAGGAGTAGAAGCTAAGGCTCTCGATTCAAAATATTCCATAAAGAGGTTGAAAATTACAGGGGAAAGCAGAGAACCCATGACAACACCACAAGTTTTTTCTTAGAATTCTCCTTCAAAGCTAAAAAAGGTAGAGGTAACACAAATTTATACCAATTTAGCAGCATTAGGGCGAGTAATATGATTGAAAACTTCCACTTCCTCATTGGTAGGGATATTGGTATAAAAAGAGACAACATCAAAGCTCACAAGAGTGTCATTTAGATCATATTCTATGTCCTTTAACTCATTGATAAAAGAAGAGGAATCATTAACATAAAAATCCATATGACCCAAAAGAGGCTTAAGCTTTTGAGCCAAATACTTAGCTAGGAGATAAGTGGACCCACAAACAGTATTAACAATTGGTCTGAGGATGACACCTTCTTTATGAATTTTCAGAAGCTTATAAATCCTCGGGGTGGTAGGATTGCTTCCAAAAAGCTTTTAGCTCATGGAACCCACAGAGCTGCTAGATTTAATAATAGCTACCACGCTCTTAGATATTTTATTAATGGGGTTTTTTGCAAACTTTTTATAACTTTTTGTAACTTCTGTTTTTACAAAAATAGTCAAACATCTTCCTACTATAATCATCTTTCATCAATATATATATATATATATATGGATATATATATAGATATAGATATAGATATAGATATATATATATATATATATATATATATATATATATATATATATATATAGAGAGAGAGAGAGAGAGAGAGAGAGAGAGAGAGAGAGAGAGAGAGAGAGAGAGATATTTTCTTTTATTTTTAAATTAATTGACTTGTTTACTTTGAGTTTTTTTGGTTTGTTATCACTTATATATTTTTTTGATTTATTTTGTAACATGTGACCAATCACCTCATAAAAAATATTATTTAAATATGTTTTCCATGGTAAATGTAAAACTTACTCGCTCCTCAAACTATATCATATTCTTTAGCTTTGGTTGACATAACATATTGGTTACTATTTTAAGTTTCTCAACTTTATATTAATAGAACTATGGGTAACATGTTAATATAGAACTTCATATTGATTTCTCTTGGTTTACCTCATCATTATGCACTAGATCATATGATCTTTTCCACCCGAGGAATTTTATGATTTAATTCGTATCTAAGTTATGTCATTTCTCACATACATTGATTAGAAATTTGGTTTAAAATAATGTAGGTTGTGAAGATTTGTTGTACCACCTCATTGAAATGAATTTTATGGTTGTGATGCATGTTTTACTTTGTCAATGTCGGATTCCCAGGAGAGATATACAGTTGTTAGAGGTACTTGAAAAACTAGGGTAAGCAACCCTACCAAACCCTAACCGTTTGGCTCATTCATGTGGAGGTTTGTTGCGGTGTTGCTGCTCTACAACCCAGTTACAGCTTTCGACCTCTGGTCATGATTTCCGTCTTCCTATGGCGTTGGTGAAGGTGAGACTTACAATATTTCTTTGATTTTTGTTTACGGAACCAACTGTGGTGATTTGCAGTCATACCGATGCTTTCTGGTTTGGTTTTTACATATTCAAAACCTCGTTTGAATGCACAGGCTTCCCTTCAAGAGCTAGCTCATTTTTTTCTGGTTCATTTTCAGAGGTTGTCTCGTCTCTTTCTTACGAATCATTCAACAGGCGACTTTTAGGTTTCCTCTACGCTATGCCTCCTCCATTGTTTTACCGATCAAAATTCCTATTGCAAATGGTGATTTTTCAACATTGTTTCCTTTTTTATGTTTTTAGCTTATACTTCCTCCTAATCTTGGGGTTTGAAAACTGTTCCTTTCTCCTGACTACTCTGCATAGAACCCTCATTTCTCTTCAAGTATGCTTTACCTAGGTACTTCAAGCCCTTCAATTTCATTTCAACAGTTGCTCACTTATTTTATCTTTATGTAACCCTCGGACTATCACACATAACTCTCCTTTGGAACTGTGTCTGTGCAGGCAAAAGCTTCGAATAGTTTCAGTGTTGGTTCAAATCTCTGTCTCCACACTGTATGAAAGATAAGGGTCTCACCCACATTTGTGTCTGATGTCACATGTACTGGGTAGCCACCAAAACATCTCTAAAGTTAGAGCGACGGCATGTGTTTTGTTAGTCATTACATTTTAAGTGCAAATATGTTTAATCCTGTTGTGGTTTTAAGAGGCTTCTCATGTAATGTTTGATTAAGGGTTCATTGGCCTGAACCGAGGCTACTTCTCTTATGGAAAGAAATTTCTTTTAAGTTTATGTCTTGATTTTTAACTCAGTTAATTGGAAGATGAATTCCTGATAATTGTGCTGTTGACAACCTAGCTATATTTTTTGGGGTTCTGTTTAATTTTTAAGCTATCATCTGTAAGGTCCCATTGAACATTTGTGCCTCTACTTTCGTGTTTAAATATGTGAGAAATGTTGTAACCTATATTCTCTAGTAATTTTTATGAAATGTTACTTCCAGTTGTTATGCATTATATTTACGAAAGCGTGTAGATTCTCAACTCTTCGATTTTTTTATCTGTTTCCACAACATGATTATAGTTATGCTTAATATTTATAATCAATTATAACAATATAAGGGTTGAACTGCTCGACCAAAATCTTGTCCGTGTATAGCCTATTTTGTTAGGGAAAAATCGACCCATATTTCAGAGTTTTTCCCACTCTGGTACTTGGTTAAATATTTCCCATACTACCCTTTACAGGTTCTTGATTCATGATATTTATGTATTATTTTATGGCTTGTCTATCACTCGGAGATTTTACTCTCTGAATTTTGTTCTTCATCATTTCGTTTTTAGCTATTTGTTCTAGTTTATAAATAAAATTATACTACATAAAGAAAATAATTTGTCTTTCCATGCATATCCATCTTTGCACATCAATCATTGAATTAATGTAGCTTTACTACACATACATGCTTATATTTCAGGATAACTAGTATCCGAAGGTCACACAGTATTTTTTATTTCAGGAATAATAACATTTATTCAACATATTTGAAACGTTACAGTAAACAAGGATTTTCAGATAAACATTAATCTCAGCCAAGGTATTCGAATTAATAATTTCTTAAAATAACCTAGGATAACGATATCAACATGCCCTTCTATAAAAATTAGCAAAACTCAGTAGATTTACTTATTTAAAATTGACTGATGTGGTCCTCCCTACCATGCATGAGGAAATTATGTCCTCACCACCCCTCCACCCCTCGGGATTCCAGTCCAATCTACTTTCTCGAAGAATTCAGGATTGTTGAGAGTATTTCCACTGGTGTGCACCATCTCGTGAAATTCATGCTCTCTCCTCTTTTCCTTCTCTTAGCCTCCAACAAATCAGAAACCCTCTTCCTCACAAGGATGTTGTTTTATCCACAGAGGAAGGGTAACTAACTCAATTACTTCTGTTTACCCACTTCTCGGTTGGAATATTTTTTACCATAAGTATTTTTCACTTTATGGAACCACCTCCATACCTAAATTTTCATTTATCTTAAATCCAAAACACAATTAATTTCTGTTTGTTAACTAATTTCTAATAAAGAAATTAATGTCTTAATTTTTTTAAAACAAATTACATAACAAATAATTTGACATTTAAACCACCTATCACATATTTTTAATAAATTTATTAATCTTGTTTTAATGGTGAGCTTTAATTTACTTTTAATATCACTCCATTTTATTATTTATATTTAATTTTTAGTGTAGGTAAAATTTTAATTTATTTACATTTGATTTATCTAAAAAAAATTTAATTATTAATAATGGGTAAATATTATTAGCTATTCTTATTTTGTTTGTTATTATTTATATATTTTATGATTGATAATATAATTTATTAATCTTATAATTATATAATTAAATTTATGTAATATTTTATAATTATATATTAATTTTACTCATATATTTCATTTATGAATATCGGTTCGTTCGTATTTGAAGAAATTGACGGAATTATTTTAAATTGTTCTTTATAATACAAATTTATTAGAATATTTTATAATGTCATAATAATTTAATATATTTCTTTATGAATATTAGTTGTATTATGGAAATTTATGGAAAAAATATAATTTGAAGAGTTGTATATAATGTTGATATGTATAATTTGATTTATAGTTATAAATTAATAACAATATGTTTATAATTTGAGCTATATATAATATAAAAAAGAGTTGTTTATTGATATAACATAATAGTTTTTATTGTCGTTATTGGTTTGAATTTGGTAATTTGTTTTTTAAAAAAATTAGATAGTTAGAGTGTTTGAATTGCATTTTTGAAGATGGAAATGGATTCAGCACCATCAAAAACTTTTGGGGCACCCAAAATACTGAATTTTAATGAATGTAAACCAAATTTTCAAAAACATTTACCGAAATTTTTCATAATTTTACTAACATTTCTAAACTATTCTGTAATTTTTCATAATTTTACTAACATTTTTTTTAGACTACTGCATATCAAAATAGTTTTACATACCATCGTTTTGTTGGTCACTCCTGCATTTCTTCTCTAATTTTTTATTTTTATATAATTAAAATTTCACACAGTTGTTAATGTACATAGGAATTGAAGACATTTGTTATCATTATATAATTAAAATTTCTGACAGTTACATATGGAGTGAAGTAGTTTAGATATCTGTACCGATTAACATTATATTCCTAGGATGTAATTGTTTATGATTGTACCCAAACCACTCTAACTATCATCCGTGATCAGGAAGTCTGACTTGATGCGGAATTGACGGAGGTCTATAAGTTGGTTTCCGTGCTTTAACGGTGGTCGGTTTAATAAATCTAGTTAAAAAAGCTTTGGATATAGAGGGAGAGAAGCTGGAAGTCACCTTTATATTCTTTGGAGGTTCTAAATATATAACTTCCATAAACCGAATCAATAACTGAATGATCATCGCTGCGTATAGGCGCCCGAAAAATAGGCCGGAAAAAAAAACCAAGTTGTTAACTAAATAGAAGACCTATATAAACAAAATAGCTGTAAAGAAGCAAAATAAAATATAATAAAAAACAAAATAAAATGCTATAAAAATCAGAAACAAACAAAAGGACTCTAAATAAAAGATCTATAGAAACAAACGAAGCAAAATAAAATATAATACAAATTTGAAACAAACAAAACGACTCGGTATCCTTTTTGACCTGCATGAGCTCCCATGGCTCATCCTAATTTAATTAGTACTCCCAAAATACACCTATTACCCATTCTAATTAAAAACTAAAAGGTCCAACGAAAATAACGATTAATATCATTATGATTATTTAGTGTATGTATTATGGTTATTTGGTGTATGTATTAGTGAGAGGTGCTTTTACAACTATAGTATATATGCGTGATGTGCGATTTCGTCTTCAACGTTGAGTTGAGTGGAGTGGAGTTGAATATTTTAAAAACATAATTTAGATAAAAAAACAATATATTTTATAATAAAAATTCAATTTATTATTTTATTTAATTAAAAATATTATAAAATATTAATAATATTAGTATAGTGGTTATTATACATTTATTATTTATTTTGATTAAATTAAAATGTAAAAAAAATAATATATTTATTATTATTTATAGTATGTATCATTATGTTGAGAGGTACATTTATAATCTAATATATATAAGGGAAATGTGTGATTTCATCCATGTTCAATGTGCAATTGACATGTATACTTCTTTTTTTCGTTATTCAAAATATTTTCATTAGATTTTCAAGAAAGTATAGCTTATAATATCTGTCTCAACAATTTCTAATTCCGACCAGACTTGTTGAGATTAAGGACTCAAGAATATCATAGTAGAAACTTTACATACATTATTTCGGGAGGTAGTGGAATTGTAGCATACTAGGAGTAAACAAAAAGGATACCATAAGTAACAATAGGAGTTGCAAAATAACGAACACGATCATGCATATATGGAAATCAATGTGTTCCATCAGTGCTTCCAAGATATGAAGGTGGCGATTTGTGCGATGATGGTTGCGACGAAGGCTGTCGAACTACTCCAGAATTTCATTTTGACTATATTGGATATCATTGAGATATTCCACAATTTCCTCGTGATCTCCATACTTGTGGTCCCTGGGAATGTCCATATTGATTTGAATATTCTGAATCTTCTTTGCAATGGACTCCATGGTAGCTAGAGCGAGTATATGACTTGGAGAGTGAGTTGGAGAGATAGATGCAACATCCTCAGTTTCCCAACTGACCGAGTTGTTGCAGGATGAATTATGGGCGCGCATGGGATGCCCTACATGGACATGATTCCCCCTCCCCCTTGGAAACAGTGACCCCATTGGAGGGGCATATAAATTTTTACAGAATTTGACTATCGGCTGAGAGGAAAGGATGAGGAAAACCCTTCGTAGAACCTGCAAGAAAAAATGAAATAATGAAGACCAAGAAATTGTTGTCCTGAATGGGTGAACAGAAGAACCCTGAAATCGTGAACTGTGAAATAGGAAGGGAAAGTGCCTTCCCAAACCAGAGACATCTACTCAGTAAACACCACGCACCAACCAATTAACTGACTAACACATACGGCGTGGCTCGAATTGCACAAAGGGATAAATTTAGTAACACTTACCTAGAATGGGAATCCAGACCATCAACAAAACTGACCAAAGACTGGTGTAGCACCCCCACACTAGTAAAAACTAGAAGGAATTATTGACAAGTAGCCGACAATGGACTGGCCATAAACAAACAGAGACAAGCCCTCCAACTACAAGGACACGAAGAAGAAATTATAAACATAGAGACCTACCCCACACAATAGAAGGGAGTTCCAAAAGATTATGTTTGCTTGTTGAGGGCCTGTGGTCGGCTATGGGATGGAGACGGCACAATGCCCCGTCTTCTTGGGTTCACGAATCCTAGGGACATGCGAGAAGGATGAACACAACCCAGACCAAAATACCACTATCTTCCAATTCACCCCTCAACCAAGGTTGAGAGCCTAGTGAGCCACCACGGAATGAGACATGCATACCTCTATTCTCCTCCCGACCCAAATTCATTGCCCAAACTTCCAGAGTGGAGCCAAACACTCACCAACTCTTGAATTTAACAACTGAATGTGCGAGATAGATCATCACACGAGGGAATTGAATGCAAGGATGGTGCATAAGCGAGGATTTAATGACTGTGTCGAGGAGGGGAAAGACCCAGTGGCCTCACATGTGAGAGGTGTACACTTTCTTGGTCACCCCCATTGAGGGGTAGTTGACATATAGACTTAAAAATAAGTACTTTAAATAATAAAAATATCTTCTATAATAAAAACATAAATAATTACTAGATTTAAATAATCAATAATGTCACTGTCATAGTGTTCACTTAGTTGGTTATTTATGTTAAATTCCAATATGAAAAGATGTAAAAATATTCCACTTTCACTTTGAGAGTTATAAATAAAATATTTAGATGTGTATGTTAATAATATTAATTTATAAGAAGTTTACAACCATAAAGTAATTAAAAGTGAGACCTTCTATTTCTCTTATAAATATTGCAATATAAAACTTAAATGCACTATTTGAATATCCATATTAACTAACATATTTTATTCTCATATATATATATATATGAAAAAGTATGTGCAAATAAAATCATATGCAGTTGAGAATTATGAGTAGTATAGATAGACACCTAAAGTTTATAAAGGTAGCTATTGGAATCAACTCCATGTTACTCTAGAAGAATAAGAATTGTTCATTCCTCCTAAATACAATATAAGACACATAATATATATGTATTTATGTTAATATTGAACTTATTAATATATTTGTAATTTGAAAAGAAATAATTAAAAATAAATAATTTAATTCAGAAATGTATAATTCATTTAGACTTTTAATATAAAATATTAGTATATATATATATATATAAGTAAATTGAATTACAAATGAATAGTTGTACGCACCAAACGCTTTCACTATAAGCCGCAGCAGCAGTTTGGTAGTTCAGTGACGTCCGAAGTTCCTCCAAACACTTCAGCGAAACGATACCTCCATGCACTCACAACTTAAATATTGCATGCTTTTGTATCCGACGAAGTGCTTGAAGGAACTCCCGGCGTCGAGAACCAGCTGTGGGCGATAATAGTGACGGTCTGTAGTTCCGGCCATGATCGATGCGTAACATGCGGTATGATCACTTGCTTAAATACTATTCACTCTAAGATGGTTAACAACCATTATTTCGTTGAAATTGAAAACAAGACCTATGTACATTCATTGCACCTGGACAAAAAAAAAGTATTTCCCAGCTCCATTCAATGAATGAACGTCACAAAATGTCAACCAATCAATCATATTCTGTATAGTTTAACTTGTTTGATTTTAATATTCTTCTTTGTTGTAACGTTCTTTTTGCATTTCTGTGTAGACCATCCAACCATTCATTCGTGTAGGGAGGGCGAAGGTCCGAGCCCCTCATTGGTAAGGTTCCAGCTATGCAGAAAAGCGGTGCTGCTAAAATCCTACACGAATATTCGTGTTCGTTTCTATGATGAACATCTTAAAATAGAACTTGATAAACATGCTATCAATATGTTGTAGTTAAATCTAACATGATAAGCAAAACCTTAGAAATATAATGGAAAAGATCCATATTTTATTTTCCGCGGACGATTATACATATTTGTTTTACAAATTTTGGTCAAGATTTTCCAAATATTTGTTTTATAAATTTTGATTAGGATTTTACAAAAATATATCTTTAGAATATGAAGGTGTTGAGAAAGTTTTCATTGTGAGAAGTGTAGAGGTATGAAGGAATCTTTCATTATCTTTCTTTCTCACTTTTCTAGTTTTGCATTTTTAAGCTACACACACTCCACACAATGTAATCTTTTTCGGCAAAGTCAAACTGATATATTAATTTTGTAAGACTTAAATTTTAAATATGCACTTATTTGTTTGAGATATAATATTGTTAATTGTTTTTCTTGCTTCCATTATATCCAAATTTTTAATTTCGGTTTTAGATAATATGCGGAAAATTTCTCTTTATCTTCACCAATTTGGAGTAGCTACTATAATAAAATCAAAATGTGCACATCTCACGGTTTAGCAGTCAATGAATAGAATGATTATTCATATTTTGACAATGACTATTCCATACATTGTCAGGTTTTGATAATGTCTTATAAAACGAAAGAGGACTATGATAATTTTTTACAATTATGCTAATCCGATATTTAGGGTTTGGGAAGCCCAATTTACTATCCATATTTACTCATAATGAATTCATTGAAGCTTAATCTTCTCGATTCAATCTCAAGCTATCACTACACCAAAGGGTTTTCCGACTCCTTGCTAGATGTCTTCGATATTCGATGCAAGAGATCATCATATTTCGCTGAGGAGATGATTTCTTAAATAAGCATCCAAGAATTTCCCAAGGGACATTATAGTTGTTAAGCATCTCTAATTTTTTAAATTCACTGAGGAATTTTCACACCTCCTCACTCTTACACTTGATGTATTTGGAAAATGTTTGGATGATAGTATATTATTTGTCATGGAATATTTCATTTTAATATGAGGAGACTTTCATTGTGTAAAGTGCGAAAGTGCAACTTCCAAAAATAAATGCAAAAATAATATGCTTTTAAATAAGGAAAAAACATAAACCCCACACTATCTTAATGATGCTAGGATATAAATAACTATCAAAATAAGAAGGTACTATGTTGCCATGTATCCATCACTCTTTTTTTTTATCGTCCTCCTCATGTAAATAATAATTGAACTTACTATATTTCTCTTTATTTTTTTCACCTAAATATTATAATAAAAAACATTTTAAATATTTGGAAAAATGTAAATGGCCTACTCTTTATCATGCACTTTTTCTTATTTGTTTCGAAAAAATGTTTTTTTCTTTTTCACATTCCATTAGTCTTCCAAAATGAATCTTTCTAACTTGTTCTCTATTAACATGATATACTCAACAAAATAATAGAATAATCTATATATTGTGTTATGGTCTAACATAAACCGTTCAGCTTGTCATATTGATTGGATAAAGTCTTTGAAATTTTTCATGTAGCTATCCAAGATGAACATCCGATAACAAGAAACAACCTTAGCTAATGAAACCTCATCTTATAAGTAAATTAGAAAATGTATCTGCATATCCATAAAATAAATGGATAAGTACTTCCCAAACATACAAACGTTCTCAATTATCTCTTGATGCCCCAATGTCGATATGGCTCAATGTAATCCAAGCTACAGATATAGATATTTTGTACATGGAGCATCACAAGGCATAGTGAAAATAATGAGTGACACAATCAGAAACAACTAAAGGATAATAAAACCATGAAATCCACACTCAAAATTTGATCGTTTTAAAAATATCAAGGCAACAGAGACTACAGCCTCGTGTTCCAAAAATATCATTTAATTGGCATACATGGCCTCAAATGGTTCAAATCATAATGTGGTTTCAAAACTTTGATCAATTTTTTTTTATCATGAAGTAACTTTGTAGAATCGATTCAAAATAAATGCACCTTCACACCCAATATATATCCCTCTACATATGAATTTCATATTTACTCAAAAACCATGGTACATCATATTATTTAAAATATTAGGATGGGTTGGCTTTCCTCTTTTTCCATAGTTTCTATATATAATAATGTTAGATTCATTTTGACTCTAGGTTCTTCACGAAGAAGATGGAACATTTTTTTATATATTGATAAGATATAGTATTCAAGTGATTTAATAATTTTCTTAATATTGAAAGCTAGAAAAATAATATTTTCTTTTACATTTCAATATATATTTTTAAATATTAGATATTAAATTAATATAATTAAAGATATGTTTTTTAGTTTAATTGAACAATTATGTAACTCTTTCCTTCTTATCTATATGATATGACTTAAGCGAATCTTTAGGTATCATTATTTCAAGTTCTTAAAATTTCTTTGGTTTAACATTAAAATTAAATGTTTCCCATCTATAATAATGTGATTTTGGAGGGATAAAAATACATTTACTTTGGTAGGTTTTTTGACAATTTAACATTTATGGAAGTTCAATAACACTCACATCGATGATAATTTTTCATTGAAACATTTGTAATTTTTTATATATGGAACATGGCATTTCAAAGGAAGAAAATATCTCTATATAACTGATAAGAAAGTAGATCATCATGTGTGTCATAGGAAAATCATGATCCTCTATAATGTGTTTGGTGTACTAACATCTTCCATTTATAGTGAAATAACTCTACACTATGATGTATCGTGATGCATCATATATCTATATACTTATCCATAGTTTCTTAAATTAATTAGCCACTAGTGAGAGAGTGATATTCATTCTCTTCACTTGTCTTCTACCATGAGTAAGAAGAGGAAACAAAATATTTTCATTTTCAACAAGAAATAATATGGCGATAATGTTTTTGATCTTTACCACTAGTCAAATATAATAGTTGGTATTTTGAAGGGAATATTGATTAAATATATTCATATCTATGCTGATAAAAGTTTTTTTACTCTATCCTAAAAAAAATTGAGCCATGTGTCCTATATAAAATTTATGGTTATTGAAGTATATAGAATCCAAAGTATCCTTTCTCAAAAATATGTGAGAAAAACTAATGTTGTAAAATTACCATTTATTTGTGATGCCAAAAAATTGATTCCTTAAGATTATAGCAAGGTTCCTAATATTTTATGAAAAATACCTTCTACATTATCCTTGTTTTTTATCTATGGTAGTTTCATGCCGACATTTTTGAAATATATCATTCTATATTCATTTGGATCTATATAGAATATATTTTTTTGAGAAAAGTATGATATGATATATACTTAACATCCATCCCTTTTACTATTTCATAAGCCCCTGTTTATAGCTATTAGGAAATACATTATCAAATGGAAAAAAACTTATCTTCTAGTAACAAAAATTTTGCAGGAAATAAAAAATTGTGTTATCGTCATTAATTATGTGAGAATATTTTGTAAAAAGCATGACTGTTAATGTTCATTTACAATTGTAGAAACAAGAACCATGCTTCGAAAATAAACTACATTGATGTCACATTCTAAAATAACATTTATCTCTCTAGTTTCATATGTAGAAATTATAAAACATGCATGTATATCTTGGATTCACCCGATATAACAATGTACTAAAGTTAAGTACTGAAAACATTCTACAAATATTTTGCGGAATTACAAACACAATTGCTAATCACATGAACATGAAGAAAGATCAATCACACATAACACAGAGCTAAAAAACCCCACTATATTCTATTTTATATTAAGCATGGATCATGAAATAGTTACATACAAAAATATTCTCACAAGAACCCTCCAGTACTCAGCTAATTTTCTCACACTGTCATATGCAAAACTGACCAACACATAGCCAATTCTCAGCCTTGAGACAACCTGCCATGCTTGTGTAATCGCTGATCGTAAAGATCCCTGAAAGATAGGAATTCTTTCATGCCTTGACTGTGCAAGAATCATGGGCACTCCAATGGGTGTTTGGTTGCATTTGTGCAAGCCAATAATCATACAACTCATAGTCAACTTCCCTTTCGCCTAGAACTCAACTGGGTCTCCACTGGATCTGACATGCATGAAGCTAATAATAGTAAATCTTGAGTTGCATGTGAGATCACTGATTGTGAAATAATTAATATTTAATTCACTGAATCTCTCACTAGTGTATCTCCAGTTGTAACTATCACAACTAAGTTTTACTCACTTAACTGAGTTAAATTGATTTACAACTTGCACCAACTCATGCACCACTGCACTTCGAACTCTCTTACAACTGGAATTACTCTACATGCCTCGCCAACAACCTCTTACTCAATTTCCACTAGCTAACTAAATTTATCACTTTCAGTTAACTCATCCGAGTCCAAATTGAGAATAGATTACAGTTTAATGTTCATATTAATTAAGGGATAACCAAAATAGATATGCACCCAAAAATAACACTGTGGGCCCCACCCTAGTCTGGGTGCTTAATGCAACTAGGTGCTTAATGCACTAGGCATGGGTGCTAAATCTTCTTGTTGAATCTAAACACTCCCTCTCAACAAGAAACGAATTATCCTTCACCCTGGTCCTATCTCTATGGTATTTTAATTTTCTCCTGGTGAGCACCTTCGTGAGAATATTTGCATCCTGATCTTCCTTGGGAATGTACTCAACCAACATGATCCTTGTCTAGACACAATCTCTGAGATGATGGTGCCAGATATTTATATGCTTGGACCTATCATGAAACATAGGATTAATTGAGAGTTTAATGCAATTTTGGTTATCGCAATGAATAACTGTCGGATCCATCTGAGAACCAAAAAAAAAAAACCAATATATTTCTCATTGAAATAACCTCGCATGCAGCCTGACTTGCTGTCATGTATTACGCTTCGCTGAATTGAGTGCCACAGATTGTTGTTTTCTACTATACCAGGAAACTGTTGTCGATCTAATGCTAAGGGCCCCCCCTAATGTGCTCTTTGTGTCCGATGGACTTCCAGCCCAATCTACATCCATGAAGCCATGCAGCTTCACTCCATCCATCCATATGTAACATAGACCATACTCTGATGTGCCCCTTAGGTATATCACCACATGCTTCCCTGCCTTCCAAAAGAGTTTGGCAGGCTTAACCATAACTTGAATCAGCTGGTTAACTACGTAGAAAATGTCTAGTCTCATGTTCACTAAATACATTAGGGAACCCACTAGATTTCAATAGACAATAGCATCCACTACCTCTCAAGAAGTAGCATCCGCTTTCCTTCAGTTTCCTAGAAGAAAAGTATCCATGGATTTGCAGCTCTCCATGTTAAACTGACCCAATATCTCCTTTGCATACTTTCCTTGAGACACAAAAATTTCACCATGCCACTGCCATATTTCCAATCCAAGGAAATATTGAAGGAGATCCATGTCCTTCATTTCGATCTCCCTTACAAGATCCTACTTTCATAAGTGTATCAGCCTCTCATCACCAGTCAAAATTATATCATCAACATAAATAAAAATGGTCAATAGCTTACCAGGGAAAACTTTAAGGATGGAATTTTATCTTAAATTTTAGAAACTTTGGCGAACCTTACTAGTCCCTAATATGAAAATTATAAATTTTGTTGATTTTTTTTGTAGAAATATTTATATTTACAATGATTTTATATTAGTAGATATAATGTTTTGGTGATTTTTAAGGTAAAATAATGGTGTACTATAAAATTTGGGTGAATCGTTTTAGAATAAAAATGGGAATTGACAAATCTTTTTTTTTTTTGGGAAAAAACATGAAAAATTAGCCCACCTGCGAATACTAGCCGCTAAATTTTTCCCTGTAGCTTACCCTCAACCATAATCTAGTACAAGTTTACATCTGCTTCACTTTTAGTGAAGCCCAGTTCGGTGAAATAGTTGTCTATCCAAGTGTACTAGGCACAGGGTGCTTGTTTCAGACTATACAATGCTCTTCTTAGCCTGCACACATGTAACTCACTGTTGAAGGTTTTGAAACCTTCAGGATGCTCTATTTCCACCTCTTCCTCAATGATCCCATTGAGAAACATAGTTTTCGCATCCATTTGATGATCGCACCAGCCCATCTACACTGAGAGTGCAAGGATGGATTTTATGAAATAGTACCATGCAACAGGTCTAAAAGTCTCATCATAAGTTATCCCCTGAATGTGTGAGAATCCCCGGACCACAAATTTGGCCTTTTATTTCTGCACACTCCCATCACCAGCTTTCTTTACATTGTAGATCCATCTCGATCCAACCATTGATTTTTCGATTGGTCTTGGGACTATCTCCCATGCACTATCCTTGAAAATGGAGTCATACTCCACCACCATTGCATCAATTGAAGTTAGATATTGCATTTATTCCTGAAACGAAGATGGTTGTGTAATATTCCTAATTAGTGACAGCTAATTGGAATATTCAACTTTGTATAGTTTTGTTGTATGTGGTTTATAGATAAATAAAAAAGTGAGTAAAGGGGGCTCTAACTCACTTTAGTGGAATAAAACACCTTCCTAGTAGAACAACGTTGTGACTTAAGGGGGGAACCAAGGGGGGCCACACACCATGTGGAGGAGGGGGCCTACATGCACTCTAGAATCTTCTGCGCAGATAAGGATGAGGATGTGGAGGAGAGAGAGACTACGTTGGTTTTGGAGGGAAACCAATGCTATAAAAGATGGAGGAGCCTCCTCATTTGGATCATTCTAGATTTGTTGATGTTGGAGTGAGACTTTGGTCTTCTTTCGCACGGTGGTTGTTTAGCCTGTCTCCAGCACTGTTTAGTGCACCGAGTGTCTCCGTGCGGAGATCTCACCCTTAGTCCTGGGAGACTTCGAGTGCCTGCTCGGGCAAGGTTTGTTTTCTTGCATTTTCCAAGTTGTTTCATTGTTTGGGTTTATTGCGGAGCTGGAGCTGAGAGAGACTGCGCGGTCACTGGGAGAGAGGATGAAATCCCTTATGGCAGAGCTTCGGATTTGGGTTTCTGCGGGTGATTTCGTCGGGATTTCGAGCAGAGGGTCAGCCTTTTCTTGTTGGAGGTTTTTGGCGGAGTTGCTAGCAGTATTTTAGCTGTTTCTATCCAGCTACTGCGTTGTCCCTTGGAGGCCAGTGTAATTCACTGGGGAGGCAGTTTCTGGTGTTTCCGAGGGTTGGCCATTCTTGGAATGGTTTGTGGATCTTGTCGGGGTTGTTGAGGAGAGAAGGTTTTCTGATTTTCATCTCATTCTGGCAAGGGGATCAGCCCCTAACATTCAGTCACTTCCAGCAGTAGCAACTACACGGCATTTCTCCAGCAGTTGGGACGTAGCTCTTGGAGAAGCCATTTCTTGTTATTTCTGAGGGTGTTTTCTCACTTGCCTTGCACAAGATTACATTTTGTACTTTAGTGGATTTCTCATATTAATAAAATGGTTCAGCATCTTCTTTATATGTTTTTTGGTTAAGTTGTCGTAGTTGCCGTGGTTGCCATAGTTTCTATATTCTCTTTCTATTTCTATTGCTGTGTTTGAGCGCTATAGTTATATACCACTTGGTGTGTTCTTCTATCAGTCTTAGATAGAGTCTGGAAAGGGCCAGGTAGCCTCCGGATCTCGTACTCTCTTAGAGGCAACATATCTGGTAAATTCTCTCCCAGTCTATCTCTGGTTGGAGTTTGCTTGTGTTTTAGAGATATCCCCAAAACGGGATATTATAGGTTGAGTCAAATACATTTTCTTATAACAGCCATGTATCCAGTAAATCAGTGAGGATAATGTCGCTATCTACGATGTGAAGTAGAAGCTCCTACATTCTATGCAGCATCAAGTATCAGCCTATCATCTTTTGTGGTGTGCCTTCTTCCATTTCTGATGGATGGTTGTACATGATTGTTTTCTTTTACCCCATAAACCCCCTGATATGGCTAGTCAACATCTAGAGACTCATGCTTGGGAACCATCAATTCCTCCTCTGCATGCAAGTCCAACTCCCTCCCAAGAGACAGTCGCATGAATTTCTCCTCATCAGATTTGATATCCCATCACACAACACTCATTTTGATGTTTGGAAAATAAACATGATAATTATGGGGTTTTTTAGTTTACCCCACAAAAATCCAAACCTTAGTTATTTCTTCCAGCTTCTTCCTAGTGTCCTTGGTCACATGCACATAAAAATTGAGCCAAAAATATTAAAGTGTGAAACATCAGGTTTCTTACCAATGAAAGCCTCTTTAGATGTAGTCATGCAAAGTATCCTACGAGGACAACGATTTTGCACATGTACCACTATATTGCATGCTTCTGCCCACAGATGCCTTTATAGGCCTTAATCATGCAACATCACTTGTCCTGCACCCACAATAGTTATGTTCTTCCTCTTCATGACCCCATCCTACTGTCGGTTATGAGGTGCTATGATTTCTCTTCGAATTCCTTCTTTGCTGCAGAAGTTCTTGAATTTGTTAGATATGTATTCTCCACCATTATCGCTCCTAAGAGCCTTCACTTGCTTCCCCGAATATTTCTCCACCAGTGCCTTAAACTCACAGAACTTAGTGAATGTTTGATATTTCTTCTACATGAAGAAGATCAAGAACTTATTAGAAAAGTTTTCAACAAATACTACATAGTACTTATGTTTTGTTGTTGAATAAACGAAGAAAGGACCACCCACGTGTGTGTGAACTCTCTCGAGGATATCCATAGCTCAATTTTCTTCTAATGATAGGTGGCCTTTACATACTTTCCCATAGTACATCCCTTGCATGTTTCTGACTACACAATTGTTCCCATAGGAAGAAAAATATAAATACGTTGCATGATTTTCAAGGCTCCATGGCGATGATGGCCCAATCATCCGTGCCATAATTTTCCCTCATCCCTACTCAACACCTGATCTACCTTGCCCATCATTTCTGAGAATCCATATACCTCTAGCTTGTAGATATTCTTAGCTCAAATCCCTACCCTCTTGGCTTGACCCGTTGTTTTATTTCACAAGAAAGCCTTTCCATCACTAAAAACAACATCATGGCCTCTACCCTCCAACATTGCGACTGAGACCAATTTTTCTTCAGAACTGGTACATGCATCACATATTTTAATTGAAATGATTTACTGATTCCCTCTGAAAGGTAATGGTACCAATCCCAGTAGCACTGTACCATCCGTCGTCACCCATCTCAATATGCATCTGGAGATATTTCTCCTCAAAGCCACTGAAAACTTCCTTATCTCCCGTCATGTGAAATGAAGTGCCACTATCCAAATACCACATAGATCCCATTTCACTTGACACCATGCATGCGAAAAATGAGAAGTGGAGCTCAAATTGCAAGGCAATGGCCTCACCAGCTTCAGATCCTCTAGCCTTCTTGTTCTTCTTCTTTTGTGGACAGCTAGTAGAAAAATTCCGATGCTCGTGACAGTGAAAACACTTCACCTTATACATGTCTTGATTCTTGTCATTCTTGGACCTAGATTTAGAAAGTAATTTCTTCCCCTTCCCCTTCCTTCCCTTGGTATCCAAAGAACAATACTCTTGATCAAGGTGGATCGAACAGGTCAAGGTACAAGTGGCTTGAGTACAAGGGATCAAGAACAAAACTCTCTTGAATGTGTCAAACTTAATGGAAAATTGTAGATCTCATATTTCTGATTCCAATGGCGCCAACAACACTAAATTCCAAGTCTGTATGAAGGAGTGACGAGTATTCAAATATTTGGTTTGACTTGGTGACTGGGAAGGCTTAAGGAGGCAAAAAATTTGTTGATACCCGACCACCAGATTCCAGCCAACTCAGGCCAGATTTCGGGCCAAATTGTGGGATGAATAGTTTGACTCCTTTGGTCAAAATCCAAAAAATTTGAAAAGACGAGTTTGTTTTAACAAATATCAAAAAATATTAAAAAAGTGGTAGGGTGGGCCACTACCCCCGGCCTACCCCAACGGTCATAAAAAAATGTGTTTTTAATGGGGGTCGACAACGATCGTGACCCCACCGCCGACCACCCAACCACAAACAATGGAAACCATACATATTATGGCGGCAGGGGTTACTAACCCCACTTCCCGCCATCCCATTAGAAGTTGTCTACATAGCTAATAGAATAGCTCGGACAATGGTTTTTTGCCAGAGTCCAGTAAAAAAAAAATCAAAAAATCAGGTAGCTGGAGTGTTTAAATTGCATTTTTGATAGTGGAAATGGATTCAGCACTCTCAAAAACCCTTAGACCACCCAAAATAATGAAGTTTAACAACTGTAAACACGATTCTGATAAATATTTGCCGAAATTTGTCAAAGTGTTTTCCAGATTCTGGGTTATTATGTTGGTTTTTTAGACTACAACCATCCAGTTACTCCATGTACATTCATATGAATGTCAGCAGAGATCACGGGTGGGCCTCCCGATGCGAGTCTCCCCCCCTATAATTGTCATATATTTTTAATGCGGGTTAAAAAGAATACAAATGTGGTTGGTTAAAATGTACTGAGCCTTTAATTGGAGGGGGCGGGGTTTGACCAACTGACCCCCTCCAAAACATTTTGGATCAAACTATTTTTCCAATGGAATTTCTTTGAGAAGTCTGCCAACATTTTTAGATATAAATCTTCATTTTTGCAGTGCGCTAGGGTGGATAGTAGCAAGCATGGAAACAAAGGTAGTGGAACCCTAAGTAGTGTGTAGGAGGGGGGCAGAACCATGATCTGAGCCATGCTCCAGAGGGCCTAGATTTGCACTTTGTCAGATTAAGGAAAAATTTATATGGATTCTGCACTACTTGACACCACGAATCCAACGATGCTGTCCATTTCTTCATCAGAGGTATGCAATTTTCATGCATTTTCAGCCATGGAGGTATACGAGTGTTATTTCTCATTTTTGTACTTGTACTTTCATTTTTTCCACTTAATGAAGAAAAGTGCCTCCCCAATATTTGAGTAGGGTCCAGAGACATAGTCCCTTCTAGACGAACTCCCACATCAATTATGTGTCTTCTTGCATGATGTTAAATTCTTCTATCTTCTTATGTTTATGCCTTTAAAGTTTCTTGTTTTAAGCTACAATTTTCCTATGTAATTCTCTAACACATCCCAAAAAAAAAAAATTGGATCAAGAAGGTATCATAAAAAAAAATATTGAGCTAAGAAGGCTCTTACAAGAAGAAAGGGAAGGAAAACAAAGGTTACTACATTAGTTACAAGCTAAGGATGAAACCTTGGAAAAATTGCGACATAACCAACCCGAGGTAAAAAGCAACCCTTCAATTTCATGTATTTTTCATGATGATGAATTCGCTTCTTTTGAAAAAGATACTACAAGGATAGTGTCCAAATTGCTGAAGAATATGGGGTATCAAGGAAAGGTACTTGGCCTCAATGGCCAAGGCATCGTAAATCTCGTTAAAGTCGAGGAATTTCTGCATCTTGAAGGGATTAGATACACTAGGAAGGAAGTGGGAGAAAGCTCCAAAATAGCCAGCGACCCACCAACAACTAATGATGAGAGCACGTCCTTGCACCTCAACAATAGTGATGGATTCATGGGAACTTCTTGGAGGCAGATCGGGACGAGGCATTCCAAGACGACAGGAAAGGTATGGAGGAGGAAGAATCATCACAACTAGAATGAACTCGAGAAACTTGCATGTCAAACACGCGAGGATCAAAGAACACCCATACACATTCCATTCCCTGAAGTTGTTCCATAGGCATATCCTCCATAGGGGGATGATCCATTTACCTTATTAAGTAAAATATTGTTCTTTTATGGGTCCTAGTGTGATGGACACATTTTTAAATCATACGTTGCAAGTAAATGTAAACGTGATGGTGTGTTTCCAATCACTTCAAAATGCAACGATGATGTTTTGGCCTTTCTTTATGAGTAATTGAGATCTTAATTGTTTGTTTTTCTTCTACGTAATCCTTGAACAATGAGTGTGTGCTATAAACTCTTGAAAATTAGGGGTGATCGAATCATGTGTGGTATGCATGTTTGCAAATGATGTACCAGTTTTGCGTACAGAGGATTGAAAGTGTGGTTTGGAAAGGACAAACAGTGTACTGAGAGTGTCAATGCTTTTGGGGTCCAAAAGCTCTTCAAGTGGGGAGGAATTATCCAGGTGGATCGAACAAGTCTAGGTACAAGTGGCTTGAGTATAAGGGCTGAAACATCAAACTGACGAGAATGTGGAAAACTTAATGTCAAATTGTAGATGTCGTCTTTCTGATTCCAAGGGTGCCGACGACACTCAATTACAAGTCTGTATGAAAGATTTAGGAGCAGTCAAATATTTGGGTTGACCTAGTGAATGGGCAAGATTAAGGAGGAAACAAATTCGCTGAAACCCGGTCACCGGATTCCAGCCAACTTAGGCCAGATTCTGGGTGAAATTTTGGGACTAATAATTTGACTCCTTCGGTGAAAATACATAAAATTTGAAAAGACTAGTTTGTTTAAAAAAATATAAAACAATATTAAAAAAACGGTAGGGTGGGCCATGACCTTTGCCCTCCCCCAACGATCATAACATAAATGTATTTTTAATGGGTTTTGGCAGTGGTCGTGACCCCTCCGCCAACCACCCGACTGCAAACAATGGCAACCGTATGTATTATGAGGGTGGGGATTGTTAACCCCACCGCCCATGATCCCATTACTCCACGTACATTCGTATGAATTCCGACAAAGATCATATAATGTGGGTATTAAAAAATACTACAAATGTTGTTGGATCAAACGTACTCAAAATTTATATGGAGGGGGCAAGGTTTGACCACTCGACCCCCTCCAAAACATTTCAGATCCAATCCAATTCGCCAATGGGCTTCCTTTGAGAAGTCCTCAAACATTTTTACATTTAAATCTTCATTTTTGCAATGTTCTAGGGTAGATAGGAGTAGGCACAAAAACCAAGGCAGGGGAACCTTGAGCAGTGTGCACGAGGGGGGTGGAACCATAATCTGATCCATTTTCTAGAGGGGCCAGATTTTCACTTTGTCGGACTAAGGAAAATTTTATATGTATTCTATACTACTCGATGCTAGAAATCCAATGGTGATGTCCATTTCCTCATGAGAGGTCTGAAATTTTCAATCTCTTTCATCCATGGTCCCTCCTGGACAAACTCCGACATCAATTATGTGTCTTCTTGCATGATGTTAAATTATTCTCTCTTCTTATGTTTATTCCTTTATGGTTTCTTGTTTTAAGCTACAATTTTCACATGTAATTATTTAACACATCTCAAAAAAAATATTTTAGATGACCTCTTCATCCTCATTATTAGATGAAGATCCATCTCTAGTGTGTCGTTTGAACTCCTCTTGCACCAAATTCGACCACAGTCATTCCCAATCTGGAAATTTTTCCCTTCCATTGACAGAGTCTTGATAACTGTGCCAAATCTTGGGATGTCTTAGGAGAGAAAAGCTCGCCAAATAATCATCAACAACTATTATTCCAAAGATCCCCAGTTCACTCTGACAGTGGACAAATGTTTTTAGATTTGTAATGGTGTCATCCTTTTCCATATTCATCTTCCTGAGTTTATCTTTGAGTGCCAATTTCCTATGGTCCTTGCTTCTTTGGAATAGATTCGTCAAAGCCTTACACATTGCATATGGTGTCGCTATCCCATGTAAGCTTGAGACAGTGTGGTCTCATACTCCCTCCAACATGATCCTCCTCATATTTTCCACTTCTTTTTCCATGCATCAATATTTGCAACATCTGTAGCATCGGGTTTAGGAACATCTTTGTCAATGAATTCCTTCAACCCATTGTCTTCGAGTACTGCCTCCTCCTGTCCTTCCAAGAAGTATATTTCTAGCTGCCCTCAAGTGAATAATCTAACCTCAAACCATTGAAATTCATTTCGATATTGAATCAGTTGTAGCATCAAGAAAGTATTTCTGCAAATTCGAATTCTATCCAGTCACAAACTCAGCTCTTACTTCACTTTTGAAATTTCCTGTGCTCTGATACCATGTATAAATTATACAACATGAAATTATATCTTGGATTCACCCGATCTAAAAATGTATCAAAGTTTAATATTGAATCTCTTCTACAAAACGTTTGCGGAATTAAAAACACAATCGCCAATCACATGAGCATGAAGAAAGATCAATCACACACAACAAGATAATTTACTAGGGAAATATTATAGCTAAAATACCCCACTATATTCTATTGTATATTAAGCATGGATCATTAAATAATTACATAAATAACTCTTCTCATAAGAGCCCTTGACTACTCAACTAATTGTCTCACATTGTCATACGCAAAACTCACCAAAACATAGCCAATTCTCAGCCTCCAAACAACATGCCTTTCTTGTGTAACCCCTGATGGTAAAGTTCCCTAAAATGTAGGAATTATTTCCTTCGTTGACCATGCAAGTATCATGGGAACTCTAATGGGTGTTTGGTTGCATGTGTGCTAGCCAATAATCCTACAATTGATAGTCAACTTCCCTTTCACCTAGAACTCAACTCGGTCTCCATTGGATCTGACATGCATGCAACTAATAATAGAAATCCTCAGTTTCATGTGAGATCACTAATTGTGAATTAATTAATATTTAATCCAATGAATCCCTCACTAGTGTATCTTCAGTTACAAATAGCACAACTGAGTTTAACTCACTTAACTAAGTTAAAATGATTCACAACTTGCACCAAATCATGCACCATTTCACTTCTAACTCTATTACAACTAGAATTACTCTACATGCCTCACCAACAACCTATTACTTGAAATCCACTAGCTAACTGAATTTTTCATTTTCGGTTAACTCATTAAAGTCCACATTGAGAATATATTACAGTTTAATTTCCATCTTAATTAATGGATAAACAAATTGGACATTCACCCAAAAATAGCAATGTGGGTCACACCCTAGTCTGGGCTCTTAATGAAACCAAGTGATGAATTCAACCATGTGCTTAATGCACTAGGCGTGGGTGTTGAATCTTCTTGTTGAATCTCAACATGGTAGAACTTGACCTATGGTTGAAGTGACAAGTGTTTGAAGAATATTTTTATTCTTTGAAGGAACGTATCTATAATACAATCATTGAAACCTATCTTTTCGCATTAGATTTCATATAGCCATATATACTCCATGGCATGCATATCATATAAGAAATAATTTATACCAATCTCTTTGTCATTGTACTCATCCCAAAAGTGTTAATGAAGTATGTGTGCTATAGATGTTTTGAATTATTGAACTATGAAGTAGTGAGAATTTAACATGTCATTGATTCAACAATAATTTGTGTGCTTTCACTTTGAGTACACTTGTTTATAACCCTTATGAAGTTTACATTGTAGTGGGGAACAATATTATATGGTAAAAAGTTCTCTCACCATCAAAACCATAATTAGAAATATATTAAACATTATATATTGATATTAGTAAAGGAAACACATTTAATATGTTTTAGCATTTGACGAAACAATTATTAGAAGAATGTTATTTTCCTCTAGTAGGGAGGAAAATAACTATTTTATTTATCTATTTATTTTCTAAGGTTTACTACACTAAACATCGATACTAGCTACTTCCACAGAAAACCCACCCATCTGTAGGTGAGTCTTTTAAATTTTATCCAGAAATTACTTTCGAGGAGTGATCATGTTAATCTGCATGGGACTAGATCTCGGGTGAGGAGGATAAGAGTGAATCCTCCCTACCACCCAAGGTACATTGACTTGACAGGAAACTAACTAATCTATAAAAAATAATCTCAAGTTATGTAGGAGATTTACTTTGATATATTGATAAGTAAAAATAAAAATAAACAATCATTGTTATTTTTCGTACGCGTTAAGGGAGAATTTAGTGTTAGTGACAATGCAAGTTGCATTTCATGAGCTTTTGTTGGTCTGCCAACATTTGATGAGAAATTAGTGGTCTATGAATGTTATACTATATTCGTAACTCACCATGAACAATAACATTACATATTTCATGAATTAAAAAAAATATTTTACTCCTTATTAATTAAGAAGTTTTTTTTCTTACAATTCTCAGATAATGAAAAATAAAAACCTATACCTATAAATGGATCCTAGAATGTTTCCATGAGTACATGGTTGACCATTGATATATAGTTGATTATTCCTATTAATGTTTCTGGAAGAATAACAATTTATGCACACAAAATACATGGACATTTTATATTTTCATTTAAAATTATTGATAAGAAAAACAAAAATGGAAAAAAAAACCATTAAATAGTAAATATGAAACCACACATTAAAGGGATACACAACGAAAAATTTGCAACATATATCTTCGATTGAAAATCCATATTAACTTGAACTTGATAAATCATAACTAATTTAACTAAAAACATATGTTTAAGAATAAAGCATATAGAGATAGAGAAATAAAAATATGGATGTGTTCGTATATGTATTTTCTATATGCCGTATATGTCGTATTCGATCATTAATGATAGAGAAGTATGAAACTATATTATTTGTATAATTAATACTTAACACATTTTATCAATATCCCATGTCAAAGTTTCACCTTTAATATTTTACATTTTGAACAACGACATAATATAGCGTCACAATAAAAGAGGTCTAGTTTTTGGTAAAGTACCAGTGCAACAAGATGGTTTCAAAAAAACTGCATGTTACAATTAGCAGGAAAAGTGCATCATCTCTTTAGACCATGTCCCATCAATGCTAGAGAATGCTAGAGACTACTGTAATCGTTTTTAGTCATTCGTATTACTAGAATATGAAAATCGATACAAATTTCAAAATTTTAATGAATGTTTTTTTAGTCTCTCCAAATTTTATCCCATGTTTCATCATGTTATTTTTCATCTACTATCTACTTGGATAATTTCATCCTAGTAATGTCAACAATATTTTCTAGTTAGTGGAATATCATAGGAATCCAAACATTACCTCAATTCAATATTATTCAAAATTGAATATTTAAATACATATTTAAAGGTAGGTTAAATTAATTCAAAAAACCAAAATATAAATACTAGCGTACATCCATCTTAACTTTGAATCTATCAAGTATCGAGAGGGATCAAATCGCTCGAGGTTCAAACCCTTCTTTTTAGTGCAAAACTATAGGAAAGGTTTTCACCTCAAGAGATTTGATCCCCATAGGAAAGGTTTTCACCTCAAAAGATTTGATCCCCCGCGGTTGATAGATATGGATTTAAGATGGATCTAGGATGGTTTCAGTCATATGTGGCCAAGGAAAATCTATTGAACATACGATTAATTTTATCAATAATGTGTAAACACATCTAATATCGATATAAGCATTTTAAATATGCTAAATATGTTTCAGATTTATCTGGTCATTTTAATTTTAAATTTTCTTCGTTACATTAGTTTGTTGAGATGATAAATATTGTAAAATAACTTTAATGATGAAAAATGATGAAATAAATATTTTGAATGCAAACTAACAATGTAATGGTGTTGAATGATAGAAAATGTGAATAATAATTATGTAGTAAATTACAAATAGCCTTCATTATGATCATCTCAAACTATTTTCTTCTACTATTCTTATTGTGACCCTTGTAAATTTTTCATCTTTTCATAGCGATTGTATGAAAAGGACAATTGAAGTCGTAAACCATTTAAATTTTTAGCTCGAGTTGTTGTAGTAAACATCATACCTTGTCTCTCTTTCTCTCCAATATTAATATGTTTAATTACTATAACACAAAAAATAATGTACATTGTCAATAATTTTTTGTGTTTACATTGAAATAAATGCACACTATTAGTCCAATAACTTTAAAATTAATGTATGATCATAAATCCAATTGCATCAAATCAGAAATCAACATATACACTGAAATCAATGCATCTAATGCAAGAAATAAAATAAGATTATAAAACATCTACACTGAAATCAATGCATGTAAGACAAGTACTCAAACATAATTGGAAACCAACATCTACACTCAAGTCAATGCAACTAGTGCAACTAATAAATATGATTAGAAACCAACATCTACACTGAAATCAATTCATCTAGTGCAAGTAAGGAAATAGTATTAGAAACCAACATCTACACTGAAATCAATGCATCTAGTGAAAACAATCGAATAGGATTAGAAATCACCATCTACACTAAAATGAATTAATTTAGTGCAAACAATCAAATAGGATTAGAAATAACCTACATCAAAATCAATGCATCTTGTGCAAGAAATCAAATGTAATTAGAAAACGACATCTATATTGAAATTAATGAAACTAGTGCAAGCAATCAAATACGATTAGAAATAACCATCTACATTGAAATCAATGCATTTAGTGCAAGAAATTAAATAGGATGAGAAATCATCTACATTGAAATCAATGCATCTACTTCAAGTAACTAAATATCATTTCAAATCAACATCTACACTAAAATAAATGAATATAGTGCAAGCAATCAAATAGGATTAGAAACCAAAATCGACATTGAAATCAATAAATCTAGTGAAATAAATATTATTCCCTCTCTCGCTCCTCCAAATATATGTATATCTCCCTCCATATTTACTTCTTTGTCTCTTTATCTCAACCCGGAAAACACACGTGCTCTTTCACTCCATATCTTATCCATCTCTCTGTCCTTCCATCCCTATCTCCATATCTCTCTTCTTTCTCCTTACCTTCCATCTATATCACTATCTCCATTTCTCTCTCTATACCAAACCCAAAACATACACTCTGTTTCTCTAATATATCAATCTATCTCTACCTCCTCCTCTCCCTCTACCTCTCTCTCTCTCTCTCCATCTTGCTTATCACTCCCTCTCTCTCTCTTTCTCTCTCCATATTTCTCTCTTTATGTATTTCTTCTTAAATCCCTCTATCCCCCCCTCCATATTCATTTCTCTCTCCCTATCTCTCTCCACTCTCTTACATCCTATCCCTCTCTCTCTCCACCTACCAACTCTATTACTATATGCCCATATCTCTCCTTATCTCCCCCGTTATCTCCATCTCTCCTTATTTTTCTTTTAATCTCACACTCAAAGATAAACACTCTCTCTCTATCTTCCACTTGTCACTCCCCCCCTCTCTCCATGTATTTATTTTTTCCTTCCTATCTCCCATTGCAACTCCATCCCTCTATCCCTCCCTCTCTCCTCCTCTCTCTCTCCAGTCCCCTCTCTTTTCCTTCCTCTATCTCACTTCCTCTCCTACCTCCTTTTCTATTTCCCCGTCACTCTCTTCCTCTCTCTCAAGTCATCTCTCTCATCCTCCCTCTCTCTCCCTTTCACTCTTCCCTCCCTCTATCTCCCCCCTCCATCTCTCTCTCTAATCCCCCCTCTTCCTCAATCACTCTATCTCTCTCTCAAACATTATTGTTATGTCCCTCCTTTTATCCTCCCCACTCCTTCTCTCCCCACTTGTCTCCATATCTCCTTCTATGTCTCTTTATCACACCCCTAAACATTCACACTATCTCTCCACCTCTCACTCTCAGTGTCTTTCTTCTTCCCTCCCTCTCTCCCCCTCCAAATCCATCTCTCTATCTTTCCCTCTCTCCTTATTATCTCATTCTTCCTCTCTCTCCTTTTCTTGTATCTCCCTCTCTCTTCCTTCTTCTTTGCCTCTCCCTCTCTCCTTCTCCCTCTTTCTCTCCTTCTCTCTCTCCCACATCCATCTTTATCTCTCCCTCTCCATCTCTTAACCTTCTCTAACTCTCTCACTCTTCTCCCTCGCTCTCTCTTTATTCCTCCTTTCTCCTTTCCTTTATTTTATCTTCATATCTCCATTGTCAGTCCCTCTATTTATCCTCTTCTATCATATGTATTTGGTGTTCCCTCCCATATATATATATATATATATATATATATCTACAGTTAATATATATATCATGATATATTAATATATATTATAATATAACAAATTTAAGATTGTATTAATCCATAGTTATTAAATTTAATAATATTAATATGATAATATATTAATATTAATTATAATATTAATATTATAATATATTAATATGTTAATATTAATATTAATGTTAATAATGTTTCTTTTAATGTTATTAACAGTAATTTGGTCCATGGCATTTGGCCCATATACTTGGAATATAATTAAATGTTGATTTTTAATCCTATTCGATATACTTTTATATATTTAACTTACCTCTTTATACTTATTTTACATTTATTTATTTACCATACTTCTTTTATAAATATGGTATTTGGCCCATGGTATTAGACACATAGTCTTCACCTCAATAAAACCTCTTTTTGTAGTTTTTGTAAATATAAAGAGATTTATGGAGTAAATATAAAAGTGGTTTTATTTATTTACCATACCTCTATATTATTTATATTTCTATTTATTTACCATACCTCTAGAGTAAGGATAGAAATAGGTTTTATTTATTTACCATACCTCTCATTTATGTATATTTTTATTTATTTACCATATTTCTTTTTTGACTATTCTAAACCTTTTCATATTTTAAATTTATATTGTTTAATTTTTTTTAAATGAGATTTTAATTTCTTATTTATATCGTTATGAAGTTCTTGTTTAAGTGGACATTATTTATATTTATATATTTTATTAATTTTTTTATTTTGGTTGACATTAGTGAAATTTATCAAGATAGAGAAATTTACACATTTCCCCATACTAAAGTGTAGAATAAGTCTTTAAAAATAACAATATGAACTTATGACAAACTAAAAAAAAAAAAAGTTTAATGAAACAAAAAAAAATATAGAATAACCATCTAAATGAAAAATAGTAATATGTTATCAAATTCCCCATCGAATTTAAGCCCAAAAATAAAAATGAAAACACAATCAATATGCCTAATCAATATGTGTGCGTATTCTCAAAGAAATTTTGAAAAACATGTAATATTCTAAAACAAAATATTGAATTTTGAGGATTCTTTAGGAAAGCCCTCCATCTATTTTTTTTATTAGAGCAATCATAAGTTCGATATACTAGACACATCAATATGCTAACGTTTTGGATGCATTGAGATAAATATATATTGAAGACTTCACAATGGAAAAATTCAACAAAGATTTAATTGCTAAGGTTTGAACATTTATTTCTACTTAATATTATTATAATGTTGGGTTAGGTCAATGTAGCATACAAGTTCTCTTAAGTATCATGAGCAATTGCCAAGGTCTGAATATTTATTTCTAATTTATATTATTACAATGTAGGTTTTGTTATTACAATGTAGGTATGTTGTAAATGTATCATATAAATCTTTTTAAGTATTATTAGCTAAATAATGTTTTTCTGATTACAATTTCTCAATACAACTTTAAGTAAGCTTGTTAATTTTTTGAATCTATAAATAGATTAAATAATATAAATAATTACTCCAGCATAGTTGTATAAATTAAGTAATTTAAATTTGAATTTTTAAAAATTTATGTGGGATTTTGATTAAAATTAACAAAAAATGCATTAAAAAAAATCATTTTTCCTATAAATCAATTAAAAATATATAATTTAAATATTTTAAAAAAATCATATAATTGATTTTTTCTATATTTTCAAAAAGCTTTATTTTGTGAAGCCACAAATACGGCTCGCCAAAAGCTTTGGTAAAAAAAATAAAAAAATTAGATTGTTGGAGTGATTAAATCATTTTTTTTGAAAGGTGTAATGGATTAAATATCATCAAGAACAAGAACCATTAAAACACCCAAAATACTAAATTTTGACAATTATAACCCATATCTTCAAAATTCCGACCATATTTATCATAATCTTGCGAAAATATCCATTATTAAACTACACTTTTAAATGTTTTAAACAAAACTTTATGCATATTAAATGTTTATCATTGAATTTAATTCAAGTAAAACAAGCTAAACACAAGACATTTAAAAACAAAAATCAGCGTCAAAGAAATAATTAGTGCCTCAACGTCCAAATAAAATTAGAAGACGTGGGATTTGGGTGTCGAGGACGTCTCGTTAAAGTGGCCAACCCTGAGCTAGTTTCCTTTTCCGGTGGGTTAATCCAACGAAGGTACACCAATATATTATTCAATGTCCATAGGAACTAGTACAAAAATGAGTTTGTTTTAGCGACTACATGTTTATATAATTAGTCTAGAGAGTAGCCTAACGAGGTTACATTTTTGTTTGTCAAATTGTGGAAAATTCTGTATGATTTAAAAAAAAAAAATTCAATTTTTTTGGGAAATAAAAATTATAGTTGTTAAGTTTCAAAATTTTAAATTTTGTGTGTTCAAATATTTTTTATGGTGCTAAATTCATATTCATTCTGGAAAAATTCAAACATTCTGATAATAATATTTTTAAGGTTAAAGGTAGATCAATTTATCTTAAAAAATAGTTGTAGCGAAATTGTTGCAGTGGAAAGCACTGTTAGTTTAATATTTAATCCAAACAGCAATATATAACTGGCAATTTCCCCTAAAGATGAAAATATACACCAAAGGAATCGAACATGCCTATGATGTTTCTTCAAAAATGTTTCAGTAAAGGAAAGATAACAGCCTAAAGGTTGGAGGATGGAGGGGAGGAAATGTGTTCATGCTTGCAATAGTCTCACACTTATGTTGATGTTTCTCTAATAGATGTTGTTTGAACCACATGGAAAAATAATTTTTTTCCCATAATTTGACTATGTCAAAATCTTTTATACATATGATATTCAAGCTATAACATGCAAGGTAATGAGGAGAAACATTATCAGAGGTCCTCATGGGCACTAGCGCATAAAAAATGTAATTGCACAAAGGAAATGACTAAAGTTAGTGTGTGTTGATAATGATAATAAATAAAGAGCATCTTTCATTGGAGTGACCTTCAGATTCCAGGATAGTCTGCACTCAATAGAAAGAAGGCTGTTTGTTTTATAATTTTAGCCATCTCCTTTTAAAAAATTGAAATTAATTTGGAGAAATTAATTCCAGTTTTAAATTAAAATTTAGAATTTTTCTAGCAAATATTTGTTAAAACTGCAAATTTATGTTGTGTAGTTTACACAATCTAAGTGTCCAAGTAAACTTTAAAGGCATTGTATCCATTTATGCATTCAAAAATACACATTTAAAAATGAAAAGTTACACATTCCATATGCATAAATAGAACCAATATAGATCCATTTTGCAGAGGATTAAACACCTTAAGGGGCATAATTGTTTTCAAAATTTTCACTCTATAAGAGGTCCCATAAATTATCTTTAGCCTTGTGGATGTTAATTTTTTTTTCTTTCTTTCTCATATTTCCAAAAGTAATTAAGCTGCCTTTGCACAACTCGTGTGGGTCCCACAATAACAAGTGACCATGTAAGTTAACCATAGTTAAGAAGCGTTTATGACAAGGATGGTCATTCCTAAACAAAAAAAATACGAAATAACATCTCACTTTGAATCGATTTAAGGTGTGACTTTGTAATAATTAGTTAAAACAATTTTGTGTGGGAGTTATCCTAAGAATCCCCAAAGCCGGAATTTCTATATGAACTTGAATTTTTTTTTAGATATTTTATGTTATATAAAAAATGGTTAGGTTATGATCTAGATGTAAATTGGTTGAAAAATATCGAAATTAAGCCCATTTCATTTTTCAATTAAGCATTTTATATTATTCTACATTAAAAAAATACCTTAAAAACCTATAGGAAATCTTTAAAAATACATAATTTAATGTAAATATTCTCATACTTGTTAATATGCTATCATCAAGCATAATGTAATATGCCATGGCTAAAATGAATATCTTAAATCAAATATAGTTTAAGTTGTCCATTCCCCACTACATCATAGGTATCATAGATTTTGAACAGGAATCTCCATAAGAACATCTTAAAAATGAATATATTTAGTTTTTATTTATGATATTTAAATAAAAATTCTATTTCGAATTACACTTACCAAAATAAAATTATGTAAGGCCTTTTTACCTTTCCTAGTTCCAATATTAAGATAATTCATTATATTTTAATAAAATAAGAACTTTTTTCTAGTAAAATTTTTTATGACTTCGATAATTGATCTACTGAGTGATGATGCTTATTTATGTTTTATTTCAATTTCATATTATAGTGATGCATATTTATTTATTATTTATTATTGATTTAAAATATGTACTATAATTATAAAAAGTAAGATTACCAGGTTTCTATTAATATAAATATTAAAATATTAAAATTTTAAAAATATTGCTAATTAAACGTGAATTTGATTATGTGGAAACTTTTTATAAATAACTCCAAAAAATAATTATATTTAAAAAATAAAATAATTATCCCTGATCTGGGTGTAACACACTTAGAACCGTGCGTCATGTGAAGAATGGAATTTGGCATAAGGTATGAGCAGAGGAGGGAAGGCATTCAACCCTTCCATCACATTGTGGTTAATTTCTCTACATTCGAATGTGTGAAAAATCTTCCTTCACCTGCATGAAAAGGAATAATATCATCTCGAGGATTAATGGAACTCACATTATGGTGGTTAAATAGTATGGTGCATGGAGCATTTTAGGTGTTTCTTAGCTCATTGGGGGGTAAAAATTTATCTATGTCCTCATTTATTAGGGTTCCATATGCATGGTGGTGGTATTATGTGTATCGCTCCTCTTGCGGGCTAAATAAGGTAACATCTCTTTCCCTATTTCTCTGGGTGAAACTTTCCCTTTCATTCCTTGGTCGGAGGGTGTGTTTTTTGAAGATATGGTCGGTTCTTTGAGTTGATGTTTTGGGGCTACGTGCATTATTTCTTTGGAATTCCAGGTGGTGGTTCTTCGTTTGTATGTGGCACTCGAGGTTCTAGGGTGGCAGTTTTTCTCAGGTGGAGGCTTTAGTGTTGGTGTTGTTTTGTATATCTAGTGTAGGCATTGCCTAGATTTTCCTTCCTGGGGTTGTTGATAGAAAAATTCCCTTCAGTGAAGCCTAGTGGCTTTGGTGTTAGGCTGGTTTCTAGGAGTCTAAACTTCTAGTTCTTCTTATGAGTAGTTGGGAGGTGTTGTTTTGAATTTCTAGGCAAGGGGTTCTCTGCAAGTTCTAGCCTATATTTGTGATTTTTTCACAATGATTTTGGGTCAAGGTAATGAGTGGTGTTGGGTTACCTTGATTTCTCTATATGTGGCGTTGAATGTTTAGTTTCTGGTGGAGGGTGGAAGATTGATAGTGTGTTCCACTTCTGGGTGTGGGGTGCTAGGTTTTACTAGGTGGTCCGTGGTGTGGATAGGGGTTATCCTTGGGGGTTTGGGTTTCAACATGGCCACCATCATGAAGGCAAGTCTACATTCCTTGTTGGACCTTGTTCGGGTGAAGGCGAAAGCATATCGTCTTGGGGAAGGGTCAATTGTATCGGATGGAGTGTTGAGTAGTGGTGTGAGAGGAGATGGTGATAACAACAACCAAGGTGTCAGAATTGTGCGAGAATTTTGGGTGTGGGGGTAATGGAGAAAGTGGTGGGAAAAGGTCTTTAGTCGGTCCTGTGGTTGGCAGGGGTAGTAGGATCCTAGCTCAGCGCAACCGTGGAGCAGGAAACAGGCATAGGGGAACTATTCATGGTTGAGTCTCAAGCACATTGGTGCAGAGAAGAAATATACGTGGTGTGGGGACAGTGGTATTCACATCTGCTATGTGTTCTTAGAGAACCGCGATGCTATAGGAAATGGTCCAATCTGTCATAAACATGCTCGACTACCATGATAGGCTCTGGAGTGAGAAACATGAAGAAAATATCGTCAAGATGGACCAAATCCATTATTTTCAATTTCATGTCCATGAAAGAATTGTGGTTCTCTCACGTGGGAAGAATCTATTGACTCAGAAGATAGAAAAATTGGAAGCCTGTCTTGCTCACTTTGAGAAACATGTCAACTACATATACCCTCCTCCTCCTCCTCCTCTAGGAACGGGGCTAGATAATCACTTCTGATGACTATTATGGTAACCAGTGTAATTTTTTTTTTGGGTATGTAAGTCCTATAAGGTTATGGATTTCTTCGCCGGAAATTTTGATTTTCGTATGTAGCATGGTAATAACATTGGTGAACAAAATTGGTCGGGGTGAGACCACATGCATTTTACGATCTTTGTATATGCTTTTTTGGTAATGAAAAAACTTTGAAATATGAAAAAATATTTATAATATTCGAAATATCTAGTTTAAATGAAAGTGATTTTTTTAATTGATGTGATAGTTTTTCCAGCACTTGAATGTTAGCATTGTTAATAATTTTATTAGTATGCTTTAATTTTCTTTAATAATGAGTGATTAAACCTTTTTCCCATTTTTAATTTGAAACAATAAGTTCCTCACTCTTGATTTTAAGGATTAACTACTAAGTATATGATATGCATCTATAATTTGGAAAATTTTCACATTATTGAATTATTTATTTTACATAGATTTTTTTTGTATCTGGAATGTATGAAATAATATATATATATATATATATATATATATATATATATATATATATATATATATATATATATATATATATATATAGATAAAACAAGAGTTAAAGATAGGTGTTTCTTTGGTAAAATTTTATAGGTTCAAATTCAAAGAGGATTAAAATATTTATACTTTCATAAACTTTAAATGAAAAATATCATATATCAATTTAATATCTAATTTAACAGTAACCTTAAAATTAAATTATAATAATTATTATTATTATTCTTTTTTCAAAAAATTAGAAGCAAATAAATAACAAAGTTAAGTTTAGTTTATATATTAAAAATTAATTAAATATATTTATCCCGTAGTTTATTGTGGAGATTTTTAATTTTTAAATAGGCTTTTTTATAATACCATGGGCCGTTACTATGTCTTCTCAACACTACATGTCTAAAAAACCATAACTCATTTCATAGGACACTTGTTATATAAAGTCATTTTTATTTAATTAGTTTAATTAAAAGGATAAAAAATACATAACTACTTTGGAGATAAGTCTCAATCATTGATTTCTGTATACTACTATGAAAATTCTATAATATTTCATAGACGTTAAATCCTTATGATTCACCTAATAATTATTGATAATAATTCATAATTGGTTAATGTGGATCTTGGTCAGCTCAATATTAAAACGATGAAATATCCAACTATTCCATTTAAGAATTTGGGTTTCATTCCTTCTTATGTTTTTTTTTTGTTTTCTATTTAATAAAACCAATAAATATCCAGCCATTCAATTAATGAATTTGGCATTCATTCCTTCTTATTTTTTTTGTTTTTGTTTTTTATTCACTTTTAGGTGAGCATTTGTACCTTTGTATGGTGATTGGTCTAAAGATCTTATTTGTTATTTAGCTCATATATGCCCATGGATATATGTATTCTTCATTCTGCCTAAGAATGTATACATATCAATATGTAGAGAAAATATTTTTATGTAGAGCTATGCCTTCATCCAGTGTAGTGTACCACAAATTTTTTTTGGTTGCATTGAATTTTAATAAATTTAAAAAATTATATTCTTCACGTGGCTACTCACATACCAATTACGTAGGGATTTGAGATTATACCAATTCTATTAAGTTCCTCCATGATAAGTTCTCAATTATTATTTATAACATTCATTTATATATAATAAAGTTTTATTTATCAAAATGGTTCATTTTGCAATAAGATATTATTTATAACATTCATTTATATAATAGAAATTGCACTATATGTTGCAAAGGAAATGTTGCAAGGCAGTAGTGTAGGAAAGAGTGGAATTAAATTGTTACTCTTCTATGATAATAGTGAAATTGTCATTGAATGTTGCGAAAGGGTCTCAATGGAACTTTGGACCTTATTTAAAGAGGGGGGTCTCAGTAATTTCATCATTGACCTGGCAGGAGTATCCTCAGTATCAAGTTCTCTCATTTTAGTTATTTTGTGTAGTTTCCAAAGAATGCACTATAGAGATAAAAAAAATATGTCTATCCATAGAAATTTTTCACTAGAAGACTTTGGCTTGGTATTTTGGTTATACATACATTTGTACTTGCAATAGAAACACTTATGTTTGAAGTATTATCCTACTTGAATGGCTGGACCAAATATCGTTATTAGGATTTTATCTTCCAAAAATAATCTATAACCAAAACAATGAATTTGTCAACTACAGTTGGAAATTGTTAGGGAATTGGCTTAAACCAAAAAAACACAAAAAATTCCTTTTGTTCACATGGTGATGGATCAAGTGAGGTAGAAAATTTCACTATGATTCAATCATTGCGTATATCCAATTAGAAAAATTCAAATGTAATAAAGTTTCTTGCCCACATTTAAAATATTTAAAATCAAATTGAAGAAGCTTAATATAATAAAATTCATTAAATTTACCCCGAAAATTTGAGCTACTCATCACTTTTCTAACATTATTATATTATTTATATAAATATGATTATATAAATTATTATTTCAATATCATATATTTTTTAAAAGAAATTTTTAAATTAGGTAATTGAGCCAGAGGAAAGTTGGTCAGTGAAGATATGTTTCTTAAGTGATAATGGTGATTGGCATAGTAGCTCCTCATGGGGTTGTGCCTTTTGGATTAGATATTTTAACATCCAATAAAATTTGAAGTGTAATAGGCATGAATCAAGATGAATGCATACCACATGGTGTAATAACCTTTGTGTAATAGTTTCACATTTCTATTATGTCCCTTATTGGTCTTGTACAAAATTTCTATTTCAATGCTCAGAGTATATTCTTCAATCATACTTATGACTATGATATAAATATAGTGGGGAGAGGATAATATTGATGGCTTCTTGGGATGTGTGCACAAACCCTAAAGATGACAATGGAATTAGATTTATTGATGTTTCTACATAATTTTTCTACCACATTTGGCTGTTGTGATATTATTTATATGCCTCACTTATGTCAAGTTTAAAGCTCATTCATCTTGCAAAGTATATGGGAAACTTGGAAAGCCATGGATGGTTTGGTTCATTGGTGTTGGCAGGGAAGAAAGACAATATGGAACTTTGCTTGTCACCCCATCAGGAATTGGAGGGTGTAGGGTCAATGTGATGTTGATATACCTCATTTTCAAGATTGAAAATTGAGTTACAGTCGGTGCATTCATTTTAAGGTAGATTTTTATTTGTACTCATATTTCATTGCTTTTGCTCGATGCATTGGTTTCAATGTAGATATTAATTTGTACTCCTATTTGATTCCTTGCAATAGATTCATTGATTTTAGTGTAGATGTTAATTTCTAATCCTATTTGATTTTTTGCACTATATGAATTGATTTTAGTGTAGATGTTGATTTCTAGTCCTATTTTATTGTTGGCACTAGATGCATTGATTTCAGTGTAGATGTTGATTTCTGATTTGATGCAACTAGATGTATGATGTACATTAATTTCAAAGTAATTAAACTAATAGTTTGCATTGATTTCAATGTAACTAAATCTATGCCCCCTCCATCTATATCTATTCCTCTCATTGTCTATCCTTTATCTCTCTATCTCACCCCCCAAACATACACACTCTCTCTCCATATCTATCTATCTCTCTCTCTATCCCTTCCTTTTCTACTCTCTCTCTCTCTCTCTCTCTCTCTCTCTCTTCCCATTCTCTCTCTCTATCAACTCTCTCCATATATATTTCTCCACCTCCCTCCCTATATTTTCCTCTCTCTTCTTCCCTCTCTACGCCCTCCATATATATCTCTATTTCACCCCCAAAACATATGCACACTCTATTAGTGTAAACTCATAAAAATTACCCATGAGCTGAATTAAATAATGTGTTATAGTTATTGAACCATAAATACAATACTTGAATATTCATCCTAAATAACATCTCAAAATTAACATCTCACACTAACATCTAACATCCAACATCTCACACATAATGCTCACATAATGCTCACACATCCACCCTATAATGGGCACCTCTCGGCACAATTAATTTTACGCTTTTCATTTTTTAATTGAACCCACATGTAAATGTTTACAAACATTTACACTAGTACACTATCACTTCCCTACTTAAAAAAAATATAATATTAAAAATTAATTAATTAATTAATTAAAATCGCTAAAAATATTCACTTTCAAAGTCCAACTAATCCAGCAACTCGATTTTCTCATGAATTTTGTGAAATCATTTCAATTTTCACAAAGTGGGAAAAGAATTAATTGCCCCTACTAAGACTAAACAATATCAACTTAAACTAAGTTTCCAAACTTTTAAAAACATTTACCATTCTATAATCCTTGTTGGCTCTAAAAATTCAAACATTTCATATCTTCTTAAGTACTGGAATTGTGCAACCCTATACACCCTATGAGAAACAATAATATCCTAATAAACTTATAAAGCACCCATTAAACAAAAAACTCCCAAATGATTGAAAAAATGTGTATTTATTAATTTGTTTGCATTTATTCATATAAATACATAACATTACATAATATCAGAGTAATCTACATCTAAATAAATTATTTGATGAAATACAAGGTAATTTCTCTTCTCTTATTTCGATGTAATTAGTAAAAGACTTTCAGTATTTGTTCCAACACCTTCTTGCCAAACAAAAAAACCATCCCACGTAAAATTAATAATAATGTCAAAATCGTCACAAATACATCACACATACAGGTAAAACGGGAGGTAGGTAATTGAAAAAACACCTCACTCCTTCGATGTATGGATGCTTTCTAATCATAATGTGTTTGTTTTATTCACCCATTTTGAAAAGATAGGGCATGAAATTCTTTATCGGCCCAAATGAAAGAAATTTTCTCACATCAAATTCCGCCTGACTCAAACCCAGTGAAAGGCTGTCAACCATGCCCTTCAATTCACCAAACTGCAACCCACATTCCCTCTTCGCGATACCCAATTCTTAATCTTTTTCAAGGGCGATTTTTGCTGATCTCAAGCCATTCAATCATTCAATGTCAAATTTATCATTAAAATTATAATAATAAAGTGTTGATATTAAGATAATTACTAGATTCGTAATTGTGTCTAGCGAGTAGGAATGACGCTTCGCCCTTAGAAACCTTCTCCAGCAGCAATGAAACATAGGAATTATAAGATCTGTGTGTTTCCTTTAATATAAAATGTAACGAAGAAGCCACGAAAAATGAATTGGCCACCTTATTTTCTTCTTACATATACGCACCACGTAAAAGCTTGATACCTAATGTAATGCCCCTCTTGTTATCCTCTTTTGATGTTGCAATTATTTGGGGCAATGCATATTTTAAATAAGCTTGTACAATCCAAGATACAACTGGCTTCCCAAGTGTTCTGGTGAATTGAGAAATTTCTCCAAAATCTACGTAATAAATAGTTGGTTGAATAGTTGTTCTTTCTATATCCACGAGTAAGGGAAGCGATGCGACTTCACTGGCTCCCCGTAGAGGAAATAGTCTCTGCTCTGCTAAATTTTAAGTCTTTTTCCTTATCAGTGTCTAGTTTTGAAAGAGTTTTTTTCCTTCCACGATGGATTGATTTCATGATAGCCGTATTGCGATCTTATCAAATGAGTAACTCTTTCCTAGTACATAAATGGATGGTAGCAACAAACATTTACTCAAGAAATTATTAATTCACTCTTCCACCTGATTCTCGCCACCCTTAGCAGACTCCGCTCTGACCTCTTCATAGTCCTTCTCTAGAGTAGTCTAAGTCTTCACGACCTCTGCTCTGAACATTTCGCCTCCTCACCCGTTGATCCCTCAAGTCTTCATAATTTTTGTGAATTCCTCATCTTCTTCTCTCTCACATTTCACCAACGCATGTGTTGAACCAAAAAAAAAAATATCACACAAACTACAATAGTGCCCTTGCAATTTCAAGAGTAGAATAGCATATGTTTATCAGAAAAATGAATGGAATTAATGTTTGAAATTTGGGGAAACATATACGAAGACGTCTACACGGAAGTGGAGCAGGATGAAATAGAAACCAATGATACATAAATGCATAGTTTAGAATGTCAGTGATACGAAAATCTAACTATATAAGGAGAACCACCAAAAGAGCTAGATTACTTTGAAGTACTTTTGAAGTACATTTGGATATCCAATTTGATTCTGGTGCATAGTTTAGAATGTTAGTGATACGAAAATCTAACTAGATAAGGAGAACCACCAAAAGAGCTGGATTACTTTGAAGTACTTTTGAAGTACATTTGGATAGCCAATTTGATTATGGTAAATAGAAATTGGGTTGCAATGAATGTTGGTCCTATCACATTGTAATGAGAGTGTAGGTTGGGAAGAGGGATTGTTAGAGATTAGAGAGTTAGTAAGGTAGTTAGGTTAAATGAAGAATCATGTTGATGAATGGACTAAAACATTTCTATCGTCTAAAATTTGATCTGATGGTGCAAACATCTACACACTTGCAGCTTGGGGAGTTGATTTCAAAGTAGAATGCCTTACGACGTAATAAGAAAATTTTATTTAGCAAAATGGTCGATTTTAAAATTAGATGAGTAATTGTTTTTTATTTCTTATGTTAAAGTTGACCCATATCAAAATAACGTGGAAAATACCTATCCTAACCAATTTCAAAATGGGACGGGTGTAGTGTATTACATAGATTGTTAAGTTGCATTGAATTTTAATAAATTAAAAAAGTTATATTCTTGCTACATGGCTTCACACCCATCAATTTCCTAGTCATTAGGAATTTTTCTTTTCTGATCCATAAAATGTATAAAAATCTTTTAGTGATAATCACATCCAAGAATATTTTTTCGACACGTTTTGAACTAGCCAGTGTGGTTCATCATCATCATCAGGACAAGATGAGAAATATGATTAGTTAACCAATTTAAATAGATAAAGGGACGCTCCAACTAGTAGTTCTAAAATGGTTAATTTAACTCAAATAAGGAAAATAAGAAATTTAAATAAATTAAAAATGAATTTATTAACATATATTACTATTATTATTATTTAATTAATTAATTAATTTAATTAATCAATTAACTTAATTAATTAATTTATTTATTTATTTCCTTTTATTTTTTTTACTAAATAGACAAAAATAAGGTATTTAATTAATTTTAAAATGAATGAATTAATAATTGTATACAATTATAATATATATTATTAATACTATAATTATTGATATTTATCTTTATTTAAAAAGAAAATTTAATAAGATAAATCCTAATTACTAGATTTTTAAATATATTATATATCAAAAATAACAATAAATATTATAATTCAAAAGAATGACATAATTTCAATTTTAATATAAAAAAAGGGCGGATAAGAAGAGGCAGACGGACATGGGATAACCAGGTGGGAATAAACAATAACTGAGACTGAAGGGCAGGAATCCAACATATTCTAACACTCCACCGATCATCCCTGTTAAGGTTTACCTTTCTCTTTTCAATTTCTAAGGCTTCTCTTAACCTACAGTGGGGGAAATGATCAATCCTCGCAATCACCTTAGCTTATTCAACGAAAATCTGATGTCGCTGACCTTAAGCATGGTACATCTCACTCCTCTGCCTTAGCATAGCATACTGAAAATATAAAACATCACATTTGAATTCAAGATGGTAAGGTGATCGTGCGGGTAAATCATTTCCACCAGTGTAAGTTAAGGGAAGTCTTCAAAATTGAAAACAGAATGGTAAACCTTAATAGAGATGATGGGTGGAGTGTTAGCAGATGTTGGGTTCCTGCCCTTCATTCTTAGTTGTTGTTTCTTCTCATCGGCTTCTCCCTCGTGTCCATCTGCCTATTCTTAACCCCACACCCTTTTTTATATTAAAATTGAAATTATGTCATTGTTTCTAATAATAATATTTATTGCTTTTTTTTAATATATAATATATTGAAATATCTAGTAAATAGAATTTATCTTATTAAATTTTATTATTAATTAAAATTAAATATTAATAAGTCTAATTATAATAATATATATTATAATTATATACCATTATTAATTAATTATTTTTAAATTAATTAAATATCTTATTTTCTTTTATTTAGTCCAAATTTTTTTTAAAGTAAGAAATAAATAAATTAATAAAATAATAATAATAGTAATATATGTTAATAAATGCATTTTTTAATTTATTTAAATTTTTTAATCTTTCATTTCATTCAAATTAGCAGTGTTACAATGGTTACTTGGAGCGTCCTTCTATCTATTCAAACTGGTTAACTGATCATATTTTTCATCTTCTCCCAATGGTGAACCACACTCTATTCAAACTGGTTAACTGATCATATTTCTCATCTTGTCCCAATGATGATTCAAACTAGCAGTGTTAAAACTGCTACTTGGAGCCTCCTTCTATCTATTCAAATGGTCTATTACTTTTAATAAATTTAAAAAATTAGATATGTGGCTCCCCAGCCACCAATTTCCTAAGGATTTAAGATTATTCCAATTTTATAAGTTCCTCCATAATAAATTCCTCATTATTATTTATGACATTCATCTATCTATATATAAGAAAAAATTATTTAGAAAAATGATTTATTTTATAATAAGAAGTGGAATTATTATTTTTTTAAAGTTAAAATTAATCAACTAATATGAGCAATTAAAAAAAAAAACACACATTTAGTGTAATTAAAAATCCACATTTATGTAATCAGTTTTACTAATTAATCGGAAAGATTTGACACAAATCGATTCATAGTTTACGAATATCAAAGAAGTGAATTTTATTATGATTTATCAAAAAAATGTTTACAATTTTTTAATTTAACAATTCGATTTATATTAATTAATAACACCAATTATAGAAATTTATATATAATAATAAAATTAAATATAGAAATTTATATATAATAATAAAATTAACTATAAAGTAATTTTAAAAATTATTAAAACCACCGTCTTTAATATAAAAATTATGAAGGCTCTTAATCTAAATATTTTGAAAAAAATGTGATAGTTTTTTTCATTTGAATTATATATATAATTAAAAATAACACATTCTAGTATAATATGAAATCTATATTATATTATTTATTTTAATTATATATTTTTCGAATTTTTGTATTGGAAATAATTTTCATTAAAATGTGAAATTTCAATGGTATGTTTGAAAGTAAGATAGATTTAAGTTGGTATTCTTCTATTTCATAATGAATTTATTTGGATTTGGAGTTTATGACAACAAATATCATATCATGAACTGTAAATTATTGATCAAATAATTAACTTAAATTTATTTTAATAATTATTATTTTTTAATTTTAATTTTATTTCAAATATTTAACCAAATAAACATAACATTATATTATATAACATTACCTAATAATTTCCAACACTATTACCATAAAAATTATTTTAAATAAAATAAAATATATATTTTTTATATTTACAATAAATATTTTCGAACATAATACACCAAATATGTCAAGACATAAAAAAAAAATAATAAAATTAAATAAATAATAATGGTATCGTTTTAAATATTTAAAATTTTAGCATTTCCTTCCACCCCTTAAAAATAATTATTTTTTAATATTTTTCCTTGCCCTTAATAATATAATATAAATTTATGTAATATTTTATATTATATATTAATTTTACTCCTATATTTCATTTATGAATATAGGTTTCTTCTTATTTCAAGAATGTGACAACCACTAAATGAAAAGTTAATTCCTTTTTTCTTGTATTTTTACTAACTTATTATTATTGTCTTCATTTTTCACTTGATATATTTCAATAGAGAAAGAAAATAACTTAGAACATTTCTTTTTAGTAAATATAGAGAATTACTTTGATAGCAAAATGTATTTTGGATTTGAAAACCCATTAACCATACCCTTACCATGCCATGATAAGGACATATATTAAATTTTCATGAATTACAAAGGTTTAATTCGATGGTTTAAAAAAGTATAACCATATGTGTAGACTTGCGCCCTCTAGAATTATCATGCCTTATCTATTTGACAGATTTGGCCATTTGTTAGCCATCACAGATTAACTGTACATAAAGGTTTTTATTGTTATCGTAAGTCTGGATAATACGCTTGATTAATAATCATTATGAGGTTGTACTTAACCTAATATTAGAAAAGATTATTTGTGATTTATTATGTATATTGTGGATCTGACATCTGCCAGAGTTTACACTGTGCATTCAATTACCAACTTGATCGATGACTGTGATATATTTTCGGGACAGGTTACGTTATTTACCCACCCCTCAACTCTACCCATTTCCATTATTTGCCTTCGTGAGACTGTGGAGCACTCTGAGCTCCTCTGCTCTGAAACTCGATGCTTCCATGACACTTTTACACATCTAGTTTGAATGAAACTCCTGGTTCTTTAGCCGCATTCAAGTATTCGAGATGGTTACCCATCGACCACAGCTCAAAATTTTCATTTGTGTCTTTTCACTTCTTATTTATCTATACATAGTTCATAACAATTGTTTGGGGTTTATTTTATGCACAACTTCTATGTTTTTTTTAGGTTTATAATGTCAGTTATTTGTTCTTTTACTGTATTTCTGATGTTTTCTTCTAACCCTCCCTCTATATGGTTACTTTCCAGGTTCTTCTTTCTCACAGGGCTAGATAATCAACCAAGGTCCTTGGCTCAATGTTTTCAGACTAACCTTGATGCCTTTCAATGTATTGAATACAACAAGGGTTCTCTTTCTATCTACAGTTTAGATATACGAGGGAATTCCTCACTGACCCACTTCATTTTCTTGTTTCTAGATCTTGAACACCGAACCTTGCATTTTTACTAAAGTGAGTTCTTCGAATTTGAACTCGAATTAATCTTTTTCCTCTGTGCATTCTCATTTTTTTTCCCCGCGGTTTTTATTCTACAAACCCTAAACCTAGTACTTGTTATGTTGTCATCGAGGTAATATTACAAACCTCACGTCCTTATAATTTCATGTTGCTCCCTTTGGCAAATGTTCCTTCAATTAGTGACTATTTTCTCCTCTCTACATACAGGTACCGTGGGTCCCTAAAATGATTTATTTTTATTTGAAGCTTCTAAGGTTTCTGGGTATAAAGCTTGTGTTGAATACAAATTTTCAGATGAAGCCCTTAGGGATGTGTTTTCCATATTGTATTTATCTAGTGTAATGGATTTTATTTGGCCTGATAATGCCTTAAGTTGTAAGGTTATTGATGTTAGAGGTATTTTTTTTTGTTTCACCTTAAGTTATAAAAGGTTGTAGGTGAATGAGAACAAGAGAGCTTTTTCCGTATATTGTAATTTTTTGTAATAAATATTTTATTCGAACAGAGTCTATGAACTCGTGATGATGTACATGTTCTATTGATTGATGAAATATTTAGTGTTTTCATTATAAGTGGATTGTAATTATTTCTTTGTAGAAGAGTTATAGAGGCTATAGGCCCTGTCCCTAGGAGTTCTTCTGTTATTTTGTGTTATACGTTTATTTACTAATTCTCGCCATTTAGTTACTCTTTACGCTTTGTAGGATTACAATTTAATTCAGTAATTGCAAGTGTAGTGTGTTACAATTTCCTCTTCAGATAGGTTGAATTTATCATTAATATTCATTTACTCTTGAGTGATGTTTTTACATTCATTAAATTGATTTCAACATGTTTAAGTAGTTGTTGTTCAATTTTTCACATTGTTATTTCTTTAGTTTTTCCATTGCAAGTGTGAACATATGGTTTGTTGATCCGAATTTATGAAGGAATGCAAAAAATACACATGTAACCATAAATATAGAGATGCAGTGGAAATAACACTTCATTTCATTAATATCAAAGAACTAAAATTTGCTTACAGACATAATGTAAATAAACTAGCTAGGGCACTGGTAGCTTATCTCTGAGAAGAGATGTGGTGGCTACAGGCCTCTGAACTGTGTTACAATGAGGCTCAAGCGTCAATTTATTATTGAGAAACAATGGAGAACTCTAAAGTTCCAAAAACCTAACCCTAGGATATGAAGCGCCAAAACTATGGGCCCCATTTGGGTAAATTGGTGTTTCAACTTACCAGGGATGTAACTTCGACATACAGTCTATGTTACACACGTATCATACCTCATTATAAAGATCTATCCAAGGAGTACAACTTTCAATGTGGGAAACATTGGTCCATGGAGACATGTTGCTCCATTTTTTCCCAAAAGATGTCGTTTAGGGCCTCAAAACAACTCTGGAGGTTCAGGACCCAAAAAATTGATAAAAATAATAAGTTATGCCGCAACTTAAAAAAGAAATGAACTAATGGTCAGGGCTCAATTGGAATATGTGGGTGGACACCAAGATCCACCTAGATCATTAAGTCCCCAAAACAGCTCTGGGAGTGTAGGACCTGAAAATCTGCTAAAAATAGTAAGTTGTGTTGAATGTGAAAAGCTGCAAGAATTGATGGTGTGGGTCCAAATGGAATACGTGGGTGGTCATTGATATCCACCTTGATCATTCCTCCCTCCTTAGGAAGCAATGGTCCCAATTTCATTAAGATCCTCCATGAGATGAGTCAAATTATATTGAGCTGGGTATTAGATTTGTCGAACATGTCATGGACCTACGGGCAGACATGATGGATGAGTTTAGTAATTTTAGTTTCTTTATAAACCTCAGACAGTACATGTGTGGATTCTGTATGTGTAGTTGTATGAGTTATGGAAACATCAGGTGATGGTGCATCGAGGGTCAGATCAATGGAGTGCTTGTCCTGACAGTGTAAAGGAACGTCTGTGAGTGAGGAGAAAATGTCCTCGTATTCCTCCATGACTTTGTCCATTTGCTACAGCTGTGCAGGGGAGCCATGTTTCGAGGTTGTGGCCGCAATATTCTTCTTTCACTGTGAGTGAGTTGTAAGGAAAATAAATTTCCTGGTTTGGGAAAAAAATCTTATTGCATTCTTTTGCAGTAGTCAAAGAGATGACAGTAGGTGGTACTACCTTCGATATCCTGTACAAGTTGTTTCCCAAAGTAATAATAACAGCACGAGGCCTAGACGCATACATAGCATGTCACCTCCACAAGTATGGTTGGCCCAATAATACATCAGCTACATCGATAGGAGCAACATCATATAATACCTCATCCGTGAATGACATGATGTTATACGAAAGGCAGCACTGTTGGCGGATGCGGATATCTCTCCCTGGGTGAAGCCACTTGATGGTATATGGTTGCGGGTGTGTTATGGTCGGTAGGCCGAGCCGCTTCACAACCTCTGCTAAAATGTGGTTCTTTTGGCTTCCGCTATTGATAAGGAATTCTAGTGGAGAACCCTTCACCCACATCTGCGAATGAAAGAGGTGCTCCCCCTCCTCTGGATCCTTGGGATCCTCCCTCTGGATCCTGGTGGTGGCAACAATGGCACTGGGATCCTCATCAATTATTTTCTTCCCTTTGTCATTTCCTTTGTCTAGTTCTGACTCAGGATCAGAAAATGCATCTGATTTGGGTGACTTTAGTTCGGCCACCAATGACTGTTTGGTCTGACACTCATTTGTGCGATGAGTGGGGCTGTTATAAAATTAACACCGCTTCCCCATGTCCTTCTTCGAATTTGTGATGGTTTTTTGAGTTGCCCCACTTTGGCATTTCCCCTTTTTCTTTGGTTCGAGGGCACCTTTCCCTGACTTCGGATTCACAGATCCAAAGACTCGCTTCTTCTGCTTAAATTTCTGCTCGATCTTGGCAGCATAGCCATATGACGTGCCAAGTGATGTAATGTCGAGGAACTCCATTTCATCTTGAATGTGTTTGTGCAGACAGCCACAGTACTTGAGCACCAAATATATCTCTAAATCCTTAATACCCAACTTTGAGCACAGGGTATGGAAAAAATTAGTCAGTTTGTGCACATCGTGATCCCTTTGCTACCACAGGGTGGTCCATTGGATGTATTTTTCCTCATAGCTCCCAACAGGGTAATATTTTTCCTTGATTTCATCTCAGAATGAATTCCAAGTGGGTGTGGCTGAGAACAAAGAGGGTTCATCTTCATCCTCTTGCTCATAGTAGGTTTCCCACCAGCCTTTGACATGGGGGGTGGCTTTGAGGAGTGAAAAAATAATCTTTTCTAGGTCGGAGAAATCATGGACCGAGAAATACCGTTCCAACAAATTCAACCATCTATCTCTAGTGTCTGCATCTATCTAGCCTTCAAATATAGGAATGTCAAAGTTTACCTGTACCTTTAAGGGAGTGGTGCGTCTAGAGTGGCTGTTGGTTGCATATGCACCGTAGGTTGGTAGTTGTTGAAGGATCTGAGTAAATTTATCCATCATCGCGTTCCTTTATTTCTGGAGGGCCTCCTTGAGCAATATTTTGATAGGATCTCCTTTTCCCTCATCTTTCTTTTGTTCCACCATGGGAGTTTGTTGGGGTTTGCGAGGTTGATCTTGTAAGGGTTCAACCAGATCGAGCCCTAACTCCTCGTACCCTGACTGTGTCGGGGACATGCAAAGAAAAATAGAGAAAGAGAAAACCCCTCTAATATCACTGATCTGGATTTCTGCAGGAATAAAAAAAAGTACACATGTAACCATAAATACAAATATGCAGTGGAAATAAGAATTCATTTGATTAATATCAAATAGCTAAACTTTGCTTATAGACAGAATGGAAATAAACTAACTAGGGCACTGGTAGCTTATCTCTGAGAAGAGATGTGGCAGCTACGGGCCTCCGAACTGTGTTACAATGAGGCTTGAGGGCATATTTATTATTGAGAAACAATGGAGAACTCTAAACATCCAAAAGCCTAACCCTAGGAGATAAAGCACCAAAACTACGAGTCCCATTTGGGTAAATTGGTGTTTTAACTTCCCGAGGACGTAAGTTCGGCATGCGATCTCTGTTTGACGCCTATCATACCTCGTTAGAAATATCTATCTGAGCAGTACAACTTTTTATGTGAGAAACATCGATCCATGGACGACCCATGTTGCTCTAGGTTTTCCCAAAAAACGTCATTTTAAAGCCTCAAAATGGCTCTAGAAGTTTAGGACCCGAAAAATTGCTAAAAATTGTAAGTTTTGCTGCAACTTAAAAATTGAATGAACTGATAGTGGGGGCTCAAATGGAATAGGTGGATGGCCACCAAGATCCACCTGGATCATTAAGGCCCAAAAACAGCTCCGAGAGTGTAGGACCCGAAAACCTGCTAAAAATAGTAAGTTGTGCTGAATGTGAAAAGCTACAAGAATTAATGGTGTGGGTCCAAATGGAATAGGTGGGTGGCCACGGATGTCCACCTAGTTCATATTTTGTTCAATTCTGAAGGATTTTATTCATTGAATTATAGATAATTCCATTGCAAAATGTTATCAGGTGATTGTTGTTCAATTTACTAAGTATTCATTTTCTATTTTTGTTCAATCACAAAATATCTTTAGTTTCATCATTGAGTGTTTACTTTCTGCATAAGATCAGACTAGAGTTTCATCCTTTGACCGGTGTGAAGTATTTCATATTTCAATTTTGAATTGATTGATTGAATTTCAAGAATTAAATAGTATTTCTTGCAACGATTTAGAGTAGTTGACCTTTGATTTCACTCGCTTATACTTTTCTTTCACTCTTGAAATAAACAGACTTCCTAGGGTTTATGATTTATGTGAAGCATTAAGGTTACCTGAAACAATCACATTTTCTAACCAAAATTTTGGCACCGTTGTCGGGGAGAGTGTTTAGGAGTGAGGTATCTTTATTTTTTTTCCTTTTGTTGTGGAAGAATTGGGTATTGGAAATGAGAGATAAGAACCTGTATATTAGCAAGAAAAATACTTTCTCTCCGGTCCTCTTATCAACAATTGTGCTGAGGTTAAATATGATAGGTGTTTGTTTTTTTTTATGAATGACTAGGAAGAAAAAGATAAAATTAGATAGAAACCCCCCGTCTAAATCAGCAAAACCATAGGGATCGGTGGTCCTTGGCAGAATAACATTCATAAATAAAATCATAAGGAATGTTGAATCTGAGGCATCTGTAGAACACAAAATCATTTCTGAAAATATTCCTAATACAATTGCTCAGGCATCAGCCTCACCATCTACAACCCATGGCGATATTCTCAAAGAAACTGAAGGGTCTGAACAGAGCTTTCAGACTATAGAACGTTTGAGTCCTTACCCTTCATGAAAGGTAAATTCTTGCAGTTTACAAGAAGGAGAGGGAGAAAAAAGTAGTACTATAAGGATGAAAAATCAAGAGCCTGGCTCTCCCAAAATAGTGGTTGAGAAAGAGGCGCCCAACATTCTAGATTGAGGTAGTGCTACAAGGCCTCCTCTAAATCGACCTCCTAATTCCACTCAAATTATTCTCTGAGACCAAAAGATCCCTGAAGATTATTTGCAAATTATTGATCATATGGTGCACAATAAACCCCAGAGATAGACATCAAAATTGGTGTATCCCAATTTTGACTTGACCGCAAACAACCCTATGAAAGTTATTCCATTACAAAACATCCCCACCTTCCATGGAATAACCTCAGAAAATCCAGATTCATTTTTATTTTAATTTTATGTTTTGTGTAAGGGATATGATTACACTACTGACCCTCAAAAAATGAAACTATTCCCATCTACATTGAAGGGGGAGTTCTACGCTGGTTTATGGGGCTTGGTGGGGGAACTATTAATAGTTGGAATAAAATCAAAAAATATTTTCTTAATAAATACCAATATTACTGCCAGACTAGAGAATTAAAAGATGAAATCTTCAACATGAATGCAAAAGACAATGACACATTAGAATAATATGTTGAACGATTCCAATATAATTTGCAAACATCCCCATAAACTACACTCTCTAAAGATATCCTTAAATGATTAATGATAAAAGGAATGAAATAAGAATTGGTAGAAACACTTAATATAATGGGAAAAGCAGACATCTATCAGGAAGATTATGATGAAATTATTACATTGTGTATCTGGTTCTCTCGAGGTATTATGCAAAATAGACCAGCTGGACGGGATTCAGTTACTAGGAATTACAAACAATCAGGTGGTAGCATAACCAGAGCATAATTTAGTAATCTCTTGGAAGATTTCAAAACCAATATATTGGGCACCCTCACAATATATCTATATGTCCTGCAAGCCAAGAAGAATAAAGCTTTAGCACAAAATATCTTGGCTATTCTTTTTCCAGGGTTGAAAGTGGTCTTCAAAGAAGAGGAAGAATAAATAGAGCTAGTATATCTAATTAATCAATGTAGAAAGTGGAAAGACCGACCAATAGGTATGTCACAAGACCCATCTCAGTTCTTTCATTCTTCACAATTTAAACTAAATAACTCTAGAACAGCATGGAAAAACCAATCATCCGTTTATGCTTAGCCATCCCAACCATTTTCCATGCCCCCTAGGCCAACTCAGTCCTCTCCATGTTATAGTTGGCTGATTTTTTATTTCTCTCCTCCATACTCACAAAACAATCCATATTAGTCCTAGTGGCCTGCTTCCACCTCACAAAATACAAACCGGTCTTAAAACTAGCAGCATCCCCTGGGAATGAACAATTTACCTATGGGAAAAAGGGCACAAACTCAACCAACATTACCAAATCCATACCTAGTACAACAAAATCATCACCCTATTATACCCCCTGAACTTCTAGCTCAACCAAATCCTAATCCTTATAACATACCGGCTCAGCCGATCCAGATTGTTGAGAATCCAAACTACGAAACTAAATAGAAGGATTGGAATGAGCTTAGGCTGAGATCAAGGAATGTTATTTCACCCAAATAAGATAGTGCCCTACCACAAATTGAGTCTAAAATTCCAACAGTACCTAAATAATCGACTCTGACAATGATAGAGATAAAACAACGAAGGGACACAATCAACCAAAAATATCCTGAAAATATTATCATTTCCTCTCCTTAATTCCCTAAGAGATTAGTGATATCCAAGCGAATTATTTCTTCAGATTTTGATCTCATAGGGGAATTAAAAAAAATTCACATTAAATTCCCTCTCCTACATTCTATGCAAGACATCCTTGTTTATGCTAAAACAATTAAAGAATTGTGTGTAAAAAAACCCGTGAGGAAAGAAAAGACTTTGACAATTGTTCATGGAGTAGGGACACTATCAGATTTACTTTTGGGTAAAGGAACACCAATAAAACATGAGGATCCAGGAAAACCCATAGTCATGGTCCAGATCCATGGCCCCTCTTTCTCAAACACGTTAATCAATTTGGGGGAAACTATTAATACTTTAACTATAGAAACATGTGAAACACTTGGTATAACAACCTTGGATCCCACCACTATTGGTGAGCCCTCGTATTTCACCAAGAGTGCTACAACTCCCAGGGAATTCCCTACTTTACTTTATCAGTTCGGGGTTCATACGAACTTGCAGGTGATACTGCTATATGCACAACAGGTGCATTATGTTCATGTCATTCTCTTCTACCTTACGAGAGGGTTTTGTTTCTTAAGCTATGATAAGAATTGGGAAGTAAATTACTGGAAGGAAATGACAGAAAGGAAGTTAAACTAAAGTGCTTGAAATAAATAACAAGAATGAAACTAATTTAATTAGCAGAAAAGGAAATGAATGAAAATAAACTAAGCTAACTTGGTAAAATAAATAGCAGAAAGGAAACTAATTGTAAACCATACTTAACTTGGAAAATTAGATAAATGCACTCTACTTATCCTCTAGTCTATCTGACATTCTTCTATCCATGCATATAAGTTATCCATGACTTAATTCTTCTTGGAAAGGGGTTTATTTGCAGCTTTGGAGGGAATAAAAAGACTAAAGTGGCAAATTGAGGGCTTAGTGCATGAAGGATTGCAATCGAAAATGATGTGCGGTAAGTCTTAAAGAAAAGGGGAAATAGTTGTGAAGTGTGATTGTGATGTTGCAAGATTGAAATAGGAAATGATGAGCAGTAAGTCTTAAAGAAAAGGGAAAAGAGTTGCAAAGTGCAATTGTGATGCAGAAATTGCGGTAGGTGGGAAAGGAAATGGGAAAAAGGTTGCGATCTGTGATATGCGATGTCACAATATCGTGATCAGCAGGAAGAGCGGTAAGTGTTAACAGGAATAACGTAAATAATGCGAAGTGAAAAATTTTAATTACGGTAGCGGGATTTTTTAGGAGGAAAGGAGGAAGGCGGGTTTCGATGGTTTTTTCAATAGATTAGCACTAAAACATTAAAAGCAACCGTGAGTAAAAAAAACAAAGAAAAAAAATGGCTGAAGGATTTAAGTGTTGTTAAGGGAAAAGGTGGGTGCAACAGTTGAAAGTGAGCAGAAAATAGGATAGGATCGAGGTGCACCAACAGTGATCACAAGTGTTACACACATGCGGATTCATGCATAGAAAGATGAAAAAAACGCGTGATAACAATATTGAAATAGAGACTTGGACCTGATATTGTAGTTTCTTCCCGAAACTCAAACAGAAAGAAATTTCTGGCCTATCGTAAGGTCCACCCTGCTCGAACTCTATTGAAAAATATGAGGGGGGGGGCTTGACCATATATTTTGGAGTTTTTCCTCTATTATGCTACTCACAAGAAAAATGTAAAACTACAACAGCAAAATGAAAGTAAAGACTGAGCAGAAAATTGAACCATAAATAAAATTATTAGAAGTGGAGCTAATGAAATGACAGAAAGAAAAGAACCAATACAACAGAGAGGTTGAGGAAAATTGGTTGGGACCTAACCCATGAGCCTAGCTCTCTGAAACATAAATCAGTAAAATGAAATCACTCTCCTCATTTCATAAAAGAATAACCTCATACATATATGAATGTTTGATCACTGACATAATAAAAATCTCAATAACTTGCAACAGAGTTCCGACTGGAATAGACTAGTATTGGCTAACTTGTATGTTCTCTAACTCTTCTCTATTTATTCTACAGGGTAGCTACCAACAATTCCCTAGAAAATGGTGATTGAGTCGTCTTGACTCCAAGTAAACAAAAATTGAGTACACTCCTCTTTGAGTTGCTTGGCTGCCTTTGGAATTCGAATTGCTAGAGAGAATCCTTTGGATCCTTTGGCTACCTTTGGAGTACGAATAGCTGGAGAGAATCTAGGATGGAAAATCCTCCTATAATTTCTCCTTGTTGTCTCCTCCAAGTCCTTATGATAAAATATTTATAAAAATTCTTAAAAAATCATGATTTTCTACACTCAACCTCATATTAAGTATTTACAGTATGTTAGCCTTAATCACCACCTATACTAGCATCATAAAACCAAATAATAATAAAAATGCAAGAAAAATAGATCTAAGAACACAAAAACGTGACTATTAACCCCTCCAAATATGTCTAATGATGGATTTCATCATCACCCCCCTACAAAATGTTTTCTCATCCTCTGAGCAATTAATCCTCCTCCTGCATTTCCTTTAAAGCTCTAATAGCCACCCTAATCTACTGAGGAAGAAGTGTGGGAGTTTCCCCAAAGGGATAAAAACCCTTGTTCTTTTTTGCATTCTCTCATTCTCTATCTTGTGCACTTGTGTTCTCTTCATGAGTCATCCCCAACAACAAAGGTGGGCTGATATTTAGTCCCAACCATTGGATATTTTTGGCCTACATGGCCCTCTTGTATAACATTTCCCTTTCAAATACACCCCTCAGTCTTTCTGGAGTATGGTACTACATATTCTTGAGGCTATGAGGGAGGTTGTTCCATCTTCTCTGGCTGGCCATAATTCACTCCTCCTTTATTTGCTTAGGAAAATTATAAAAGTGGCCTATCACTTCGTTTTTAGTCCGAATGTAGCTTTCCACCAGTGCATGGTCCCTTTCAGTCTATTGATGGTTAGGGATGACTTCTTTCAGCCTGAAATATTCAGGTCTAATATAAAAGGGTTCTCTATTTCTGCTTCCCATGACCTTCGATATCTCTTTTGCTCTAGTTTCTTCATTCACCATCCAAGATGCTAGAGCCATTAACTACATATCCCCCATTATAGGATTGGGGTCCCAAATATCCATATTTGTCATCACAATGTTATGCACATAAAACCCTTCCATCTTTGCCTCATTAGCCAAGTTAGCTTGCTTGTAGAAATTCATGAATTTCCTACAATCCTTGAAAGGTAGTGACCCATGGGAGGCTATTGTTTTGATTTGAAATGGAATCCATTTTTATTTAAGGTACAAAACATATGAGTCAAAGGGGAATCTATGCTGAAGGGATTCTATGCATAAGTCGGCCGTGGTGGCTACTTGGTCCTCTTTTTGTTGCAATTACTCCTTCATTACTACATTCTCTCCCTATGCCTTCTGAAACTTCTCCTTCATAATTATATCTTAGACTCTTTCCTCCCCCATTGGTGATTCTTCAATGATAATTGGGATTGTGGGAGAATTTTCTCGCTCTCTCTAATTCTTGTCAACACTGGAATACCTAGAAGTTTGCATTTTTCTCTTTGCGCTCAGAGGAGCTATGGCGGCAACTATCTTTTTCTATTGAGGGGATGTGGTTCTGTGTTTTGAGTTTGTTTCTCACCCACTTTCTGCTATCTCTATGACTTCTACGACCATATCTTCTGTTTTTCTTGGCCCTTTGTTTCCTCCTCTTATTTTTTTGTTTCTTCTTGTTTCTACTGGTTCTTCCTCTTTCTAGTTCTTCTTTTCTTGGTTCTTCTTGTTTTATTTGGTTCTTCCTCTTCTTATTTAAGCGTTGCGTGCTTCCGTCAGTCTCTCTCCCTTTAAAAATTTTCAAAATACTGGTTTGGATTAGATGACATCTCCATTTATTATTTAGCGCAACTACTTTTGGAGTGGTTATGTAACTCAACTTAGTTCCAGTTCTATTGTATACAATTGTTTACCTCTATTGTTAGTTCATGATGGAATGCGTGTTTACTCCCCTCGTTCTCCTCTACTCAACGGATTTAGTTAATGCCTAGCTAGCATGTAATTCCAGTTTTTTCAGTCACTCCTCACAGTGGTGGTCGAGATAACTGGCCAAATTTTTGTCCCTTAAACTCTAAGTCTGCAAAATCATTATTTCCGGTTATCATGGTGTTGGAAAATTATATATTATAGAGCAATGCAACAAATAAAATATGTGGAAAAACACAAACACACAAAACACATAAAACTAGAGAGACACAAATATACGTGGTTCATCTAGTATGGGCTACATCCACCCCGAACAGCTAGTCCTTCCTTTCTATTATCTAGAAAAATAAAGAGACACAACCTCCAACGTATCCACTATAATATCCTTCTTTCTCTCTCAAAGTATCCCTATGTGTTTTTTGCTTCGAGAATACACATACATTACACACCCGCAATACAATACCCTGATACAAGCGAGGGGTTTCCTTCTAGGGAAAAAAACCCTAAACTAAACATAACTTATACCATCAGATCATGCACCTAATGAACGGCCCAAGTTGACTAGAAATTACTATACTTTTACAAGGAAATTTTACATATGTTTTTAGCTTCATGGGTGCTAACCTCAAAACCCACCACCACTGGGGGGCTCCATAAAGTCATAGCTGGCCCCCCATAGACCCCCCAGGAAGTGTTTAATTACGGGCGGCATTGCCACCCCATTAAGGAACAGGATCACAACGCTATGATACAAAATAAACAATATAATCAGGCTCCACACCCAACATATAAATGGGTAGAAAATAAGTTGTACCTGAGTTCACTTGTTGTTTCCAAGGCAGTTTCAGGAGTTGAAGGTTGGAGACAAACCTTTTAGATGTTGCTTCCCTCACCATACCCCTATACTATGAATGAGCATCTTCCTAAGTGAGTTGCTAATCTTTGATTGTTGTTTCTCTATACCGTGGATGTTGCGTTGGGTGCTTGAGATGCCATGGGTGGCATTTCCATTCTCCTAGAGCCTGTTATGCAAATTTCCTTCTTGTTCTTCTTGGCAGTCCATGAAGAACTTTTTTTTTTTTTAACGGAACTTCCTAATGGTTGTAGCAATTTTTTTGTGTGTTGCTTCTCTTGCTACAATGTGCTTAGGAAGGGAGGAGTGTGGTGTATGGAGGTGATGGAGGAAGTTGTGAGGATGAATGGAGTGAATGATGGGATGGATGGTAAGATAGAAGAAGATAAAAGAAGATGAATTCTTCCCTGTGTTTCCAGAAACCATTAAAAACCTGAGAAATAGAAAACACGGAAAACACAAAGATACAGATGTGTGTGTGTGTGTGTGTGTGTGTATGTATATATTGAAAGAAAGTGGGCTGCCTCCATCAAGGTTTTCAACCCATAACATTATTCTTTTTTTTTTCTTTTTTTTTAGCAGGTGTGGGAAACTATTGAGTTTCCCATCACATAGACCTCTTTGCTTATTGGATTTATGAGTGCTGCCTTTGAGAAAGGCTTCTTGTAAATTTTAAGTCAGTTACCATTGACAAGCAAGGGAATTCCTTCCTCATATATGATTCTGATTTAAACTGCGACGTTGTCAAAACATTTTTCCACTGTGTGAGGTCATAACCATCATGTCATTAGACTGCCTTTAAATTATTTAAACCTTGAATCATACAAAAACACCCAATATTCTTCTTGGAAGTTATTTTCTTTCATTTTCTTGTCATTCCATACCTTCCTTTGTAGCTGAACTACCTCTGTGTGAAGAAGTGCTTGTATTCTAAACTCATCCAATCCATTTAGTTGCAACACCCTCTCCTTTTGGGAATTTCATAGATCTAGATCTAATTCAGCTACCATTCTTAAAATGTTGAATTTAGACTCAACTGAATGTAGACCTTTATTACCATATACTAGTTCATAAGGAGTGAATCCTGCTGTTGTCTTCCAAGTAGTGTTGTAGGCCAAAGTAGCTTTTACCAATCTATCTGCCCAATATATTATGCTGATGATCACAACCTTGGTGAGGATTATATCTAAATCTCTGTTTGTTACTTCTACTTGGCCATTCACTTTAGGGTGATAGGAAATATAATTTTTATGCTTAATCTTGTGCTTCCTCAAAATATTCTCAATGAGGTGGGAGTTGAATTTTTCTCCCTGGTCAGTGACTATTTCTCTAGGGTATCCAAATTTATAAAACACATTCTCATAGAGAAATTTTTCTACTTTCTCCTCAGTTTCTACCTTCACTACTTTTTCTTCAGCCCACTTTGTCAGGTAATCAGTGCAAACTATGATATACTTCTTTTGTCCGGATGGTGGATTGATAGGTCCAACAAAGTCCATGCCCCACTTATCAAATGACTTAAGAGCCACCTGAGGATGTAAAGACATTTCATCCCTTTGTGTGGGTTTCTCCATCCTTTGGAAGTGGTCACACCTATTGGTGTATCTTCTCGAATATTGGTGAAGAGTAGGCCAATAGTATCCTTCCCGAAAAACTTTGTAAGTAGTTCTCTTTGTAGAAAAGTTACCTTCACATGGGCTGTCATGAAATTCAAAGAGGATATCAAAGAATTATTCCTCCCTCACACATCTCCTTAGGATTTTTTTAGGGTTTATATTGAAAATATTTTCCCTAATCCATGTGAAAGGGGCACTTTTCTTGATGATTTTTCTCCTCTCCCTGAATAAAATATTAGGAGGGAGTTTTCCAGCAACCAAGTAGTTGGATATATTAGAATACCATGCTGAAAGTGATGATATGGCAATGAGGTGTTCATATGGTAGTTGGTCATTGACCATTCCTTCTTCACCTAAAGGCGGAACTAACCTGGATAAAAACTCTGTAACAACATTTTCCTTTCTAGGTTTATCAACAATAGTCAAATAAAATTGCTGCAAAAGTAACAACCATCTGATTATCCTAACATTTACATTTGGTTTGATCATTAAAAACATGATGGTTGCATGGTCATTGTGGACAAAGGTCAGATATCCAGTGACACAATGCCTGAATTTTTTCAATGCATGGACAATGGCTAACATCTCCTTCTGAGTAACAGTGTAATTCAGGTCGGCCTTTAACAAATTCCTGCTGATGAAATAAATGGCATAATGGATTTTGTCCTCTAATTGTCCTAATGTTACTCCTACATCTTTGTTGGATGCATCAGTGTGGATGTGGAAAGGGAGAGTCCAATTTGGACATCAGAGGATGGGGGCAGTATTCAATTGTTTCTTAATGAGCTCAGAAGCCTCTTGAAAAGTGGCGGATCATATAAACTCAGAATCCTTGGACAATAATCAAAATAATGGCAAATCCATCTTCATGAAATATTTGATGAACCTTCTTTAGTAACCAGAAAAGCCTAAGAAACTCATGACATCTTTCTGATTTTGAGGATCGGGTACCCTTTTGATGATAGTGATTTTTTTCGGGTCTACCTGTATTTCTACTTGGGATATGCAGTGTCCTAATACAACCCCTTCTTTCTTGAGGAATTCACACTTTTCTGTGCTCGAGGAGAGATTTATATCGATGCACCTCCGTAGTTATTTACCCAAATTGGAGAGAGCTTCCTGGAATTAATCCCCATATGGTGCGAAATCGTCCATGTAAATTTCGATAGAGTCATGTACTAACTCAGAAAACATGCTTAGGACGGCTCTTTGGAAGGTAGCTAGGGAATTTCACAACCCAAAGGGTAGGAATATATAAGAAAAGGTACCCCACGGGCAGGTGAAAGTAGTCTTATCCTGGTCTTCAGGGCTAATTTGATTCTAATTGTACCCACTGAAACCATCTAGGAAGAAAAAAAACTTCTTCCCCAGAAGGCCATCAAGGAATTAGTCTATAAAGGGCAAAGGGAAATGGTATTTCTTGGTGGCTTTGTTAATTTCTCGATAGTAAACAAACATTCTCCACTTCCCATTATTCTTTGGGACTAGGACAAGAGGGGATACCTACTCACTATCGGATATAGGATACATGAACCATGCATCCAATAGTTTCTGCAACATTTCTTTGACTATGTCCTTCAAAGTCGGGTTCATCCTTCTTTGGGATTATCTTACAGGCTTGCACCTTTATTTTATGTAAATTTGATGTCTTCATACTGAAGGATGAACCCTTTTCATGTCCTTGTAATGCCAAGAAAATGCTTCATGATTTTCTTTCACAAGCTGGCATAGCTACTTCTCTTCTTCATTCAAGAGGGTTGGATTTATTTTTAGAGATCTGGATTGGCCAAAATCAATAGCCTTGGTTGTTTAAGAGGTTTTCTCAATTGAGTGGACTTCCATCCAAGGTTGGATTTCAGAATCTTTTACTAAGGTTTCGAGAGGACTGTTAGTGGATGACTCATTTTGAATGGCATGGTCGATGAGTTCATCTTCATCAAGTTGCCCCCGTCTAAAAATAGAATCTATGGTACACATAGGGGAAATGTTATATAACTCATCTTCTCCATCCTCCAACCATATAGGGAGATCCTGATCAATGAAATTTTGGGCTATAGGATATAACACTAGTTTTTTAGAAAAAGGCCCATTTTTAATAGTCATGTTTCGAGCCCGACAACTAATATACGCATTTGCAGTGGATAACCAAGGTCTCCCCAAGATAAGAGGATAACCATTAGACTTGGTTTTTGGTTGGAGGATTAGAAATTATGTAGGATACTCCCAAGAGTCAATGGTAACCATAACATCCTAAAAAATTCCTTTTGGAGTTACTGTGGATTGATTTTCAAGTTGCAAAACTGTTGTGGTTTTCCTCAAAATCCCTTGGAGATTAAGTTTCAAAATAGTTTCCTTGGTCATGATATTGATGGTAGCCCCTAGATAAATTAGAGTGTTGGGGACTATAACACCATCTATATGCACATCAAAAACTGGACTACCAAGGTCTAGGTATTTTGGAAATATCACCTTCACCAACATCAGGTTAGACAATTGTCCTACCACATTGATGGTGGGGGTATCTATCTTCCTTATCCCAGGTTTCTTGAAGAGATTTTCTTTGATGAGCCTATTGTAGATAAGAACATCATTAATGGGTAGGAGAAGTGGTATCTTCACACAAAAAATTTCCAATTCTTCCAGGATTTCAGTCTCCTCTCAGGTGTGCTAACCAGGGTGGATCAGGCGCTCGAGAAAAGGAGGTTGTTGGATCTTAGTTTTATCTTCTTCCTTTTCCTCCTCAACCTCTATAAGTGGAGATGGGGGATGGTTTTCTGGGAGTACTCTTCCCGAACTGAGATTAACCTCCTGTATCTCCATATCATAAGCTGGATGGGATGTTTCTCCACTGGGAGCCTGTTGTGCTTGTATGTTGTTCGGGTTTGGATTGGGCTATGAAGGTATAGGTATCTTAGCTGGTGCAGCCTGAATAAGCTAAGTTTGAGGTTGGGTTGGAGGCATTAGAGCATGTAGTATATTTTTTTGAGGCCTCCACTCTTGGGATTCATTGTTCCACTGAGGTTGTTGTGGAACATACTGTTGAAATTGTTGGTTTATTGGTTGAGGATGGTATGAAGGGTTGGAAGGCCAAGTAGTAGGTGTAGACCAGGATAGGGGAGTGGGGTTCTACCAAAGTTGCATAAATGCACTCTAATTGTTGTAATAGTAAGAGTAAGGTGAACCTTGCATACCTTGTTGATATGGACGAGGGCATTAATGCCTTCCCTTCTTGATGAAACATAGTTGCTATGGTATTGTTTCCCCACCTTGATATACAAATTTAAGACCAGGTAAAGAGGGACACTTTTCTGTGTCATGATTATATTCACAGACTAAGAAAACCTCTATGACATTCAGTGGACATTCATTTCTTGGGTGCTTCCTGGTACATCTAGGACAAAATATGGCCATGACTCTCTCTACTTCCTCATGCTTCCTTTTGACCTGCATTGTGTCCATTTGGAAAGCAAAGGTGTGCAACATGTCACTCCTGATGTCCTCTATCATGTTTCCAATCTCATGTTTTATGAAGGTGGAAGAGGAAGGGGTATTGGATGTAATTTGGTTAGCTCTTCCCTTCTTCATAAATGCCCTAAAATGGTCTTGGAAGACATTTTTTATTTTTTCACATGGTTTTTGGTAGATATATCCTCCTGATAACATATTCAAGGTTTGTATCATCACTTCACTGATCCCTTCAGAGGTACAAGTTTAAGTGAGTCAGGATCAAGAGTACAGTTGGCTCTCTTATATTTCAATTGAGAACTCTCTTCATAATCCTATATGGATTCGTCAAGCCCTTGAGTCATCCTAAATATATCATCCTTAGTTTCCTTGGACCTACAATAGTCTTTGTACTTGTTGTTGAAGGTCTCTTCCATATGTGCCCAAGAAGTGATGTTATCCTCAAGAGGACCAATGAACTAGTGGAAAGTTGCATCCTTAAGGGTGGATGGGAATAGCTTCAACTTCTGATCATCAGAGGCATATTCATAAGCCCTACAAACAACAACAAATTCAAACATTATTGTGTCAGGTTCCTTAGAGGTAAGTCCATGGAATTGTGGAAGAGATCACGGGATAATGTTTTTCAACTTAGATTCCCCATCTGCCTCTCTTATGGGAAAGGCTCTCTAGGTCCAGCCATGGTTAGGATAGGTGAAGTAGTTACCTCAGTTGCAACAATGTCTTCTTCTTCTTCCCCAATAGGACCCTAAAAATATTCTGAAGGCTTTCTTATAGCGGGTTCAATCTCACTGCCACTAAAGAAGAGTAAATGGTGGTTAGGAGGTGATGTGGGGGTTTTAGGTAAGATTTTTCATTGGGTATTCCTAGTCATACGAGGCATGAGAATAAGATATTTTTGTATTTTTTTTTAATATTTCTGAAATGACATGAAAATAAAGGAAAGCAGAAAAATTCTAAAAACAAAATAAAACATCTACTAGACACCTCCACGGAAACGGTGCCAAAAAGTGGTGAGCCCTAGTATTGCACCAAGAGTACCGCAACTCCCAGGGGCTGCCCTAGTTTACCTTATAAACTTGTGGTTCGTACAAAATTTGGAGGTGACAGTGCTATATGCACATCAGATGCATTCTTTTCATGTCATTCTCTTCCGCTTTAGGAGAGGGTGATGTTTCTTAAGCTATGATAAGAACTGGGAAGTAAATTACAGGAAGGAAATGACAAAAACGAAATTAAGCTAAAGTGATGAAAAGAAATGACAAGAATGAAACTAATTTAATTGGCAGAAAAGGAAATGAATGAAAAGAAAATAATCTAACTTGGTGAAAATAAATGGTATAAAGGAAACTAATTCTAAACCACACTTAACTTGGAAAATTAGTTAAATGCACTCTACTAATCCTCTCTTCTATATAAAATGCTTCTATCCATGCAACTAAGCTATCCATGCCTTAATTCTACTTGAAAAGGGGTTGATTTGCAGCTTTGGAGGGAATAAAAAGGCTAAAGTGGCGAATTGAGGGCTTAGTACATGAAACAGGGCTTAGAAGTGGAAAGCGGGGGTTAAAACCTTATAAAACCTTATAATATGGTAAAATTGTGTTTGAAGTGGAAATTAATGGAAATATGTGATGGAGGAGAAATTTGTGATATGCGATATCACAATCACAACTTTGAAAAATTGGAGTGGTAAGCATTAAGGAAAGAAATGAGGAATGCGATTTGCAATATGAAATATTGCAAGATCGAAATCGGCAACGATGAGTGGTAAGTATTAAAGAAAAATAAAATGATTTGCGAAGTTCCATTACAATTTTGCAAGATCGCAATCAGCAATGATGAGCGGTAAGTCTTAAAGAAAAGGGAAAAGAGTTGTGAAGTGCAATTGTGATGCAAAAATTGTTGTAAGTTGGAAAGGAAACATGAAAAAGGTTGCGATCGGTGATATGAAATTTTTCAATATCGTGATCGGTGGGAAGATTCATAAGTGTTAACGGGAAAAACGTAAACAACGCGAAGAGCGAAATATGAAGTACAGTAGCATGGAATTCGAGGAGGAAAGGAGGAAGATGGGTTTCAATGGTTTTTTCAAGAATTTAGCGTTAAAATGGTAAAGGCCACCATGAATAAGAAAAACAAAGGAATACCACGGCTTAAGGGTTTAAATGTTGTTAAGAGAAAAGGTGGGTGCAACAGTTGAAAATGAGAAGAAAAAATGAAAGAATGGAGGTGCACTAGCAGTGCTCAGAAGTGTAACACACCTCCGGATTCATGCACGGAAAGCTGACAAAAATGCGTGATAATAATAGTGAAAGAGAGACTTGGATCTGGTATTGCAATTTATTCCCTAAACTCAAACAGAAAGAAATTTTTGGCTTGTGGTAAGGTCTACCCTACTCATACTCTATTGACGAAGATGAGAGGGGGAGGCTTGAAGACAAATTTTGGAGTTTTTCCTCTATTCTGCTACTCACAAGAAAATGGAAAACTACAACAACAAACTGAAAGCAAAGACTAAGAAACAACTTGAAGCATAAATGAAATTATTAGAAGCAAGCTAATGAGATGACACAAAGAAAAGAACCATTATAGTAGAGAGGTAGCAGAACATCAATTGGGCCCTAACCCACGAGACTAGCTCTCTGAAACTTAAATCAGTAAAATGAAATTAGTTTTCTCATTTTATAAAGTAATAACCTCTTACATATTTGAAAATTTGACCACTAAAATAATAAAAATCTCAAGAACTTGCAACAAAGTTCCAACTGGAATCAACTAGTATTGGCTAACTCTTCCTACCTCTAGCTCTACTCTATTTATTCAATAGAGTAGCTACCAACAGCTCCCTAGAAAATGGTGATTGAGTCTACTTGACTCCTAGTAAACAACTATTGAGTACACTTCTCCTTGAGTTGCTGGGCTGCCTTTGGAATTCAAATTGTTGGAGAGAATCCTTGGGATCATTTAGCTGCCTTCGGAGTTTGAATTGCTACAGAGAATCTAGGGTGGACAATCCTCCTATAATTTCTCCTTGTTGTCTCCTCCAAGTATTTATGATAAAATATTTATAAAAATTCTTAATAAATCATGATTTTCTGCACTCAACATCCTATTAGGTACTCATAGTATGTTATCCTCAATCACCACCTATACTAGCATCATAAAACCAAATAATAATAAAAAATGAAAGAAAAAGAGATCTAAGAAGGAAAAAAGGTGACTATTAACCCCTCCAAATATGTTTAATGATGGAGCTCATCAACTACATTGCTAGAAATTATTGACCAATCTGTTGTTAAACCAGAAGGTACATTACAAGATATCCTAGCTTTTGTGGACTCATGGGAATACTCGATAGATTTTTTAGTTACTAACCCAAGAAGTAGATTAGACGGATATTCCTTGATATTGGGACAACCTTTGTTAGCGACGAATGATTCTTACATAGGTTGTCGAACAGGAAACATGACCATTTCTAAAGGAGATACCATAAAGAATATCTCTATGTATCCCCCTACCAAACGAAGCCTTCCCACTATAAATATGCACAAACAACCACCTACATACTAGGAACAAAACATTCATTCACCATTTACAATAGTTCAAGAACTCTAATTTAAAGATCAAATTGAAGATGATGTGATCAATAATTTTATAAATCACTCATCTACTTTAGAGAATATAAAGTGAAAAATGTTAAAAGCAATTGTTGATAACGAAGAACAAGAATACCATCTAGAATATACTGATGACCATCACATACCCACAATTGTTGTTTGTGACATCATGCCAGTTGAAATTGAACCAGGTAAAATTTTAAACATCAATGGCATTCTAGATAATGACCAAAAGAAAAATTTCATTAAAAGTTTGCAAAAATATAAAAGACCTTTTTCCTGGGACTACCCAGACATGAAGGGTAGAGATCCCCAACTGTGAACACATCATATTTACACTGAAAAGGATGCTCACCACATCTGGAATCCTCAAAAAAGACTAAAACCACATATAAAAGACATTTTAAAAGACGAATTACAAAATATGCTAAATGTAAATTTCATTTATCCTATTTCAGACAGCAAATGGGTCTCTCCATTAGTGGTCATCCCTAAAAATAATGTTATGTGGAAAATATGTGTGGATTACAAAGAGTTGAATAAAGACACATAAAGACCACTTCCCCGTTCCCTTTATTGATAAGGTCCTTGATACATTGGCCATAAAGAGGTTATTTTCCTTTCTTCATGGTTTTAGTGACTATAATCAAATCCAGATGGCCCCTGAAGACCAAGGTAAAACAACCTTCACCTGCCCCTTGGGTACATTTTCCTATCAAGTATTTCCATTCAATTTATGCAATGCTCAAGAAACATTTAAAAGGGCCATGATTAGTATTTTTTTCTGATTTAATAAATGAAGGGCTCGAGTTCTACATGGATGACTTCACTCCATATGGCGATGACTTTGATCACACACTGCAAACACTGGAAAAGGTATTGGAATGATGTATTTCTACCAGATTATGCTTGCACAATGAAAACTGTCACATGATGATGACTGAAGGTGTGATCCTAGGACACTACATCTCTGCAGTTTGAATAAAGGTAGATCAAGAAAATATAGAGGCAATTCTCTTATTAGCCACACCATGTACTCAAAAAGAGGTATGTAGTTTCTTTGGATATGGTGGGTATTATCATAGCTTCATAAATATTTTTTCACAAATTGTTGTGCCTTTTTATGCGCTAATTGGAAATGTTGAATTCCATTGGTCTGACAAATGTGACATTGATTTTTCTGATTTGATGAAACTGGTCTCGAATCCAACAGTCTTCTGTTGCCCCAATTGGGATATGCCCTTTCATATTTCTTCATATGCATTAGATACATTGCTAGGATATGTTCTCGGTTAATAGGAGGACAAGAAGTCCTAAGCTATTTACTATATCAACATGAATCTCACTCTTGCTGAGCTAAATTATACAATGACAGAAAAGGAATTCTTGGCTGTCAATTATGCTATCAATAAATTTAGACATTAGATAACTGGCTATTAAGTATTCTTGTATACTAATCATTCTGCCATTAGATTTTTAGCTAACAATCCTATTACAAATGGAAGAGTGACTAATTGGTTGTTGCTTTTACAGGAGTTTGATATAACTATTAAGGATCGTCCAAGGAAGGAGAATGTAGATGCATATTCCCTGTATAGAGTCCTAAAGACAAATGACCCACTGGTGGTAGATGATTAGTTCCCTGATGAGCATTTTCTTGCTATGGTAGTAAAAGCGCCATGGTATGAAGATGTAGCAAATTATCTAGCAGTAGGAAAGCTGCTAAGACACTTGAAAAAAAGGAGCGGAAGTTGATTCTTCAATGCAGTTCTAGTTTCACCTACATTTGTGGATACCTTTTCCACACAAGAGGTGTTATGCATATACTCAGATGCATTCGGGAAGACAAGATCGATGATATCTTGAAGGCCTATAATGACGAACCATGTGGCAGACATTTTTCAGATCGCAAGATAGGGCACAAGTATTAAAAATGGGCTATTATTGGCCCACAATTTTCAAGGATGTAAAGAAATATATGCAAGCCTCCGATAGTTTCCAAAGAATGGGTCACCCTGGCCAATTTGATGAGATGCCATTGCAACCACAATTGGTAGTATAACCTTGCAAACAATGGGTGTTGGAATTTGTTGGGCCATTCAATCCACCATCAAATCAGAAGGCCTACATACTGGTTTACACATATTATGTGACGAAGTGGGTAGAAACAGTGGCTTTTCCAAGAGCTACAGAAGAGTCTGTGATCAATTTTCTTCTTGAGTTATTTGTGTGGTATGGATTACCTAGGGAAGTGATAACTTTTAGAGGGGCACAGTTTGTAGGACATAAAATTTTGGCCACTTGTCGAAACCACCATGTAACTCATAGAGTCACCTCTCCCTACCACCCATAGGCGAACAAGAACCTCAAAAGTACCAATAAAGTCATCGAGTAAATTGTCGTTAAAACAGTCTCAATGAATTGTCGGGATTAGGCTACTAGAATGCCATAGGCCTTGTGGGCTTATCGCACAACTTGGTGAAAGACTACCAGATATTCTCCGTACCACCTAGTATTTGGAAAGGAACCAAATTTTCCCATTGAATTTGAGATAAAAACTCTTAGAACAGCTCAGGAAGTGGGGCTTGATTTGAGAGAGGATCATTTTAAAAGACTTCAACAGATAAATGAATTATATGAAGCACAACTACTTGCTCTACAACACACTGCAATTATTCAGCAGTAACGCGCTAAGTGGCACAACAACCTCATAAAAAAAATTTGTACTAGAAAGAAGATTGGGCACTCCTCTACAACTCCATATTCCAAGACTTCCTGGGTAAATTACAAACAAGGTGGCGTGGGCCATATGAAATTAAATAAGTGCACAACAACGATACCATTACCTCGACCGCCATATATGGATCCGGCTCTGCACTTCAATTCAATGGACATGCGGTGTGCCTTTATCATACACCACTCATAAAAGAGTCTTTCTTCCAACAGGTGCATGATGATTCCACTATTCAAATTTTAGCTGCAGGGAATAATGACCCGACAACTTGAATTTCATAAAAAATTGTTACTTCCTTTTTTTTTGTAAATAATGTATATATGCTTCCTGCATTTGATTGTAATTTACAGTTTTTTTTCATCATTGTATAAAAGAATTCCATTTTATTTCTATTTTGATTATTTTTGTTGTTCAAATCAATTGAAGAACTATTTTTCAACGTACTAAATAGTTGTTGTTCAAAGCAAATGAACAACCACATTTTTCCTTTCGTGTGATTTTGTTTTTTTTACTGTTCAAAAAATTGAACAAATGTTGTTCAATTGATTGAACAATTGTTTCTCGAACCAAATGAACATCTCTTTTCAACGCATTTTTTTATTAATATTTTTGATGTTCAATCGATTGAAAAATTGTTGTTTGATCCAGTTGAACAACTATTTTTTTTAGCGTGTTGTTTTTTAAATTAATTTTGTTGTTAAATCCACTGAAAAAATGCACACCTCAAATGAGACCTGTGCATGATATATTATTCTGATCAATGGCCCTCCAAAACCCATAAGGTTATGGATTTGCTACAGGTATAAGTTTCTCTTTGAGCTGTGATATTCTCATTGAGAAAAAGTCACCTTGAAAAGGGAGAAGATTTCCAATCTCCACATGTCTACCATCTATCATCTTCTCCTCCATTTATTCATGAATGAAAATTCCATTTGATTGCTCCCATAAAGAATGGTCCTCTTCTTTTCACTGTTTCTCATTAACAACATTGTAGATCTACAAGGTAAAACATGTCCTGTCTCAAAGCAAGGCACAATGCTAAAATCATAGCCAACCATTGTAAATAGGATTATACTCATCCCATCTTCTGAAACTGTACACTTTAACTCAAAGGGTTGAATGTAGCTCAACAATGAGAAACTAGGATTGGTTTTCATCTCCTCCTTAATTATATCAAGGGTCCTCTACACAGTGGTATGATGCTGCTCCAAATCAACATGTTGTTCTAACCCTTGGTCATTCATTAGCCCAGAAGGCATGTGCCCATAAGTTTCAATAAGAGGTACTGAAACAATATGATATGAAAGTGGTTGCATACCTTGGATCAAATTATGTGTGGAAGCCTCTTGCAAGACCACAAGACTTCCTCTAACCTCAAAAATAGTCCCTCCAACTATTGGTAAGAGTGATTGGTCCATCTCTACAAATGTACCAACACTAGTATCTATCTCCTCCTCATCATGCATCTCATGAGTGATGCATGGGGCTCCAAATTTCAATAAATCAATACCATCTTACAAATATGGAAGTGATCCTCCTCTTGATGTAGGTACATCTGCAGCTGGTGGTGGCAGAGGATCCTCCTCTTGAGTGATAATGAGAACATATTTTCTTGAATCTTCATGCACTATCTCCTTGATGATGGGAGATGTCACTATGTGAGGTGTCTTTGTTTTCTTTATACCATATATCTTCCTCAGCATTTGAATAAAATTTGCATAAGAAGACACTTCCATGTGTGAAAAGTGTGTGAACCACCACTCTCTTGCTTCACCCTCTAGGTGCAGTGCTGAAAAATCTACAACCTCTCTTTCTGATATAGAATATTTAAAAAAGAATGTAAATAATTCTTCCCTCCAAGCCCTCAATGTGCTTTTCGAATATCCATCAAATGTAGGCAAGAAGAATCTATGCCCCTTTCTTCTATTGATGATTCTAGATCTCCTCTCTTCTTTGAAATGCAAAAATTGTTGGAGAGAGCAATTCTCCTTCAATTATCTAAGTTGTGATTTGTATTTAGACATATATTCACTTAGGGTCTAATGCCCCAAGCCTTATACATATTCAGACCAGTCATCTTTGTCATCAAATAAAGTGGATATAGTTGAATAATGTGAATCGCTTCGCTTCTTTTGTCTTCTTTGGTGCTGAAAAGAAGTGTTAGGACCTTCTTCATATTGAAGGCTTCTTGAGGTTTCTATTTTCCTTTCTATTCTTGTTTCATTTATCTCTTTGGAGATATCCTTCATAACCCTAAAGAAATATGATGCAAAACTTGATCCCTCCATTATAGTAGATCTCTACTATCTGCTTTTCTTATGTTGTTAATAATGTCCACAAGTTGAGCCAAAGGTCATGCTTTGATACCACTATAACATCCAAAAATGGAATAATTCTTTGATACACAAACAAAATGTTAATAAAAGAGAAAATGTAATTATAATTTTATGATAAAAATAGATATATACAGAATAACTCAGCCATTTTATTTTGTGGGAGGTGAAAATAAACTACAAGAGTTCTCAAAATATTAGGTACTCTAGCCAAAGAGATGGCCTAGAATGAACCTGAAAGCATGCCATAATGAGAATAGCATAACTGGAGAGCTACTAGAAGAAAATACTGCATTTTCCCTTTAGCAGATGATGTACATATGACTACTGGCTGAATAGGGAAATGCAGATCTATGGAAATATGGATCTCTGATGATGCCAAGATTCTAGATCTGGGCTCTATGATGGAAACCTAAGATAACTCGAAAAGGAAATTCGATATCTATGAGATTGGAAATTTACCCTCTTGGGGTTTGATCCTTGGTCTTATGGGTTATGCAGATATGAAGCTAGATCTAATAAAAAGATGGCTGAAATATGTCACAAGATCAGATCTAAGCTTGAAGGGTTGATATCTTCACTAGATCCTCAAGGTAGAAGCTCAATCTGTAGCTCCTCAATCCTCCTCTAGAGATTGCAGCTGCTACAACACAACTGCTCACAAAAATCATGTTGTAAAGGAAGGAGGCTCTCTAGCCTGCTGCTAAGATATGCAATGTCGCTCAGAATTGATGGAAACAATGAATAAAATGTGAAGGAATGGTCCTCCACTAGATTACTAGCTGATATGATAACAACTTCGTCAATGATGGACTGCACAATTCCTGATGGAAATGTTGTTGATAGGAGATGAATAATTAATGGCCCAATGCCTGATATAAATCTGAAGCACTGGATGGCTAATCTTCAAGCTCAAGGTGATAGGCTGAATCCTTCACCAGTTCCTCAACTAAATTATTGAAGGACAACCTCCTCCTCTCAAATTGATCTTCAGAAATGTGAAATTTTTTAATATGGATGCTCTAAAAAAGTAGGAAAAAAATTGAACCAATGCCTAATGATGAATGTATCTCAATAGGAAATCTTCCCAAAGTAGGCACACAAGTCCCACATGGGTAAGGGTGGGATTTTCGCTCAGAAACACCCTATGCTAAACAACACTGTAGACTTAGCTAAACAACATAAGAGTGCATGGAATGTCAAATGATAAATCCAGATCAAAACAGATCGCAAATCAATAATCCAAAAGTTTGCCTTCTATGTTTCCTTCATCTTCACTATATTTTTTGTGAACCTTCTCATGCCTTGGCCCACCTCATAACTGTGTTTTACATGTGGACATAGGTCTCCATGTTGATTGCGTTGTCTCTCCATGATCTCCATCATGTGTGAATGTAATGATCACCATCTCCATCATGTGTGCATTAATGCACTACTTCTCCATCATCTCATCATGAATGCTCTATCATCTTACATTTGATTCCTTCCGTGATCTAAGTTGACTGCTTCAACCTCCATGATCTATCTCGTTAATGAGACATGATCTCCACTCCTTTCACATTAACTAGTTCCTCCACTACTCCATTATCTAGATCTAAATCTGAAATATCCACATACACACATAAAAAGTGGATTTTATTTATCTTTGGGGTTTGTGGGTCCCTCCACCCTCTTATTTACTTAATTAAGTAAGAAAATTAAGAACTGGGCGGAAACGTGACGCTGGGTTACACTTTTGTGAGAACTGGGGGCCGAAATTTTTTTTTGGCAATAGTTCGGCCGAACATTTTATAAAGTTCGGGCAAAATTTCTTAGAAATTTCGGCCGAACTCATGATTCCATTTTGATTGATGACACACTGACGGCACCGGAAAACAAATTTTTTGTCGGAGATTGGAAAATCGGGAACAAAATTTCGGCTAAACTTCTAAAAAAATTTTGGCTGAACTTTTACTTTTAACATAGTTCGCCCGAACAATTTTCTATAAATAAATCACCTGCGAATTTTGGTGGTTTACCGGTTTCATTGTTCACGTGTTTTCTATCCCGATCGCTGTTGTTCTGTTCACGCTGTTGCTCCACCCAGATGCGCCCGTGCTCCTCTCATCCGTGCTCTTCAACTCCATCAGGTATGTTCGACTCCTTTCTTCGGGTTGTCAAAATTGTTTTGTGTTGTGTATTGAAAAAACGTCGGGGCTTGAATTTTGGTTTAAGGCCTTTTTGTATATGATTTATAGAACCTCATTTTTATTTTATCCTAATACTTCCTATCTACTAAATTGATTCAATATCCCTTTGAAAGTTAGAGGACTTGATTTAACTTTAAAGAACTCATCAAACTTCACGACTCTGAACAAGAATTTCTAGAGCATTAAACAGTGAAGTAATTTTCATTTAGGCTTAATTATGTGGGAATAATTTGTTGGTTTTTTGAGGACTCAATAGCTGACATAAGTTCTAAGAAATTTAAAAGTCTAAATAACTTTTCATAGTCATCATAAATCAACCATCACCACTGGTATAAATCTATGTTGATTTAGATAATTATGGAAAGATTCTAATATAAGGATCACTCTCATGAATGTTGAACTAAGCATTTAATTTGTAGGTCTCATGATTGGGAATGTTTTCATCACTCACAGATATATCAGCTCTAGCAGAATACGTTTAAAATCTAAGTACTTGGCACTTGAATAGTGTAAGTCTAATGTGATGATGGATTTATATCAAATATCTGATATTTAGGTGGTTCAGTGGATGCAGTCATAGGCAAGACAATATCTTCATGGTTGAAACATTATATAACCACATGGATGCTAACTGAGCATTTTCAAAGGTAAATTTGATCTACATCCTTCAATTATTTTGTTGGTTATAGCCTTCAGCATACGCGCTGTCATAATTTCTCGAAAAAAACTTATTGAGGGAATCTATAATTCATATATTCTGGGAATCTATATATAGATTTATTGCAAGTTGCAGTTTGGTGTTTGTGTCTCATGCTCATCATTACAGTGCTTCCTGTTTTACAGTTTGTGTCTCATTCTCATCATTACAGTCCCTAGCAAAGTGTTAAACTGTAGCAACTCCATCCATCAATCAAAACTCGCATATTACCCTTACTCAGGAGCTAACGATGGTATTGCAAACTCATCTTAGACAAAATTAAAAACCAATTTTAACAGTCGTAATCAAATTATCTTTTCCATGGCCTAATTACTTTGTTTGGTATTATTATTGCACTTGGGGTGTACATGCATCATTTGCAGAAATAGCTTAGCTCATTAGCACCAAAGCGATGTAAGATACCATCCATATCGATGAATATATGTGTCAAACCAGGAGGTAACTCCTCAAATCAGAATGTATATTAGCTGAAGAATGCATATGTATTTATACATGGAGGTGAGGCTATTGGGATTCATCTCCCAATGACTCTTGGCCTTCCTTATTTCCTAATATTAAATAATATACAATATTAAATGTGCACACCCATCCCATAGGATTAGGTGTCAACATTCCCCCCTTTAATCCGAAGGGATGTTGGTGAGTCCAAGCATCGATCTGAAATTTTCAAAATTTTCTCTTCCAAGTGCTTTGGTGAAGATGTCAGCAGTTTGCTCATTTGTGGAACAATGATGTAGATGGATGGTTTTGGCCTGAACATGATGTCGAATTAGATGGTACTTTTTATTGATGTGCTTTGTTCGATCATGGAACTTTGGGTTCTTGGCCAACTTTATTGCAGAAGTGTTGTCGATCATGAGTGGTGTGGAGTACATTTGTTTCATCTACAAATATTCCAGGATTTTCCAGAGCCACACAACTTCCTTTGTTGCTTCAGCTGCTGCCACATATTCTGCCTCGGTCGTGGAATCTGTTGGAACTGATTGTTTGCGTGATCTCCATGAGACAGCTCCTAATCCAAGACTCATGGTGTAACCTGTAGTAGACACCCCTGTTTCTTTGTCGCCATCAAAGTCTGAATCAGAGTATCCGATCAAGCTGAAGTCGCCTACCTGTGTATATTTGAGTCCAAAGTCTTGAGTCCCCTTCAAGTACCTTAGCACTCTTTTTGCAGCAGAACAATGTCCTTCACAAGGTTTTTGCATGAACCTTGAGAGGATTCCAACAGCAAATGAAATGTCAGGTCTGGTGGTGGTCAGGTAGATAAGACTTCCTACAAGCTGTCTATACTTAGTTGCATCCTCAAATTCCTTCCCTTCAATAGATGTGAGCTTCAAGTTTTTTTCCATTGGAGTGGTTAAGGGATTACAGTCATCCATGCCAAATTTTTTCAAGAGATCTCCAATGTACTTCTTTTGAGAATGAAATATGAATTTAGGATGTTGAATTACTTCAATACCCAAATAGTAATGAACATGACCCAAATCAGTCATTTCAAAACCTTTCTTCAACTCTTTCTTCATGGATGCAATATAGCTCTCATTGTTTCTTGTTATCAAAAGATCATCTACATATACCACAAGATATAGAACTGTTTTTCCAACTTTCTTAACAAACAAAGTTGCATCATCAAGATCAAAATGTTTGAAGTCAAGTTTCAAAAGATGCTCGGTCAATTTCTCATACCAGGCTCGTGGTGCTTGCTTGAGGCCATACAAGGATTTTACAAGTTTGAAAACTTTGTTTTCTTGACCCTTTACAACAAATCCTTCTGGCTGGGACATATAAACTTTCTCCTTTAGATCTCCATTCAAGAAGGTTGTTTTTACATCCATCTGATGGACTTTCCATCCATTCTGAGCTGCTAGGGTAAAGAGAGTCCGGATGGTGGTCCATTTTGCTGTGGGATCAAAAGTTTCTTCATAATCGACTCCTTCTTTTTGTGCAAAACCTTTTGCCACAAGCCTGGCCTTGTGCTTTTCAAGTGAGCCATCTACTTTGTACTTGTTCTTGTAGACCCACTTACAGCCAATTGGTTTCATTCCCAAAGGCGGATCAACCAGCTTCCAAGTGCCATTCTTTATCAAGGCATCATACTCCTTCTGCATCCCTTCTTTCCATTCATCATGAGAAGCGGATTCTTTGAAGGAAGTTGGTTCATGATCTGTAGACAAACTCAATTCATAGTTATAAGCAATATCCATATCAACAGGGGAATCAGAATTATCTACATCACCTTCAATTTGTTGAGTGGAACTCCTTGTTCCTATTTTTCCAACCTCATCAGGATGAACATTCTATAGTGTCTTTGTCAGCCATTTGGGAGGACCTTTCTGAGATGGCCCAGGCTGGTCATTTGACTGAGTTGGGATTGATTCAAGATTCAATCTCCCAATTCTGTCAATCACATCATCCAATGTGTCATCCGTGGTTGTTTCTTCATGTGGGGGAAAGAGTGCTTCGGGACATGATTCCACAGTTTGATTCAATATTGGAATCCCCCCTTCAAGATGTGGAATCACATTATCAAATTCTTGGAAGGACTTTGCATGTGTGAATCTATCCGGGCGATCAAGCCTCCGCTCAAAAAACTTTTCACTCTTGGAAGATTCAAGAAATATGACATCTCTTGCTATCACAAACTTCTTATTTGCTTCATCATAGAGACGATATCCTTTGGAGGTATTGGAGTACCCCAAGAAGATACATTTTCTACTCCTAGCACCAAGTTTGTTCCTTTGACCCTTGGGTATCAAGGCATAACAGGTGGACCCAAAGACCCTGAAATGCTTTACCGAAGGAATGTGGCCATGCCACACTTCAAAAGGAGTTTTGTTTCTAATTGAGCTTGAAGGACACCTATTCTTTATGTAAACAACACATAGAACTGCATCAGCCCAAAACATCAATTTCACATTCTTGAAAAATAACATGGTATCAGAGTTACTCCCACTATTGGCATTTCTGCCTGTGGTGTAACTCCCTCTCCTTTGCTCAGTTATTTTTATTAATAGTTTTTGCTGCTCCTACTTATTTCTAGGATGTTATTCTGCATTTTTTTTCTCTGCATAGCTCTGACATTTGCAGCTCCTGCAGCTCCTAAAAATTCTGCAATCCTGTAGTTCCTGGAACTTGACACCTAATCCTATGGGATGGGTGTGCACATTTAATATTGTATATTATTTAATATTAGGAAATAAGGAAGGCCAAGAGTCATTGGGAGATGAAGCCCAATAGCCTCACCTCCATGTATAAATACATATGCATTCTTCAGCTAATATACATTCTGATTTGAGGAGTTACCTCCTGGTTTGACAATATGCTTTGGGAAGAAACGTGATATGAACATATATAATTTTAATGTTGTATGTACATCTATTGAATGTACAATTCATCCCTTCTTTACAGATTTTTGACGTCAACCATTTATCGTTGCTCCACTTTTGCACATTCATGAATTAAAAGACTTTTATAGTGGATAGCCCATCTTCTCCCATGTTATTTGGAGCACCTATTGAGCCATTCGACTCTTTTGAAAAAATTGCAAAAAGAGTGTGCAAGTAGGTAGCTTACTTTGCAGGATTAGATCATCTTCTTTTATTTCTTTTTTTTTCTATCTATGACGTTTGCCTCTAGCTTCCCCACATAACTCTCAGCTTCAGCATGCTCATTACCCTCTTCTATACCATTTTCTTGACACCATGGAGGGATTTGAATTGTCTCCGTGACAACTTGGACATCTGCCTCTCCTTAATCAAATTATAAAAGTCTTGCTTCATGGCTGTAATATTTTTCCAAATCTACAACTTAGTTGCAGGTTTTATGATTTACATGTTTCTAGAAAAATTAGTGTTGTTATCACCTTCAGCGAACTAGATGGCTCTACTTTGAAGTCTTCATTAAACTGTTTCCTTTTATAATAGTGCTTGGTTTCTCCCCTCCAAAATTTTCAAAGAATGCAAGTCTTTTTCAGTAAAAATTGCATTTACATTATTGTCAAAAAGCCTAGAAATGACCTCTTCTACTTCTAAAAGATCCTTTTTATCTTATGTTGCCTTCTTTTTAGACTAGTTAGCAGCCACCTTCTTAACTCTTTTGATATTGTCCACAAAGTGTTTCATTAAAGTCCCCCTAAAGCTTCATCATATTTTACGCAAATGTTTGTAATTAAGAATCCATCCATATCAATAAAGGTACAATACTTTGGTTCATATTGTTCACTATGTTTGTTATTCTATTTCCTTTTGTGATATATTTGAGTAATATTTGTAAGTTGTAACTTTCGCTTTGAATATTTCTATTTGGCACACCACAAATAGGAATTTAAACTATTAAATTAATTAATATAGATTTAATTTGATTTCAGATTTATTAAGAGGTGTTAATATGGATTTAAGTTACTGTAAATGAAATTTATAAATATTTTTTTTTTTGGTTCATGTCCAATCTATTTTTTTTAAGTTAATATTATTTAAACTTTTATAGTATGAGTAACTCTTGTCTTATATTTGACTAATTTTTTATATAATTTAAATTCAAAAACAGATGATTTTCTCCAAGTTTTAATTATTTAAAATATGATTGTTTTAGAAACTCTTTCTCTGGGATACAGGGAGGCTGAAAGATTTTTTTTCTTGTATATTTGAAGCTCTCCATTATTATAGAAAGGGATTTTTTGCTTGTATATTTTTATGTTGTTTGCCATAGTAATGTCATAGTGTATGAAGTTTTAAATTGTTTTTATTATTTTTATTATATGTTGGATGTGATTTTGATTGAAAATGTTTCTTTTTTATTTATTAATTAAAAAAAATTATTAGAAAAATTATTTCTTTAAGCATTGGAATTTACAATCAAAATTAGAAAATGTATTTTTATCTAAAATATTTATGAAAAGTATAATATTATTTGATTTTCTCTACCATGTCATTTTTACATATATCTAGAATAATATTATTTGTAGTTTCCGGTTTTTTGTAACATTTTACTACCATAATCAAAATCTATAGAAATAATAATCTAACATTATAATATCTTGAAATGGAGCTAGCCAACTCAAATATAGTATTGCAAATCCCTGGCTAAGTTAGATGAGGAGGATATGTATTACTTAGTATTGTATCCATATTGGGGTTGCAAGTTCTATGGGTTCAAAAGAACACTTGCAAACAATTTGTTTTCCATATGACCTCTCTTTTTCATAGATAAATTTCATTCTTTTAGCCATTATGGATTTGAGAGAAATACATCTTGACAGACCAATAAAAATCCTTAACAATGAATTAAACATGAACAACTATTAAATATGGGTAAACAAACAGCATCAAAACAAACCACTAAATCACCAAGGCTAGTAGTGATAAATAATAAACATTCTAGGATACTTCAAAATTCCATGTAAATAATTTTTTACCTAAAATCACTGGATGGTGAGGCCCACAGCAACAACTGCAAAAGCAATGAAATATAACCAATCAAACTACATCAACAAAACATATGGTCTTTAATGAGGTTTTGGACTCTTTAGATATAAATGTACACCGTGGCAATGTATATTATATAAAACTTTAATCCATGTGCTTAACGTTAATATTGACACAAATGGAATACAATTTTACTCACTCCTTTATGATAGAAAAATTTGCGGATGAGTATTGCCCACATATCCGAAGTCAAAAGGGATAGATTAAAAAGGGATGCTCTGGTCATCTATAAAAGATAAATTAAAGAAGCATGAAATATTAGTAATGCAAATTAGATATGCGTACCAATTATGTTCATATAACACAACAAATAGATGATTCAATACAAATGTCACATAGAAGTCATATTTATCTCATGGGCCTTCAACCTAAATTATATATCTAGCATTACATTAAGCTATAGGAGATAAATCAAAGAAGCATTTGAATGTAAATTAAGCATGTGTAATAATTATGTCCTTTAGTTCAATAAATAGATAATAATTTGCAAATGCCATATCTAAGCTATATTTCATCTAAGTAGCTTTCAATTTAAACTTATATCTAATGTTAAATTATATAAAAGAATAACAGTAATCCAAACTTCAAAATAATATTTAGAGTTAGTATTAAATGTGACATATAATTTTCCTTTGTGGAAAAACATAGTTATCGAGAGTTCAAAACTCATGCATTTGAATAGAAAGTGGGTATACGAATGAGCAAGTAGATTTTTTCTAGAAATGAGGAAGTGAAGGTTGATAGAGAGCCACACAAAATTGCAAATTCATACCTTAACAAAATTGTTAGATCCTTTTAAAGAAAATGTGTCATATTTAATCAACTTTCATTGAAATATATGATAAACTCAACCCAATTTTATGAAAAATAGTATACCATTTTTTACATTTCACATAATACAAATAGATAAATATTACTTAAGTATTGAACTATAAAGATTTAACTACCCATAGAGAGATGGCCAAGTGATTGAGACAGGGCATCATCACAATAAAAACCAAGTACAAATTGTAGTAATCCTAGAATCATGCTTTACATAAGGTAAAATTGGGGAACTCATGACTTGTACTATAGATAAAAAAACATTTACCCTTGCCAAAAAATATATGATAAAAATTGACAAACTACATAAGCTTAAGCTTAAGGGGATATAATCCTTCTTGCCTTCCATATAGATAATGAAAATGATTGTTCCAAGTCTCATGTTTCTTCTCATGTTATTTTATAAACCTTGATTGGAAAGAAAAATAGGAGGGCAGAAATGTAAGAAATATAAAACATAATGAAACACAACGTAAGAAATAGAGAACATAATGAAACACACACATACATATCTCTAGACAATCAACATAATTATTTTCCTAGGAAATCCTTATGGGAGATGAGCAACCCTAAAAAGTAATGATGCTCTAGACTCCTTTTTCCCTAGGAAATCCTTATGGGAGAAAAACAACACTAAAATGTAAACATGCTCTACTCTCTCTTTTCTGGTATGGAAAATATGTGAGTACAAAGAAAGAGGTAATATCTCTAGAGTTAGCTAAGACTTTTAGTGTGTAAGGTTGCTATAAAAACTTAACTTCATACATTTTTCTCTCTAAATTCACACTCCTAGTTGTATTTTCAACTATGGAACAAAATACAATAACACAGAATGGAACTCTTATTCCTCCTAGTGGCCAAGTATTTAACATAGCGTGATAGCCAACTAGGTGTAAGATTTGACTCCGTCAACCATTAATGAGGTTTGTGATTTTAGACCTTTTAGAGTCTTGTTAAAATTACACATGTAGCTAGCTTGCCATGCATGAGTAATGGGGCTAAAATCTCATTCTCTCATACCATGATAGGTCAACTTACTAAAGGCATAAATTTTGAATGAACTTCATTTGATGTTTTTCTTACACCATTGGACATGTCCTTAAGTGTAGAATAATGGTCAAGATTTCGGCACAAGGGATAATCGTTTGACCCCCATAAATGTCATTTAATACCTCAAAATGACTCCAAAAGGTTTTAGACCCCAATTCTCCACCCACCATTAAAATGACCCTACAAGTTGATTCTTTCAATTTTTTCGCTCTATAAGCATCAAAATATACGACAAATAATATAATTATCCAATCTACATCATTATTTAATAATTTTTTAAAATTATGAGTAAGATATACATCATGGAATTTAAATAAATAGCATTAATTCATTGAACACCCTTGTACATTCCTTGTTGATACTTTGAAAGTAATACGTTTTGAAAAATAATTTGTTTTTTGGATTCTTAAGATTATGTAAGTTTCGAACCATAATTACAAATTTATTTATTTTTTTACTTATCATTTAGTTGCTAAAAGTTGAAGAATTTATGTTGGTAAATAATTAATTAGGTCTATTTAAATCATTCACCACTTTTGGGATTTTTGTTTTTGTGGTTTCATTCATAATTTCATTTTTTTGCAAATTGTCAATTTCAATTTTTCACACCACGTGTGCCCAATCAAAGGACCTAAGGTCTTTCCCCTACCAATGTATGTTCTTTTAAAACATGTTTTCATGATGATATGGGTGATTTAGAAATGATTGGGAGAGCGAAATTCCTCATTTAATACACAATATGTTTGGTTCATGCCACTAAGCCAAGAATAAGAATGCACTCCCATTTGATTCTCATGATTAGGTTGTAATCATGAGGCTCTCGCTCAAGAGTGGACCTTCCCAAAATCTTGTGACATCTTGTCACAAACAAAACCATGAAACTGAAAAACACATCATGCAAGAAACATAGCTTGCTGACATATCATTTTTCTCCTTCAAAGAAAATAAATTCACATCATGTGAATATCTCCATGTACTCTTACATATTGGTGTACAAAACCATCAACCAAACACAAGTTGACAAAGCATGCCTCTTCAAACAACTGACTCTCAAGTCAAATAATAGCTCATGTACAAATTTCCATATCTGTTGCATTTAAGTGTGTCAACATAACTGGACCTTCAACATCTTGCTTCATGCAACATGCACCATACTTTGAATTTGCAAAGAAATTCATGAAACATAAAAATACATGAAATGCCTTAATTGGATAAGAAATCTAACCATTAGTTACGAAAACATTTAAATGGCGCTTCTTTTAGCTGCACTTCATCATCATGTGAAACATCCTGACCCTCATCCATTATGGAATCCTCTTTTCCATTCTTGTCATTATCTCTTTCCACCTTCTTCAAATGTTGTGGATGACTTGTTGGATACAAAGTCCAACACTTGTCTACAAGGTGACCTTTCTTATGGCAATGAGTAATAAACAATTGCAACTTATTTTCAAAATCATTTTCCTTGTCCAATGGGCCTTTGAATTTTTGCCTCATTTATTTAGAAATTTTCATGTGCATGGATATATTATTCCAACATCTATAAACATTATATTATTCAAACCACAAAAGGAATATGCAAGTTTTTTTCCAAATCTTATGTGAATATTTACCATGTTTATCATAATCAAAAGAAATTTGATTAGAGGCAAATTTATACCTTGAACATTCACCTTTGTCGCCTTCTTGAGGAGGTGAATTTGATGAGGTAGTGGCTCTCCTTTGAATACTAGAAATGAATTCAATGACTCTAGAGTTTTCAACATCCTCTTCTTTTACATTCTCATTAGCTGCATGATTATTAACATCTTCTTGCAAAGTGGGTGTCAAACTTTCCCATTCATCATGAACACAAAATTCACCAGCTTGAGGTAATGAACACGAAATAAAATTCCTTCTTGGAATAGATTCATGTGACTCCTTCGCTTTGGAGCATTCTCCTTCATGTTTTCCATAACCAAGACCCAAATAATTAGGCCCTTCCTCAACAACATTTGGCTCAGCTATGCCTTGTACATGTTTACCTTTAACCCTTTACTTTCATAGCACATATTCATCAAAAATTTTGACCTTATTCCTCTAGTGTGTCTCTCAAAAGAACATACACATTAATTTTGAGAGGAAATTGAAGAAAGAAACCAATAGCTAATTCAAGGAATCCACGTGAAATTGAAAAATATATAACTAATAAGGTGGGAGACACTTTGTAACCTAAGAGAGAAACCTGTTAGGAAATGGGTGAAGTTGGTATTAGACACCCAATTGGATAACCTCGAGGAGAAAAAAATTCTCCCACTTTATTTCTTGGCATAACCTAGTAAGTGGTATTCACTAGCATGTATTTTGTAAAGGCCTTGACCTAGTTACCATTCAACTCCATCCACCAGGTTGTAGAGGATTCCAAGCCTAATTTAATGAAAAGTAAGTTGGGGATGATCACATTGGCCTACTTGATGATGTGTCTATGAAGATTAACTACCTTGAACTATTTTTTTGCGTAGGGAAAGAGACACATTCCCATTTCTGAGCATGAATGTAACACCCCCAATTTCTGTGTTGAATTTGGAAAAGTTAGACATTTGAACTTTAATCCTAAGGGGAGTGGACCCCAAAGGATAAGTATGGTGTGAATGTAATTTAATATTTAAATTGAGGAAATAAATAAAATTGTTGTCCATATTGACCAAGATGATAATTAGAGATCACTTGCCAAATCCATGAGGATGGATAAGGCAATAAATCCCCACAATCTTTCAAAAATACTTGAAAGAAATTAATTTAGATTTTGAGGAGGAATCTAAATTTCCCCAATGATGAGGAAAGTAGTTGGGAAGAGGTAATAATAAAAAAAAAAAAATCAGAAAAAGTGAGGAAAAGCATAAAACAGCTTTAAAGTCCGAAAATAGAGCTAGGCTAAATAGGAAGAAAAGCACAGACGCAATGCAGATAGCGAAATTAGAAACATGCTTTGGAGAAATATGACCTTAAATAAGCTTCTCCTAAGCAGATCAGAGGTTGATCTGTGATGGAGGTGATCTCAGCTCGGGGGTGAGTTCTGGGAGACAAAGAGGACTCTAAGGTTGGGAGGTTGGTCATTTGCAATAGTGGTATGTTTCTGAAATTCTTGTTAATTTGATTTCTTATGGTATGAATTGGCTACATATAAAATAAATTTGAATGGTATAATTGATTTTAGTACTACATTTAACAGAATCCATCTTAAGGCATTCTGCTGATTAATTGTAGACTAATAATCTATATAGTAGAAACCCACAGAAACTTTAAACCAAGGTCGGTTTAAATCTGAAGGTACTTAGTTCTTCATAGAAAATTAAATACTAACTCATTTCTGATATATAGGTGAAATTATATACTCATAAGTATGCTAGAAAAATATTGTAGCAGAACTGGAACCTACATGGTATAATAAAAGAGGAGAAAAGACATTAGAGTAATATTCGAGTACTTTTCATACTAAGAAGTAATCCTACTCTATAGAAGTTTTATAGTATTTATAGTTCAGATTTCTAACTTTAATCTGCTTCAAAAAAACTTGAAATAAATATCATAGAAGGGACTCAACCAACACTTAGATTCCACTACCAAACTAACCACAAAATACATGTATATGAAATCATAAAGTGTACCGAGAGCTAATAGAACATTATAACAACGATTATAAATGAGGAGTTGGATGGAAGAAATATATACGAACCATATAGTTATTTGGTTTAATGTATGGTCAAACTATATTAAATTATGGATGTTATTTAATCTACTATGCATTGAGCCTATTTCAAATAAATTCCTCCGATCACACAGACATTAATATTCCACGACATTATAGGTTTCTTTTGAACATGATATGTAATGAGTGATGCAACAATAAAACTATGAAATAACGCGTAGATAACAAGGGCCGAGTACCCAATCTTTATGCAGTGTATCGATGTCCATATGTCGCGGTTGGAAATTTTTTATATGCCAGAAGGTATTATATTGAATCATCAAAGGCGGTGTAGCCTTGTCTATTTTCGTGAAGAGTGTTACCATTATTAAGAACAAAAGAAATACAGATGCGCAATCTCGTTAAGGGATGGAGTTACCGAAGTGGGAGCTCGGCTCCTCCCCTGGCAAGCTTCATTAGTCATTATTGCCATCTACAACGAAGCCAATCGAAATAGTTTGGATTCGACTGGCCAATACGCCGCTGACCATAGCCACGCCTGAGATATTATGACGAAAGCATATAACATATCCATAATATAGGTCCTGATAGTTAGCAATTGATTTCAAAAAATATTAGAGTTCTGAAACACAAGCAAACAAATCAGATGCATAAATCTCTGCAATCGTATGGCAGAAACTAGGGATTAACCTGTGAATAGGTTTTCTTTCTACCCTGGCATCACATCGACTTAAAAATAAAAAGAAGAAGTCGATGCGATATTAAAGAAATTAGCACGTCAGCCGTAGAGAGGCTAGAAAGCTTGGACGCAGGGAAATCTGAGATCCTGCGCTAGGATGTAGGAAAATAATATGTTAACAAACGCCTCGGCGTGTAGCCATGAAGAAAGCCTATTAATGGCTTCTACCCATGCAATGCGTACTGAGCGTAGCAGTAATAGATCTGCAAAAGAAAACTCTTACGAGTAAAACAACTCGTGTTTACATCACAGCGGACTACCAAAACCTATAATAAGAAAAACAAGGATATGTATGAATCACGAAGAGCGCGGCCAGAAAAACCCCATCGTCTGCACCCTCTACATAAAACAATCAGTAGATGATTTAGATATGGTATTACCTGACGAGATCAAAAGGAGTTGCAGAACATAAGGAACTATAGAAATATTACGCTGGAACTCTCCACGGTGCAGGAGTCGATACCTTCACACTGACTTAGTATCCCTGCACATAATCCATAGGGAAAGAACTGCGCCTTAGGTGAGTGAGTCGTGAATGAATACAGGCACAATAGCAAGAATAAAATCAAACCATAAACTGATCTGGTTATATAGACAATAACAGGCGAAGGGAGAGGTGAATGGCAACGGGTTGATACCACAGAAATAAATTGGAAGGGTAGTATAATCAACCGGAACAAGAATTACAATTAAAAAGAACTCACGTAACCCTAATCACACTGCCCCAAAATGCAGAAAAATCCTGAAATCGATTTGAAATCTCAGCCACATCGATATACCGGTACCATGCGATATTAATGAGCTCGCAGACGAGGTACTGGGTTGTGGAGTGGCGGCCTCATTCTGCATTCTGCATTCTGCATTTGGCTCAGTCGTAGGTACTTAGGTAGAAGGCTAACCCTAGAATTAATAATATCCCAATGAAGAAATCGGCGCACAAAGTACCTGGGCCAAACAAGAATAACAAATAGAAACGTTACACGTAAAATCCTTATCGGGCATGGATCGGTGAACGCCGGCAGCTGGTACTTCGCTCTCTTGAGTGAGACGCCGGCCCTACGTGCAAAACCATCAAAGCATCAAAACAAAACCCACACGTTAAACTAAACTAAACAGGTCATAGTGCTATGCGGCTATTACAATCAATCTCCAGTACGCATGGTGAGGACTATACGTATAAAAACAAATCATATATACACTGGTTCAAAATAAAAATAATGATAATCGACGCAAGATGAATTGGGTTCGGGTTATGCATTATTGCATGCCATGTCCTATGGAACTATAGGCAGAATTATATGTGGTAAATGTATATAGTTATCGTAGAGCAATGATATGCCATACCGCGATGAAGTAATAAAAAGTTAAAAAAACAAAACAATGCGAAAAGATTATGATTAGGGTTAGGTAGGTATTGAGTTGGTAGGTATCGGGATTAATCATTAATAGGTGAAACATACAATATATATCAATCGTTCGAACGCCTTACTCTCTCTGATGATAAACTTTTGACACGTAGTCCAAACTATATGGATATATATATATATATATATATATATATATATATATATATATATATATATATATATATATATATATATTTATATATATATGGATTAATTGTTACAATATACCATGTATTTTAATTAAACTATTAAGGTATTATCCAAGTATATGGATATTATGTATATTACATGCGTGGTGAGGATCCAATGATATCATCAAAGGATATATATATGTGTAGTATATATATATATATGTTACATGCATGGTAAGTACCCAATGATATTTTAGAATGGTATATATGTGCATACAGGCTATACATATATTATGTACATGGGAAGTACCCAATGTTAATATAAATGGGTAAAGAGATATTATATATATATAGTTATAAAATATATAAGGGGAGGATGAAATGTTATTAGAGAGGGATAATGGGAAAGAAGCCCTAAAGTTAGAAGGAGATACTAGGATGGTAGAGGAAAAGTTAAAAAGGTGGAAATAAAATCCAATTCCTGAACTTAATATCTAGTCAACCATGTAAGTAAAAGAGAACCCTCAGTATATATGTACGAAAAAAAAATAAAAAAAAAATCTCTAAACTAGAGGTGTTACAAATGGTATCAGAGCCCAAGTTACAAAACTGGGCTATTGTTACTGTGCTCACTGAATTCTGAATGTTAGTATTATAAATGAATATTGTAGAAATTGTTTTTTTTCTCTTCTTTCAATTTCACTGACCAATATTATGAGTGTGTACAGTGGTGCTAAAATGGCTGAAGGTGGAGAAATTTATGTGGATCTGCGTGATGAGTTTGCTACACCAGATCCCAATGCCCCGGTAATGGCTATGTTGCACCGGTTGCAACGAGAATTGGTTGAACTAAGAAGCCAGAATGACATATTGTCATCAGCCAGTAAGGAGCAGGAAAAGCTCATCAGAGAACTCACCTCCCGGAACAGCCAAGAAGGCGAAGGTTCCAGAAAAAGGAAGATGGATGAGTCTGATGAGGATGAGGCTGCTAGACATCAATATAAACAGAAAAGAGAATTGTAGGGGGAATTCCGAAAGATCAAACCTCCCTCCTATGATGGGGAGAAGGAAGAAGATGCTGAAGCTTGGCTGCTGAACATGATTAAGTATTTCCAAGTTTATGAATATGAGAGCAATCTAAAGGCCAGATTAGCTGTGTACCAGCTACAAGGAAAAGCTACACTGTGGTGGGAAGAGACAAAAATGGTGCATGCTATTGATGAAAAGACAGTTACTTGGGAAGATTTTCAGGCTAAGTTCAAAAATCGTTATTTGAACGAGCGTTATTATGATGATAAAGCAAAAGAATTCCATGAACTTAGACTAAGACAGCTCACTATCGATGAGTTTGTCACTAATTTTACCAATTTATTGAGATATGTCCCTTACATTAGGGAAGAAAAGGCAAAGGTCCAAAGGTTTTTGAATTGTTTTCCTACTGTGTACAAAGAGAAAATTGAGTTTGACAACCCAAAGACAATGGACAAAGCGGTTAGAAAAGCAACATTATGCTATCAGCAGTTTAAAGGTAAGGCTGAACAAGGGAAGAGCTGGTTGAACAAGGGTGAGTTCAAGGGGAAAAGACAAAAACCAGCATATCTAAGGAATTTTGGTAGAGATCATCAGCGGAAAAAATTTAATAAAACAAAAGAAAGCCAAACTGCTCAGTCCCAAGTGGCCTCAAAACAAGTAGAAGGGAACAATAAAAAGGAAGGGACAGTCAGAATGAAGGAACCTTTGAAATTTTGGGGCTGTGGAGAACTCCATATTTTGAGGGACTGCCCCCATCGAAATATTCATATGATCAGCAGAGAGCGAGAGGCGACAACAGTAAATGACATAGCCAGAAATATACCAACTATCAGTGCAGCATTGGAAAATCAGCAAGCAGAACATCAAGCAACCATGGTGGAAATGGAGGGTAAGATTTCTGACTTACCTGTTACTGTTTTGATTGATCCAGGTGCTTCTTTGAGTTACATTAGTCCTGGAATTGTAGAAAAATGTAAAATTAAACTTGAAAAATTTCAGCAGTCATGGTTGGTACAGCTGGCCACTGGAACTAAGAGAAAAGTAACACATAAATTGCCCAAAACAGCAATACAATTAAATGGGTTTCCAACAGAAGTAAATTTGAACATATTGCCAGTAGGATCCTATGACTTGTTGATAGGAATGGATTGGATGGAAAAGAAGAAAGCCCTGATGAACTGCTGGGATAAAACCCTGCATTGTGTGGATGAAGAAGGGAAACCTTTTACACTAAAAGGAAAACCAAAATCCATTTCAGTGAGACAAATATCAGCCTTACAATTAAAAAGAGCAGCTAGAAAAGGATACCAAGTTTATGCAGTACATGTGGAAGAAGTAGAACAGAGAACTGAAGAAAATCTGCTGAGTGAATTACCGGTGGTAATGGAATTTAAAGAATTTTTCCCAGATGAGATTCCTCATCTTCCCCCCAAAAGAGAAATTGACTTTTCCATAGATCTGGTGCCAGGAGCCACACCTATTTCTCGAGCCCCCTATCGAATGAGTCCGCCTGAACTTATGGAGCTGAAGATGCAGCTGCAAGAATTACTGGATAAAGGTTACATTAGACCAAGTGTGTCTCCGTGGGGAGCACCGGTCTTATTTGTGAAGAAGAAAGATGGAACTTTTAGGATGTGCATTGATTATCACCAACTGAACAAGTTGACAATTAAGAATAGATATCCACTCCCTAGAATTGATGATATTTTTGATCAGGTGAGAGGGGCCTCAGTCTTTTCAAAGATTGACTTAAGGACTGGGTATCACCAGCTCAGAATCAAGGAAGAAGACATTAGCAAAACAGCTTTTCGAACCCGGTATGGACACTACGAATTTGTAGTCCTACCTTTTGGATTAACAAATGCCCCTGCCACCTTTATGTGCCTAATGAATAGTGTGTTAAATAAGTATTTGGATAAATTTGTTCTGGTGTTCATAGATGATATTTTGGTTTACTCCAAAAACAAAGAGGAACACAAAGAACATTTGCGGATAGTGTTACAGACTCTGAAAGAAAATCAGCTATATGCCAAGTTCAGTAAATGTGAATTTTACAAGGATAAGATTCAATATTTGGGTCATATTATTTCTGAAAAAGGCCTTGCAGTTGACCCTGAAAAGATAAAAGCAATTCAAGAATGGCCAGTACCAACTGATGTTTCAGCAGTAAGGTCATTCATGGGGATTGCAGGCTATTATCGTCGATTTGTGGAGAGATTTTCTGCCATAGCACATCCCATCACTTCATTGCAAAGAAAGGGTGTCAAGTTCGTGTGGACTGAAAAATGTCAAATCAGTTTCGAACAATTAAAACAAAAACCTATTTCAGCCCCTATATTAAAAATTGCTGATCCTGATAAAGAATTTGTTGTATGTACAGATGCTTGCAGAGAGGGGTTGGGAGGAGTCCTGTTGCAGGAAAATTCAGTTATTGCCTATGAATCTAGGAAACTGAAAATACATGAACAGAATTATAGTGCCTATGATTTAGAATTTGCAGCTGTTATCCATGCTCTGAAAATGTGGCAGCACTATCTTCTTGGGAAAAAGTTCACATTGATGACTGATCATATTAGCCTCAAATATTTCTTTTCCCAAACTGACCTGAATGGAAGGCAAGCCAGATGGCTGTCCTTTTTAAGTGAATTTGATATGGACATAAAACATATCAAGGGAAGAGAAAATAAAGTTGCTGATGCATTAAGCAGAAATGCTTGTCAAAATTTAAATAGCATTGAGAGTAGTGCCCAGATTGAGGTAGAAGAGCTGGTGAGAAAAGAAGCAAGCCAAGATCCAAACTATGAAACACTCTTGGTGAAACTACAGAAAAGGGATAAAACTGATTTCACTCAAAACCAAAAAGGGCTACTCTATTACAAAAACATGTTGTATATTCCAAATGTAGAGTCATTAAAAAGAGAAATTTTGGATGAATATCACAAACAGCCCTATGCAGGACATCCAGGATACCAGAAGATGTTAACAGCCTTGAAAAAGAAGTTGTTCTGGCCAGGAATGAAGAGAGATGTGGCAGAATATTTAAGTAGGTGTATGGAATGTCAACTAGTCAAAGTTGAGCATCAACATCCAGCAGGTCTTTTAAACCCTTTGCCAATTGCAGAATGGAAATGGGACACAGTCTCCATGGATTTCATAACAGGGTTACCCAAAACCAAATATCAACATGATTCTGTAATGGTAGTAGTAGACACTCTCACAAAAGCTGCCCACTTTATACCAGTAAAGTCTACCTTTGGGACAACTCAAGTAGCGAATGTATTCTTGAAGGAGGTAGTAAGGCTTCATGGGGTGCCAAAGGTAATTGTTTCAGACCGAGATGCTAAGTTTACTGTAGCCTTTTGGAAGGGATTATTTGGGGGGATGGGTACTAAGTTAAATTTTAGTACTGCCTATCACCCTCAAACCGATGGGCAAACAAAGAGGATTAATCAAGTATTGGAAGATATGCTGAGAATGTATGTGATGGATAGACCATCAAAATGGGAAGAGTATTTTCATTTAGCTGAATTTTCCTATAATAACAGCTACCAATATTCTATCCAGATGAGCCCATTTGAAGCACTGTATGGAAGGAAGTGTCGTACTCCTTTGAGTTGGAGCCAACCAGAGGATAAATTAATGCTGGGACCTAATGCCTTACAAGAGATGGAGAGAATTGTTAAACAGATACAAGGAAATATCAAGATAGCACAAGATCGCCAGAAAAGCTACACTGATAAGAAAATATTGCACCGAGAATTCAAAGTAGGGGATCATGTGTATTTGCGCATCAAACCCAAAAAGAGCACAGTTTATGCTCGAAGTTGTGAAAAACTTGCTCCTAGATATTGTGGGCCTTTTGAAGTTTTAGAAAGGGTGGGACCAGTGGCTTACAAACTGGCCTTACCCCCCCATGTTAGAGTTCATGATGTGTTTCATGTTTCGTTATTAAAATGATATGTACATGATGCTTCTCATATAATTTATTGGAATGTTGTACAGGTGGAACCAGAAGGGGAGTTTCTGCCAGAGCCGCTTCAAATATTGGAGCGGGAAGAAATTGAATTGAGAAACAGAACAGTGGCTAGAGTAAAATTGTAGTGGAAGCATTTTACTGCTGAAGAAGCTACTTGGGAAAGAGAGGCTGAAATGATAGAAAGATATCCATTTTTGTTTGAAAAATGAACTCTAGTAGTAAAGTAATAACACCGAGGACGGTGTTTATTTTCAGAGGGGGAATATGTAACACCCCCAATTTCTGTGTTGAATTTGGAAAAGTTAGACATTTGAACTTTAATCCTAAGGGGAGTGGATCCCAAAGGATAAGTATGGTGTGAATTTAATTTAATATTTAAATTGAGGAAATAAATAAAATGATTCTGCATATTGACCAAGATGAGAATTAGAGATCACTTGCCAAATCCATGAGGATGGATAACGCAATAAATCCCCACAATCTTTCAAAAATCCTTGAAAGAAATTAATTTAGATTTTGAGGAGGAATCTAAATTTCCCCAATGATGAGGAAAGTAGTTGGGAAGAGGTAATAAAATCTGGAAAAGCTGAGGAAAAGCATAAAACAACTTTAAAGAGTCCCAAAATGGTAAGCCTAGGCTAAACAGGAAGAAAAGCATCCTGCTATTCTGGACGCAGAATTAGAAACATGCTTTGGGGAAACATGAGCTTAAATAAGCTGCTCCTAAGCAGATCAGAGGTGGATCTATGATGGATGTGATCTCAGCTCGGGGGTGAGTTCTGGGAGACAAAAAGGACTCTAAGGTTGGGAGGTTGGTCATTTGAACTAGTGGTATATTTCTGAAATTCTTGTTGTTTGACTTCTTATTGGATGAATTGGCTACATATAAAATAAATTTGAATTGCATGTTTGAGTATAGCACTACATTTAACAGAACCCATCTTAAGGCATTCACCTTTCAGATTCTGTATAGTTGTAGACTAATAATCTATATAGTATAAACCCACAGAAACTTTAAACCAAGGTCGGTTTAAATCTGAAGGTACTTAGTTCTTCATAGACAATTAAATACTAACTCATTTCTGATATATAGGTGAAATTATATACTCATAAGTATGCTAGAAAAATATTGTAGCAGAACTGGAACCTACATGGTATAATAAAAGAGGATAAAAGACATTAGAGTAATATTCGAGTACTTTTCATACTAAGAAGTAATCCTACTCTATAAAAGTTTTATAGTATTTATAGTTCAGATTTCTAACTTTAATCTGCTTCAAAAAAACTTGAAATAAATATCATAGAAGGGACTCAACCAACACTTAGATTCCACTACCAAACTAACCACAAAATACATGTATATGAAATCATAAAGTGTACCGAGAGCTAATAGAACATTATAACAACAATTATAAATGAGGAGTTGGACGAAAGAAATATAAGAGAACCATATAGTTATTTGGTTTAATGTATGGTCAAACTATATTCAATTATGGATGTTATTTAATCTACTATGCATTGAGCCTATTTCAAATAAATTCCTCCGATCACACAGACATTAATATTCCACGGCATTATAGGTTTCTTTTGAACATGAGATGTAATGAGTGATGCAACAATAAAACTATGAAATAACGCGTAGATAACAAGGGCCAAGTACCCAATCTTTACGCAGTGTATCGATGTCCATATGCCGCGGTTGGAAAGTTTTTATATGCCAGAAGGTATTATATTGAATCATCAAAGGCGGTGTAGCCTTGTCTATTTTCGTGAAGAGTGCTACCATTATTAAGAACAAAATAAATACAGATGTGCAGTCTCGTTAAGGGATGGATTTACCAAAGTGGGAGCTCGGCTCCTCCCTTGGCAAGGTTCATTAGTCATTATTGCCATCTACAACGAAGCCAATCGAAATAGTTTGGATTCGACTGGCCAATACGCCGCTGACCATAGCCACGCCTAAGATATTGTGACGAAAGCATATAACATATCCATAATATAGGTCCTGACAGTTAGCAATTGATTTCAAACAATATTAGAGTTCTGAAACACAAGACAACAAATCAGATGCATAAATCTCTGCAATCGTATGGCAGAAACTAGGGATTAACCTGTGAATAGGTTTTCTTTCTACCCTGGCGTCGCATCGACTTAAAAATAAAAACAAGAAGTCGATACGCTATTAAAGAAATTAGCACGTCAGCCGTAGAGAGGATAGCAAGCTTGGACGCAGGGAAATCTGAGATCCTGCGCCAGGATGTAGGAAAAGAATATGTTAACAAAGGCCTCAGCGTGTAGCCATGAAGGAAGCCTATTAATGGCTTCTACCCATGTGATGCGTACTGAGCGCAGCAGTAATAGATCTGCAAAAGAAAACTCTTACGAGTAAAACAACTCGTGTTTACATCAGAGCGGACTACCAAAACCTATAATAAGAAAAACAAGGATATGTATGAATCACGAAGAGCGCGGCCAGAAAACCCCATCGTCTGCACCCTCTGCATAAAACAATCAGTAGATGATTTAGATACGGTATTACCTGACGAGATCAAAAGGAGTTGCAGAACGTAAGGAACTATAGAAATCTTATGCTGGAACTCTCCACAGTGCAGAAGTCGACACCTTCACGCTGACTTAGTATCCCTGCACATAATCCACAGGGAAAGAACCGCGCCTTAGGTGAGTGAGTCGTGAATGAAGACAAGCACAACAACAAGAATAAAATCAAACCATAAACTGATCCGGTTATATAGCCAATAACAGGCGGAGGGAGAGGTGAATGGCAATGGGTTGATACCACAGAAATAAATTGGAAGGGTAGTATAATCAACCGGCATAAGAATTATAGTTAAAAAGAACTCACGTAACCCTAATCACACCGCCCCAAAATGCAGAAAAATCCTGAAATCGATTTGAAATCTCAACCACATCAATATACCGGTACCATGCGATATTAATGAGCTCGCAGAGGAGGTACTGGGTTGTGGAGTGGCGGCCTCATTTTGCATTCTGCATTCTGCATTCGGCTCAGTCGTAGGTACTTAGGAAGAAGGCTAACCCTAGAATTAATAATATCCCGATCCAGAAATCGGCGCACAAAGTACCTGGGCCAAACAGGAATAACAAATATAAACGTTGCACGTAAAATCCTTACCGGGCATGGATCGGTGAACTCCGGCAGCTGGTACTTCGCTCCCTTGAGTGAGACGTCAGCCCTGCGTACAAAACCATCAAAACATCAAAACAAAACCCACACGTTAAACTAAACTGAACAGGTCACAGTGCTATGCGGCTATTACAATTAATCACCAGTACGCATGGTGAGGACTATGCGTATAAAAACAAATCATATATACACTGGTTCAAAATAAAAATAATGATAATCGACGCAAGATGAATTGGGTTCGGGTTATGCATTATTGCATATACGCCAATACGCAGACTATAGGTATCATTACACGTAGTGATAACCGTATAGGTATAAACGAGCAATGATATGCCATGCCGCGACGAAATAATAAAAGGGTCAAAACACAAAACGATACCGAAAAGATTATGATTAGGGTTAGGTAGGTATTGAGTTGGTAGGTATCAGGATTTAATCATTAATAGGTGAAGCACCGAAATATATATCAATCGTTCGGACGCCTTACTCTCTACGATGATAAACTTTGGTAACACATAGTCCAAACTATACGGATATATATATATATATATATATATATATATACATATTTATATGCATATAAAGTTAATTGTTGTATTCCATGTATTACATACAAATTCAACATTCCAAGGTATTATCCAAGTATATGGATATTATGTATATTACATGCGTGGTGAGGATCCAATGATATCATGAAAGGATATATATATGTGTAGTATATATATATATATGTTACATGCATGGTAAGTACCCAAGGATATTTTAGAATGGTATATATATGCATACAGGCTATACATATATTATGTACATGGGAAGTACCCAATGTTAATATAAATGGGTAAAGAGATATTATATATATATAGTTATAAAATATATAAGGGGAGGGTGAAATGTTATTAGAGAGGGATAATGGGAAAGAATCCCTAAAGTTAGAAGGAGATACTAGGATGGTAGAGGAAAAGTTAAAAAGGTGGAAATAAAATCCAATTCCTGAACTTAATATCTAGTCAACCATGTAAGTAAAAGAGAACCCTCAGTATATATGTACGAAAAAAAAAATAAAAAAAATCTCTAAACTGTAGGTGTTACAATGAAAACGTTCTTTGATATTGTTAATGCCTCTAGTGTTTACTTCTACAAGTTCTATAGGCAAAGTTTGTAAAGGGCCAGATAGCCTCTGGATCTCATATTTTATGAAAGGTGACATATCTAGTAAATGCCCCTACAGTCAATCTCTGGAATGGATCTCAATAGAAGTTCTTCGTTTTAATATCCATAAAACACAACAACTTTAAGGTAAAATATGTACATGAGTAATTTATCCCACAAACTAAAGTGTATAAGGGTATATTTTATACCAAGTGTGCTCCCACCATGTAAAGCGTAATTTGGTGAACTTATCATTTTTATAATTTCGTTTTCGATTAAATTTAGTTTCACACATAATCAATTATTGCTTTGAAATTTGTGTTCTACATAATTTGTGTACACTAAATTACAAATTGAATTTTTGAAATCTATTTTGTGTAAATGTTGACCAATAGATATATATATATCATGTATGATGAACGACGACAATCAACCAAATCCCATATGGAGGTTCAGGGATCGACGAATGTTCATGGTATTTAAATATAATATTAAATATCCATACATGTGTGTACATATGAAATTTATTTTTTATTAACTTTGTGAGTTAATTTAGTTGTTAATAAGTTTCATATTTTAATTTTTAGGAGGTAAAAGGAGAAGGGTTTCTACTCCATCCATGGAGCGTGGCCATGGTTCAACTGGTCAAGGTATGAGTGGTAGAAGGTTGCGTGAAGGGGGTGATATTTATTCCCCCGAAGGCCAATCAACGGCTGCTAGTTCTCAACAGGGTCATTTTTGGTTTGGTTCTCAGTAGCGTCATTCTGGGTCTGGTTCTCAGCAGGGTCATGTTGGAGAAGATGTTAACCAACAATGTCATGGTTGCCATCAATTTCAATATTTTTTCATTAAATTTCTACAACTTTTTTTACACGTGTTTTTTCTAATATACAAATTTATATATATATTGATGTAGAGGCCGAAAATGTTTGAATTAGTGGTCAAAATAGAGGCAGGGAGGCCCGCTACATTCAAGAAGAAGGCTGTCAACCCAGAACAACTTATTTGGCCGAGATTACTGATATACCATGGGAAACCAACATGACAGAATGCACCTTACAAAGGTTTGAAAGACTTCATGCAAAATTGCAAAGAGATATCGTGGCTTTGTCTCTACCTGCTAAGAGTCGAAAAAGCCTTGAAATAGTTACACATTCATTGGGTGAAATGGTAAATGTGTACAGAAATCTTGGGCCAAAAACTGATTCATTTGTAGAAATGATGAGAAAGAGAAAAGAAACAATGATGTCTATCGATAAATGGGAGGACGTAAAAAAAAAAGTTACGAAAGAAGTGGCCAAGTCAATGTTTAATTACAAGGAAGGGCCAAAAAGAGAAATGTTGAAGGTGCAGTATTTCAAGCACCCAGACATAGCTCGTTATTTGTATGATAGGCACCTTGCGGCCTATGGAAGGCTTCCATGGAACGATGAGGTTCCTGTTTATTTTGCACAAATGTTTTATGCAGAATTTTGTTTGGGTATGAAACCCAATTACAATGACCTTCCTTCAGAATTTTTTGGCCCGGGGAAAGGTCGATTATATGACCGTAAAGGCGCTAAGTGAGATTTGGAGTTGCCTCGCCTGGAGCTTCCATTGGTGAGTCGACCGTTTCGAGTAGAAACTTTGCGATCAGAGATGGATGTGACTTCTCAGATAAGTCAAGAAGCAAGGGATTTTATGATCGAAAATGTTTATAGCGGATTGGGTGGAGTCGATCTTTGTTTAAATCGACAAAGAGCACGTGAAAATGCACGTGCCAATTTTTTTTATTGTAGAGATGAGGAGATTGACAACATCGATTTTGAAGATCTCTGAACATATGCAAAAAATTGTCGCAATGGTTTGCATGATCTAATTTTTCACGAGGAAGAGGGCACCAGAACGGTATTTGTTAGTGACCTTAGGGTTTGAAATTATTTTTACATATAAATGTGTACAATTTGTAATAAATACATGTGTATGTACATGTATACATTTATTTTTATGTGTACATTAATCTAACAAAAATGTATGATTATGTGTTAAAACACCATTTGCAGTTCTCACACATGATGCGTGACGAAAATGTTAATATCACGTTCGGGACCTCTGGTTCAAACAATGCAGATGGGTCTGACCATCAAGATATGTTGGAAAATGTTAGTGTTTTTTAAGTTACTTTAAAATAAATAATTTTTGCCACACATGTACATGTATGTATATATATAATTTGATAAAATGTTTTAACATGTACCGATTCCGTCTGATGTTTTTGGGATGGTGGTACCTTCTTCTTCCTTGGGAGATGTACCTTCTACTTCCTTGGGAGATGAGCCACAAGTATGGACAATTTTTCACAAGTTTAAAATTTATGTTTAAAAGTTATATATATATATATATATATGCTACCTCAAAAAGTTCCATTGAAAATTGAGATATATATATATATATATATATATATATATATATATAGGGAGAGAGAGAGAGAGATCTATATTTTGAGTTATTTAAATTTTTTTGAAGTGAGGTTCCTATAGAAGATTTCTTTAATCCGCGAACTCTAGTGACAGAGATAGGAACATCCACAACATTTGAACAAGTTTTCTTTAGTTCCTTTTATTAATATTATTGAAAATAAGTTTATATATGTACACGTGCATTTTCATTCGAAAGTTTTTAATTTATATAAATTATATGTATATATATATATATTTATATTTAATTGTACATGTATACTGTACAATTTACTGTTGCAGATCTTCCTATGGGAGAAATTGTTCATCAAATGGAGAGGGAACCTCATGAGGTATTGCATAATTTTTTTGTTATATTTTGTTTTTTACATGAAGTTCTAGATATATATATTCTCATTCATTTTTAAAACATCAAATTTTAATGTTCAAGTACATGTGCATTGTGTATGTAGGTTTCCCATTCACATGATAGGGCGCAGACTGAGAACCTAGTAGGGAAGACGCTAGATCTATCTCTATTTGATGGATATGATTTGTAGATTTGATTTCAAAATTTAGAAGGTCTTAAAATTTGTTAAACTTGATACAGTTTGATACTTGTGAGATTTACAATTTTTGGACATATTTTATTACATTGTTAATATAATTTGTTTTATTTAATTTTTGGATGGTTTTAGTAATTTTGGCATGTGAATGTGAAGTAATGTTGTCATCTATAAATTAATGTTGTCATCTGAACTACATTTGGCATGTTATGTAATGACATGTGTTATAATTTGTTTTGTTTTTAAAATTTAAGTTTTGGATGCTTGGAGTACATTTGGCATGTGAAGTAATGTTGTGATCTATATTTTCTTGTTAAATTAAAAGTTAAAAGTTTTGAATGGTTTCAATCTACATTTGGCATGTGATATTTAATGTTAAGTGTTTTTATTGGATAGTTGAATTATAATTGGTATGGCATGTGAAGTTTTTAAAACTCAAGTTTTGGATGGTTTCAATCTACATTTTGCATGTGATATTTAATGAACTTTAAATGTTTAATGTTTTAATGTTGCACGATATATAATCAAAAGGTTTTTAAAACTTAAAGTTTTGGATGGTTTCAATCTACATTTGGCACATGTGGTATATAATGTTATTTTTTTCTATTAGATCTAGTTGAACTATAATTGGCATGGCATGTGAAGAAACGATCTATATATAATCAAAAAGTTTTTTAAACTAAAGTTTTGAACGGTTTCAATCTACATTTTGCATGTGATGTTTAATGTTTTAATGTTGCATGATATATTATCAAAATTTTTTAAAATTTTAAAGTTTTGGATGCTTTCAATCTACATTTGGCACATGTGGTATATAATGTTAAATGTTTGTACTGGATAGTTGTTCATTATAATTGGCATGGCATGTCAAGTAATGTTGCACAAATCCATTTTGGATGGTTGAAGTACATTTGGAATTTTAAGATTGCTTTTGATCTCTCCGTGTAGTTTTGTTTGAATGAAAACATTTCCAATAGGAAGAACATAGCTTTTCAATGCAACTAACCATGTATCAATTGATCTCTAATTGAAAAAAGAGTTTAAAGAAGTAGATATATGTACAAATTATCCCTTTAATTTTGATTGGAAATATAATTCTAGTACATATATATGTTTGTTGAATTTGGGTCAATGTCGTTAATGCACTCAAATAGGTAGCCTTGTCGATTTATTTACATTTTGGAAACTTTTTACCAGAAAATCCAACTATTTTTTCATCAATGCACATAGAAAAACTACTTGGAACAATTAATTATGCATTCTAGAACATATTTGTCCAAGACAAGTAACATTTTACCTCAATGCACAGTGAACATATCCGACCATTGGACAAGAAAATTTTTTACTAGATTTTCAATCAGATTAGAGATGTGGGTCAAATCCCACCAAAAGTCGGAGAAGTGCTCCGAGTCTCTTGTCTGAAAGGAATTTTCATACAAAACTATATTGTAGATGATTTATTTACATTGTGTCCATACTTTTTACCAGAAAATCCAACTAGTTTTTCATCAATGCACATAGAAAAACTAGTTCCCGTTAATTGCATTTTAGAACATATATATTGAGCACGTAAATAATTTTTCATCAATGTATATAGTAAAACTAGAAAAATTAATTTCATTCTAGGACATATATATATATATATATATCCAATACGTATAAAATTTTTCATCAATGCACATGTATAGAAAAGCTACTTTCAGTTGATACTAGAGCATGTGCTTTTACCAAAACAATTTGTACATGTGGAAACACTTGCACAAATAACATAAGCAACTCAGTTTTTAGTTGATTTTGGAAGTTCTAAAACATATTTAATCCAAAGAGAATAAATTTTTGGACAATTCACTCAAAAAAATTCTAATGGAATTTCATCTTCAATAATCCATTCATGATAGGATTTTGACATTTTCCATCTCTTAATTTTTGATTTTTTCTTTGATTTAACTTCTATCAACTTTATGCGTGCTGCACACACCAAGTGACTATATTGAAAACTTATGGAATTAGGTTCATAGTCTTCAAAGTAAAAAAACTCTGCACTTTGATGAGTTTGTCTGAAAAAATAAACTTTCAGTATAATAGACCCTCTGTCATATTGAAATCTGTGATCATTATAGTTTTGTAATAATCTCATTTTTCATTCAGTGCATTGCATCAAATAATAGTTCACATTTTCATCGTTGTTAATAAGTGCAATTATAGCAAAAACATCTCCTGCACAATAAAATAAACTTAACAAAATGATACATATTTAAATTTATTTCTATATTTTTAAATCATTAGAAAGTAATTCAAATGTTACCTTCTCTAACAAGATCAGAAACTCTATCACCATAGGATGATATTGTAGTTTCCTCTGATTGCATTTCTTCAAACTTTGAAATAGGCATTTTTCCCTTTGTATTTAGCTCTGTATGTTTCTAATCGTTCACATACATTTTTTTTTCACAAACGTCATTGGATTTTGTGTTGTCTATGAAAACATCACAAAAACAAGAAAGTTTTCTTTTATCCAATGCAAACACATTTCTGGACGACTTTGTTTGACTTGAATGCAATTTTCGAGTCCCTTTTATTGTTTCAACGTCATTTCCAATTGATCTATCTACGTCTTCAATTCCAATATGCCAGAAAAACCTTTATATGGAAAATTAGAAGAAGAATTTGTAAATATGATATCAAAATACAGTCAAAGATAATAATTGCATGATAAATGTACAATGTTTAAAATTAGATTTCCAATATAAATTAAATTCAATGTACCTTCACACTTCTCTTGATGGGTTTCTCTCATGGTTTAGAGCAGCGATGCACCATTGAACAACTTCTTCAGAATTCACAAGTCGACTTGCAGAGTGGTTCATTTCATATCTTCGAAGTGTTCGTTTTATGCATGCTCCTACACCATCATGTTCTCCTTTTCCATGGCCAGTCTCAAAGAAATTCCAACAATGTTTAATGTAGGTTTTATTATGAAGAAAACACAACCAAAAGAATGATCGTGCAGATTTGAATTGACCTGTGCATTCGTATGAACATATCCAATGTTCATTGAATTTTATTCCACGATTTTTCAATGAATCATAAATTTTTCCAAAACAATGTTGTACAAAACATGTATCATGTGTACGATCGTCACTGATATAAAAGTGATATTATTTAGTGATATGTCGATTTTCACTCATGATTTCTATATGATCGACATTTTTTTCAATATGTCTATATATAATATGGATGAGCATGGAGACTTGGTCAGAATGATAGTATTCACTCTGAATTTCTTTTTGTGGAACAAAAGTGTAGTTTTCTGCAAAATCAATCATTGAAAAAATGGTCCCCGGTGGAAAAACTTCATGAGAGTTTTTGAATTGCAAGTATTTCCATTAATCTGTATGGGAATTCTTTGTGTATTTGTAAATTTCTACTTCAAACTTTCTCAAAATGTCTATCAGAAAAATTTCGTCTTCTAGTAATTCAATTATTTTAACACTATTTTCACCTTCAATCGATGTATCGATATATTCATATCTCTTCCATTTCACTTTCATGTTGGAAAATGATTTATCATTTATATCAATACGATATTTGTTTTTAAATTTAGTCAAATTTCTACAATCATCGCATTTTTTAGCACCAACACATTTGTTTTTGTAAAATAGCTCATCGCTTTCTCTTTCACATAGAATTTGAGATATGAAATCATGAATAGTGGAAGGAGGAGGTGAATCCTTCCATAACGTTCTACCGAAATCAAGGAATGTGTCATAATAAAACTCAAATTCCACATGATAACAGCAACAACAAGTGTCGCGTATGGTGATAGGTTTTACATACCATGCTTTTTGTTGAACAAAAGCACTGAGTGAAACATGAATTTGACAATTCTCTTCTTTGAACTTGTTGAATAACTCTATCTGAGTGGTTTCCAAGAAATATTTTTCATGTTCTTCATATTGGTTTCATGCTATTCTTCTTCGCATCACATGCCTTGCAGCTGGTGAAACGCGCGAATTGTTCTTCCAATATTCATATATTATTTTCTTAACATTTTCTCCAAGTCTATATTTGTATGGTTGCCTACAAATAGCTCTCCAAAAAGCGTGTTCATCATTTACATATATTTGCAGCCGAAATTTCTAATGTTTGTGCAAATTTTTTCGCGAGGTTCCCAGTGCTCATGCCATAGATGTTACCAAACGATTCTCTTGAGTACTTGATGAAACAATTTCCATCTGTATTACTCTACGTACAATTGAAACATCTTTCTCTCTAGATATTTTAATTGACTTTATAGCACTACTCATATTTTTTATCACATCTTCCTTCACTTTTTTATATTTGGTTGATTTTCGAAAACCCAATAGTGTCATAGCTTCTTTTAATTTTCTTAATGATAGGAGACCTTTCAACATTTGAGCTTCAACTATCACCCGCTCATTTAAGAAATACTTTTCAAAAATGCAGTTAACACGATATCGTATAACATGGTTAGGTTTTTTATCTCTATATGTGTGAGTGTCAACATTTTCTAACATCTCATTATCGATAGTGATTTCTTTTTTTTCTAAGTAAAAGTATTCTATTAACAGTAAAAATATAGTACATCAGGCGAAAGCCTTAACAGTGCCTAGTGTGGAGGCAATTTAGACAGACAGAACATAGTTTGAGACTGCCCTGTAGGAGGGAAACCAGCTTGTAGCACCACCATTTGAAAAAATCCCATGCAGGGGATCGAAATAGATTGTCACTGATAAAAACTGGACCATTGACAGTAGATAACAGTAAAACTCGACCATGACAAAAACTGGACCATTGTGAATTCTGAGGACCATGACAGTAGATAACAGTAAAACAACATAACAAGCCCTCTGGAGAGGGCAGAGGCATAACAAGAAAAACATAAAAGGCAGCTGAATTACTCATCAGGAGCCACCTCCTCGATCCTGCACCCATAATCTTCTGGTTCGCCACGATCACTGAAGATGTATGCATCTGAGTGGATCGTTGTTTTGGAGGATGGATTATCCACCAAATTTGCCTGACCATGTCCAAAATCTTCCTGCATAACCTCCTTTCTCTCGCTGGGCTGACCCCTCGAACCATGCAGCGCCTCGTCCAGATTCGTGCACCCAACAGGACCCTGCCCTTCCGAAGGATTCTCAACCTGGGGCTCCTCAAGAAAAACTACAAAAATGACGACAGAGACTCTCGACCGGTTGAGTGAGCAGTCAAATGAGAAGAGAGCGGTATGGGATTGCGCTGGCAATGCATCGGACGAGGGAGAGTCCAGCCTCTGTCCAGAGCGGAGCAGACAGTCATGGAGAAGACAGTGGAGGCTTTCCGAGGGGGAAGAGATTGCCAAGGGCGAGCTGGATGGGGAAGGTGAACGCCTCCTGGCGCTCCTAGAGGACATGCACCTGCAATGCATCCTTTGCCTTAGCCTAGGCATGTTTGCAGCAGAATTGGAGCTGGAATTCTGGAGGGCCGAAGTATTGATAGGGGGCAGCGTCGGAGGAGTGATCAGAAAGACCGTGGCCGACATGCAAGAACTAGAGAGAGAGATGTGAATGCTATCGTTGAGCTCCATAAAACAAGTGCTGCGGCTTCTTTTGCCAGTGGTGGTGCGATCGTTCGCCTTACCTGCAGCAGAATGGCACCACCAGTTCACTGGTGCAGGAGAGAATGGGGCCATGGCATTTAACATCTCTTCTCTGCAACGAGCAAGCTTCAACATTGAATGACCGATCAAATGAACCTGATATGAAACGTTAACACAGCAGTCGAGACTGCCTCGAGTATCTACCTCCAGATCGTAATAAGCACCCATATTAAATTCCATTAAGATCGAGTGATGGGCGATTTAACTGTGTTCAGGTGGGATCGCCGGTCTCATGCGGGAAGGCAGGTGGCCTCCCGTCCGGTGGACCTCCATCCCATCAACAACATAAGCATTGCCAGCACCCGCATCCGGGATCGATAGTGATTTCATCGGTACATATTCGAAAAAATAGTACATATTCAATAAATAACTAAATTAATAAATATATCTATAATTTCAATGATATGTGCATGTGTTTAGTATATATATATATATATATATATACATACCTTCTGATTTAATTTCTTTATTTGGATTTCTTTCAATATTTTCACCATCTTCAGTAATTGGTCCAATATCTCTTTCAAAATTTTGTATCTCATCATGAATGTTTTGAGGAATATCTTTGTCTATTTACATTAAACAAAATATTTTTCAAATTAGTTCATCAAATAAAAATTAAGCTTCACATTTTACATTAGGAAAATTTTAAATATATCAATAGATCATAATATTTACATTTACATACCTACTTCAATTTCTGCTTGAGGTTGATTTTCTTCTTCAATATTTTGAGGAATATCTCTGTCTGTTTACAATAAACAAAATATTTTTCAAATTATTTCTTCAAATAAAAATTAAGCTTCACATTTTACATTAGGAAAATTTTAAATATATCAATAGATCATAATATTTACATTTACATACTTGCTTCAATTTCTGCTTGAGGTTGATTTTCTTCTTCAATATTTTGAGGAATATCTCTATCTGTTTACATTAAACAAAATAATTTTCAAATTAGTTCATCAAATAAAAATTAAGCTTCACATTTTACATTAGGAAAATTTTAAATATATCAATAGATCATAATATTTAAATTTACATACCTGCTTCAGTTTCTGCTTGAGGTTGATTTTCCTCTTCAATATTTGAGAGGGCTTCTAACTTTCTTTTGCGAGACTGCCTTGTCTCTTCTCTACGTTCCTCAGGGTCTCTTTTTCTATCATATTTTCTCGCACAAGTTATTCGATTTACCATGATAATAGGGTATGAAGTTAAAAAAATTTCCTTCAAAAAATTAGACAATAACTCGATGACAAAAAATATCACAAAACATTTAATTTAAAAAAATTCAGTTTAATTTTTTTGCAAAAAATAGATACTACAATCCAAAACACTTACTTTAAAAAATTCGAGAGAAAAATGTCTTATAAAAATGAAACGAACCTCAAAAGATTTACTTCAATTCAAAACACGTACATACCTCCAAGAAATGTCTTTTGAATGTACGTCCAAGAAATTTTTTTAAGTTCAAAACAATTTTTTGCAAAATGAGGCCGCCTCCAAGAAATGTCTTCCAAAAAAAAATTTTAAACCCAAAAAAATTCTTTGTAAAATCAGTTTGCCTCCAAGAAATGCTCTTAAATCCAAACTTTGAAGAAAAATTTTTAAACCCAAACCAAGATCTTTGTAAAAGTTCTATAATATTCCAATTATCTTCTGGAAATATTGGGAATATTACAATGAGAATTTAATATGTCATTGATTCAACAATTATTGGTGTGCTTTCACTGAGAGTATGCTTGTTTATAACCGTAATGAAGTTGACATTGTATTCGGGAACAACATCATATGGTAAAAATTTCTCTCATCATCAAAATCATAATTAGAAATATATTAAACATTATATTTTGATATTAGTAACGAAAACACATTTAATAAGTTTTAGAATTTGATAAAATTATTATTAGAAGAAATATTTTTTCCTTTATTAGGGAGGAAAATAACTATTTTATTTATCTATTTATTTAGTGAGGTTTAGTATACTAAACATTGATACTAGTTACTTCAACAAAAAAACCCAGCCATCTCTAGGTGAGTCATTTATCTTTTATGTAGAAATTACTCACGAGGAGTGACCATGCCAATCTTCATGGGACTAGAAATTGAGTGGAGAGGATAAGACTAAGTGCTCCCTACCACCAAAGGTACACTGACTTGATAGGAAACTGACTAATTTATAAAAATTAAGTTCAAATTAAGTAGGAGATTTACTTTGATATATTGAAACCTAAAAATAAAAATAAAAAATCAATGTTTTTTTTTTGTACGCCCTAAGGAAGCATGTAGTGGTAGTCACAATGCAATTTGCATTGCATTAAATCTTGGTGGTATACGAGAATTTCATGAGTTATTGTTGGTCTATGAATGTTATAGTATATTCTCAACTCACCATGAACAATAAAATTACATATTTCATGAATAAAAACCAATATTTTTCTCCTTCTTAATTAATAACTTTTTCTTATTACAATTCTCATAAAATGAAAAATAAAAACCTATACCTATATATAAATCGTAGAATGTTTCCATGAGAACATGGTTGACCATTAATATATAACTAATTATTGCTATTAATATTTTTGGAATCATAACCATTTATGCACATAAATTACATGGAAATTTTATATTTGCATTAAACAATATTGATAAGAAAAACAGAATTGGAAAAAAAACCATTAACTAATAAATATGAAAACACACATTGAAGTGATACACATCCAAAATTTGCAACATATATTTTTGATTGAAAATCCATATTAACTTGAACTTGATAAATCATAACTAATACAACTAAAAACAAATGTTTAAGAATAAAGCATATAGAGATAGAGAAATAAACCTATGGAAGTGTTCCTATATGTATTTTCTATATGTCGTATATGCCATATTGGATCATTAATGATAGAGAAGTATCATACTATAATATTTGCAAAATTAATCTTTAATACATTTTATCAATATCCCACATCAAAGTTTCACCTTTAATCTTTTTCATTTCACACAATGACATAATATAGGGTCGCCATAAAAGAGGTCTAGTTTTTGGTAAAGTACCATTGCAACAAGATGGTTTCATAAAACTTACATGTTACAATTCGCAAGAAAAGTGCATATTATTTTTAGTCCCTCCCCCATCGTGGCAAGAGACTATAGTAATCGTTTTTAGTCACCCATATTACTAGCGCGCGAAAAGCGATGCAAATATACAATTTTCAATTTTTAACGAAAGTTTTGTTAGTCCCTCCAAATTCTATCCGATGAAAAGTTGGTCCCTCCAAATTCTATCCAATGTTTCACAGTCTTGTTTTTCATCTACTATCTACTTGGATAACTTCATCCCAGTAATATCAACAATATTTTCTAGTTAACTGAATATCCTAGTCACCCAAACGTCACCTCAGTTCAACATCATCCAAAATTGAATATTTAAATACATACATACAGGTAGGCTAAATTAATTTAAACAACCAAAATATATATACCAGCCTAGATCAATTTTAAATTTGAATCTATCAAGCGTCGAGGGGGATCAAATCGCTCAAGGTGAAAACCTCTTTTTTGAGTGCAAAAATTTAGGAAATGCTTCCACCTCTAGATTTTTCATCATTGATGCTTGATAGATCTAGAGTTAAGATGGATCTAGGTTGCTTTCAATCATATGAGGCCAACGAAAATCTATCGAATATATGATTAATTTTATCAATAATATGTAGATACATGTAATATTAGTATAACCATTTGAAATATCCAAAATATGTCTTAGATCTATCTGGTCATTTTAATTTTAAATTTTCTTTGTTACATTACTTTGTTGAGATGATAAATATTGTAAAATAGCTTTAATGATGAAAATTGGTTATATAAAAGTTTTTAGTGTGAACTCACAATGTATTAGTGCTTAATGATATAAAATGTGAAACATAAGAATGTAGTCAATTGCAAAAAGTATTAATTGGGACCATCTCAAACTATTTTCTTGTACTATTCTTATTTTCACCCTTGTTTGTTTTGTCATTTTTTTCATATGGATTATATGGAAAGGACAACTGAAATCGTAAACCATTTAAATATTTAGCTCCAAATGTTCAAGTAGAAATCATACCTTATCTCTCTTGCTTTCCAATATTAGTATGTTTAATTAATATAACATAACAAATAATGTACATTGTCAACATTTTTTTCTGTTTACACTGAAATTAATGCACACTATTAACCCAATGAATTTCAAATTAATGTACTATGATGCATCCAATTACATGAAATCATAAATCAACATATACAATGAAATCAATACATCTAGTGCAAGAAATCAAATAACATGAGAAAACTATGTCTAAAATGAAATCGATGCATCTAATGCAAAAAATAAAATAAGATTAGAAAACAAAATCTACAGCGAAATCAATGCATCTAATGAAAGTAATCAATTATAATTATAAATCAACATCTACACTCAAATCAATGCATCTACTGCAAGTAAGCAAATGGGATTAGAAACCAGCATCTACATTGAAATCAATGCATATAGTACATTAAGAAAATAGGATTACAAACCAACATATACACTAAAATAAATGCATCTAGTGCCAGTAATCAAATATAATTAGAAATCACCATATACACTAAAATAAATGCATTCAATGCAAACAATCAAATAGGGTTAGAAATCATCTACATCAAAATCAATGCATCTAGGGCAAGCAATCAAATGTAATTAGAAATAGACACCTACATTGAAATTAATGCATCTAGTGAAAGCAATCAAATAAGATTAGAACTCACCATCTACACTGAAATAAATGCATTTAGTGCAACAAATCTAATAGGATTACAAATCGCCTACATTGAAATCAATGAATCTAGTGCAAGTAATAAAATATTGTTAGAAATAAACATCTATACTAAAATCAATGCATCTAGAGTGAGCAATCAAATAGGATTAGAAATCGACATCTACATTGAAATCAATGCATCTAGTGTAGGAAATATTCTTCCCTCTACCCCCCTTCAGCTATATTTATATCTCCATTTTTTCTTTGCTTCTTTATATTCAACTTTTTAAAAAAGATACACTGCCCGTTTATATATATATATTTCTTCTATTTATTAATCAATAGAATGTTGGGGGGGTAATTATTTTTGTATAACCACTATCACTACGCCCTCTCTCTCTCTCTCTCTCTCCCCCCCACTTCTATCTCTCTTCCCTCCTATTTTACTATCTCCCTCTCTCTCCATATTCCTTATCACTCACTCTCTCTCTTGCTCAAACTTTCGCTCTCTATGTATTTATTCTTACCTCCCTCTCTCTCCCCCTTAATCTCCATATCTCTTTCCCTATCTCTTTCCACTCTCTCACATCCTATCTCTCTCTCTATCTCTCCGCCTTCCAACTCTGTTACTATATTCCTATCTCTCTCCTTCTCTCCCCCCTCCTCTCCATATCTCCTTTTTGTCTCTTAATCGCATCCCCAAACATGCACACTTTGTCTCTATCGCTCCCTTGTCACTCCCCCTCTCTGTCCACTTCTCACTCTCTATGTATTTATTTTTCACTTCCTCTCTCCCCCAACAACTTTTTCTCTCTATCCCTCCTCTCTTCTCCTCTCTCCAAAGTCCTCTCTCCTATCCTTCCTCTCTCTCCCTTTCTCTCCTACCTTCTTCTCTCTTCCCCCATCACCCTTTCTCTCTTTGTATCTCCCTCTCTTCTACAATCCTCTCTATTCCCCATCACTCTCTTTCTCTCTCTCAAGTCATCTCTCTTTTCCTCACTCTCTCTCCCTTTCTCTCTTGCCTCTCTCTCTCTCTCTCTCTCTCTCTCTCTCTCTCCAACTCTATTACTATATACCTTACTTTCTCATTCCCTCTCCTTCTCTCCCCCCACAGGGGCTTCACTGAGGGAGTAATATCATACCACGTGGGTTCAAATTGGGGGATATATATTCAGAAAAAAATGACATAATATATTGGGGGATATATAGGGGGTAAAGGGTTTTTATATTGGAAGGTATACAAAATGGATCTCAAAGTTAATGAAAACATATAAAGGGCTATACAAAATTTTAAGGAAAAAATGGATACCTAAAATATTTAGTGGAAGTAGGGGTTTTTTGAATTAGGAAGTTGTATTGGGTTCCCATTGGCAGGGGGTTAAATAATGTGATTTTTAGGAGTATTATCCAATATTTCCTCAAATTAAGGGTATTGTTTAATATTCCATGAACACACATGATAGGTCAGAGGTTCATTGAGTGAAGTCCATGTCTCTCCCCCCTTGTCTCCATCTCTCTCTCCCCTTGTCTCCATCTCTCCTTCTATATCTCTTTATCTCAGCCCTAAACATTCCCACTCTCTCTCCACTTATCACTCTCTATCGCTATTTTCTTCCCTCCATTTATTCCCCTCCAAATCCATCTCTTTATCCATCCCTCTCTTGTTCTCCTCTCATCCTTCCTCTCTCTCCCTTTCTCTCCTACCTCCCTCTCTCTTCCTCATTCTTTTTCTCTCCCACTTTATACCCTGCACTCCTCTATCCTTCTACCTCCCTCTCTCTCTCCCACCTCCATATTTATTTCTCCCTCTCCCTTTATTACCCTTCTCTACATCTCTCACTCCTCTCCCTCTCTTATCCTTCTCTACCTATCTCACTCTTCTCCCTCTCTCTCTCTTCCTTCCTCGTTTCATGTCTCCTTCATTTTATGTCCATCTCTCCCATGTCACTCACCGTATTTCTCCTCTTCTATAATATGTCTTTTTTCATCTCATATATATATATATATATATATATATATATATATATATATATATATATAGTATTAATCCAAAATTATTAAATTTAATAATAGTAATATTATAATATATTAATATTAATATTAGAGTTAATAATGCTTCTTTTCATGTTATTAATAATAATTTGGCCCATAGGCTTGGTATATAATTATATGTTGATTTTTAATCCTATTTGATATATTTTTTTATATTTACCTTAGCTCTTTATAGCTCGTTTATATTTAATAATTTATCAATATGGTATTTTTCCCATAGTATTTTCCCCATGGTATTTTACACATAGGCTTTACCTAAATATAACATATTTTTATAGTTTTTGTAAATATAAAGAGAAAAAAGGTTTTATTTATTTATCATACTCATAGAGTAAATATAAAAAGAAGTTTTGTTTATTTATCATACTTGTAGAGTAAATATAAAAATATGTTTATTTATTTATCATACCTAATTTATTTATATTTTTATTTATTTACCATATCTCTTTGTTGAGTGTTGGTAAACATGTTCATATTTTAAATCTGTATTGTTTAATTTTTTTTAAATGAGTTTTTAATTGTTTATTTATATCATTATGTAAGTTATTGTTTAAGTGGACATTATTTATATTTTTATCTTTTATTTTCTTCTAGATTTTTATTTTAGCTAACATTAATGAAACTTCATTGGAAGAGAGAAACTTACAGATCTCCCCCACACTAGGCTGTAAAATGCTCCACATACTCAGTTGTAAAATACACCTCTCGACTAGAAAATGCGTCTATCAACACAACAATATAAACTTATAACAAACCAGAAAAAGAATTTAGTAAAATCAAAACAATATAAAAATCTAAAAGACAAAAATTACTATGCTATCAAATTCCCCATCATTTGAAAAAAAAAATAAAAAAAAATAAATTAAATAAATAAAAATAAAGACAAAAAATAAAAGATGCTAATCAATATGTTTGCATATTCTTAAAAGAAATTTTGAAAAACATGTAATATTCTAAAACAAAATATATAATTTTGAGGATCACTCGACCTATTTTTTATTAGAGAAATCACAAGTTTGATATACTAGAAATATCAATATGCTAACGTTTTGGAGGCATTGAGGTATATCCATATTTAAGACTTCAAAACCAAAAACATGAACAAAGATTTAATTGTTAAGGTTTGAACATTTATTTCTACTTAGTATTATTATGCTGTAAGGCATGCTTATTTGAAAACAATTTTTTTAGTTATTACTGTGTACTATTTTTGACGATCAAATACATTGTTAGACAATTAAAAAATACTCTGCCAGTTAGAAAAAATAAAATATTACTAGCAATTGCACCATATGTTGCAAAGGAAACGTTGTAAAGCAGTAACAAAGAAAATAGTAGTATAGAGTAGGTTGAGTTTTAATGTGGTGAAGGAGTTGGAGATTAGGAATATGCATCATTATGGGAAGGAATTGGTAGCTAGATGCATATGGAGGCTCATTTCAAATAAGGGTCTATGAAGCTAAGTTATCCTCTAAAAGTACAATGAAACTAATTCATTAGAAGACCTTCGAAGAATACTCATAATATAATTTGTTGATATGTTGGAAGGCCATTGTCCAAGCCTTGATGAAGAAATTAAGTTTTAAGGTGGTGAAGTAGTTGGAGCTTATAGTTATATAATAATAGATTTGTTAAAGTCAAGAACCTATTAACATAACCAAATAAGCTGCAAATTATCACTGAGAAGAAAAAAAAATTGGTTCAATGATCATGTGAAAATAGGAATGGATAAGTGCTTCTTCACATTGGTTGTTGGTTCATGTAAGATCAGAGTAACCATTCATCAGCTATGGAGATGGTTAAAATAGGAAAATGAAAAACATGGACAATGTTTTATGGATAGAATCAACATTGGTGGTTTAATGCTGGACCACAATAATGAATGCATTAAGCTTTTTATTGCCTAGATGAATTAAACTTCCTTATAAGGCTTTCAGAATGTTCTTCACTCTGTAATGCAACAAGTTTTCCCTTGCACATGTTAACAATCCTTGAAAAGAAACTTGTAGCTATTCTTCTTTTATAGAGTGTATCCAAATTGCTAGTAACGTTTAATCCAAGATTTTTGAGGCAACACTTGTTTTACTATTTTATCTATATAAAGCTATAGAGAAACCTCCTAAATGCACTTTACAAGATGTTTCCTGCTCCTGCAGCACAACGATGATTTAAGAAATATCAGATAATAAATTGTGGTTGTTTGAGGCCATGATATGAAAATAAGTTTCTTTCTTAAGAAACAAACCCATATGTTTGTTTGATTGAAACTAGATTGGAGGCCTAATTTTTATTTAGGATTCCCAACTTTTTTAGACTTGATTTCTAATAGGTTGACTACCGTTCCTTTATTAGAATAATAATATCATTTAAATGTTTAATTGGGCATAAGTTCCTTTTAATTAGTGTGGTTTCTGTTATTGCAGAGGTTTCATTACGCTGATCTATGTGGTTAATTTTTCATTGGGTGGGGCACGGATGAAAAGTCAATCATACAAATATTAGCATTTCAGATTTTCATTTTCTTCCTTGATATTCTGCAGTTAATTCTCTTGATCAATTAGAGAGGCCTTGAGATCTTCCACTTCCATCTTGCTCTTTTCTAATTCTTCTTTTGTGGCATTGGCCTTGGCTTTATCTTCTCTCAGAGATGCCATCGATTTACCCTCTCTTTTAGTAGACCGAGTCATGATTTTCTCTGCTTCTAGCTTATACTTCTCAATAGCTTATTTGACATGTTCTGCCTCCAACCTAGCCTCATTCAGCATTGAATTAAATTTTCCCTTCGTGGCTTCCAAAGTATCCCTCAATTGCTCAGTTTCAAGTCTTTCACTCTGTACCTCTTCATAAGCGGTCTCTAGTTCCATTTTAGCTCACCCAACTTCTGCAATATTTTGCAGAAGATGGAGTTCCAAGTTTTCCACTGCCTTCTTATTCTTCTCTACTACTTCAACTTCTTTTGAAATCATCTCTTCCTCTCTCTTCTTTGCTTCAACCAAGTCCGATCTAGTTCTTTCAAGCTCAAAATTCAGGGATTGTATAGTTTCTGTAAGGGAACCCAAATCAAATTTTTCCTTTTCCAGATATTCATTTGTTTCTTCAAGCTTTGCAGTTACTGATCTCATGGACTCCAGTGCTTTATTCTCTTCAGCTTTTTCTCTCTCAGTCTTCGTTCTGGCTTCCTCTAAATTAAGGTTCGCTTCACGGGCTATCATGGCAACCTTTGATTCAGATGATCTGGCTTTTTTAAGCTCGGATTTGAACATCGCCAAAAGAGTATTCATATCCAATGAATTTGGCTCATACATATTCAATGTGTCAAGTTATAGCCGCAAACCCTGAATTTCCAAATTAGCCGCCTCAACCTGAGCTATAACCATAGCCTTGGAATATTGAAGGTTCTTAGGTCATAAATTCCAAATATTCCCCTAATTACATCAATTGAAAAACCATCACATTAACATGATCATGAGGACCATCATTGTTGACAGAATTTAAAATTTTATATTACTGAATAATTGGAGTATCTTCCTAACAAAAGATAGAGAGGTTGGTTTATCTCAAAATATCTATCAATTTCATGAAAACGTAATGTAGAATTTTGTGTTTATGTTTTCTCACATGATCAAATATTCAATGCTTTCCTTCGTAGTGGATCAGTGGATCATTATGCAGATGGAAGCTCTCTAATATAAGTAGGAATTTTCCATGCAAGTTGTATGGCTATTTTTCCATTGCTTATTGTGGTATTTTATGATATCATAAGCTACATAAAATCCAATAATAAATTCGAGTCCAAATCCTTGTTTTCATCATGCATGGATTGTCCTCCTGCAACCATTCTGCAACATCAAATAAAAGATAAGGCCCAGAAAATTGGATTTCAGATTTAGCCCTTTGTTTCTCAATTTCAAAAGGGTTGTTGCTGCCTTCAGAGACCAAACTCTGATTCCTCTTGGGTTTCTTGGTAGCAGGTGGATGGTAGGGGAAATAAATATAATTAGAACTGGTTTCACGGCCAAAAATAAGCCTCAAATCCCTAATTTCTCCATTCAAGTTCTCTGACTGCAATTCCATGTCCTGTGCAATAGCCATAGACATTGAACAAGATGAAGAGGCCTCCACTGAGGGTTTTCTATTGGAGGTTGTGTACTGACTACGTGCCTAATGCATCAAATGAAGCAGAAGATAAGGACTTGGATGCTGATTTCGATTATTGAATTAATTTATGATAGGAAAGAGACTCTAGCCCAGTTGGATCTTATAAATTTACAATCAACATGGACTAGTCAATTTTGTCATTTGCAACTTGGCATTATATATAATATAGTATATCATTTGCAGTTCAGGCTGTGAGTTTTTGAATCCTGATTGTAGTTTCTAAAACTAATGCATATTCACATTTCACATTATGAAAGAAATCACAGAAGGTCTTTCTTTGACAGACTAACTGACCCACAAAGGGTGATGCTATGCACATACCTCAACGAGATTATAGCGAGCATCTTCAAATACCACAACCTCGACATTGAACCACCGTCTCGTTGGAAAATATCCTAATTTTTTAATTTGTGCACGTCTATTTTTTTCTAATTTTGTGTGCCTAGGGAAAATTCACATGAATCTAATAGTAAGTGTGTGTCCAAAGAGGCTGATCTTTCCACTAGTTTTCCATTTAGTTCACCATTATGGGCAGCTGCCAGAACCGTTGCTGCTGCATCTGTTGCCTTTTTCCATTGCTCAGTCTGTACCCTCAATCTCTTCATTTCGGCTTCCATATCCAAGTTAGCAGCCTGTGTAGCCTCAAGCTGCTCTAATGATCTGTTTTCTCTCTGGCTACTATTTTCCATCTCGAGAATGGAAACTTTTAGCTTCTACATAGCCTCCTCCTCCGTGACATTAGTAGCCTCAAATTTTGCAAGGGCCTCTGTTATTTTTTCCTGTACACTAGCTTCTGCCTCATTAAGTTTTTAATTTAATGAATTGTTACCTTCCAATGAAAGTGAACAGTCGGAATTTGGTGTAGTGGCAAGTGATTTCTCCATTTGCTCCATTTTTTCTACAATGGCAAGCTCTCTACATTTCAGATTTTCATTTTCATTCTTGATATTCTACAGTTCATTCTCTTTATCCATTAGAGAGGCCTTGATATCTGCCACTTCCATCTTGCTCTTTTCTAATTCTTATTTTGTGGGATTGGCCTTGGCTTCAGCTTCTCTCAGAGATGCCATCGATTTACCCTATCTTTCAGTAGACCGAGTCATGATTTTCTCTGCTTCTAGCTTATACTTCTCAATAGCTTCTTTGAGATGTTCTGCCTCCAACCTAGCCTCACTTAGCATTGAATTAAATTTTTCCTCCGTGGCTTCCAAAGCAGCCTTAATTTCTCAGTTTCAAGTCTTGCACTCTGCACCTCTTCATAAGCGGTCTCTAGTTCCATTTTAGCTCACCCAGCTTCTGCAATAGTTTGCAGAAGATGGAGTTCCAAGTTTTCCACTACCTTCTTATTCTTCTCTACTACTTCAGCTTTTTTTGAAATCACCTCTTCCTCTCTCTTCTTTTCTTCAACCAAGTATGATCTAGTTCTTTCAAGCTCAGCATTCAGGGACTGTATAGTTTCTGTAAGGGAACCCAAATCAGATTTTTCCTTTTCCATATTTGCATTTGTTTCTTCAAGCTCTGTAGTTACTGATCTCAGGGACTCCAGTGCTTTATTCTCCTCGGCTTTTGCTCTCTCAGTCTTCGTTCTGACTTCCTCTAAATTAAGGTTCGCTTCATGGGCTATCATGGCAACCTTTGATTCGGATGCTCTGGCTTCTTTAAGCTCATATCTGAGAATCTCGAAAAGAGTATGCGTATCCAACGAATTTGGCTCAGACATCGTCAAAGTGTCAATTTCTAGCCGCAAACCCTAAATTTCCAAATTAGCCGCCTCAACCTGAGCTATAACCACAGCCTTGGAATATTGAAGGTTCTTAGGCCATAAATTCCAAATATGCCCCTAATTACATCAATTGACAAACCATCACATTAGCATGATCATGAGGACCATCATTGTTGACAGAATTTAAAATTTTATATTACTGAATAATTGGAGTATCTTCCTAACAGAAAACAGAGAGGTTGGTTTATCTCAAAATCTCTATCAATTTCATGAAAATGTAATGTTGAATTTTGTATTTATGTTTTCTCACATGATCAAATATTCAGTGCTTTCCTTCGCAATGGATCATTATGCAGATGGAACCTCTCAAATATAAGTAGGAATTGTCCATGCAAGTTGTGTGGTTATTTTTCCATTGCTTATCGTCGTATTTTATGATATCATAAGCTACATAAAACCCAATAATAAATTATAGTCCAAATACTTGTTTTCATCATGCATGGATTGTACTCCTACAACCATTCTACAACATCAACTAAAAGATAAAGCCCAGAAAATTGGATTTCAGATTTAGCCCTTATTTTCTCAATTTCGAAAGGGTTGTTGCTGCCCTCAGAGACCAAACTCTGATTCCTCTTGGGTTCCTTGGTAGCAGGCGTATGGTAGGGGAAATAAATATAATTATAATTGATAGACTAACTGACCCACAAAGGGTGATACTATGCACATACCTCAAGGAGAATCTAGCAAGCAGCTTGAAATGCCACAACCCCGACATTGAACCACTGTCTCGTTGGAAAATATCCTAATTTTTTTATTTGTACACGTCAATTTTTTTCTAATTTTGTGTGCCTGGGGAAATGTCACATGAATCTGATAGTAAGTGCGTGTCCAAAGAGGCTAATCTTTCCACTAGTTTGCCATTTAGTCCACCATTATGGGCAGCTGCTAGAACTGTTGCTGCTGCATCTGCTGCCTTTTTCGATTGCTCAATCTGTACCCTCAATCTCTTCATTTCAGCTTTGATAGCCAAGTTAGCAGCCTTTGTAGCCTCAAGCTGCTCTAATGATCTGTTTTCTCTCTGGCTACTGTTTTCCATCTCGAGAATGGCAAATTTTAGCTTCTCTATAGCTTCGTCCTCCCTGACATTAGTAGCCTCAAATTTTGCAAGGGCCTTTATTATTTTTTCTTGTACACTAGCTTTAGCCTCCTCAAGCTTTTTATTTACTGAATCATTACCTTCCAATTAAAGTGAAGAGTTAGAATTTGGGGCAGTGGCAAGTGATTTCTCCATTTGCTCCATTTTTTCTACAATGGCAAGCTCTCTCCATTTCAGATTTTCATTTTCTTCCTTGATATTTTGCACTTCATTCTCTTGATCCATTAGAGAGGCCTTGAGATCTTCCACTTCCATCTTGCTCTTTTCTGATTCTTCTTTTGTGGCATTGACCTTGGCTTCATCTTCTCTCAGAGATGACATCGATTTACCCTCTCTTTCAGTAGACCGAGTCATGATTTCCTCTACTTCTAGCTTATACTTCTCAATAGCTTCTTTGAAATGTTCTGCCTCAACCTAGGCTCACTCATCATTGAATTAAAATTTCCCTCTGTGGCTTCCAAAGCAGCCCCCAATTGCTTAGTTTCAAGTCTTGCGCTCTGCACCTCTTCATAAGCGGTCTCTCGTTCCATTTTAGCTTGCCCAACTTCTGCAGTAGTTTGCAAAAGATGGAGTTCCAGGTTTTCCACTGCCTTCTTATGCTTCTCTTCTACTTCAGCGTTTTTTGAAATCGTCTCTTCCTCTCTCTTCTTTGCTTCAACCAAGTCCGATCTAGTTCTTTCAATCTCAGCATTCAGGGATTGTATAGTTTCTATAAGGGAATCCAAATCAGATTTTGCCTTTTCCAGATCTGCATTTGTTTCTTCAAGCTTTGGAGTTACTGATGTAAGGGACTCCATTTCTTGATTCTCCTCGGCTTTTGCTCTCTCAATCCTCGTTCCGGCTTCCTCTAAATTAAGGTTCGCTTCACGGGCTATCATGGAAACCTTTGATTCAGATTCTCTGGACTACTCCGCTCTCTTCCCCTCCTATGAGAAAAAGCCTCTGTTTTCTGTAAATCTGCTAAAAATTCTCCTATTCTGAGCTTTTGGGAATCCGTAAATAGTTTGAAATTAATCGGATACGCCTCCCATCCCTAGCAAATGCCCACCCAAGCAGTTTAAAGTCATTTTCATAACTAAATAATAACAGTAAGTAATCAAAGGTTGAAATCATTTGAATTGTCTAACATGAAAATCAACGGTACATAATGGTACAGGTGGAACTTTAGGTAGGTTGTTTTCAAATAAAAACACTTTACAACGTAATTATTAAAACAGAAATCAAATATAATAATCCTCTTCCCCTAGTTAATACTTGCGTTTGCAGCGAAAGAGGAGTAGATGGAACATTCATAAATCGGCAGCAAGGCCGTGTGGTTATTAGTTATGGCTGCGTAGTTTTCATATTTTATTTTAAATCTGTGTGCTTCTCCTTTTTCATATTTTATTTTAAATCTATGTGTGCGCCTCTCCTTATATCACCACCTCTCTTTATGCGTTGCTTGGTGGAACACAATTTTTGGTCTTTTCAATCGGTATATCTTTTGGATTCCAACCATTTGGAAAAAGCTATACTAGAGATAAGATGCTTATTATTTATAAATGTTCAAATAAAATTTAGTAAAGTTGAACAGCATGGCAGCAGCCTGCAACTTCATTGTTGTGTGAACTAAGAGATGGTGTATTTTAGATGCCTGAAAAGTAACAAAAGAAAAGGCCCGTGGAGGCAAAGATGATTATTGATGAACAAAAAAAGAGTGTCCCACAATTTGAAAGCGATAATACAATGAAGCTTTGTCCATCAAAATTGGTCAGAATAATTCCCAAACTTCATCTTTCAATGGGATAAGAGAATTCAGACACTTTACTTTTCATTTGGATAGAAGAATTCCCATATTTTATGTTTAAATTTGAACAGTGCCTTCTTTTTTAACGACTTTCTTCATTGGTGCTCGAAGCCCAAGTAACAGAAATAAAATAAATTTGTGGATTAGAGACTAATTCTGATGGATCTACCAGTTTTGTGTGTTTAATAAATTTGTGGATTAGAGATTAATTTTGATGGATCTACCAGTTTTGTGTGTTTAATGATGTCCACCATCATGGTTACAATGATTCGTTACTCAGACGCTGCTCAGTTTTTAACGGTTTAAGTTCATGTTGGTTTACCATGATTGAAACTTAATTAAGGTGTTGTTTATTGATGTTATAATTTTGTTTAAAATAATAAAATTGGTTAAGCTTTGGTTCTTTTTTTCAAAAAATTAATAATAAAATTGTTTATTTTTTTTTAATAATAGAAAATATATTTAATATCATTAAAATCTCTGAAAAATCAAGTACTCAAAATCTTCAAATTTACTAGTAGTAATTTAAATTTCTCAAAATTTTCATCAAATTTTAATCAAAATCTTGCCAAATTTTCTCCAATTTTCCAAACGAGATAATATAAACTATTTTTTAATTATATCTCGTAATTATCTTCCTGGGGTTAAAAGAAAGTAGTTTCCAAATTATCTGTCAACTTTCTTTACTCATTTTAATATTTAATAGATTTAATAGAGAAAAAATGCTTGAAGGTCATTTCAAACGTATAATGACTCTTATTGGCTAGGGCTTTGGGAAAGTACGGGTGCTAGTCATTTTTAATTAATTGTGTTGGATTTTGGAAATGTATAGTATAAAGTATTTAATTTTTTTTTCCAAATAATAAGATATTTATTTTTATTTTTTTTAAATTTAACAATAATTTTTTTTAAGTCATTTCTTTTATAATAGAAAATACATTAAAAATCATTAAAAATCTCTCAAGCATCTAGCACTTAAAATTATGAAATTAATTTTGAAATCCCTATTTCCCAAACAAAATTGTATAAGCTACTCTTTTAATTATATCTCTTAATTATATCGTGTTAGCCCTTTACAACCGGTGTATCTGTCTTAACTTTCTTTAATATTTTCGAATTTCTTTACTCATTTGCAGTTTCGAAATTATTTGTTTCAAATTTCTTTACTCGTTTTAATATTTTCGAGAGTCAGAAATCTTATATTTTGGACAGTGAGAAAATGGTTGAGAGTAAGATTTTGAAACAATTATATAGAAATTTTTGAAGTATTTATCCATTAATAATGATTAATATAAATTAATAAATATTAATAATAATTATAATAGATTGATGGAAAATCAAATTAAAATGATAATAATTATAATTTAATAATTAACAATTCTCTTCAATTTTATTTTTATTAAATTATAAAAATTTTGGTAAATATTACAAATATATATGATAGGTAAATGTGTTTGATATATGGATGAATGTCTTTAATAGTGATTAATTTTTCATTCATGATTTTTGAAATTTTTCTAGTTATGTGTATAGTTATTTCTTTAATATCATTGTAATTTTTTTTCTTCTGTTTAGGTAGGTAAGTGTTTTCAAACAATAATTATTATTAACTTATTACGTAGATAAGCGTTTTCAACCAATAACTATAACTTTATTTATGATTTTTGAAAAAACTTTATTTTTAACTTATTAAGTAGATAAGTGTTTTCAAACAATAAATATAACTTCATTTATGATTTTTGAAAAAAAATTAGTTATGCATTTAGATATTTCTTTAACATCATTGTAAATTTGTTCTTTTATGTACCCTATTAAAAGGCATTAAGAATCCATAATTTTTATATATTATCATTTTCATTCAATTACAAATGCTAGCTTTCGAAATAGTAACTATAGCTTCATTCATGATTTTTGAAAAAACATTAGTTATTCATATAGCCAATCATTTTCATTCAATTAGAAACACTACCAACTTGTTTCCTACCCTTAATTCATAACTTTTCATGTAGTTCCATAGGAATATTATTAAGGTTAAAACCAGATAAAAACAATTAAAAACCAATAAGAACATTTATGAATTTCCTTCTCTATAATACTTATTCTTTTAAGCGTTGAACTTGAGCCAATCACTTCTTCCAATAACTTTCAATGAGTTCATTGAAGCAAGCTTGCTTTAAAAGCATTCTATTATACATCTTAAAAGTTGGACTACTTCAACTATTGGTCCATCAATATAAGTTTGTTACAAAATTATTATTTAAACATTACATATTAGACTATAAATAGAAGGTCACATCAAATTATAATTACTCATTCCTTGATCATCTAAGCACTTATAGTTGAATTCTTTCTAAGTTACTTCCTTACGACCTTTTTTATAGTTAAATTCTTTCTAAGTTACTTCCTTACGATGTTTCCTTTGCAACATTAAGAGCAATTACTAATTATAATGTTTTGTTATAAATCTATATTGAAAACTTCACAACCTAAAACGTCAACAAAGATTTAATTGCTAAGGTTTGAAGATTTATTTCTACTTAATATTATTATAATGTTGTGTTACGTCAACGTAGTATACAAGTGCTCTTAAGTATCATTAGAAATTGCCAATGTTTCAATATCTATTTCTAGTTTATGTTATTACGATGTTTTCTTAGGTAAATGTTTCACATAAATGTTTCTAAGTATTATTTGTGAAAGAATGTGTTTTCACTACCATTTATTAATACAATTTCAACAATTAAATTAAATATTTAAACATTCAAATTTAAACATTTTGAATGGATAAATAGATTAAATAAGAAGAAAAACTCTTTGAGCATTCAAATTTTATAAATTAAGTAACTTAAACTTGATTTTTAAAAAATATCTGTGAGATTTTGGTCAAAACTAACAAATTTTTTCTTGAAAAGAGTCATTTTTTCCATAAGTAAATTATATAAAAAATTTATATAATTGAATTTTATATATATCCAAAAAACATTGTTTGACGATGCCACAAATTCACCCTCACACAATTTTGGTCAAAAAAATTTGGAAAAATAGATTGTTGGAGGGATTGAAGGAAAAGAGTCATTGTTTTCATAAGTAAATTATATAAAAATTTTATATAGTTGAATTTTTCTATATTTCCAAAAAACATTGTTTGACAACCAAATTCACCTTGACACAGTTTTGGTCAAAACAATTCAAAAAAATAGATTTTTGGAGTGATTGAATCATTCTTTTAAAAGTCCAAACGATTCAGCGCCATCAAGAATTCTTGGGGCAACCAAAATTCTAGACTTTGACAGCTATAACCCATATTAATCTTGAAAAAATTTCCATTATTTTCCAAACTAATATGTGAATTTTTTAAGCTTACACTTTTTAAAAATACAATTTAAATAATAAGACATTAATATTCCAATAAATGTTTGTCAATTTAAGTAAAATAAGCTAAACGTAATACATTTAAAAACAAAATCAGGGTTGAAAAAATAATTGGTGCCGCAACGACAAAGGAAAATTAGAAGACTTGGGATTGGACTCTCGAGGACGTCTCGTTAAAGTGGCCATCGATGCTCCAATTTCCTTTTCCCTTTTCCAGTGGGCTAATCCAATGAAGGTACACCAATATATTACTCAATGTCCATAGGAACTAGTACAAAATGAGCTGGTTTAGAGGATACATGTTTTTATAATTAGTTTAGAGAGTAGCTTAATGAGGTCACATTTTTGTATGGAAAATTGTGGAAAATTTTGTATGATTTTGAAAAAAAAAAATTTAAAATTTCAAAATGGTGCTAAATCCATTTCCAATCTAAAAAAATTTAAACACCCTCATAATAATATTTTTTAAGTAAAAAGTAGACTATTTTACGGTCAAAAATAGTTGTAGCGAAATTATTTCGGTAGACAACACCGTTAGTTTACTATTTAATCCAAACAACAATACGTTACTAGCAATTCCCCCTGAAGATAAAAATATATACTGAAGGAATTGAACATGCCTATGATGTTTTTGCAAAAATGTGTATTTATAAATTTCTGCCTCAAACTTTCTGAAAAGGTCGATCACAAAAATTTATTTTTCTCGTAATTCAATTCTTTTAGCACTATTTGCACCTTGAATCGATGTATTATATATTCATATCTCTTCCATCTCACTTTCATGTTGGACAATGATTGATCATTTATATCAATACGATATTTGTTTTGAAATTTAGTCAAATTTCCACAATCATCACCTTTTTTACCACCAACACATTTCTTTTCATAAAATAGTTCATCGCTTTGTCTTTCACATAGAATTTGAGATATGAAATCACGGATAGAATTTGAGAATTTTTGGAAGGAGAATCCTTCCAAAATGTTCTACCAAAATTAAGGAATGTGTCACAGCCTAAAGGGTGGAGGATGGATGGGAGGAAATGTGTTCATGCTTGCAATAGTATCACACTTATGTTGATGTCTGTCTCGAACCACTTCACTAGATCATTTTTTTCCAATAATTCGTCTATATCATAATCTTATATACATATGGTATTCAAGATATAACATGCAAGGTCATGAGGAGAAATATTGCCATAGGATAAGATGGTGATAGCTTAATTTTCATATTTTGATAGCTTAATTTTGATATTTTTCAACCAATTTAAATCTAGATAATTGTGTTGGCTAGAATCTCGAGTAGTGGTGTGAGAGAAGATGGTGATAGCAGTAGCCAGAGTGTCAGAATTGTGTGCGACTTTAGGCATGGGGAGTAATGGAGCACTTGGTGAATGAAGGTCTTCGTTCGGTCCTATGGTTGGTAGGGGTAGCAAGATCCTAGCTAAGAGTGTCCGTGGAGCAGGAAACAAATGTAGGGGAAACGTTCATGGTTGATTCTCGAGCACACAAGCGCGAAGAAGAAGTATGAGTGGTGTGGGGATAGTTGTACACACATCTGCTATGCGATGGTCCAATCTGTCATAAACATGCTAGAATATCATGATAGGGTCTGGAGGGAGGAACACGAAGAAAATATGGTCAAGATGGACCAAATCAATTATTTTCAATTCCATGTCCACGAAATAATTATGGTTTTCTAGTGTGGTAATAATCTATTGACTAGGAAGATTGAAATATTGGAAGCTTGTCTTTCTCACTTTGAGCAACATGTAACTATGTGTACCCTCCTCCTACTCCTCCACGAATGGGGCCAGATAATCCTTCTTCAATCTCTTCTCATGACTGATTATGGAAAAAAATGTCTTTATAGTTGTTTTTTTTCTTTCTGGTATGTAAGGCCTATAAGGTTTTGAATCTCTTCATTGGGAATTTTGCATTTCGTATGTAGCGTGGTCATAATATTGGTCAGCAAACATGGTCGAGGTGAGACCACATGAATTTTGAGATATCTGTGTATTCTTTTTTAGTAATGAAAAAACTTTCACTTAACAAAAAAAGATTATAATATAATTTTTTAAATGGAAATATCTAGTTTAAATGAAAGTGAGTTATTTAATTGATGTGATAATTTTCCATCACTTCAATGTTAACAATGTTAACAATTGTGTTATTATGCTTTACCGTTCTTTAATAATGACTGAGTAAATATTTTTCCCATTTTTAATTCGAAACAATAACACTCCTCACTCTTTATTTGAAGGATTACCTACTAAGTATATGATATGCATTTATAATTTGGAAAATTTTCACATTGTTGATTCTTTATTTTACATATGTTTGTTTTATATGTGGAATGAATAAATTATAAATATGAATTTCATATTAAAAAATTCTAAATATAATGGAGGGAATTATATATATATATATATAACAAGAGTTAAGAATATGTTTCTCTTTGGTAAAGTTTTATAGGTTGAAATTCAAAGAGAATTCAAATATATATATATCTTTATAATATTTAAATGAAAAATATCTATATCAATATAATATCTAATTTAACCATAATATTAAAATTAAATTATCATTATTATTATTATTATTATTTCAAAAACATTATAAATAAATAAATAATAACTTAGTTTTAACTTATATATTAAAAATTAATTAAAAATATTTATCCCCTACATTATTGTGGATATTCTTAATTTGTAAATAGGCTTTCTTATAATACCATAGGCCATTACTATGACTTATCAATACTACATGCCTAAAAATTCATAACTTATGTCATATGACACTTGTTCATATAAATTTTATTTTAATTAATTAATTTAATTAAAAGGATAAAAAATACATAAATACTTTGGACATAAATCGCAATCATTGATTTTTTGTATACTACTACGAAAATTCTAAAATATTTCATACAATTAAATCCTTACCGGCTACCTAATAATTATTGATAATAATTCATAAATGGTTAATGTGGATCTTCTTGAGCTAGATACTATTAATTCAACCCACCTATAACAATCTTGGAGCACTTATTTCCCTTCTCTTTGAATATAGAAACAAGATTTAGAATAATCAAAATTAGATTCTTTATCCTCTCTTAAGGTCCGATTTTTTTTCACTTTTGCTTAATGTGGATCTTCTTAAGCTAGATAATATTAATCCAACTCATGTATAGCAATCTTGGAGCACTTATTTCCCTTCTCCTTGACTATATAAACAAGATTTAGAATAATCAAACTTAGATTATTTCTCCTCTCTTAAGGTCCGATAGACCAAATTGGTATTTTTTTTTTTCACTTTTAGTTGAGCGTGTGTATCTATGTTGATTGGTGTAAAGATACTATGTGTTATTTAGCTCATATATGCCAATGGATATATGTATTATTATTTATACATAATCTTATATACATATGCCTATGTAAAGTTATGCATGTTGATTGGTGTAAAGGTACTATGTGTTATTTAGCTCATATATGCCAATGGATACATGTATTCTTCTTTATGAATAAGCTTATATACATATGCCTATGTAAAATTATGCCTTCATTGGGTGTAATGTATTACAAAGATTTCTAGGTTGCAATGACTTTTAATAAATTAAGAATTATATTCATGCCAAGTGGCTGCCCCGCCCACCAATTTACGAAGGATTTGAGATTATTCTAATTATAATAAGCTCATCCATGATGAATTTTTCATTATTATTTATAAAATTCATTATATATAAGAAAATTTTGTTTAGAAAAATGGTCCATTACTTTTAATAAATTTAAAAAATTGAATTCCTCGCATGGCTCCTCACATACCAATTACCTAGGGATTTGAGATTTTTCCAATTCTAATAAGTTCCTCAATGATGACTTCTACATTATTATTTATAACATTAATTTATATATAAGAAAATTTTATTTAGCAAAATGGTCTAGTACTGTTAATAAATTTAGAAAATTAGATTCGTTCCATGTGGTTCCTCACCCACCAATTTCCCAGGGATATGAGATTATGCCAATTCTATAAGTTCCTCCATGATAAGTTCCTCATTATTATTTATAACATTCATATATATAAATAATGAAAAATTTATTTAGCAAAATGGTCCACTTTACAATAAGATGTGGAATTATTTTAAGTTGACCAATCTCAAAAAAGAACACCAACAAATATTAAATAGAGATGAAAACAATAGACAATAAATAATTTGACAAATTAAAAAAAAAAAGAATTTAGTATATATATATATATATATATATATATATATATATATATATATATATATATTAGTAATGTTCATGCATCCCCTTCAATTAGAGGAGGCATGAAATGGAAACGGTCTGCGCTGCAGAAACCCTAGACTGCCTGCAATTTTGATCAGCCGCGTTAGCCTGCGCTCAACCAGCCTACGCGGCTTGGTTACTGGAAATGGCTTCAAGATCGGGGGGGGAAGGTCAACCCCCCATTGCGAACAATGATGGCACCCACACCAGTTCTATGCAAAGAAATGAAACAGTCAACAAAGGCCAGGAAACTGTACCACCTAAAACGCCGACCATGCAGACCCAGCAGGAGGCAGCGGCTCCCGCATCCTCCACCTGCAAGCCCATCGCGACAGAAAGACCCAATATTGAGTTTCCCAGCCATCGCATAAACGCTCGAATCCAGTACATGAGGGACCATGCCCTCATTGGAAAATTTATCAGCTTTTGGCCAACTGAAAAAGCCCTACAAGGATGGGTTGCTTCCAAATGGAAGCCCAAAGGACATGTCACGTTACAGCTTGGACCGAAGGGTTTCTTCACAGCGATTTTCATCAGCATTGAGGACCGAAACAGAGTAATGGATGAAGGGCCTTACTTTTTCAACTCAGCTGGGCTATATCTTCGGAACTGGGTGGAAATATTCAACCCAGACAAAGAAAAATTCAACTGGGCAGCGGTCTGGATACGCCTATACTCGCTACCTCTAGAATATTGGGACGAAGAATCACACCAAGAAATTGGCAAAGGGCTAGGAGAGTTAATTAAGATTGCAGAGGAGACAAAGCTTCACTGATACACTTCATATGCTCACATCTGCATCTACATGCATTTAGACAAAGCCCTGCCTGATGCCGTAAGTATATATCATGATGATTTCGAATGGATCCAACCATTGGATTATGAGCATGTTCCTTTCAGATGTCGCCGGTGTCATGCACATGGGCATCTGTTCAGAGATTTCCCCCTCACTGCACAAGCTCAGAATAAAGAGGCTGAAGTCAATCCGGAAGCTGATGGTTTCACCAAGGTGCCCTCGCGTAGAAGACATGGCAAGAAACCCTCTGCGACGGGTAAGAAACCTTCTCCTTCCTCCAATGCACCCTCTACTAGTAATAGTTTTGCAGTTCTTTCCAACCCTGATCTTGCCCCTGATTCCGGCCAAATCCCCGTAAAACCCCCCCTAAAACCCTCAGATACTCCAAATCCTTCAGCCCATTCCAACCCCTTGCAGTCTCAAAACCAGAAACTTTCTAATGACAGCTCCTCGGCCAGCCCTTCCACTGAAACCAAGCTTCTGACCTGGCACCCTGCCACAATGGAAGTTGACAACCCTAATACCCAGCCAGCTAATTCTAATGAGGCTCTTATCAGCAGCAGTCAAGATACATTCATGGAAGAGGACTCAGAAGGTTTAGACCTAGGGGAGCTTGACATCCCAGGGCTCGAGGATGCCTGCAGAAGAAAATACTTTGACACCATCAATCCTCATCAAATTGACAAACTGGAAAAGGTTCTATCGAATGCCCATCAGCAAAAGAAGCTAGGCGTTCAGCTCGGCAGTCATTGGGATAGCCTCAAAATCACAAAATAATCAAGGAAAAGGGGTCGAAAGCCAGATTGGAAGTGCACCATCACCATAGGGAAAATATTGGTCGACTCAGGCCGATATCCCAAGCTCACAAGGTTCTTCAAACCTCTGTCAAATAGTTCCCCATGAAGCTGATCTCATGGAATATCAGAGGGCTCAATAGCCCAGGAAAGCACAAAATTCTCAAAAATATGATACAAAAAGAAAGGCCAAATATCCTCTTTCTTCAAGAAACGAAATGCAACAGTGAAACGCTAGGTACCATCTTGTCCAAATCCTGGCCTAGCTGTAACTCAGTAGCGGTGGATGCCTCCGGTACTTCAGGAGGTCTTGCTATAGCTTGGGACACTCAGTCCATAGACCTATCAAACTTTCATGTTGTGCATCATCTTATTCAAGAAACTTTTCATCGCATTGGATCTAACATCCATGGGCATCTCTCAAACGTCTATTTCCCACAGGAACAAGCCGGGAAAATAGCTCTTCTGCATACCATGGAGATTCTGAATTCTTACAGAACCTGTCCCCTATGGATTGCAGCAGGGGACTTCAATATGATTACTAAGATGGGAGAAAAAACAGGCAGAAGATCCAGAGTTGATCCGGACAGTGCTCACTTCAAGGAATTCATAACCAACAATTGGCTCATAGACATCCCTTTCTCAAATGGCACTTTTACATGGAACAATAAAAGAACAGGAACTCAACAGATCGCTTCAAAGCTGGATCGTTTTCTCATTTCAGACAATGCCATCCATTTAGGAGGAGACCTTTCGGCATCTATTCTCCCGCAGGCAGGTTCGGATCACTGGCCCATCTTGCTACACTAGCAAAATGTCGGTCCTCAATTCAAAAAACCCTTCAAATTTGAAGCATTTTGCCTCTCTCACCCCTCATTCAAAGACATGGTCACCCATGCTTGGCAAAGTTTCACTCCACCTACAGGCTCGAAAATGTACCAATTTCAACAAAAGCTCAAACACCTCAAAGAAATCATCAAGAATTGGAACTCATCTATTTTCGGAAACATCTTTCAAGAAATCAAAATCCTAGAAAGAAAAATGGAAAAAACTCAGAAAAAAATCATAATCGAAGGAAGAACTGAGGATCTTGCTGCTCAGGAACAAGATCTACACAAGCAACTAGAAGAGAGGCGCAAGCAAGAAGAAATCCCGTGGAGGCAAAAATCTAGAATAAATTGGCTAAAGGAAGGGGAGAGGAACACCAAATTCTTCCACAGGTCAACAATACAAAGAAGAATGCAAAATCACATTCCTCATATTACTAACCAGCAAGGAGAACAAGTGGAACAAAAAGAGGAGATAGAGCAAGTTCTCCTGGACTATTTTCAAAGCATACAACAAGAGGACCACACCATAGACAGACAACCCGCCATCGACAAGATCTCATGGCTAATTCCCAAATTGGTCACTGCAGAGCACAATAAAATGCTTCTCCGTCCTGTCTCCCTTCAAGAAGTTGAACTAGTGATGGCCCAAATGAAAGATGGAAAGGCGCCTGGTCCTGATGGATTCACCTCCAATTTTTTCCATCATTTTTGGGAACTTATCAAAATAGAAGTCTAGAAACTAGTTGAGGAATCCAGAGCTTCTCAGTGGCTCCTCCCCTCCTTGAATGCCACTTTCTTAGCCCTGGTTCCAAAAGAAGAGCACCCAAGCACTCTGGAGAAATATAGACCAATCACTCTCTGCAATGTGGTTTATAAGGTCATATCCAAAGTCATAGCCAACAGATTAAAGCCTCTTCTTCAGCTCCTTATATCTCCAGAGCAAACCGATTACGTGGAAGGTCGAAAAATCATGGACGGCATCATCCTCACACATGAAGTTATCCATTCTCTCAAAAGCACGAAAAAGCCAGGTATGCTCCTCAAAATCGATTTATCTAAAGCTTTTGATAAACTTTGCTGGCGTTATATCCAAAGCATTCTTAAAGCTTTTGGCTTTGACCAGATGTGGATAAGGTGGGTAATGTCCCTCATCTCCACACCCCTTTTTTCCATTCTTGTCAATGGCATCCCCTCTGCGCCGTTTAAGCCTTCCAAAGGAATTAGACAAGGTGACCCTCTCTCTCCCTTCATTTTCGTCCTCATGTCTGAAGGTCTCAGCAAACTCATTCATCATGCAGTCCTCACAAGCCATCTGCGTGGTATTACCCTTCATGACTCTCTCACCACCCACCAACAATTTGTTGATGATAATATGTTGTTTGGCTGCCCATCTGTCCAGGAAGCTCGATCCTTCAAAAGTATTCTAAACCTTTTCTCCGTAGCCTCTGGCATGACTGTCAATGTTTCTAAATCCCAACTCTTCTTTTTCAACACTCCTCCGTTGATCCCCTCTCTTTCTCAACTCCCATCCAAATATTTAGGTGCGCCTGTCATTGCTACTGCCATAAAGCACTCTACTTGGAATCATCTCTTGGAAAAATTGGAAACCCGACTCTCCTCCTGGACTTACAGAGCTCTCAATATAGCCAGCAGGCTTGTCCTCATCAAAGCGGTTCTACAATCCATGCCCCTTTATCTTTTCTCTGTGCTTGCAGCTCCAAAATGTGTTCTCAATCAGATCAAGAATCTGCAACGTCGTTTCCTTTGGGGATCCTCAAACCAAAAATGAAAATGGGCTCTGGTCAACTGAAACACGGTTTTCTCCCCTAAGGCTGCAGGAGGACTAGGACTCAGAAATCCACTCCACAGCAACGAAGTCATGGGGGCACGACTATGGTGGAATTGGCTCTCGAATCCTTTTAAACCTTGGGCTAAAATGTGGACGGCCAAGTATGCTAATAACATACCGCCTGAAGACCTGGTCAGGCTATATCCTGGAAGAGCTGGCTCCCTCATATGGAATGCAGCTAAACAACACTTTGCTCTCATACAACAGCACAACTTCTGGGAAATAAGAAATGGGCACACAGCCAGACTCTGGGCCGACTCCTGGCAGCAAAACCTAAAGCTTACTGATATTCTCAGCCTCTCCAATTATGGTCGAACCAACCCCCCAGAGGAAATCAAAGCCAATCAAGGTTGGACACCTACAACCAGCAGTGACTTCAGGCAATGGAAGCACCCGACTTTCCTCATTCCCAACGCTTCTAGCAACATACAGGAAGCTCTCCAAGAGGAACTCTAACGCCGGAAAATCAGATGTTCAGAGGGACCAGACATTCTCTGATGGGGATATTCATCCAAGGGCATGTTCACTACAAAAGAAGCCTTCTCTCTTATGCATCCAATCCCGCTCCCGAGAGACAGGCTTTGGAAATTTGTCTAGGCTCCTGGTACTTGGCCTAAAGTATCCACCTTTCTCTGGTTACTTAGTCACAAAATAATCCTCACATGGGACAACCTACTCAAGCGCGGTTTTTGTGGCCCCTCACAATGTCCAAACTGCAGGCAAGATATTGAAACAAAACAACACCTCATGATGTCTTGCAATCTTGCTAGCGAACTTTGGGAAAAGATCTGCTTCAGGAGTCAAAGAAGCAAACCAAAAGGGGATCTAACCAACATTATGCGCCTCTAGCCCCAACAACCTTATAACAGTCCCATTCTTAATACTCTTTGGCAAATCATCCCAGGCCTTCTCTTCTGGTCCCTATGGAAGGAGTGAAACAGGAGAATCTTCAAACATCAAGCCAGCCCTTTGGACATCATCTGGGACAACTTCAGCAAAAACCTCCAAGAGACTCTAGCCCTTCATTTTTTGCAGGAGGAGGATCTACCTAAAAAACCGAAGGAAGCAGCAATATGGCAAAACTAGCAGCTGAAAGTCACGATCTCGCCAAACACCAACAAGCAGAAGTCTCCTGACTCCCAGATCCCTTGGACACCCCCTCCTCCAGGCATCTACAAATTGAACTTCGATGGAGCCTCAAAAGGCAATCCGGGTCCTGCTGGCTTTGATAGCATTCTCAGAAACTCCCAAGGAGATGTCCTCACTATCTACTATGGTTCGATAGGTTAGGACACCAACAATTCAGCAGAATTGGAAGGGCTTTGGCAAGGTTTGATTTTATCCCATCTCTACAACCTCTCACCTATCATTGTAGAAGGAGACTCCCAGATTCTCATCAACACAGCCAATCAACTACTTCAAGGCACCAGATCCACAAAATTAGCCACAAGCTGGAGAATGGCCTCTCGAATCGACAATCTTAGCAAATGGTTGGACAACAACCAAGCTATCTCCTTTGTTCACACCAAAAGAGACGGAAATAAGGTAGCGGACCTCCTTGCTAATCTGGGAGTTGAAAGCTCAGACACTCTCAATCATGGCCCTCTTCAGATCATCCATGATAGGGACATTCTCCAGAATTGCATCAATCTGGTGTAGAATGATAAAAAAATTCCGGATGCGGATGTATAGCAGGCTTGATGGGACAACCGCCCCCGGCCAACTCCCAAGGTGCATGGCGTCTGGTGGCCACATGGCCCTCCATGGCGCCATTAATTTGGCATTCAATTCGCCTACGAGCACAGTTATTACCCCTCCGCGACAGCGCTTCATCCTCCCTGGTAAGCCTGGTAATTGCATTATGGACGCGAATTCGGTTTTTGCAGAGCTCTCCGACTCCTCGCGTAGGTGTTTGGAACCCCTTGGCGGTGCTTGCCCTGTGCACTGTGTAGAGCCCTGTGCTCGCACACACACCGGCCATCGCTTCTCGCTTTATAGCTACCTTGAAACTCTTCCCGGTGCACATTTCTCTCATAGCACCCTCTGTCTAGCGAACATCGTTCCTCAGCTTCCTTCTGGCTTGCTCTGTGCTCCAGCTCTTTTCCAGGCCTTTCCCCATTGCCTGAGACCGGTTCACGAAGCTGAGTCGGCCATGCCAAGACTCAGATAGCGTATGACTTGCTGTCGAAGTGGCACTTGCGGCGGATCTGTAGGTGAACGGCCCTCTTCCAGTTGGAAATCCTCTAATTGTCCCTCTGGCCCTACCCATGCTCATCCGTCTGCCTCTCCTCCTCATGAAGTGCCTCAAAACTTTGCCTCTTCTGCCCCTTAGCCTTCTAGTAGCCATTTCATTCGTCAAACCACGCAGAGAGCTGAGCTGCATTTTGACAGTGCTTTTAATCGCCCCACCATTATGGCCTTTATCACCATTACCCTGCGAGAAGACGCTACTCTTCGTTCTCCTCCTTGGAATGAGTCCCCTCCCGCTTCTCTTGATCCCTATCCCGCCCCCATTGACCCTTGCCCCAACTCTGTTGTAACGCCCCATGTCGATATTGGCAAACCCCCTGTCAGTGCAGCGCCCTCCTTGGGCCTATTCTCTATGCAGGTGGATGCGAATGTTGTTCAAAGCGCAGGAGCTCAACATGCGGATGCTGATGCTGAAGATCCCGGGGATGACTTCGGATGCACCATTGAGGAGGAGCAGCCCTCTCCCATCAACTCCAATTGACTCTGCTATCACATGCCACAGTATGGTCTCTGAAATAGTTTATTTTGATAGAGATATTGGTTTTTTGTGATCCACAACAGCATACTAGTTTTTGTTATCGATAGTGTTATCTTTCTGTTGTTTTCTCATGACAAATGTTATAAATACTACACCAGTTTCCCGATACAAGGGCGGTGCAAATTTTTTTATAAAACTAGTTTCCCTATATGGGCAGTTCAGTATCAAGATAAAGCTTGGCCTTCAAGCCCAGTTTTAGGCTATCATAGCTTAACTAAGGCAGTTTTGTACTATAATGTTTACATAAATAGAATTAGCACAATATATATATATATATATATATATATATATATATATATATATATATATATACACACTGTTTTACTAATAATTCCAATATTTGAGATAAATCAATTCATAGTGTACAAATATCAAATGTGTGAGCTTTATTATGATTTATCAAAAAAATGTTTAGAACTTTTTAATTTAACAATTCGAAATATCCTTTTTCTCTATGCTGATGATATTGTTCTTCTCTCAAGGTGCACATCTGATCTTGATAAGCAACTCAAACTTCTTAATGATTTCTTCTCTGACATGGGTATGATTGTTAACACTAAAAAAACAAAAGTTATGATTATCAAATCCAAGAAGGACACTTACGCTAATTTTATGTATGACAATAGTAACTTGGAGGAAGTGTCTACTTACAAGTACCTAGGATATTCATCACAAGCTCAACTGGAACTATAACATTGAGAAAAGGATTAATGGGGGGTGGAAAGCTTATTTTGGTCTTGAAAATAATTGTAAAGTGACAAACCTTGTAATGAGGGATAGAAAGAAGTTCCTCTTTGAAACTTTAATCACTACTGGTAACTTATATGGATGTGAGGTTTGGGGTTACAGCATCTCTAGAGAATCCTGGAGAAATATTGAGAAAATCCAGAAGTGTTTTATAACATATAACCTCAAAATTAAAAGCAATACACCCTATCCTATTCTCCTTATAGAACTGGGTATTTCCCCTATGGAGAGCCTATTTATGACTAGGCTTATGTTGTACAAGCACAATCTCAATACCAGAGGAGACCATATACTTCTTAAGCTAGCTTTAAATTCGAGACAAAACCACCTAAAGCTCAAACCAGATTGGTATAAAGACGCCAAAACCTAATTAAACCATTGAGTGATCGACTATATATAAATTTATGTAATATTTTATAATTATATATTAATTTTACTTGTATATTTCATGTATGAATATGGATTCGTTCCTATTTGAAAAAAAATATGAAATTGTTTTAAATTGTTTTTTCATAATACTTTATAATACAACTTTTTTATAATATTTTAGTCTAACATATTTCTTTTATGAATATAAGTTGGTTCTTATACTATTTTATTATTTTATAAAGAGAAATTTATGGAGAAGAATAATGTGAGGAGTTGTATATAACGTTGATATGTATAATTTGATTTTTACTTATATATTAATAGTCATATGTATAATTCGGACTTTGTATAATATCAAAATGGTTTTATATACCATCGTTTCTTCGGTCACTCCTCCATTTCTTCTGTAATTTTTATATAATTAAAATTTCAGACAGTTGATGATGTACGTATGAATTGAAGACATTTGCTATGATTATATGATGTAGTTTAGACATTTGTACCGATTAACATTATATTCCTAGGAGGTGATTGTTTATGATTGTACCCAAACTACTCTAACTATCATCCATGATCAGTACGTCTGACTTGTTGAGGAATTGATGGAGCTCTATCAGTTGGGATGAAATAAACACGGAAAGTGTTTTAACGGTGGCCGATTTAATAAATCTAGTTAAACAACTTTCGATATAGAGGGAGAGAAGCTAGAAGTCAGCTTTATATGCTTTGGAAGCTCTAAATATACAACATCCATAAGCCGAATCAATAACTGAATGATCATCACTGCGTATAGGCTCCAAAAATATAGGCCGCAAAATAAAACCAAGTTGTTAACCAAATAAAGATCTATGTAAACAAATTAGCAGTAAAGAAGCAAAATAAAATATAATAAAAATTAGAAACAAACAAAACGACTCGGTATCGTTTTTCACCTGCATGAGCTCCCATGGCTCATCCTAATTTAATTAGTGGTCACTATATACCTATTACCAATTTCAATTAAATTAAAACGTAAAAACAAATGGATTAATATATTTTTGATTATTTACTGTATGTATCATTTTATTGAAAGGTACATTTATAGTCTACTCTGTACAAGGGAATCTGTAATTCTGTCCATGTCTAATGTGTAATTGACATGTATGCTTTATTTTTTTGTTATTCAAGATACTTATATCATATTTTCAGGAAAGTATAGCTTACAATATCTATCTCAATAATCACTTTTCTCTCATTCACATTAGACTTTTTGAGATTGAGGACTGAAGAGTATTATAGTAGAAACTTTACATACATTATTTCTGGGAGGCATTGGAATTGTAGCATACTAGGAGTAAACAAAAAGGAGACCATAACTGACATAATCATATCAAGGGGGATGGGGGTAGTACAGCGAGAGTTGCAAAATAATCAACATGATCATGCATATGGAAATCAATGTGCTCCACCCGTGCTTCCAAGTTGTGAAGGTGGTCATTTGTGCGATGGTCATTGCGACAAAGGCTCTGAAACTATTCGATAATTTCATTTTGAATATATTGGATATCATTGAGATAGGCTACAATTTCTTGCGATCTTCATCCCTGTGATCCCTGAGAGTGTTCATATTGATTTGAATATTCCGAAGCTGGTCTACAGTAAAATCCATGGTAGCAAGAGCCACTATGCGACCTAGAGAGTGACCTCTAGAGATAGATGCAACATACTCAATTTCCCAACTAACCAAGCTAGAGGAGGAAAAACTATGGGCTAGCTCGGGATGCCCTGCATCAACATGCTATGCCCCCCCTCGGCGATAGTGACCCCGTTGGAGGGACATATCAAATTTGGCAAAAGTTGACAGTCAACTAAAAAGAATGGTTGAGGGAAAACCTTCACGGAACCTGCAAGAAAAAAATGAAATAACCAAGACCAAGAGATTGTTACCACGAATGGGTGTACACCAGAATCTGAAACCGTGAGCTGTGAAACATGAAGGGAAAATATCCGCCCAAACCGGGGAGTTGTAGTGGGTAAAAACCACACACCAACCAATTAACCCACTAACACAGACTGCATGGCCCCACTTGCAGAAAGGGATAAATTTAGTAGCACCAACCTAGAATGGGCATCGAGACCATAAACAAAACTAACCAAATACTAAGGTAGCACCCCCACACCAGTTAAAACTAAATAGAATGGCTGACAAGGAGCCGACAATGGAATGACCATAAATAAATAGAGAGAAAGCCCTCCAACTACAGGGACATGGAGAAAAAATTAAAAACATAGAGACCTACCCAACGCAATAGAAGGGAGTTCCACGAGCTTTTGTTTGCTTGTTGAGGGCCTGTAGTCGACTATGGGATGGGGACAACACAATTCTCTCTCTTCTCAGGTTCCCGAATCCCAGGGACATGCAAGAAGACCAAACACAACCCAAACCCAAATACCACTATCTTCCGCTTCGCCCCTCAACCAAGGATGAGACCCTTGTGAGCCACAATTGAACCAGAAACACACACACCTCTATTCTCCTCCTGACCCAAATTCATTGGCCAAACTTCTAGAGTGGAGCTAAACGCTCGCCAACTCTTAAATTTAACAACTAAATGAGTGAGAGAGTGAGGAAATTGAATGCAAGGATGGTGCATAAGAGTGGATTTAATGACTACGTCGAGGAGGGGCAAGATCCAGTGGCGTCACATGTGAGAGGTGTACACTCTCTTGGTCACCCCCATCATGCAGTTGACATGTATGCTTAAAAAAATTACTTTAATAAAAAATAATATCTTCTATAATAAAAACAGAAATCATTACTAGATTTTATTACAAACATTATAATGTGTGAATAATTCCATTGTGATTGTGCTCACTTAATTGTTGGTATTAAAATCCAATATGAAAATATCTAAAATTATTTCACTTTCACTTTGAGAGTTATCAATAAAATACTTAGATATATATGTTAAATAATATAAATTTATATGAATTTTACAACCTTGAAATAATTAAAAGTGAGATAAAACCTTCTATTTATCTTATAAAAGTTATATGGGCTAGAGAATTATGGGAAATAATATAAATAGACACGGGAAGTTTGCAAAGCTTTCTATTGGAATCAACCCATGTTATTGGAGGAAAGTAAGAGTTGCTCATTCCTTCGAAATACAATATAAAAGATACTATATTTGTGTTTATATTAATATTGACCTTATTAAAATAATATTGATTTTATTGAGATATTTCAATTTTCTTTGAAAATAAATAATTTAGTTGAAAAATGTATAATTCATTAAATTTTTAATATAAAATATTAAAAATACAAAAGTGTTATATATATATATATATATATATATATATATATATATATAATTATAATAAATTATATGCAAATTGAAATACACATGAAAAGTTGTATGCACCAACGATTTCACTATAAGCCGCAGCAGCAGTTTGGTAGTTCAGTGACGATATATAATTATAATAAATTATATGCAAATTGAAATACACATGAAAAGTTGTATGCACCAACGATTTCACTATAAGCCGCAGCAGCAGTTTGGTAGTTCAGTGACGCCGGAAGTTCCTCCAAACACTTCAGCGAAACGATATCTCCATGTTATCACATCTTAAATATTGCATGCTTTTGTATCTGACTAAGTGCTTGAAGGAACTCCCGGCGTTGAGAACCAGCTGTGGGCGATAATAGTGACGGTCTGTAGTTGTGGCCATGATCGATGCGTAACAGGCGGTATGATCACCTGTTTAAATACTATTCACTCTAGGATTGTTAACAACAATTATTTTGTCGAAATTCAAAACAAGACATGTGTACATTCATTGCACTTGGACCAAAAAAAACTATTTTCCCAGCTACATTCAATGAAAGAACTTGACGAAATGTTAGCCGATCAAACATATTCTCTATAGTTTAACTTGTTTTATTTAAATGTTCTTCTTTGTTGTAGCTTTATTTTTCTATTCCTGTGTAGACCACCCATCCATTCTTTGGTGTAGGGAGGGCCAAGGTCCGAGCCCCTCATTGGTAAGGTTCGAGGTATGCAGAAAACCGGTGCTGTAAAGGCCTACATGAATATTCGTGTTCGTCTCTATGATGAATATCTTAAAAGAGAACTTGATAAATTAAGCTATCAACATGTTGTAGTTAAATCTAACACGATAAGCAAAACCTTCGAAATATATTGGAAAAGATCCATATTTTATTTTCTGCTTCGACAGTTATACATAGTTGTATTTGTTTTCTAAATTTTGGTCAGGATTGTACTATATATATTTAAAGTGTGAAGGTATTGAGAAGTTTTTATTCTGCGAAGTGCAGAGATATGATGGAAGCTTCCATTATCTTTCTTTCTCACCTTGTACATCTCTAATTTTTGCGCTATACACAATGTAAGCTTTAGCAGAAGAGTCGAATTAATATATTAATTTCCTGGGACTTAAATTTTTAGTTATACACTTGCTTGATATATAATATTTTTAGATAACATGTGGCAAATTCCTTAATTTGGATTTTAGATAACATGTGGCAAATTTCTTTATATGTTGAGCAATTTGAGGTAGCTGCTATAATAAATTCAAAATGTGCACATCTCAGGTTTAGTAGTTCATGAACAGAATAATTATTCATCTTTTGACATTGACTATTCAATACATTGTCCAGTTTTTTAATGTTTTATTAAACAAAATAAGACCATGAATATTTTTTAAAATTTGTGCTATATTCAGGGGTTTGAGAAACCCATTTTACTATCCATATTTAATCTCCATATTTACTCATACTGAATTCATTCAAGCTTAATCTTTTGGACCACTCATGATTCAGTCTCAAGCTAGCTCTACACCAAAGGGTTTTCTCACTCAACCTTGCTGGATGTTTTGCATTATTCTGTACAAGAGATCATCATATTTCGCTCAAGAGATTGATTGCTTAAATAAGCATCCAAGAATTTCCCAATGGACGTTATTGTGGTTAAGGATCTCCATTTTTTTAAATTCACTGAGAAATTCTCACATCTCCGTACTTATGTACATGGAAAATGTTTGGATGATAGCATATTATTTGTGATTGAATTTTTCATTTTGATATCAATTTATTTGGAGTATTTATTTGGAGCATGGAGATGAGGAGGAAGCTTTTATTCTGTGTAAGAAAATATGAATTGCTAAAATGAAATCAGAAATGGAGTGCTCTAAATAGAGACAAAACACAAACCCTACACTATCTTAATCATGCCAGCATATTGGTAACTATCAAAAGAAACAAGTACTATGTTGTCATGCATCCATCACCCTTGTTTTTAATCCATCCTCGAACCTATCATATTTCACCCTTTTTCTTTTTTTCACCTAAATATCATAATAATTTTTATTTTATTTTTTATATAAATGATAAATATTAATCATATTTCTAAGATTCAGTATTATGAACTATTTATTTTCACTATCTTACTTCCTTCTGTTCTCTTCTTAAAACGTGACTAATGGCTGTGCTACTTCCATATTAGAAAGGGAATTACTAATGGTTTTAATTTCTTAATTATTTGACGCATTCGTGTAATTTAAATGAATACTAGGTGATAAAATAAATCATCAATTTCAATATAAAGTAAAGAAATATCTAGGAAAATTTAAGTGGCTTATTTTTTATCATGTACTTTTTCTTATTTGTTTAGAGAAATTTTTTTTTTTAAATATTTGGAAAAATGTAAGTGGCTTACTCTTTATCTTGCACTTTTTCTTATTCTTATTTGTTTGGCGAAACTTTTTTTTTCCACTTCCAAAATGAATTTATCTAGTTTATTTTCTATTAACATGATATACTCAACAAATTAATAGAATAATTTATATATATTGAACAAGTTAATAGAATAATGTATATATTGTGTTATGGTCTAACATAAAGAGTCAACTTGTCATATCAATTGAATAAAGTCTTTGAAAATTTCCCCCACGTATTGCTCAATCTAATCCAAGTTACAAATATAGATATTTTATACATGGAACATCTCAAGCCTTGGGGAAAATAATGATTGACACAATGAGAAACATCTGAATAATAATAAAACCATTAAATCCACACTTACAAATTTAGTCATTTTAAAAATATCAATGCAAGAGAGACTACAACCTCCAATACGAACAAAATCACTCAATTAGCATGTAGGGCCTCAAATTGTTCGAATCGTCATGTGGTTTCAACCTTTATAATTTTTGTTTTTATCATGAAGTAACTTTGTAGATTCAACCCATAAAATAAATGCACCTTCACACCCAATATATATCCCTCCAGCGATGAAGATCATATTTACTCAAAAACCATGGTACATCATTTTATTTAAAATATTAGGATGGATTTGCATTTTTTCCTCATAGTTTTTATATATAATAATGTTGCATCATTTTGACTCTAGGTATTTCTATAGAGAAGATGAAACATTTTTTTTATATAGATAAAATATAGTATGTTAGCGATCTAAAAAAAATTTCAATATTGAAACCTAAAAAATAAACATTTCTTGTTAATTTTCAATAAAATTTTCTAAATATAAATATCAAATTAATATAACTAAATATGGGTACTTAGTTTAATTGAAAAATTATGTAACTCTCTTTTTTTATCTGTATCATATGAATTAAGCTAATCTTTCGGTATCATTATTTCAAGTTTTCAAATTTTCTTTAGTTTAACGTTAAAATTAAATACTTTCCATCTATAATGATGTCATTTCAGAAAAATATACTTAAGAAAGAATAAATTTACTTTGGGACGTTATTTGACAATTTAACCTTTATGGAAGCTCATAACACTAAAATCGATGATAATTTACTACTAAAACATTTGTAATTTTTTATATATCGAACATACTAGTGCATTAGGAAAATCCTAATCCTATAAAATGTGTTTGGTGTACTAACATATTCCATATATAGTAACATACCTTTGCATCATATATCTATATACTTATCCATAATTTCTTAAATTAATTAGCCACTAGTTAGAGATTGATATTCATTCTATTCACTTGTCTTCTACCATGAGTAAGAAGAGGCAACATAATATGTTCATTTTTCATAAGAAATAATATGGTGATAATGGTGTTGATATTTATCACTAGTGGAATATAATAGCTGGTATTTTGGAGAGAATATTGATTAAAAATATCTATATCTATGGTTATAAATATATTTTTACTCTATCTTAAAATTTAAGAAGCCATGTATCCTGTATAGAATTTATGGTTATTGAACTATCTAGAATCCAAAAGATCTTTGGTCAGAAATATGTGAGAAAAACCAAGTTTTAACTTTACCATTTATTTTTTATGCGAAAAAAATGATTCCTTAGGACTATAGCAAGGCACCTAAATATTTTATGAAAAATACCTTCTACAGTGTCCTTGTTTTTTTTATCTATGGTACTTTCATGATTAGATTTTTGAAATATATCATTGTATATGAATTTGGATTTATATAGAACATGGTTTTTTAGAAAGGTATCATTGATATATACTCAACGTCCATCCCTTTTATCATTTCATAAGCCCTTGTTATAACTATTAGGAAATACATTATAAATTGGAAAAAACATACCTTCTAATAATACACATTTTCCACGCAATACAAATTTGCATTATTATCATTAATGATGTGAGAATATTTAGTGAAACATAGGAAGTTATTAATGTTAATTTACATTTGTAGAAATAAGAACCATGCTTCCAAAATAAACTACATTGATGTTACATTCAAAAAGAACATTTATCTCTCTAATTTGGTAGACCTTGACCTATGTCCGAAGTGACAAGTGTTGGAAGCATAGTGTTAGTGTTTAAAGGAAAGTATATATAGTACACTCATTGAAACCTATTTCATCACATTGGATTTCAGATAGTCATATATACTCCATGGAATGCATATCATATACGCAAACTATCAAGCGCTGAGAGGGATCAAATTTCTCGAGGTGCAAACCTCTTTTTTCAGTGCAAAGCTTTAGGAAAGGTTTGCACCTCGAGAGATTTTATTTGTCATGCTTGATCGATCTAGAGTTAAGATGGATCTAGGCTGGTTTCAATATTATATGGTCAAGGAAAATTTACCAAACATGTGATCAATTTTATCAATAATATGTGAATACATCTAATATTAATATAACCATTGTATATATGCTAAATATGTCTGAGATTTATCTCGTTATTTTAATTTTAAATTTTCTTCATTAGATTAGTTTGTTGAGATTATAAATATTGTAAAATAACTTTAATGATAAGAAATGATGAAATAAAAGTTTTCAATGCAAAGTGGCAATGTAATAGCATTGAATGATAGAAAATGTGAATAATAAGAATGTAGTGAATTACAAATAGTCTTCATTGTGATAATCTCAAACTATTTTGTTCTACTAATATTATTTTCACCCTTTTTAGTTTTGTCATATTTTCATATCGATTATATGAAAAGGAAAGTTGAAATCATAAACCATTTGAATGTTTAGCTCGAGCTGTTGTAGTAAGCATCATACCTTGTGTCTGTTTCTCTCCAATATTAATATGTTTAATTACTATAACAAAAAAGTTAATGTACATTGTAAATATTTTTTATGTTTACACATCCAACGACTTTAAAATTAATGTAACACCGTACATCCAGTTACATCAAATCATAAATCAACATATACACTAAAATCAATGCATCTAATGAACGAAATCAAATAAGATTAGAAAACAAAATCTACACTGAAATCAATGCATCTAATGCAAGTAATCAAATATAAATAGAAATCAGCATCTACACTCTAATAAATGCATTTAGTGCAAGTAAGAAAATAGGATTAGAAACCAATATCTGCACTAAAATCAATGCATCTAGTGAAAGTAAGAAAATAGAATTAGAAACCAACATCTACACTGAAATCAATGCATCTAGTGCAAACAATCAAATAGGATTAGAAATAACCATCTACAGTAAAATAAATTCATTTAGTGAAAACAATCAAATAGGATTAGAAATCATCTACATCGAAATCAATGGATCTAGTGCAAGCAATCAAATGTATTTAGAACTCAACATCTACATTGACATTAAAGCATCTAGTGCGAGCAATCAAATAAGATTAGAAATCACCATCTACACTGAAATCAGTGAATTTAGTGCAAGAAATAAAATAGGATTAGAAATCATCTACATTCAAATCAATGCATTTAGTGCAAGAAGTCAAATATCATTATAAATAAATGTCTAAACTAAAATCAATGCATCTATTGTGAGAAAAAAATAGGATTATAAATAAATATCTATATTCAAATCAATGAATCTAGTGCAAGAAATATTCTTCCCTCTCCCCCCTCCATCTATATGTATATCTCCCTCCATATTTCCTTCTTTGTCTCTTTATCTCAACCCTGCAAACACACACGCTCCCTCACTCCATATATATCAATCTCTCTGTCCCTCCATCCCTATCTCCATATCTCTCTTCTTTCTTGTTACATTCCATCTATATCTATATCTCATTCTCTCTATATATGAACCCCAAAACATACACTCTATTTCTCCAATCTCTCTCTCTCTCTCTCTCTCTCTCTCTCTCACCCTTCCCTCCCTCTCCCCTGATTCTATCTCTCTTCCATTATATTTTCCTCTCTCCCTCTCTCTCCATCTTCCTTATCACTCTCTTTCTCTCTCCACCTTTATATCTCTATTTCTTTATTCTTACATCCCTCTCTCTCTGCCTCCATCTCCATCTCTCTTTCCCTACCTCTCTCCGCTCTCTCACATCCTCTCTCTCTCTCTCTCTCTCTCTCTCTCTCTCTCTCTCTCCACCTTCCAAATCTATTACTATATTCTTGTCTCTATCCTTCTCTCCCCCCTTCTCTCCATCTCTCCTTTTTCTCTTAATCTTACCCCCAAACATACACACTCTCTCTCTATCTCTCCCTTGTCACCCCCCTCCCCCTCTATGCCTTTATTTTTCCTTTCCTCTCCCCCTTTCCAAATCCATCTATCTATCCCTACCTCTCTCCTCCTCTCTCTCATGTCCACTCTCTTTTCCTTCCTCCTTCTTTTTTTCTCTCTTACCTCCTTCTCTCTTTCCCCATGACTCTCTCTCTCTCTCTCTCTCTCTCTCTCTCTCTCTTCCATTCAATCCTATATATATATATATATATATATATATATATATATATATATATATATATATATATATGTATATATATATATATGTATGTATCTAATCCTCTCTCTTCCCCCATCACTATATATCTCACTCCAAATCTATTACTATATTCCTCCATTTCTCCTTCCCTTTTGTTAAAATTGGACAACTAGGTCCAAAATCCATGTTCTGATACTTAGATGAAGATACCAATATTTGTATTGGGTTCCTATTTCAGAGAGGTGTAAGATCGATCTAAAATTGATCTTAATCTGATGAGCAAAACATTTATTTTGAATTTATTTTTTATAATTTCAAATATGTGCAAGTCAGCCTTAAGGTTTTACACCCTCAGCAGATGTGTCACGCACCTCAGTGATTGATATAAATAGAGTCAACGTTGGAGGACTTTTTCACTCATCTCATCCTCACACAACATCTCCTCTTCTGATTTAGTATGAGCTCCTTGGAGGCAGTTTCAGTTCACACGTGGGAAAGAAGGACGAAGAGGTGTTGCTGCCAGTGTTGTTGCCGTTTCTGCCGTTGTTGACGGTGTTGTTGCCGTTGTTGCTGGTGTTGTTGCTATTGTTGCTGTTGCTGCCGTGTTGTTTCCGTTGTTGCTGTCGTTGTTGCCGGTGTTGTTGCCGTAGCTTCTATTGTTGCTGGTGTTGTTCCCATTGCTGTCGGTGTTGTTGCCATTGCTGCCGTTGTTGCCGAAGTTTTTTCCATTGTTTCCATTGATGTCGTTGTTGTTGTCGTTGTTGTCATTGTTGCTGGTGTTGTCGTTGTTGCTGTCGGTGTTTTTTCCGTTGCTGTTGGTGTTGTCGTTGTTGTCGGTGTTGTTGTCGTTGTTGCCGTTTTTTCCGATGTTACTACCATTGCTGTCGTTGGGACAATGTTGACTTTTCTGGGGTTGACATTGAGTTGACCGTGTGGCTATTTTGAGGGTTGTTGTGACACATGCTAGGCTAGCTGACCAAGGAGACTTTGCTGGTTGAAGCATCCTGTTCACTGTTGTAACGCACCACCATATTTGTTTTGTTTCTGGTTTGTCTTCTATAGATCCACTCGTATGTTCTATCAACATTTTACTTGATTGTTTATGTGATTGTTGTGGTGAAAAGTAAAGTTGCATCAAGCATAGAACATCTACATAAATTTACATGGTATCAAAGCTGAGGTGAAGACAAGCCCTACTTTATAGCAATCACCGAAGAAGAAAATGGGTTCCAAAAACTATGGCTTCAAGGAGGATGAAAAGTTGACTAGGAAGGATGAATTCCACGCTTGGAAGATGATATTGGATCTTCAGTTGGACGACCAAGATGTCATGGACTATGTGCAGGGTAAAATCCAAGAACCTCCATCCACTGCTACTGTTGCTGCCAAAACAAAGTACAAGAAGGGGGAGATCAAAACAAAGCTGATGATCAGGGAATCCATTAATAAAAGTCTGGTGGCCTACATCTCTGAGTTGGGCACATCCAAAGAGATGTATCATAATTTGGTCCTCATGTTCAAGGCCAACAATGAAAATCAAGTACTATTCTTCATGGATCAATTGAAGAATATGAAGAAGGGTAGGGATGATTATGTCCAATCATACTTTCTGAAGCTGACCGAGATCAGGAACAATCTGCTGGCTATTGGGGAGACAATAGCTAATCGAGAGATGGTACTCACCGCACTTGGAGGGCTCTCATCTAAATGTCATGTGTTCAACACTGCCATTCTAAATAATAATGTGATACCTGACTTTGATGAAGTACTGTCAAGATGTGTTCAAGAAGAATCAAGAATGAAGAAGTATGGAAATGAAGGAAATGCTACATACACTGCTCCTTCTAGAAAGAACTATGGTGACCCAAAGAAAAAAGGAAAATCAGGGGCTCAAGGAAAGAAGGGCAAGTGCTTCACTTGTCATAGGCCTGGTCACTAAACTAGAGAATTTCCTTTCAAGAAGGATTCCCCCGATGGTGATGAAAACAACAAAAACCGTAGGGATGATAATCAACAGAACAACAGGTTCCAGGGAAAGAGAAAGGCTCCCTCCCGCGGAAATGATCAACCTTATAGAAGGTAAAGAAATGACAGGAATGAGGAATCAAATGTTGTTGATAAAAGAAATGAATACATTCTTGTATCTGCCCTGGCCGTTGCATCTCCACCCGACACTATGGATGTCTAGTTGATATATAGTGATGCCTCAAGGCACATCACTGGGTTTAAGGAAGCACTCTTTGATATGGTTGAGAATGATACTAATATGGAAATTATCCTTGGAGAGAATTCCACATATCCCATGAAAGGGACAAGGACTGTGACCCTGCACTTGTCTCAAGGTCAAGTCCTCCACTTGCAGGATGTACTCTATGTACCTAATTTGAAGAAGAACCTTATGCCTATATCAGCCATGGAAGACAAAGGTTTTAAGGTGGCATTCACTAATAAAAAGGTGCACGTGTGGAAGAAAAACTTCAAGTAAGATATCACGTTTGGGTCTAGAATTGATACACTCTACTACGTTGGAGGAAGTCCGCTGGGAGCTATGACATGAGATGCTATCTGACAGACCGATAATGGCACTGAATATGAAACGAACGAGTTCAAGAACTTTTGTAGAGGATCCAACATCAAGAGGGAGACCACAATTTTTGTGGGCTATAGCAAAACTTCGAAGGCCTATATATTCTATGTGCTTGGTCAAAGGGAAGTGGAGATATGCCACGATCACAACTTTGATGAAGATAATTCCCTGGGGAAAGTAGTCAATCTTTCGAGATCTGAGGAAGGTCATGAAGTAAGGCCTAGAAATCAAGAGGAACCAAAGGATGAGATAATGCCTGATGTTGAAGGACCAATGGACTCGATTGGTCCACCTCCTTCACTGGGAAAGAGACCATCATAGCTCAAGGACACTCTCGAGGATGCTGAGGGACATATGGCCCCAAGGGGGGACATTCCATGAAAGAAATAAGCCGAGTAGATACCAAGGGTATCTAGAAACCATGAGTACTATTGTACAATCCAAGCCTAGATATTTTTGAGGAAGCCGTAAAACATAAAGTCTGGAAGGATGTTATGCACAAATGGTATGAGTCCATAATGAAGAATGATGTCTAGGATGTGGTTCCTAGACTGGAGGTCAAAGCAGTTGTCACCTCAAAATGGATCTACAAGATCAAGCATGGATCTAATGATAGTGCTGAAAAGTTAAAGGCAAGATTTGTTGACTGTGGCTCCTCTCAAAAAGAAGGCATAGACTATGATGACATATTTGCAGCTGTGACCACCTATGACCACCGTCCGATCTATCATAGCCCTTGCTGCTACGCAAGGATGGTGTCTTCATCATATGGATGTGAAGACCGCACTTCTGCATGGTGCGATAAAGGAAGAGGTGTATGTGGAGCAACCTCTGGGGTTCGAAGTCCAGGATCAGGACACCCATGTCTGCAATTTGAAGAAAGCCCTCTATGGGTTGAAAGAAGCACCCAGAGCTTGTTACGAGAGGATAGATAGCTACTTGATGCAGCTGGGCTTCACTCATAGTAATGTTGATCCGAACCTTTACTTCAAGGTTCATAGAGAGAAGCCTCTCACTCTGGTGTTGTATGTCGAAAACCTCTTCCTGACAGGTGCTAACCCTCTCATTCATCGGTGTAAGAGGTAACTCGCTGCTGATTTTGAGATGAAATACCTAGGACTGATGCACTACTTCCTAGGCTTGGAGGTCTGGCAGAGACCTGGCAAGATTTTCTTTTCTCAAGGAAAACACATTGTGAAGCTTTTGGAAAGATTTAGTATGGTGGACTGCAAGTTTGTGTCGATGCCGATGGAGCTCAACTTCAAGAGGTTGATTGGAAGCACCGCTGGGCTCGTATTGAAAAATCCTACTGAGTATCGTCAACTTGTAGGGGCCCTGATCTTCTTAGTGAACACCTATTCGGACGTATGTTTTGCAGTGAACACTTTGAGTCAACACATGGTTGATCATAACATTCACTAGATTGGTGCCAAGAAACTCTTGAGATATCTCTAGGGCACGATAGACCTTGGGTTGAGATACACTGCGAGGAGCATGACACTTCTTGGTTATACTGATGCCGATTGGGCTGGAAATGTGGTGGATCGCAAGAGCACATCTAGATGCTAATTCACACATAGATCTGCTTCAGGTAGGAAAATGAAGTTGATAGCCTTGAGCACCGCTGAGGCTGCATACATTGTAACATGTATGGCATGTTGTGAAGTCACTTGGTTGCGAAAGCTCTTCAGTGAGTTGTTCGAGCATGTGCTAGATGCCATCGTTATCCTTTTTGATAACTAGAGGGGGATTCGTTTGTCATAGAATCCCATGTTCCATGATCGATCCAAGCATGTTGATGGATGGTACCACTTTATCCGGGATATGGTACAGCGAGGCGCCGTAAGGCTTGATCATAGGAACTGATGAGCATGTTGTGAATATTCTCACTATGCCCTTGGGGAAGGTCATGTTCCAAAACTTCCGTGAGAATCTTGGAATCATGGAATGACCCTATTCTAAGGGTCCTGTTGGACAATGAGCTCTAGGAGCTCTGGGGGGCTTTGGGGATAGCTTCTCGAAGCTATAAGTAACCACATGGCTAGGCTTCCTGAACCTTGTTGGTGTGCTTGGGCCCCACCATGCTGATTGAGTTGGCTCGCCTCTCATGATTTGTGCCCCGTATGCATCCTACCCATTCGAGTTCTGGACTCATGGGAAGTACCTCTCATTTGGCCAATGAGGTGGGAAAAGCTAGAGACTAGTAGCAAAGACTTATGGATGCATTATAGATTTATGTACTCTCTATCTAGGATGACATGTGTCCAACCACTTGATCTGGGATCAAGTCTAGTGCGGTTTCGGACCTCCTATTGATTTCGGGTCAAATAAACCAACTTCGGGTTGGTATGTGACTCTTTGAGTCCATAAGAGGTTTCAGACCTCCAACTGACTTCAGGGCAGTGAGACTAACTTCAGGTTAGTATATATGACTCTTGAGTCCAAGCGAGGTTTCAGACCTCCTACTGACTGTGGGTCAGGTAAACGAGCTTCAGGTTGGTATGAGACTCTTTGTGAGTCCGATAGAGGTTTCGAACCTCTAGGCTGAATCTGTCAACTGGGGAATGATGTCTTTGTGACCAACCCACTTCTATTCTGAAATAAAGAGGCTAGCAAAGCAAGTTATGATGGGATGACGCACGATGTTTGATTGCACATGTGGATGGAGTTCTCCCTATTTGAGAGGGAGTGTTAAAATTGGACAACTAGGTCCAAAATCCATGTTGTGATGCTCAGATGAAGATACCAATATCTGTATTGGGTTCCTATTTCAGAGAGGTGTAAGATCGATGTAAAATTGATCTTAATATGATGAGCAGAACATTTATTTTGAATTTATTTTAAATAATTTCAAATATGTGCAGGTCGGCCTTAAGGTTTTACACCCCCAGCAGATGTGTCAAACACCTCAGTGATTGATATAAATAGATTCAACGTTGGAGGACCTTTTCACTCATCTCATCCTCACACAACATCTCCTCTTCTGATTTAGTATGAGATCCTTGGAGGCAGTTTCAGTTCACACGTGGGAAGGAAGGACAAAGAGGTGTTGCTGCTGATGTTGTGGTCGTTACTTCGTTACTTCCGTTGTTGCCAGTGTTGTTTCTGTTGTTGTCAGTGTTGTTGCCATTGGTACTGTTGCTGCCGGTGTTGTTGCCATTGTTGCTAGTGTTGTTTCTATTGCTACCGGTGTTTTTTCCGTTGCTACCATTATTGCCAGTGCTGTTGCCATTGCTGCCGTTGTTGCCGGTGTTGTTTCCGTTGTTGTTGCCGTTGTTGCCGGTGTTGTTGCCGTTGCTGCCGTTGTTGCTGGTGTTGTTGCTGGTGTTTTTGCCGTTGCTGCCTATGTTACTGGTGTTTTTGTTTTTGTTGCTGGTGTTGTTGTTGTTGTTTCCAGTGTTGTTCCCATTGTTGTCAATGTTGTTGTCGTTGTTGCCATTGTTGCCGGTGTTGCTACCATTACTGTCGTTGGGGAAACTTTCACTTTTCTGGGGTTGAATTTGAGTTGACCGTGTGGCTGCTTTGAGGGTTTTTGTGACACATGCTGGGTTGGCTGACCAAGGATACTTTGCTGGTTGAAGAATCATGTTGATTGCCGTAACACACCACCACATTTTTTCTTTTTCTGGTCTATCTTCTATAGATCCACTGGTATGTTCTATCAGCATTTTACTTTATTTTTTATGTGATTGTTCTGGTGAGAAGTAAAGCTCCATCAAGCATAGAACATCTACATAAATTTACACCTTTCCTTCTCTCCCATATTGTCTCCATCTCTCCTTCTATGTCTCTTTATATCACCCCTAAAAATTCACACTCTCTCTCCACTTCTCACTCTCTATGCCTTTCTTCTTCCATCCCTCTCTCCCCTTCCAAATCCATATCTCTATCCCTCCCTTTCCTTCTCCTCTCATCCTTCCTCTCTCTCTCTTTCTCTCCTACTTTCCTCTCTCTCCCTCCTTCTCTATCTCTCCCTCTCTCCTTCTCTTTCTCCCACTTCCATATTTATATCTCCCTCTCCCTCTGTTACCCTTTTCTACCTCTCTCACTCTTCTCCCTCTCTCTCTCTCTCTCTTCATTCCTCATTTTCTGTTTCCTTCTGTTTATCTCCATCTCTCCCTTGTCACTCCCCCTATTTGTCATCTTCTATCATATGTCTTTGTTCTTCCCTCCCATATATATATATATAGAGAGTTAATATATATATATTTATCTATATGATGCAGAAGCATCTGACCCTTTCCTTAATTAAAGAGGAATCCAAAAAAGGGCGAAGAGTACGTGGATCAGAAGAGCTGAATTGAAGGAGAAAATAGGAGAAATCTGTTTTAAACAGATTTAAAGTGGATTAAAGCGGATATGTCTCAAGAAGACTTACTATTATTAACAGCCATGCATGAATTATGGAGCGTTCTGTTGGAGGAAAACAAGGAGAGGATCTAATCGATCCTTCTAATCTAATGCTTCTTATATGTATATAATGAGACAGAGATGGAGAGCGAAATGTGTAGTGTGATAAATAGACGTTTGTGAGACAAACTGAGTGAGTGACATGTAGCGAGAGTGAGCTTGTTCCTAAGGCTAAAATGTTTTGTACAATATATGAAAGCGCGTTTTAGTGCTGTGTACACCTGTGTGTGTTTTACAATTGTGTTAAATCCTATCTGCGAGCTTGTTGATCGACATTGATCACCCGTGGATCGATGGCGATCTAAGTAATCACTTAAACGTTATGTATGAAGAGTTCTTAAGGATTGATGTATCATTTCCTTGGTTTCGATCAGTATTCTATTTAAATCGTAAGAATTCTGTGTTAATGCAATCCTGGCTCTGTCGAATTTTATAAGCTCAAAACACAGGCAAATGGCTTAAAAATACTTTGTGGACCCTTTTTAACGGAGTCGAATTAAATTAAAATTCAGTTTTGAATTACATCGGAGCTGTAGCACTGTCAAGAGTTGGGCATTTAAATAATCCGGTTTGCGATTTCCGATTGTTCGCATCGGAGCTGTGGAAAGTAGATCGGACCGGAAATTAGAGATCGAATCGGATCGGAGCAGCGGCGACTGGAATCAAATCGGAGTTGTGTGAAATGTAACCGCCGATATTTATAGAGGCGGATGTATTAATTTTGAGATTCGTATATGTGAGTTAAAGTGGATTTAACAAAGATTTCCGTGTGTTTGTATTATGGTTTGCCGTAGAGTTTTAATCCGTATATTGTATGCTTGTGGTGGTTAACTAAAAGGCATTCAAACGTTGTTTCATTATAAATGTCCACGTTTAATAAATAAAAAGGATTAAAAGGTTAAAACGCTTCCGATAAGACTTAGTGGGCCATAACCCACAGGCCAGGATTGAAATTTTTTACATGAAAAGGGATTTTGGCAATACCCCAAGATCTCTTTTCATCAATATATATAATATTTAATATTGTATTAATCTAAAGTTATTAAATTTAATAATATTAATATTATATTATATTAATATTAATATTAGGGTTAATAATGTTTCTTTTACATGTTATTAATAATAATTTGGTCCACGGGATTTGGCAAATTGGCTTGGTATATAATTAGATGTTGATTTTTAATCATATTCGATATAGTTTTATATATTTACCCTTTTTTTTATACTTCTGTGATATTTAATTATTTATCATACCTCTTTTATAAATATGATATTTGACTCATGGTATTTTCCCCATAATATTGGACACATAGGTTTCACCTAAATAAAACCTCTCTTTCTAGTTTTTGTAAATAAAAAAAGGTTTATGGAGTAAATATAAAAATAGCTTTTATTTACCATATCTCTCATTTATTTATATTTATATTTGTTTACCATATTTTTTTTTGAATGTTCGTAAACCTCTTCATATTTAAATCTATATTGTTTAATTTTTTAAAATGAGTTTTAATTGTTTATTTATATGATTATCTAACTTATTGTTTAAATTTACATTATTTAAATGTTTATCTTTTATTTTTTTAACTTTTTATTTTGGCCAATATTAATAAAATTTCATCCAGATAGCAAAACTAAAACATCCCCATACCAGATCGTAGAATGCACTTCTTAATACAACAATATGTAAACTTATCCAAAAAAGTTTACTAAAACTAAAATAATATAGAATGAAAATATAAAGGACAAACGATACTACGTTATCAAATTTTCCCCTCGAATTTGACCAAGAAAGAACACAATCATCGAATTTGACCAAGAAAGAACACAATCAATATGCCTGATCAATATGTGAGCATATTCTTAACGAAATTTTGAAAAACACGTAATATTCTAAAACAAAGTATGTATTTTTGAGGATTCTCTAAGAAAGCACTCCATCTATTTTTTATTAGAGAAATCACAAGTTCGATATACTAGACACATCAATATGCTAACGTTTTGGATGCATTGAGATAAAATCTATATTGAAGACTTTACAACTGAAAACCTCAAAAACAGATTTAATTGCTAAGGTTTGAACATTTCTTTCTACTTAATATTATTTTAATGGTGTGTTACAAGTTCTCTTAAGTCTCATGACTGATTGCCAATATTTGAATATTTATTTCTAAATTATCTTATTACAATGTTTTGTTAGGTAAATGTATCATATAAATATTTTTAAATATTATTGGCTAAGAAACGATTTTTCACTGCAATTTGTTGTCGATATAATTTCAAGCCAGTTTTTTATTTTTTAAAATACATTTTGAATGTATAAATATATTAAATAACATAAAAATTCTTTCGAACATTTAAATTGTATAAATTAACCATCTTAAATTTGAGTTTCTAAAAATATTTGTTGTATTTTGGTTAAATTTAATAAAAATTGCTTTGAAAAAGGTCATTTTTCCTATAAACCAATTAAAAATATATAATTTAAATATTTTTAAAAAAATCACATAATAGAAGTTTTCTATATTTTGAAAAAGTTTTGTTTGATGATGCCACAAATTCGTACCTACGATAGTGTTGGAAAACAATTTCAAAAAATTAGATTGTTGGAGTGATTGAATACTTTTTAAAAGGTAGAATGGATTCAACACCATCAAGAATCCCAAACTACCGAAAATCTTAAACCTTTTTTTTGTAAGTTTAGGTAGTAACCTCAACCTGCCGGGTATTTTGGCCATCGGAGTTCAAAATAAGTCAACCAGAACATAAAAAGTCTTAATAATTGATATCAAATCTGTCTATACTGAATATCCTAGTGCAGAAACCATATCATGTACAAAAGGTAAGCCGTAAACACAAAATGCAACGTAAAAATAGGATAATTTTAGTCGTCCTCAATGTCAACAGGTGTTGGAGCTTTGGCTGAAACTCCTGGTAGTTCAACAAGAAAATCCTAAACTTTAAGAGTTGTAACTCATATATTAAAATATTTCTAATATTTCTGCCAAATTTTTTCATAATATTGCGAAAATTTACAAAATTTTCCAAGCCAATTTGTATATTTTTTAAACTACACTTTTTCAAAATACAAATTAAATAATGAGACATTAATATTGCAAGACATTAATATTCCGTTAAATGATTCATTGAATTTAATTTCAGTAAAATAAACTAAACATAAGACATCTATAAACAAAATCAGCGTTAAAAAAATAATTATTGCCGCATCCACCCAGGAAAATTAGAAGACTTGGGATTTGGCTCTCGACGACGTCTCATTAAAGTGGCCAAAGATGCGCCAGTTGCCTTTGGCGGTGGGCTAATCCAATGAAGGAACACGAATATACTACTCAATGTCCATAGGAACTAGTACAAAATGATGTTGTTTTAGTACAAAATGATTTTGTTTTAGCGACTACATGTTTATATAATTAGTTTAAATAGTAGCCTAACGAGGTTAGATTTTTGTGTGGTAAATTAAGGAATTTTTTTATGATTGTGATAAAAAAAAATAAAAAATTGTGAAATAAAGATTATAGTTGTTAAGTTTCAAGAGTTTGGATTTTGTGTGTTTAAATATTTTTTTATGGTGCTAAATTGATTTCCATATTTAAAAAATTCAAACATTTGTATAATAATTTTTTTAAAGTAAATGAAAAATTGTTTTAGTGAAATTATTGTGGTAAGTCACACCTTTAGTTTACTATTGAATGAAAACACCGATATATAACTAGCAATTTCCTCTAAATATAAAAATATAAACCTAAGGAATTGAGAATGTCTATGATGTTGCTGCAAAAATGTTGCAAAAAAGGAAAGATAACGGCCTAAAGGGTGGAGGATGGACGGGAGAAAATGTGCTAATGTTTGCAATAGTCTCACACTTATGTTGATGTATGTTGTATGTCTAACAGATGTTGCTCGAACCACTTGGCTAAATCATTTTTTCCCAATAATTTGACTATGTCAAAATCTTGTATACATATGATATCTAATCTATAATATGCAAGGTAATGAGGAGAAACATTATCATAGGTCTCCAACCACGTGGCTAAATCATTTTTTTCCAATAATTTGACTATGTCAAAATCTTATATACGTATGATATCCAATCTATAACATGAAAGGTAATGAGGAGAAACATTACGATAGGTTTTCGTGGGCACTAGCACAAAAAAAATGTAATTCCATAGAGGAAATGACTAAATTGAGTGTGTGTTGATAATGATATTAAATAAAGAGCATCTTTCACTAGAGTGACATTTACATTTCAGGATGTTTTGCATTCAACATAAAGAAGGGAATTTTTTTTTACAATTTTAGCTATCACCTTTTAAAAAAAAAGAATTAATTTGAAGCCATTAATTACCATTTATGGTGTGTAGTTTACACAAGCCAAGTGTCCAAGTAAAATTTCAAGGCATTTTATCCATTTATGCATTCAAAAATACAATTTTAAAAATGAAAAGTTACACATGACATATGAATAAATAGAACCCATATAGATCCATTTTGATGATTAAATATATTGAGGTGCATACTTTTTTTCAAGTTTTTCACTTTAAAAGAGGTCCCATTTGTTATCTTTAGCCTTGTGGATGTTAAATTTTTCTTTCTTTTTTTTCATCTTTCCAAAATTAATTACGGTTTCCTTTGCACAGCTCGTGAGGATCCCACAATAACTGTTGCCCATGTAAGTTAACCATAGCTGAGAAGCCTTTATGTCAAGGACATCCATTCCAAAACAAAACAAAACAAAAAACCCAATAACGCCTCAAGTTGAACACAAGCAATTTTGTGTGGGAGTTATCTTAAGAATCCCCAAAGCCTGAATTTTTATACGAACTTGACCAAATATTTAGATATTTTATGTTATATAAAAACAATGGTTTGGTTATGATATAGATGTAAATTGGTTGAAAAACATCCAAATTAAGCCCATTTAATTTTTCAATTAAACATTTTATATCATTCTACATAAAAATATATACCTTAAACACCTATAGGACATATTTAAAAATATATAATTTAATGTAAATATTATCATATTTGTTAATATGCTAGCATCGAACATAGTGTAATATGCCATGGTGAAAATGACTTTCTTATATAAAATTTAATTTAAAGTGTCCATTCCCCACTACATCATAGGTATCATGGATTTTTAACATGAATCACCATAACCACATTTTAAAAATGAATATAATTAGTTTTTATTTATGATATATAAATACATATGTGACTACACAGTAAACCTATCAAAATCAATGTATGTAAGAAACTTGCGCCTTTCCTAGTTCCAAGATGAAGATAATTCAATATATTTTAATAAAATAAGAACTTTCTTCTTGTAAAAGGTTTATGACTTTGGCAATTGATCTCTTGCGTGAGGTTGCTTATTTATATTTTATTTTCGATTTAATATTATAATAATTCATATTTATTTATTCGTTATTATTGATTTAAATATGTCATGTAATTATAAAAAGTAAGGTTATCAAGTTTCTATTAATATAAATATTTAAAAGTGAAAACTTTAAAAATGGTTCTAATTAAAATTGAATTTGATTAAGTGGAAATGTTTTATAAATAATTTAAAAATTAATGATATTTAAAAAATAAAATAATTATCCCTGATCGAGGTCTGAGACCCTTGGAACCATGTGTCACATGAAGAATGGAATTTCGCATAAGGTATGAGCAGAGGAGGGCATGCATTTAACCCTTCCATCATGTTGTGGTTAATTTCCCTACATTCAAATGTGTGAAACATCTTCCTTCACCTGCATGCAAAGGAATAATACCATCTCGAGGATCAATGGCAATGATGTTATAGTTGTTAAGTAGTATGGTGCATGAAGCATTTTAGGTGTTTCTTGGCTCATTGAGGGATACAAATTTACCTTGTTCTCATTTCTTAGGGTCATGTAGGCATGGTGGTGGTATTATGTTTATCACTCCTCATGTGGGTTAAATAAGCTAACATCTCTTTCCATGTTTCTCTTGGTGAAACTTTTCCTTTCATTCCCTGGCCAGAGGGTGTGTTTTATGAAGATATGGTCAGTTCTCGAAGTTGATGTTTTGGGCCTGCGTGAATTATTTCTTTGGAATTATGGGTGGTGGTTCTTTGTCTGTATGTGTAATTTTTTTTCTTCTGTTATATGTGCCACCCGAGCTTTTGGTGGTGGCGGTTTTCTCAGGGAAAGCTTTTAGTGTTGGTGTTTTCTTTTATCTCTGGTGTAGCCATTGTTTATATTTCATTCCTGGGGTTGCTGATAGGACAATTCCCTTCAGTTAAACCTAGTGGCTTTGGCGTCGGTCAGGTTTCTAGGAGAATGTACTTCTAGTTCTTCTTATGCACTGCTGGGAGGTGTTGTTTTGGCTTTTCTAGGCAACGAGTTGTCTTCTAGTTCTAGCCTATATTTTTTATTGTTTCACAATGATTTTGGGTCAAGGTAATGAGCGATGCTGGGATACATTCAATTCTCTATATATTGTGTTTAATGTTTAGTTTCTAGTGGAGAGTGGACGATTGGTAGTACGTGTTGCATCCGGGTGTGTGGTGCTAGGCTTGGTTAGCTTGTCCTTGGTGTGGATTGGGGTTATTGTCAAGGGTCTAGGTTTCAACATGACCAAATTCAAGTCGGTATTCCTTCTGTGCCCCTGTTCAGGAAAATGCGGAAGTGCATCATCTTTAGGAGGGATCTATTGTGTTGGATGGACTCTCGAGTGGCGGTGTGAGAGCAGATGGTGATAGCATTAGCTAGATTGTTGGAATTGTGCATGAGTTTAGGCATGGGGATAATGGAGCACATGGTGGGCTAAGGTCTTCGGTTGGTCCTATGCTTGGAAGGGGTAGTGGGATCTTGGCTTAGAGAAGTCGTGGAGCAGGAACAGATATAGGGGAATTTTTCATGGTCTATTTTCGAGCACACAGGTGCAGAGAAGAAATCTGAGTGGTGTGGGGACAGTTTTATGCACATTTGTTATGCATACTTGGAGAACTAAGACACTACATGCGATGGTCCAATCTGTCGTAGACATGCTGGAATATCAAGATAGGGTCTAGAGGGAGGAACACGAAGCAAATATGGTCAACATGGACCAAATACATTATTTTCAATTCCATGTCCGCGAAAGAATTGTGGCTGTCTTGTTTGGGAATAATCTATTGACTAAGAAGATAAAAAAATTGGAAGGTTGTCTTGCTCACTTTGAGAAACATGTCAATTACTTGTACCGTCCCCCTCCTCCTCCAAGAATGGGGCTAGATAATCCTTCTTCAATCACTTGTAATGACTGATTATAGTAACTGGTGTCTTTCTAGTTGTTTTTTTTTTTTCCTGGTATGTTAGGCCTATAAGGCTGTGGATCTCTTTTTTGGCCATTTTTCTTTTTGTATGTAGCATGGTAATAACATTCTTCAACAACCCTGCTTAGGGTGAGAAAACATGCATTTTGAGATATTTTTATATTCTTTTTTAGTAATGAAAAATTTTTTACTTACACAAAAAATATTATAATATATTTTTTAAATGGAAATATTTAGTTTAAATGAAAGTGAGTTATTTAATTGATGCGATAATTTTTCGATCACTTTAATGTTAACATTGTTAATCATTTATTATTATTCTTTACATTTCTTTAATAATGAGTGAGTAAATTTTTTTCTCATTTTTAATTTGAAATAATAAGTAAATACTAATGACTGTCACTTTAAGGATTACCTATTAAGTATTTGATATAAATTTATAATTTGGAAAATTTTCACATTATACATATACTTGTTTTTATATGTGGTCTGAATAAATTATAAATCCCAATTTCATATTAACAAAGTATAAATATAATGGAGAATATGTATATGATGATGACGATGAAGATGATGGTTAACCTCCACTGAGACTATATATATATATATATATATATATATATATATATATATATATATATATATATATATATAGATACAGATACAGATATAAAGAGTTAAGAATGTGTGTTTCTTTGGTAAAATGTTATAAGTTCCAATTTAAAGAGGATTAATATATATATGCTTTTATAAACTTCAAATGAAAAATATCATATATCAATTTAATATCTAATTTAATAGTAATCTTATAATTAAAATATCATTATTATTCTTATTATTTCAAAAAAATTAAAAATAAATAAATAACTAGCTTAATTTTAATTTATATATTAAAAATTAATTAAATATATTTATCCCCTACTTTATTGTGGAGATTCTTAATTTGTAAATAGGCTTTGTTATAATACCATGGGCCATTACTATTGATTATCAATACTACATGCCTAAAACACCATAATTCATTTCATATCACACTTTTTTATATAAAATCATTTTTAATTAATTAATCTAATTAAAAGGATAAAAAAGAAATAACTACTTTGGAGATAAATCTCAATCATTGATTTCTGTATGCTACTATGAAATTTCTAGAATATTTCATAAAGGTTAAATCCTTACCATCCACCTAATAATTATTGATAATAATTCATAACTCGTTAATGTGGATCTTCGTGAGTTCAATATTAAAACCAAGAAATATCCAACAATTTCATTTATAATTTTGGCACTGATTTCTTCCAGGTTTTTTTTCTTGTTGTTTTTTATTCACTTTTAGCTAAGCGTGTGTATCTTTGTAAGCTTATTGGTGTAAATATCTTATGTGTTATTTAGCTCAGATATTCCAATGGATATATGTATTCTTCTTTATACATAATCATATATACATATGCGTATGAAAATCTATGTCGTGTATCTATGTCGTGTATCTTTGTAATCTTATTGGTGTAAAGATCTTATGTGTTATTTAGCTCATATATGCCAATGGATATATGTATTCTTCTTTCTGCATAAGAATATATACATATTCTTATGAAAAGCTATGTCTTCATCAGGTGTAGTGTATTACATAGTTTTTCTAGGTTGCATTGAATTTAATAAATTTAAAAAATTATATTAGTGCCAAGTGGCTCTCGAATTTCCTATGGATTTCAGACTATTCCATTTTTAATAAACTCATCCATGATATGTTCATCATTATTATTTAAAACGTTCACTATATATAAGAAAATTTCATTTTAAAAAAATAGATTAGTCACATGGCTCCCCACATACCAATTACCTAGAGATTTGAGATTATTCCAATTCTAATACGTTCCTCCATGAAAAGTTCCTCATTATTATTTATAAAATTCATTTATATATAACAAAATTTTATTTAGGAAAAAAATTCATTTTACATTAAGATTTTATTTATAACATTCATTTATATATAAGCAAATTTTGTTTAGCAAAATGGTCCATTTTACAATAATATGAGATATTATTTTTTTTCTTCTGTTAAAGTTGACCCATGTCAAAACAAAGTGGACAATGCCTATCCTAACCAATTTCAAAAAATGACGGGTGTAGTGTATTATATTCATGTTAAGTGGCTCCCATCCCAGCAATTTCCTAAGGATTTGTTATTATTTCAATTTTAATAAGTTCATCAATGATAATTTCCTCCTTATTATTTATAGCATTCATTTATATACAAGAAAATTTTATTGCCCACCAATTTCTTAAGAATTCAAGATTATTCCAATTATATAAATTCGTGTATAATAAATTATTTATTATTATTTATAACATTCATTTATATAAGAAAAAATTATTTAGTAAATGGTGAATTTTATAAAATGATGTGGAATTTTTTTTTCTTAATTTGAAATTGACCCATGACCAAAAAAAAAAAACAAAAACCAAAACCAAAAACCAAACAAATGTCAAATAGAAATGAAAAAAATAGATACTTATAACCAATTAAAAAAAAAAAAAAACCGTCAATATAATTAAAAATCCACTTAAAGTACACATTTGTGTTCGGTACTAATAAATCCGAATGATTGACGCAAATCTCTGGGTAGTTTGCAAATATCAAAAGTGCGGACTTTAGAAAATGTTCATAATTTTTTAATTTAACAATTCCAACTATTTGAAAATTTTAATGGTTTATAATTTTTAAAAATTACAAAATTAAAATAAATATTAATAACAACAATTATGGAAATTTATATATGATAATAAAATTAACTATAAAGTAATTCAAAAATTTATAAAAATCACTTTCCTTAATAATGATGATGGTTAACGTCCACTCAGACCAATTTTTGGTCTATTGTACTTAAAGAAAAGAGTTATTAGTTTGATTTAAGATTTTATTCCTATGCTTAAAAAGCTTGGAGAGAAGCCTCCCGAGCTCACTATAATTTTTACATCTTAAAAGGCTAGTGAGGTTAGTATTGCAACAAAGATTATGAAATTGAGCTCTAATGTGGTTGTACTTGGGGGACTCTAAGAGAAGTGATTTTCATCCTCAATGTTCATATTCTCACAGAGATGGCAGATCCTTTCCATCCATGGTGTTTTAGGAACTCTCGAATGACCTGTTTCACTATGGAGCTCATGAGAGTTCATTCTAATCTTGGATATACTAATTTTCTTCTTTGAGCTAGTTAAAACAAAGAGATAATTTTGATCTTCTAGGGTGGGGTTGATGACCTCCTTATAATATCTTAATTTTCTTTTAGCTGTTAGTTATTTCTCACACCACATTTTTTCTTTGAACTTAGAAGTAATTTTTTTTTTAATGTTATTAATGTTTTGCAATGCAACATTCTCGTCAATCTCCCAATGGTTTAACCAGGCCTTGGTGTCTTTATACCAACCTCGTTTAAGCCTTAGGTGGTTTTGGCTATAATTTAAAGCTAGCTTAGGAAGTCTATGGTCTCCTATGCTATTGAGCTTGTGCCTGTACAACAGAAGCCTAGTCATAGCTTTTCTCTTGATAGGGGAAAGACCCACTTCTATAAGGAGAATAGGATAGGGTGTATTACTTTTAATTTTAAGATTATAAGTTATAAAATGCTTCTGGATTTTCTCAATCTTTCTCTAGGATTCTCTAGAGATGTTGCAACCCCAAACCTCACATCCATATAAGATAGCAGGAGTGACTAAAGTTTCAAAAGGAACTTCTTTCTATCCCACATTACAAGGTTTTCCGTTTTACAATTATTTTCAAGATCACAGTAAGCTTTCCACCCCCCATTAATCCTTTTTTGAATGCTATAGTTCCAGTTGAGCTTATGATGAATATCAATTCGTAGGTTCTTGTAAGAAGACACTTCCTCCAAGTTAAAATTGTCATACATAAAATTAGGGTAAGTGTCCTTCTTGGATTTGATAATCATAACTTTTGTTTTGTCAGTGTTAACAGACATACCCATAGTAGAGCATAAATCCTTAAGAAGTATAGGTTGCTTATCAAGATCAGATGGGCACCTTGCGAGAAGAACAATATCGTTGGCTTAGAGAAGAAGGATGATGACTGTCCCAGCTAAGATCATGCCAGCACACCCTGCTTCTCCTAAACAACCTTCTAGCTTGTCGATGTAAATGCCAAATAGGGCAGGGGAGATGGGGCAACCTTGTTTAACTTCGATATTACACTTAATATCTTTCGACCACCCCTCATTTCTCTTTAAATTGGCAATTACATTCTCCTATAACATTATAGTGGTTGCTTTTAGCTCGAGAGGAAAATTTAACTCTTCTAATCTATTCCACAGGTTATTTCTAGGAACCATATCGAAATCCTTTCTAAAGTCCACAAAGAAACAGAAGAGATTGGGTTTATCATTGCAACATTACTCCACAATGATCCTAAGCGTAATGAGGTGGTCCGTTGTTGAGTTCTACCTTCTAAAACCCGCTTGGCCTTTAGCTTGCTTACCTTCACTTTCAAGCCAAATGCTCAACTTCTTTTCCAAAATAATACCATATAACTTGGCTAAGAGAGGGCTGATCATAATTGTCCGATAATTAGAGGGGTTATTTGTATCCCCACTTTTAAAAATATGGATAATGGGGCTCTGAGTCCAAGGTTTAAGGAACCCTTGCTTGATCGCTTGGTTGAAAAGCTTGTGGATGTGGGGGATGAGGACAGGACCTCCAATTTTTAATATTTCCACCTGGTAACCTTCAATGTCTTTAGCTTTCCCATTTTCCAGGCGTTTAACCCCAAAATCAATGTCTTGTAATGAGAAAACTTCTTTCGTTGTGAGTAGGGTTTCAAAATCCCCGACATTTGGAGATTCATAAAGCTTTTTAAGATATGAATTCCAGTCATGTAAAGAAATTTTATTATTATATTTAGTATTCCTAGTTAGAACATCCGTCCAGAATTTCTTAGGCGCCACCTTAAAGAGGTGTAAGAGATTCTCTTTTCTTTTACGAATATATTGCGTTTTTTTCCTTTTAGTTAGGGCTTTGTAGATTTTTATCTTGTCAATTTTGAGATATTCATCAACAGCTTCCTTAATTTCTCTCCTCGCACTTTTACATTCTTTCTCATACCATGGGTTGGTTCTGTTATTTATTTTATTACTTGAGACTTCAATTGAGAACTTGTTAATAGAATATGAGAGGTTTGTAGTAAAATTATGATAGAGGTCATCTATGTTGTCTATACTAGATAAAGGAAGAAAATTAGTTTTTAATTCATTTAGAAAGAGATAATTTTTATTTCTATCAAATATTAAGTTATTGTGACTATAAGGATTATCTTCTATGGGATCATTATGCATGACAAAATTAAGAGTTATGAGTAAAGGCCTATGATCAGAGTCAGGCTCGTGGTCGTCTAAGATGTCAAAATTTATTATTTCATTGTATAAAGGGAGATCAGAAATAACATAGTCTACCATGCTGCTGCCAAGCCCATGGATGCAGGTCATTTGGCCAAAATTGGGCCACTTTTTTAGACCATTGCAAATTATGAGATCCTGAGCACTACAAAGTGATGCAGGAGCATTAGACTCAGAGTAGATAGAAGGAAGGTTTAATTTTCTATCATGGTGACATGTGGTTATGAACATGTTACTGGACCTGTTATTTAGTTACTGTTATTATTTCATGGTTTTTATTTCTTAGAAAACAAAATAGCAGAATAGTACAACAAATTGTTTTAAATTTTAATTAGAGTTTTTATGTATCATTGAAAACGCAATTAGGAAGGACGGTTGTTATTTTTTCAACTGCAGGCACAATAAATGAAATAAATACCTAAAGCACTACAAATAGCAAAAGAAAACAGGCTGTGGGGTTTGATTTCCCATCTGTAAGAAAATCTGAGCAGATTTAATAACCATCTGAAAACAGAAATATTTATTCTTCCAGCAAATTTGTTGTTTTGGTATTAGAATATTGTGAATGTGATTCATGTTAATTTCCTACTGTAACTTACGAAGTGTGTAATTAACTGCGAGAATAGCTTAAGATCAAGCGTTACAGGAAGTCTGGTAAAAGAGCAGTGAAGTACGGGGATTCTAACAAACATTGTGCAGGCAGAAAGACTGGAAATCATTTTTTTTTCCGACTACGTAATAATAGAAGAAAAGACTATTGAACAAGCAGTGCCAGGTAAATACACCATTCATAAGAACCGAGTTTGAAAACTTTTTGTTTAATTATTACTGATGTAAATATCTAGAAAAGAAAGTCCACAAAGTATTATGAAGTTATAACAGAGATAATAAAGGATTATCATTCCGCCGATGCGGGTTCAACAACCAAGAGCGATTAACCCCAGAGAACAACAAAACAAAAAGAACCCAGAAGGTACGCTACAGTCCATGGAATCGAATAAGAAACCGATGGGATCAACCTAGGGAAAATTATATAGCAAGACTTCAATACACACGTATGAACCTTTTTTTTTCTTAAAAGACACATTGGTGAAGCCTGTCAATAGGATACAAAAAAATGGCAGGAAATAAACCCTAGCGCATACGAGGAACTATCAAGGTATCGACCCTACCCTTAGGGTTCAGAAGTTGAAAGAAGGAGACCAGGCGCGTGAAGTTGTAGAGTCCTCAAAAATGGAAAGAAAAGAGAGTTGATCAGTAGTTCCAAGCAAGCCAAATTGAACATATATCATTCGTTTAAGCAAGGAAAAATACAAGAATTCGAGGAGGAATCACAGTCGGACTTACCAAGGGGGAATATGTGTGGATAAATGTCGGAGATTCTATCCTGCAACTGAAGAAATCTTCTCACGAAGGAGCGGAGTGATTAGTGAACAAATACAGGAGCAGAGAAGACTAAAACATAGAGAAAGAAATTACCTGTGTTCTATTTTCCGGTTTAAAATGGCCGCGGAAGTTTCTACCAGTCCAAAAATCTGAAGGAACAAACAGATAGTCAGTAGTCAAGAATGATAAATAATAACAAGCCTCAGTTAGAAATGTTTGGACAGTAAAGAGTTAACCTGAAAAAGACTTACACCACCATGAAACGCCATTACAGGGTTTGACAGAAAACCCATTCGATAGATTGCACAACCAGAACAAAGGAGCATCTCGTTAGATGGAAGGAGAGAAGCCTATTGTGGATAGAGACACAGGGTAGCTAAAAAACCTTGTAAATTCTGGGAACGAGGATCAACAGAGGTAAAGAAAACCTCTCCCAAATTTCAGTGGGAGTGCAATGAAAATGTTGAAGAGTGGGGAAGAAAATGGAGCGGAGTAATGGCGCCAGAACCCGAGGGAATGTGTTAAATGTCTAGGCGGATTATCTCCAAGGCCGAAAGATCATACGTGCACTAGCATAATTACGATCAAAACGTTTTATTACATATACATTTAACATTTTTTAAATTCGAGAAATCTGAGCTAACGTGTATTGCACAAGTCACCACTGTGGTATTAAAATTTGATTTGGAAATCAGCGTTGCACCACCTGTACACGAGGGCTTAGCCTTCGTCATTTTTGGTATCAGAGCAGGTTGTTGAACAGTGGGCATGGAGGTAGGAAGACGAGGATGAGGAAGAGGGAGAGCTAATCGAATATTAGCAGAGGAAGGACTGAGAGAGGAAATTTGTATTTTGAATGAATGATTGGCAGCAGCGGAGGCTGGAAGAAGAAGGGACCGTGATGGAGGGGATTACAGTGATGAGGAGGTTGCAGAAATGACAGATGGTTCCGAAGGAGAAGGACCTGAATTGAGGCTGTTGAGGTTAGTTTTGTTATCAAATACCAAGCCCAAACATGAGCTTTCTACTTACGACGGGAATCTATCAGCAGAAGTGTTGCTGGATTGGTTAAGTGAGTTGAACAAGTATTTCGACTTTGAAGAAATCAGTGAAGACAAACGGGTAAAATTCGTTGCCACCAAGCTGAAGGGACATGCATCCTTGTGGTGGGAAAGTATACAGGTGGAGAGGAAAAGGCTGCTTAAACCGCCTATTATAAAATGGGCCAGAATGGAGGCCAAACTAAAGGAAAAGTTTTTGCCAAAATATTATCAGATTATGTTGTATAGACAGGTGCAGAATTTGAGGCAAAAAGGGTTGATTGTCAAGGAATACACAGAGGAATTTTATAGGTTGAATTTTACGGCGGGGTACATAGAAGACACCCCTGACAAAATAGCTAGATTTGTAAATGGCTTGAGGGGGGAGATACTGGACGAAATTGGTATTCTCTTGCCCAGAACTATTGATGAGGCATATCAGTGTGCCTTGAAAGTGGAAGAGAAGATAATCAGAAAGCAGAATGCCAAAAGAGAAGGAGGATCTGGCAGAGGAAAAGGGAAGGCCTTTGGCAGGGGCAGAGGCACAAATTCCAACGAAGAAGGGAGCAGTTCCAAACCTTTAGGGACATTAGAAAAAGACAATAACACCAGAGGAGGACGACCATACCGGCGGGGAAGAGGAAATGGTGGGGGCAGAGGATCTGTCCAGTGTTATAGGTGCCATAAGTGGGGGCACAAGTCTTATGAGTGTCCTAAAGGGGAACCAACAGGTGGTAGGGGAACTTCTGTAGCCAAAATAGAGGATGCGGAGGCACCACCCTAGGAAGTAGAAAATACGCCTGAGACAGGGGAAGATTTGGTACTGAATAAATTGTTACTGAAACTGACCAAAGAAGTTGCAGAACCGAATTAGCGAAAAGCTTTATTTTGGATAGTTTGCAAATCAGAGGGAAAGTGCTGCAAACTGATAATTGACAGTGGAAGTACCGATAATTTGGTGGCCACGGAAATGGTGGAGAAGTTGGGGTTGAAACGACTGAAGCATCCCACCCCTTATAAAGTCTCGTGGCTGCAAAAGCGACATCAGCTGCTAGTTGACAAGTAGTGTGAAGTGGAATTTCACATTGGCAGGTACAGGGACAAAGTTATGTGTGATATTATGCCGATGGATGTATGTCATATACTGTTAGGAAGACCCTGGTAGTTTGACCAAAAAGTAATTCATGATGGGAAGATAAACTGTTATAAGTTTTTCAAAGATGGGATCAAGCACACGCTTGTACCCATCAAAGAGGAAAATACAGCAGAAGCTAGTGGAGTAAAAGCATTACTGATGGGCGGAAAAGAGTTTTTGAAACATATTAAAAAAAATGATGTGAATTTTTCTGTTTTGAGGAGGCCAAGGATAGTGGTACTGCACACAAAGATCACAGATTTACCAGAAGAGATTTAGGATATGTTGCAGGACTTTGGTGATATCATAGTGGATGATCTTCCGGATGAGTTGCCTCCTAAGAGGAGTATCATTCATTGTATTGACTTCATACCAGGAGCTAGTTTCCCCAATAAATCAGCCTATCATATGAGTCCCAAGGACAATGAGGAGATTAGGAAGCAAGTGCAGGAATTATTGGATAAAGGACTAATTAGAGAAAGCATGAGCCCCTGTGTAGTTCCGACAGTTTTGGCTCCAAAGACAGGTGAAAAATGGCAAATGTGCACAGAATTAAGGGTTATTCATAAGATTACCATCAGGTATATGTTTCCATTGCCACGAATGGACGACATGATGGACTGTTTGAGCGGGGCAGCATACTTCATGAAGATCGATCTGAAGAGTGGCTACCATCAGATTAGAATTCGAGAAGGGGATGAGTGGAAAATAGCTTTCAAGACGAATGAAGGACTGTACGAATGGCTGGTGATGCCATTTGGGCTGAGTAACGCCCCTAGTACGTTTATGCGCCTAATGAAAGAAGTGTTAAAAGAGTTCATTGGGAAGTTTGTGATTGTTTATTTAGATGACATATTTATTTTCAGCGAAACGAAAGAAGAACACTTCAGGCATGTTCGAAGTGTATTGAGGAAGCTACAACAGAATAAGCTACTGATAAATCTTAAGAAGTGTACATTTTTCCAGCGGGAGTTAGTATATCTGGGTTTTGTAATTGCAGAAAACGAATTGAAGATGGATCCAGAAAAGGTTGCAACTATAATTAGCTGGCCATCCCCTAAGAGTTTATTTGAAGTCTGAATTTTTCATGGATTAGAAAGTTTTTACAGGAAATTCATCAGGAATTTCAGTGAAATCTACACACCCATGTTGGATATGATCAAGAAGGAAAATCAACGTTTTTGGTGGACAGAGACAGCGGAGAAAAGTTTTCAAACTTTGAAAAGAAAGATCATAGAGAGACCGATATTGAGGCTGCCTGACTTCAACAAACTTGTTCAAGTTCATTGTGATGCCAGCGGTACAGCCATTGGGGCAGTACTAAGTCAAGAAGACAGGTCGGTCGTCTATTTCAGTGAGAAGCTGAATGAGAGCAAACAGAAGTACTCAACCTATGACAAGGAATTTTACGCGATTGTCAAAGCATTGAAGCATCGGAGACACTACTTATTAGGTAATGAGTTCATTTTATTTTCTGATAATTCTGCATTATAGTACATTATGCAGCAGCGTAAGTTGAACCATAAGCATGCAGAATGGGTTGAGTATCTGCATAGTTTTACATTTGTGCTGAAACATATTAGTGGGCAGGCCAACAAGGTGGCAGATGCGTTGAGTAGAAGGGATTTACTCTTGCAGGAAAGCACAATGCAAGTATTGGGTTTTGAGCATTTGAGGGATCTGTATCAAACAGATGCAGACTTTAAGGAGGCCTATGGGGCATGCCAAAACCCTGTGTTGAGGAATAATAGTCCATGGTTGGACTAAAACTTGTAGGAGGGGTTATTCTTCAGGGGAGGACAGTTATGTATTCCCGACTGTTCGATGAGGGAGAACATTATTCGGGAAAAGAACAGTGGAGGTCTAGCCGGACATTTTAGTATAGATAAGACATTTTCACAGGTTGAGCATTTTTTTTGGCCAAGTTTGCGACGGGACATGCAGAGGTACGTGAGCAGGTGTAAAACATGTCAATTGGCGAAGGGTTGCAGTCAAAATGCAGGCCTTTATATGCCACTGCCTATTCCGAGCAGACCATGGGACTCAGTCAGCTTGGACTTTGTCTTAGGTCTGCCTAGGACACAACGGGGTTTTGATTCAGTGATGGTGGTAGTGGATCATTTTTTGAAGATGGCACATTTTATACCCTGCAGCAAAACCAGTGATGCTACTCATGTAGCACACTTGTTCTTCACAGAGATTGTCAGACTGCATGGCCTACCAAAGTCCATCATTTCCGACAGGGATGTGAGGTTCATCAGACATTTTTGGTGGACCCTGTGGAAGAAGTTGGGCACTCAGTTACAGTTCAGCTCTGCTTATCACCCACAGACTGATGGGAAAACAGAGGTGGTGAACAGGAGCCTAGGAAATCTGCTAAGGAGTTTAATAGGCGAAAAGTCTTGGATGTGGGACCGCGTACTTTCTCAGGTGAAATTCGTATACAACGATTCACCGAATCGTAGCACAAGTTACATTCCCTTCCAGGTCTTGTATGGCATGCATCCTCGTGGAGTGCATGAGTTGCAGGACTTGGGAAAACTTGAAAAATGGAGTGTTTATGGGGAAGATTTCGCCCAAGAAATGAGCGACTTACATGAGCAGGTGAAACTAAAATTGCAGGACAGCAGTCAAAAATACAAGCAGCGGGCTGATTCAAAAAGGAGGGAAGTTCATTTTAATGTTGGAGACGAAGTCCTTGCCCACTTGTGCAAGGAACGATTCCAAAAAAGATAATATAGCAAGCTGAAATTTAAAAATATTGGTCCCTGAAAAATCATTCGCAAGTTTTCTGCGAATGCTTATGAGTTACAGCTCCCACCAGGAATAGGCATTTCACCCATCTTTAATGTGGTAGATCTTTTTCCTTATACTGCAAGTTCTAAAGAGGACACAACAGTACGGCCAGAACGGGACACCCAAATTGATGAAGGTTCTTGGGTGAGACAGATGCCTGCGGCACAACCCCTTGAGATCGAGAGTATCCTCGACACCTAGGTCGCCAAGCGCATGCACAGGAAGGAATACCTACAGTATTTGGTCAAGTCAAAGAACCGTCCTATTGAGGACAGTTCGTGGCTGGATGAAGCGCAAATACGGAAGGCTGGTTATTCAGTGGATGATCTCATGGAACGAAGCCATGAATTTTTGTCACCGTGGGAGCCTGATGCAGGAGCATCGGACTCAGAGTATACTGAAGGAGGGTTTAATTTTGTCTCACGGTGACATGTGGTTATGGACAGGTTATTGGACCTGTTATTTAGTTACTGTTATTATTTCATGGTTTTTATTTCTTAGAAAACAAAAATAGTAGAATAGTACAGAAAATTGTTTTAAATTTTAATTAGAGTTTTATGTATCATTGAAAATGAAATTAGGAAGGACAGTTGTTAGTTTTTCAACCGCAGGCACAATAACTGAAATTAATACCTACAGCACTACAAATAGCAAAATAAAGCAGGCTGTGGGGTTCGATTTCCCATCTGTAAGAAAATCTGAGCAGATTTAATAACCATCTGAAAACAAAAATATTTATTCTTCCAGCAAATTTTTTGTTTTGGTATCAGAATATTGTGAATGTGATTCTTGTTAATTTCCTACTGTAACTTACGAAGTGTGTAATTAACTGCGAGAATAGCTTAAGATCAAGCGTTACAGGAAGTCTGGTAAAGCAACAACGAAGTACGAGGATTCTAACAAACATTGCGCAGGCAGAAAGACTGGAAATCATTTTTTTTCCAACTACGTAATAACAGAAGAAAATACTATTGAACAAGCAGTGCCAGGTAAATACACCATTCATAAAAACCCAGTTCGAAAACTTTCTTTTTAATTATTACTGATGTAAATCTCCAGAAAAGAAATTCCACAAAGTATTATGAAGTTAGAACAGATATAATAAAGGATTATCATTCCGCCGACGCGGGTTCAATGACCAAGAGTGATTAACCCCGGAGAACAACAAAACAAAAAGAACCCAGAAGGTACGCTACAGTCCATGGAATCGAATAAGAAACCGACGGGAATAGCCTAGGGAAAATTATACAACAAGACTTCAATACACAAGTATGAAACTTTTTTGTTTCTTAAAACATACATTGGTGAATCCTGTCAACAAGCTACAAAAAAATGACAGGAAATAAACCCTAGCGCATACGAGGAACTATCAAGGTATCAACCCTACCCTTAGGGTTCGGAACCCGAAAGAAGGAGACTAGGCGTGTGAAGTTGTAGAGTCCTGACAAATAAAAAGAAAAGAGAGTTGATCAGTAGTTCCAAGAAAGCCAGATTGAACATATATCATTCGTTTAAGCAAGGAAAAATACAAGAATTCGAGGAGGAATCATAGTCGGACTTACCAAGGGGGAATATGTGTGGATAAATGTCGGAGATTTTATCCTGCAACTGAAGAAATCTGCTCACAAAGGAGTGGAGTGATTAGTGAACAAATATAGGAGCAGAGAAGACTAAAAAATAGAGCAAGAAATTACCTGTGTTCTATTTTCCGGTTTAAAATGGCCGCGGAGGTTTCTGCCAGTCCAAAAATCTGAAGGAACAAACAGATAGTCAGTAGTCAAGAACGATAAATAATAACAAGCCTCAGTTAGAAATGTCTAGATAGTAAAGAGTTAACTTGAAAAAGACTTACACCACCGTGAAACGCCATTGCAGGGTTTGACAGAAAACCCATTCGACAAATTGCGCAACCAGAACAGAGGAGCATCTCGTTGCACGGAAGGAGAGAAGCCTACTGTGGACAAAGACATAGGGTAGATGAAAAACCTCGTAAAGTCTAGGAACAAGGATCAACAGAGGTAAAGAAAACCTCCCCCAAATTTCAGTCGGTGGAAGAGCAACCATACTTTGGAGCGCAATGCAAATGTTGAAGAGTGGCGAAGAAAATGGAGCGGAGTAATGGCGCCAGAACCCAAGGGAATGTGTTAAATGCCGAGGCGGATTATCACCAAGGCCGAAAGATCATACGTACACCAGCATAATTACGATCAAAACGTTTTATTACATATACATTTAACATTGTTTAAATTCGAGAAATCTGAGCTGACGTGTATTGCACAGGTCACCACTGTGGTATTAAAATTTGATTTTGAAATCAGTGTTGCGCCACCTGTACACGAGGGCTGAGCCTTCGTCATAGAGCTTGACTAGCTTCGACCCAAAAAAATTATCCCCGAGGTCTTCGAAGCTCCTTTTGTACTTGCTAGCCAGAGTAAGGTCTTCGTCTAACCAAAGAGGATGGGGTTGGAATGATTACTTAGAAGAATAGCTTGGTTGCTTGAAGTTCAAGAATTAAATTCACCCACTAAAAGGATATTAATTTCATTCCTTAGGCTAGAAATATAATTCTCTGAACCATTGTAAGGACTATTTTTATCTAGATTATTTTTCTTATAGAAGTTAGAATTAATGGAAGAAAAATAACAAATTTCTATGTAGGTATTTTTATCATTAATGTCAGTAATCTCAATCCAACTATATTGGTTGTAAGGGTTGTTTCTATAAATCCTAGTATGGAGGGAGATGTTCTTCTTAATGTATCAAGTTATGCCCCCAATGCCTCTATGGGAGGATCGCTTGTTCTAGGTATACCATAGTGCAAAGCCATCTATGTTACGGACCTTAGATTCTTTGTGCTCCCAATTTGATTAGTCTAAATATTTTGAAAAAGTGTTGTATTTCTTGTCATTTAAACTATATATATAATTAAACTTAAGTATTAAATGTATATTATATTATTTATTTTAATTATACATTTTTTGAATTTTTGTATTGTGGATAATTTTTACTAATATATGAAATTTTAATAGTAAGTTTGAAGATAAGATAGATGTAAGTTGGTATTATTGTATTTCATAATGGATTTTTACAGATTTGGAATTTATGACAAGAAATATAATATCATGGACTCTAAATTAATCATCAAATAATTAGCCAAAATTTATTTTAATAATTATTATGTTTTAATTTTGTTTGTCGAGTTTTTGTTAAATGGTGATGTATCTGGACATGTTGTTGAAGATGGAGTAAAAAAAAAAAGGTTAAAAAAAGAGAAAAATGAAAAGTACTACCAAACTTTTAAAAAAAAAAATTATTATGTTTTAATTTTAATTTTATTTAAAATATTTAACTAAATAAACATAAAATTACATTATATATAAGCAAATATTATTTTGCAAAATGGTTCATTGTACAATAAGATTAGTTCTTTTTTTTTTAAGTTAAAGTTGACCCATGTCAAAACAAGGTGGAAAATGACTATCCTAACTAATTTTAAAAAGGTAGTGTATTCAAATATTGTTAGGTTGCATTGAATTTTAATAAATAAAAAAAAAAAATTCATGCTACTTAGCTTCCCGCCCACTTATTTCCTAGTGATTTGTGATGATTTTAATTCTAATAAGTTCCTCAATGATATGTTCCTCATTATTATTAATAACATTCATTTATGGATAAGAAAATTTTATTTAGCAAAATTGTCTATTACTTTTAGTAAATTTAAAAATTTATTTTTGTTCTATGGGGTTTCTCACCAACCAATTTGCGATTCGAGATTATTCCAATTTTATAAGTTCCTCCATGATAACTTTCTCATTATTATTTATAACATTGATTTATATATAACCAAATTTTATTTAGCAAAATGATCCACTTTATAATAAGATAAAGAAAAATATATATCAAATTAAAATTAACTCATTTCAAAAAAACACACAAACAAATGTCAAATAAAAATGAAATCAATAAACAATACATAATCAAACCAATTAAAAAAAAAGCATCTTTAATATAATTAAAAATCCAAATAAAAAAAACACAATTATATAATGACAAATCGATTCATAGTTTACACATATCAAAGGTGTGCACTTTATTATGATTTATCAAAAAATGTTTCGACTTTTTTAATCTAACCATTCCAATTATTTTAATATTTTAATGGTATATAATTTTTAAAAATTATAAAAGTTAAAATATATATTAACCACATCACAGAAATTGATATATAATAATAAAACTAAATATAAAAGTAACTATAAATTAATTTAAAAAATTATAAAAATCACTTTCATTAATATAAAAATGACCATATTACTTAATCTAAATATTAAAAAAAAATGTTTTAGATTTTCTTATTTAAATTATATATATAATTAAAAATAATATTCGAGAGTGTAAATTTCTGTAATCTAAATTTATTTTCAATAAACAATTTATGGGAAATTATATCGTAGATCATAGATTCAACCTCTTTCCAATTATCAAGTACAGTTCATTATAAGAGAAAGATGATTGACTTATCAATACCATTAATAAATAATGCAAAGAAAGCAACTGTCAAAACCAAAATTAATGATAAACTAGCAATTGCACCACATGTTGCAAAGGAAACGTGTCAAAACCAAAATTAATAATAAACTAGCAATTGCATCACATGTTGCAAAGGAAATGCTGTAAGATTGTGGTACAGGAAAGAATAGCATATAAGAAAGAAGAGGTAGTAAGAACTTTCTTGGCTCCAACTGATCCTCCAGAATAAAGATACCTCAAATCAAAATATCCATATTGGGTAATTCATGTGGAACAAATTCTTTGTTATTAATTGCATGTAAGATGTGTTTTTTCATAATGGATGAGACATTTTGGCCAAAGTACTCAAGACCTTTGTATGACGAAATCTGCATGTTTATTTATTTTTCTGCATGAAAGACGCACTTGGTTTTTATCACCAAGTTGGGCAGACCTACTCCTATAATGCTCTACAGCTATAATTATTTAATGGAATAAAAAATTATCACTTTCACATGTTGTACTTCATAAGAGACTGTACTAAGAAGCTTAAGTATGGTAAATCCACCTGCACCTGTCATTTGAACATAGAGCATAGAGTTATATTAATCGTCAACTTTATGGATAAGGTACATTGGGGCCCTTTTTAACACTTGGGGATGATTAATTAATCCCAGTTCAGATAATTTATATTAATAAATTATCTACAATCATATTTCCATAATTCCTCTTTGAGTAACCAATAACAAACCTCATGAAGACCCAAAAGTAAGAAGAAAAAACAAGGTCATAATCAGGGAATCACATGTTTTGAAAATTTTCATTATTAATTTATTTTTTTATATATTAAGAAATAATACTTATGAATTATAAAACAATTGTAACATAAATAATATATAACAAAAAAAATCATGTATTATAATAAAATTGTTGTAACAAAAATAATACATAACAAGAAAAACTATGTATATTTGGATGTATGAAAATTTAGCTACATTTTATTAAGTAAAATTTTAAAAGAATAATGATTATAAAAATTTAAAAATAATTTCATTAAATAATTATTTTAGATCCATATTTAAGATTGATTTAGACTATATTAGTCCTCCCTATAAAGAAAATATATTCCACATGAATATCGTCGGTCAATACCATGGGCTGTGTTTACAGTTTATCATTTTATGTATTTTACAAAAAAAAAAATATTCATTAAACTATTTTATGTTAAATCTAATTTTCTTAAGTTGTTAATTTAAATTTTATTAAAAATTTTGAGGTTTAAATCTAACAAATTTTTAATAACAACATTTTAACTTAAAAGTCACCAAAACCTAAATTAAAACTAACTTGTTAAAAAGAAAAAGAAAAATAACATTATAAAAAACATATATATAAATATTTACTTGATCTAATGGCCTAAGTGATGATGATGATGGTGGTGGTGGTTAACGTCTACTGAGACCAATCTTTGGTCTATCGGACCTAAAGAAAAGAGTTATTTAGTTTGATTTAAGATTTTATTCCTATGCTCAAAAAGCTTGGAGAGAAGCCTCTCGAGCTCACTAGGAAGGTTAGTATTGCAACACAGATTGTGAAATTGAGCTCTAATGTGGTTGTACACAGGGAAATCTAAGAGGAAGTGATTTTCATCCTCCATGTTCATATTCTCACGGAGATGACCATGGTGTTTGAGGAACTGTCCAAAGACCTATTCCAATATGGAGCTCATGAGAGTTCATTATAATCTTGGCTATATTAATTTATTCTTTGAGCTAGTTAAAACAGATAGATACTTTTGATCTTCTAGGGTGGGGTTGATGACCTCCTTATAATATATTAATTTTCTTTTAGCTGCTAGAGCTTTCTCATTTCATTCGTCTAACATTTGATCCATTAACTTAGACATGGGTAGGGTGGTAGCTAAGGGAGTTGTATTCAAATAGTGACACCTTACAGCATAAAAAATAAAATTAATAAAAATAGAAGTTAAGAAATTATAATTTTTACCTCTTATAACTATCTAATAAAGAAATTTTAATTAAATTATATAAAATCAAAGGAAATTAATTTAAAGTTGTCATAGAAACAAATAAAGATTAATAAATTATATTATAAATCATGAAATATATAAATAATAACAAAAAAATAATAATAGCCAATAATGTTTACCCATTATAACTCTTTATAATTAAAAAAATTTAAATAAATGAAATGTAAATAAATTAAAAGTCACTCTATAAACAAAATCAATAAATTTATTAAAAATAAATCATAAAAATTTATAAATAATAACATCCCAAAAACACTCAAAGAAAACAAGTCTCTCTCTCTCTATATATATATATATATTAAAAAAACATATGAAATATAAAGAATAAAAAAAAGAGCCAGCAAAGAGGAAAGGAGAATCCTAGGAATAGATAGACAAGATCAAGCAACTACTAATCTTCCACCAATCATCCTTATTGAGTGTATGAGCCATTTTCTCAATTTCAATAGCTTCCTTGAATTTTCAGTGATGGAAATTCTCAATACTAGCAATTTATTTCAATTCCTCCAAACAAACATGGTGCAAAGTCTTTACGGCATGTTCAACCAAAGCAGAGGACTTCGTTCTACAATGCCTAATATCAGCTGCATGCTCTTGAATTCTTTGTTAATAGAACCACCAGTTTCTCCAATATAGGGGATCCCATGAGAACAACGGATTTATACACTCCTTTCAAGCTTTTGCGGTCTAGAGGGTCTTTAAAAAAAATGGAGAGCACTCTGAATAGTGTTCAAATGTCAAAACAAGGAAGAGATCTTATGTTTCCTCAAACTCCTAGCGATTCTGTCAGTAGTAAATTGGATAAAAGGTAGATGCACGCTACCAATCAAATTACCTTGATTCTTCTTTAGTTTCGGACCTCTGTTGGAATTTAAGAAAGCCTTCAAACCTTGACTTTTACTATAGTCGTTCTTGCCAAATACCTTAAGGAGATGGGCTTTCTCTTGTTCCAAGTGTTCATCATCTCAGACTCTAAGGGCTCTTGTGGCCAGAGTGTTGAGAACACCAAATTTTTTAAAAGGATAATGATGAGACCTATCATGAAGATATTGCTTCGTGTGAGTTTTTTTCTGGAAGACTTTGTAAGATAAAGAGCCATTATCATTTACGGATATTAACACATCTAGAAACGGAAGGCTACCATCCATCTCAGTTTCCATATTAAATTTAATGGAGCTATATTGGTCATTCAAGTATTGATGAAAACAATCCAACTTTTGATGACCATGAGACCAGTTTATAAAGGTTTCATCTACAAATCGATTCCAAATTTTAGGCTTGAAAGGAGTAGAAGCTAAGTCTCTCGATTCAAAATCTTCCATGGCAACACCACAACTCTATTCTTAGAATTCTCCTTCAAAGCTAAAAAAGGTAGAGGTAACACAAATTTCTACTAATCTAGCAGTATTAGGGTGAGTAATATGATTGAAAACTTCCACTTCCTCACTAGTAGGGATATTGGTATAAAGAGAGACAACATCAAAGCTCACAAGAGTGTCATTCAGATCAGATTCTATGTCCTTTAACTCATTGATAAAAGAAGAGGAATCGTTAACATAAAAATCCATATGACCCAAAAGAGGCTTAAGCTTTGGAGCCAAATACTTAGCTAGGAGATAACGGGACCCGCAAATAGTATTAACAATTGGTCTGAGGGTGACACCTTCTTGATGAATTTTCGGAAGCATATAAATCCTCTGGGTGGTAGGATTGCTTTCAATAAGATTCTAGCTCATGGAACTCACATAGCTGCTAGATTTATTAACAGCTACCACACTCTTAGATATTTTATTAATGGGGTTTTTTGCCAACTTTTTATAATTTCTTGTAACATCTGTTGTTACAAAAATGGTCAAACATCTTCCTACTATAATAATCTTTCATTCATATATATATATATATATATATATATATATATATATTTATATATATATTTATTTATATTTTTTCTTTTTTTTTTTAAATTAATTGACTTGTTTCCTTTGAGTTTTTGGGTTTGTTATCATTTATATATTTTTGTGATTTATTTTGTAACATGTGACCAATCACCTCATAAAAAAACATTATTTAACTATGTTTTCCATGGTAAATATTAAACTTACTCGCTCCTCAAACTATACTATATTCTTTAGCTTTGCTTGCCAAAACATATTGGTTACTATTTTAAGGTTCTCAACTTTATGTTAACAGAACTATGGGTAACATGTAAATATAGTACTTCATATTGATTTCTCCTGGTTTACCTCATCATTGCGCACTGGATCATATGATTTTTCCCACCCAAGAAATTTGATGATTTAATCCGTATCTAAGTTATGTCATTTCTTGCATACATGGATTAGCAATTTGGTTTAAAATAATGTAAGTTGTGTAGATTTGTTGTACCACCTCATTGAAATGAATTTTATGGTTTTGATGCCTGTTTTACTTTGTCACCGTTGGATTCCCCAGAGATATCTACAGTTGTCAGAGGTACTTGAAAAACTAGGGTAATCAACCCTACCAAACCCTAACCGTTTGGCTCATTCACGTGGAGGTTTGTTGCGGCATTGCTGCTCTACAACCCAGACACAGCTTTCGACCTCTGGTCATGATTTCCATCTTCCTATGGCGTTGGTGAAGGTGAGACTTACAAGATCTTTTTTATTTTTGTTTATGGAACCAACTGTGGTGACTTGCAGTCATATCGATGCTTGTTGGTTTGGTTTTTACATATTCAAAACCTCATTTAAATGTGCAATCTTCCCTTCAAGTGCTAGCTCATTTGTTTCTGGTTCATTTTCAGAGGTTGTCTCGTCTCTTTCTTACGCATCGTTAAATGGGTGACTTTGAGGTTTCCTCTGTGCTATGCCTCCTCCATCATTTTACCGATCAGAATTCCTGTTGTGAATCGTAAGTTTTCAACGTTATTTCCTTTTTTATGTTTTTAGCTTATACTTCTTCCTAATGTTGGGGTTTCAAAACTGTTCCTTTCTCCTGTCTACTCTGCAGAGAACCCTCATTTCGCTCGGAGTATGCTTTACCCAGGTACATCAAGCCCTTCGCTTTCAGTTCCATAGTTGCTCACTTATTTTGTATTTATGCAACCCTTCGACTGTGAGACATAACTCTCCTTTGAAACTGTGTCTGTGCAGGCACAGGCTTCAAATGGTTTCGGTGTTGGTTCAAATCTCTGTCTCCACCCTGTATCAAAGATAAGGGTCTCACCCACATTTGTGTCTCATGTCACATGTACTAGGTAGCCACCAAAACTTCTCTAAAGATAGAGTGACGACATGTGTTTTGTTAGTCATTACATTTTAAGTGCAGACATGTTTAATCCTGTTGGGGTTTTAAGAGGCTTCTCATGTAATGTTTGATTAAGGGTTCATGGGCCCGAACCGAGGCTACTTCTCTTATGGCAAGAACTTTATTTTAAGTTTAAGTCTTGATTTTTGACTTGGTTAGGTGGAAGAGGAATTCCCGATAATTGTGCTCTTGACAGCCTAGCTATATTTTTTGGGTTTCTATTTATTTTTTAAGCTATCATCTGTAAGGTCCCACTGAACATTTGTGCCTCTTCTATAGTGTTTAAATATACGATAAATGTTGTAATCTATGTTCTCTATTAATTGTTATGAAATGTTACTTCGAGTTGTTATGCGTTATATTTATGAAAGCATCTAGATTATCAGCTCTTCGATTTTGTTATCTTTTTCCACAATATGATTACAGTTATGCTTATTCTTTATTGCAAATAATAACAAGATAAGGGTTGACCAGATTGACCAAAATATTGTCTGTATATAGCCTATTTTGTTAGGGAAAAATCAACTTGTATTTCAGAGATTTTTCCACTCTGGTACTTGGTTAAATATTTCTCATACTACCCTTTACAGGTTCTTGATTCATGCTATTTATGTATTATTTTATGGCTTGTCTATCACTTGGAGACTTTTCTCTCTGGATATTGTTCTTCATCATTTCGTTTTTAGCTATTTGTTCTACTTTATAAAGAAAATTAGACTACATAAATAGAATAAGTTGTCCTTCCACGCATATCCATCTCTGCACATCAATCATTGAATTAAGGTAGTTTTACTACATAGAAATGCTTATATTTCAGGATAACTAGTATCTGAATGTCAGACAATATTCTTTATTTTAGGAATAATAACATTTATTCAACAGATTTGAAACGTTACAGTAAACAAGGATTTTCAGATAAACATTAATCTCAGCCAAGGTATTCAAATTAATAATTTCATAAAATACCCTAGGATAACGATACCAGCATGCCCTTCTATAAAACTTAGAAAAAATCAGTAGATTTACTTATCTAAAATTGGCTGATGTTGTCCTCCCTATCGTGCATGAGGAAATTACGTCCTCACCACCCCCCCCCCCACCCCTTGGGATTCCAGTCCAATCTACTTTCCGGAAGAATTCAGGATTGCTAAGAGTATTTCCACTGGTCTCCACCATCTCGGGAAATTCACGCTCTCTCCTATTTTCCTTCTCTTAGCCTCCAACAGATCAGAAACCCTCTTCCTCACAAGGATGTTGTTTTATCCATAGAAGAAGAGTAACTAACTGAACTGTTTCTGTTTAAACACTTCTCAGTTGTAATATTTTTTACCATCAATATTTTGATAAATTTATTAATCTTGTTTTAATAGTGACCTTTAATTTACTTTTAATATCACTCCATTTTATTATTTATATTTAATTTTTAGTATCTTTTTAAATTAAAATTTTAATTTATTTACATTTGATTTATCTAAAAAAAAATTAATTATTAATAATTATAATGGGTAAATAATTTTGTTTGTTATTATTTATATATTTTATGATTTATAATATAATTTATTAATCTTAAAATTATATAACTAAATTTATGTAATATTTTATAATTATATATTAATTTTACTCATATATTTCATTTATGAACATCGGTTGGTTCTTATTTGAAGAAATTGACGGAATTATTTTAAATTGTTCTTTCATAACCCTTTATAATACAAATTTTTTACAATATTTTATAATATCATATTAATTTAATATATTTCTTTTATGAATATTAGTTGTATTATGGAAATTTATGGAAAAAATATAATTTGAAGAGTGGTATATAATGTTGATATGTATAATTTGATTTATAGTTATAAATTAATAACAATAGGTTTATAATTTGAGAGATATATAATATCAAAAAGTGTTGTTTATTGATACAACAGAATAGTTTTTATTGCAGTTATTGGTTTGAATTTGGTAATTTGTTTTTTCAAAAAATTAGATAGTTGGAGTGTTTGAATTGCATTTTTGAAGATGGAAATCGATTCAGCACCATTAAAAACTCTTGTGGCACCCAAAATACTAAAGTTTAATGATTGTAAACCAGATTTTCAAAAAAATTTACCGAATTTTTTCATAATTTTACTAATATTTCTAAACTATTCTGTAAGTGTTTTAGACTACGACATATCAAAACAGTTTTACATACCATCGTTTTGTCGGTCACTCCTACATTTCTTCTCTAATTTTTTATTTTTATATAATTAAAATTTCAAACAGTTGATAATGTACATAAGAATTGAAGACATTTGTTATCATTATATAATTAAAATTTCTGACAGTTACATATGGATTGAAGTAGTTTAGATATCTGTACCGATTAACATTATATTCCTAGGATGTAATTGTTTATGATTGTACCCAAACTACTCTAACTATCATCCGCGATCAGTAAGTCTGACTTGATGCGGAATTGACGGAGGTCTTTAACTTGGTTTCCGTGCTTTAACGGTGTTCGGTTTAATAAATCTAGTCAAAAAAGCTTTGGATACAGAGGATGAGAAGCTGGAAGTCACCTTTATATGCTTTGGAAGTTCTAAATATATAACTTCCATAAACCGAATCAATAACTGAATGATCATCGCTGCGTATAGGCGCCCGAAATATAGGCCGAAAAATAAAACCAAGTTGTTAACTAAATAGAAGACCTATATAAGCAAAATAGCAGTAAAGAAGCCAAATAAAATATAATAAAAAGGCAAAATAAAATGCAGTAAAAATCAGAAACAAAATAGTAGCAAAGAAGCAAAATAAAATATAATAAAAATTTGAAACAAACAAAACGACTCGGTATCGTTTTTGACCTGCATGAGTTCCATTGGCTCATCCTAATTTAATTAGTACTCCCAAAATATACCTATTACCCATTCTAATTAAAAACTAAAAGCTCCAACGAAAATAACGATTAATATCATTATGATTATTTAGTGTATGTATTCTGGTTATTTGGTATGTATTAGTGAGAGGTGCTTTTACAACTATAGTATATATGCGTGATGTGTGATTTCCTCTTCAACGTAACGTTACGTGGATTGGAGTTGAATATTTTTAAAACATAATTTAGATAAAAAAAACAATATATTTTATAATAAAAATATAATTTATTATTTTATTTAATTAAAAATATTATAAAATATTAATAATATTATTATCATATAGTGGTTATTGTATATTTATTACTTATTTCGATCAAATTAAAATTTAAAAAAAAATTAATAATTTTTTATTATTTATAGTATCATTGTGTTGAGAGGTACATTTATAATTTAGTATATATAAGGGAAATGTGTCATTTCATCCATGTTCAACCTGCAATTGACATGTATTATTATTATTTTTTTGTTACTCAAAATACTTTCATTAGATTTTCTACAAAGCATCTCAACAATCTCCTCTCTCTCATTTGGACCAGACTTGTTGAGATTAAGGACTCAAAAATATCATAGTAGAAACTTTACATACATTATTTCGGGAGGCAGTGGAACTATAGCATACTAGGAGTAAACAAAAAGGAGACCATAACTAACAATAGGAGTTGCAAAATAACCAACATGATCATGCATATATGGAAATCAATGTATTCCATCTGTGCTTCCAAGATGTGAAGGTGGTGATTTGTGCGATGATGGTTGCGACGAAGGCTATCAAACTACTTCAGAATTTCATTTTGACTATATTGGATATCATTGAGATATGCCTTAATTTCCTTGCGATATCCATACTTGTGGTCCCTGAGAATGTCCATATTGATTTGAATATTCTGAATCTGCTCTGCACTGGACTCCACGGTAGCAAGAGTGAGTATATTACTTGGAGAGTGAGTTGGAGAGATAGATGCAGCATGCTCGGTTTCTCAACTGATCGAGTTGGTGGAGGACGAATTATGGGCATGCATGGGATGTCCTACATGGGCATGATTCCCCCTCCCCCTCGGAAACGGTGACCCCATTGGAGGGGCATATCAAATTTCGTAGAATTTGACTATCAGTTGGGAGGAAAGGCTGACGGAAAACCTTTGCAGAACCTGCAAGAAAAAATGAAATAACGAAGACCAAGAAATTGTTATCCTGAATGGGTGCACACAAGAACCCTAAAATTGTGAGTTGTGAAATAGGAAGGGAAAGCGTCTGCCCAGACTATAGAATTCTACTAGGTAAACACCACACACCAACCAATTAATCCACTAACACATACGGCGTGGCTCCAATTGCACAAAGGGATAAATTTAGTAACAATAACCTGGAATGGGAATCCAGACCATCAAAAAAACTGACCAAAGACTAGTGTAGCACCCCCACACCAGTAAAACCAACATGGAGTTATTGACAAGCAGCCGACAACGGAGTGGCCATAAACAAACAAAGAAAAGCCCTCCAACTACAAGGACACGGAGAAGAAATTATAAACGTAGAGACCTACCCGACACAATAGAAGGAAGTTCCAAGAGCTTATGTTTGCTTATTGAGGGCCTGTGGTCGGCTATGGGATGGAGATGACACAATGCCCCGTCTTCTTGGGTTCCCGAGTCCTAGGGACATGCGAGAAGGATGAACACAACCCAGACCAAAATATCACTATCTTCAAATTCACCCCTCAACCAAGGTTGAGAGCCTAGTGAGCCACCATGGAACGAGACATGCACACCTCTATTCTCCTCCCGACCCAAATTCAATGCCCAAACTTCCAGAGTGGAGCCAAACACTCACCAACTCTTGAATTTAACAACTGAATGTGCGAGATAGATCATCACACTCAGGAATTGAATGTAAGGATGGTGCATAAGTGAGGATTTAATTATTGCGTCGAGGAGGGGAAAGACCCAGTGGCCTCACATGTGAGAGGTGTACACTTTCTTGGTCACCCCCATCAATGGGTAGTTGACATATAGACTTAAAAAAAGGTACTTTAAATAAAAAATAATATCTTTTATAATAAAAACATAAATAATTACTAGATTTAATTAAAAACATTTTAAAGTATTAATAATTCCACTGTCATAGTGTTCAATTAGTTGGTTATTTACGTTAAATTCCAATATGAAAAGATGTAAAAATATTTTACTTTCACTTTGAGAGTTATAAATAAAATATTTAAATATCTATGTTAAAAATATAAATTTATATCAATTTTACAACCATAAAGTAATTAAAAGTGAAACCTTCTATTTCTCTTATAAATATTTCAATATAAAACTTAAATACACTATTTGAATATTCATATTAACTAACGTGTTATATATATATATATATATATATATATATATATATATATATATAAATAAAGTCATATGCAGTTGGGAATTATGAGGAGTATAAATAGACACCTAAAGTTTATATGTACTTGGCAATTATGAGGAGTATAAATAGGCAGCTAAAGTTTATAAAGGTAGCTATTCGAATCAACTCCATATTACTCTAGAAGAATAAGAATTTCTCATTCCTTCTAAATACAATATAAGACAGATAATATTTATGTTAATATTGAACTTATTGGAATGTTGAAAAGAAATAACTAAAAAAAATAGTTTAATTGAGAAATGTATAATTCATTTAGACTTTTAATATAAAATATTAGTAAATAAACAAATATATAAATATATATAGGTGAGAATTATAAATAAATTGAAATACAAATGAATAGTTGTATGCACCAAACGCTTTCACTATAAGCCGCAGCAGCAGTTTGGTAGTTCAGTGACGTCCGAAGTTCCTCCAAACACTTCAGCGAAACGATACCTCCATGCACTCACAACTTAAATATTGCATGCTTCTGTATCCGACGAAGTGCTTGAAGGAACTCCCGGCGTCGAGAACCAGCTGTGGGCGATAATAGTGACGGTCTGTAGTTGCGGCCATGATCGATGCGTAACATGCGGTATGATCACCTTCTTAAATACTATTCACTCTAGGATGGTTAACAGCCATTATTTCGTCGAAATTGAAAACAAGACATATGTACATTCATTGCACTTGGACCAAAAAAAACTATTTCCCAGCTCCATTCAATGAATGAACTTCACAAAATGTCAATCAATCAATCATATTCTCTATAGTTTAACTTGTTTGATTTTAATATTCTTCTTTGCTGTAACGTTCTTTTTGTATTTCTGTGTAGACCACCCAACCATTCATTCGTGTAGGGAGGGCCAAGGTCCGAGCCCCTCATTGGTAAGGTTCCAGCTATGCAGAAAAGCGGTGCTGCTAAAAGCCTACACGAATATTCGTGTTCGTCTCTATGATGAACATCATGCTATCAATATGTCGTAGTTGAATCTAACATTATAAGCAAAACCTTAGAAATATAATGGAAAAGATCCATATTTTATTTTCCGCGGACGATTATATATATTTGTTTTATAAATTTTGGTCAGGATTTTACAAATATTTGTTTTATAAATTTTGATTAGGATTTTACAAAAATATATCTTGAAAATATGAAGGTGTTGAGAAAGTTTTCATTGTGACTAGTGTAAAGGTATGAAGAAAACTTTCAGTATCTTTCTTTCTCACTTTTCTAGTCTTACATTTTTACGCTACACACTCCACACAATGTAATCTTTTTCAGCAAAGTCAAATTGATATATTAATTTTGTAAAACTTAAATTTTAGATATGCACTTATTTGTTTGAGATATAATATTGTTAATTGTTTTTCTTGCTTCCATTTAATCCAAATTTTTAATTTCGGTTTTAGATAATATGCGGAAAATTTCTCTATATCTTCAGCAATTTGGAGTAGCTACTATAATAAAATCAAAATGTGCGCATCTCACGGTTTAGCAGTCAATGAATAGAATGATTATTCATATTTTGACAATGACTATTCCATACATTGTCAGGTTTTCATAATGTCTTATAAAACAAAAGAGGACTATGATTATTTTTTTACAATTATGCTAATGCGATATTTAAGGTTGGGAAGCCCAATTTACCATCCATATTTACTCATAATGAATTCATTGAAGCTTAATCTTCTCGATTCAATCTCAAGCTATCACTACGCCAAAGGCTTTTCCCACTCCTTCCTAGATGTCTTCCATTATTCGATGCAAGAGATCATCATATTTCGCTGAGGAGATGATTGCTTAAATAAGCATCCAAGAATTTCCCAATGGACATTATAGTTGTTAAGCATCTCTATTTTCTTAAATTCACTAAGGAATTTTCACACCTCCTCGCTCTTACACTTTATGTATTTGGAAAATGTTTGGATGATAGTATATTATTTGTCATGGAATCTTTCATTTTGATATGAGGAAGCTTTCATGGTGTAAAGTGGGAAAGTGCTACTTGCAAAAATAAATGCAGAAATAATATGCTTTAAAATAAAGAAAAAACACAAACCCCACACTATCTTAATCATGCTAGGATATAAATAACTATCAAAATAAGAAGGTACTATGTTGCCATGTATCCATCGCTCTTGTTTTTTATCGTCCTCTTCATGTAAGTAATAATTGAACCTACTATATTTCCCTCTATTTTTTCTCACTTAAATATTATAATAAAAAACATTTTAAATATTTTGAAAAATGTAAATGGCCTACTCTTTTTCGAATTTGTTTCGAAAAAGTTGTTTTTTTCTTATTTGTTTCGAAAAAAATGTTTTTCTGTTTTTCACATCCCATTGGTTTTTCAAAATGAATCTTTCTAATTTGTTCTCTATTAACATGATATACTCAACAATATAAAATAATAACGTATATATTGTGCTATGGTCTAACATAAACCGTTCAGCTTGTCATATTGATTGGATAAAGTCTTTGAAAATTTTCATGTAGCTATCCAAGCTGAACATCCAATAACACGAAACAACCTTAGCTAATGAGACCTGACCTTCTAAGTAAATTATAAAATGGATGTGCATATCCATAAAATAAATGGATAAGTACTTCCAAACATACAAACGTTCTCAATTATCTCTTGATGCCCCAATGTGGATATGGCTCAATGTAGTCCAAGTTACAAATATAGATATTTTATACATGGAGCATCACAAGGCTTGGTGAAAATAATGATTGTCACAATGAGAAACAACTAAAGGATAATAAAACCATGAAATCCACACACAAAATTTGATAGCTTTAAAAATATCAACGCAACAGAGACTACACCCTCGTTTACAAAAAAGATCATGTAATTGGCATACATGGCCTCAAATGGTTCAAATCATAATGTGGTTTCAAAACTTTGATCATTTTTTTTTATCATGAAGTAACTTTGTATAATCGATTCAAAACAAATGTACCTACACACCCAATATATATCCCTCTACATATTAAATTCATATTTACTCAAAAACCATGGTACATCATATTATTTAAAATATTAGGATGGGTTGGCTTTCCTCTTTTCCATAGTTTCTATATATAATAATGTTGAATCATTTTGACTCGAGGTTCTTTATGAAGGAGATGAAACATTTTTTTATATATTGATAAGATGTAGTATTGAGGTAATTTATTAATTTTCTTAATATTGAAAGCTAGAAAAAGAATATTCTCTTTTACATTTCAATATATATTTTTAAATATTGGATATTAAATTAATATAATTAAAGATATGTTCTTTAGTTTAATTGAACAATTATGTAACTCTTTCCTTCTTATCTATATGATATGACTTAAGCGAATCTTTGGATATCATTATTTCATGTTCTTAAATTTTCTTTGGTTTAACATTAAAGTTAAATATTTCTCATCTATAATAATGCGATTTTGGAGGGATAAAAATACATTTACTTTTGTAGGTTATTTGACAATTTAATCTTTATGGAAGTTCAATAACACTCACATCGATGATAAGTTTTTATTGAAACATTTGAAATTATTTCTATATGGAACACGACATTTCAAAGGAAAAAAATATCTCTATATAACTTACGTCAACTAACATTTTAGAGATAAGAAAATAGATCATCATTTGTGTCATAGGAAAATCCTGATCATGTATAATGTGTTTGGTGTACTAACATCTTCCATTTATAGTGAAATAACTCTACACTATGATGTATCGTGATGCATCATATATCTATATACTTATCCATAATTTCTTAAAATAATTAGCCGCTAGTGAGAGATTGATATTGATTATCTTCACTTGTCTTCTACCGTGAGTAAGAAGAGTAAACAAAATATGTCCATTTTCAACAATTAATAATATGGTGATAATGTTGCTGATCTTTACCAGTAGTCAAATATGATAGTTGGTATTTTAAAGGGAATATTGATTAAATATATTCATATCTATGCTGATAAAAATATTTTTACTCTATCCTAAAAAAATTGAGCCATGTGTCTTATACAAAATTTATGATTATTGAAGTATATAGAATCCAAAGTATCCTTGCTCAGAAATATGTGAGAAACACTAATGTTGTAAAATTACCATTTATTTGTGATGCCAAAAAATTGATTCCTTAAGATTATAGCAAGGTTCTTAATATTTTATGAAAAATACCTTCTACATTATCCTTGTTTTTTTATCTATGGTAGTTTCATGCCCACATTTTTGAAATATATCATTGCATATTCATTTGGATCTATATACAATATATTTTTTTGAGAAAAGTATGTTATGATATATACTTAACATCCATCCCTTTGACTGTTTCATAAGCCCCTGTTTATAGCTATTAGGAAATACATTATCAAATGGAAAAAAACTTACCCTCTAGTAACAAAAATTTTGTAGGAAATACAAATTTGTGTTATCGTCATTAATTATGTGAGAATATTTTATAAAACATATGACTATTAATGATCATTTACATTAGTAGAAACAAGAACCATGCTTCGAAAATAAACTACACTGATGTCACATTCTAAAATAACATTTATCTCTCTAGTTTGGTATGTAGAAATTATACAACATGCATGTATATCTTGGAATCACCCGATATAACAATGTAATAAAGTTAAATACTGAAAAAATTCTACAAATATTTTGTGGAATTACAAACACAATTCCTAATCACATGAACATGAAGATCAATCACACATAACACAGATAATTTCCCGAGGAAAGCTTACATCTAAAAAACCCCACTATATTATATTGTATATTAAGCATGGATCAGGAAATAGTTACATACAAAAATATTCTCACAAGAACCCTCCATTACTCAGCAAATTTTCTCACACTGTCATATGCAAAACTGACCAACACATAGCCAATTCTGAGCCTCGAGACAAGCTGTCATGCTTGCGTAACCGCTGATGGTAAAGATCCCTAAAAGATAGGAATTCTTGCATGCCTTGACTGTGCAAGTATCATCGGCACTCCAATGGGTGTTTGGTTGCATTTATGCAAGAAAATAATCATACAACTCATAGTCAACTTCCATTTCACCTAGAACTCAACTGGGTCTCCACTGGATCTGACATGCATGAAGCCAATAATAGTAAACCTTGAGTTGCATGTGAGATCACTGATTGTGAAATAATTAATATTTAATTCACTGAATCTCTCACTAGTGTATCTGCAGTTGCAACTAGCACAACTAATTTTTACTCACTTAACTGAGTTAAATTGATTTACAACTTGCACCAACTCATGCACCACTGCACTTCGAACTCTCTTACAACTATAATTACTCTGCATGCCTCACCAACAACCTCTTACTCAATTTCCACTAGCTAACTGAATTTATCACTTTCAGTTAACTCATTCAAGTCCACATTGAGAATAGATTACAGTTTAATGTTCATCTTAATTAAGGGATAACCAAAATAGATATGCACCCAAAAATAACACTGTGGGCCCCACCCTATTCTGGGTGCTTAATGCACTAGGCGTGGGTACTAAATCTTCTTGTTGAATCTCAACACTCCCTCTCAACAAGAAACGAATTATCTTTCATCCTGGTCCTGTCTCTATGGTATTTTAATTTTCTCATGGTGAGCGCCTTCATCAAAATATTTGCATCCTGATCTTCCCTACGAATGTACTGAACCAACATGATCCTTCTCTAAACACAATCTCTGAGATGATGGTGCCAAATATTTATATGCTTGGACCTATCATGAAACATATGATTAATTGAGATTTTAATGCAACTTTGGTTATCACAATGAATAACTGTCGGATCCATATGAGAACCAAAAAAACAAACCAATATATTTCCCATTGAGATAACCTTGCATGTAGCCTAACTTGTTACCATGTATTACGCTTCGCTGAACTGAGTGCCACGGATCATTGCTTCCTGATATACCAGGAAATTTTTGTCGATCCAATGCTAAGGGTCCCCCCCTGATGTTTTGTTTGTGTCCGATGGACTTCCAGCCCAATCTACATCCATGAAGCCATGGAGCTTCACTCCATTCGTCCATCTGTACCATAGACCATACTCTGATGTGCCCCTCAGGTATCTCACCACATGCTTCCCTACCTTCCAAAATAACTTGGTAGGCTTAACCATAACTTGAATTAGCTGGTTAACTACATAGAAAATGTCCAGTCTCGTGTTCACTAAATACATTAGGGAACCCACTAGCTTTCGATAGATAATAGCATCCACTACCTCTCGAGAAGTAGCATCCTCTTTCCTTCAATTTCCTAGAAGAAGAGTATCCATGGGTTTGCAGCTCTCCATGTTAAACATACCCAATATCTCCTTTCCATACTTTCCTTGAGACACAAAAATTTCACCATGCCACTGCCATATTTCCAATCCAAGGAAATAATGAAGGAGATCCATGTCCTTCATTTCGAACTCCCTTGCAAGATCCTCCTTTCATGAGTGTATCAGCCTCTCATCACCAGTCAAAATTAGATGATCAACATAAATAACAATGGTCAATATCTTACTAGAGAAAACTTTAAGGATGGAATTTTATCTTAAATTTTAGAAACTTTGACGAACCTTACTAGTCCCTAATATGAAAATTGTAAATTTTGTTGATATTTTTTGTAGAAATATTTAGATTTACAATGATTTTATATTAGTCGATATAATTTTTTGGCGATTTTTAAGGTAAAATAATGGTGTACTATAAAATTTGGGCAAATCATTTTAGAATAAAAATGGGAATTGACAAATCTTTTTTTTTGGAAAAAACAAGAAAAATTAGCCCACCTGCAAATACTAGTCGCTAAATTTCTCCCTGTAGCATACCCTCAACCACAATATGGTACAGGTTTGCATCTACTTCACTTTTAGTGAAGCCCAGTCCCGTGAAATAGCTATCTATCTGAGTGTACCAGGCACGGGGTGCTTGCTTGAGACTATACAGTGCTCTTCTTAGCTTGCACACATGCAAATCACTATTGAAGATTTTGAAACCTTTAGGATTCTCTATTTCGACCTCTTCCTCAAAGATCCCATTGAGAAACATAGTTTTCACATCCATTTGATGAATGCACTAGCCCATCTGCACTGAGATTGGAAGGATGGATCTTATGAAAGAGTACCATGCAACAGGTCTAAAAGTGTCATCATAAGTTATCCCCTCAATGTGTGAGAATCCTTGGGCCAAAAAGCTGGCCTTTTATTTCTACACACTCCCATCACCAGATTTCTTTATGTAGTAGATCCATCTCGACCCAACCACTGATTTTTCGATTGGTCTTGGGACTATCTCCAATGCACTATCCTTGACAATGGAGTCATACTCCTCCACCATTGCATCAATTGAAGTTCGCTGTTGCACTGCTTCCTGAAAGGAATATGGTTCAGTCAAATACATTTTCTCATAAGATCCATGTATCCAGTAAATCAGTGAGGAGATTGTCTCTATCTGTGATGTGAAGTAGAGGCTCCTACATTCTATGCATCATCAAGTATCAGCCTATCAGCTTCTATGGTGCGCCTTCTGCCATTTCTGATGGATGGTTGTCCATGAGTGTTTTCTTATACTCCATAAACCTCCTGATATGGCTAGTGAACATCTGAAGACTCATCCTTGGGAACCAATAGTTCCTCCTCTGCATGCAAGTCCAGCTCCCTCCCAAGGGATAGTCGCATGGATTTCTCCTCATTAGATTTGATATCCCATCGCACAACAGTGACTCTGATGTTTGGAAAATAAACACGATAATTATGGGGTGTTTATGTGTACCTCACAAAAATCCCAACCTTAGCTATTTCTTCCAGCTTCTTCTTAGCGTCCTTGGTCACATGCACATAAAAAAATGAGCCAAAAATATTAAAGTGTGAAACATCAGGTTTCTTACCAATGAAAGCCTCTTTAGGTGTTGTCATGCCAAGTATTCTATGAGGACAAAATTTTTTCACATTTACCACTATATTGCATGCTTCTTCCCACAGATGCCTCTACAGGCCTTAATCATGCAACATCACTTGCCCTGCACCCACAATAGTTCTGTTCTTCCTCTTCATGACCCCATTCTACTGTGGGTTATGAGGTGCTATGAGTTCTCTTCGAATTCCTTCTTTTCTGCAGAAGTTCTTGAATTCATTAGAGATGTATTCTCCACCATTATTGCTCCCAAGAGCCTTCACATGCTTCCCTGACTCTTTCTCCACAAGTGCCTTAAACTCACAAAACTTAGCGAATGTTTGATATTTATTCTTCATGAAGAAGATCAAGAACATACGAGAAAATTCGTCAACAAAGACTACATAGTACTTATGTTTTACGGTTGAATAAACCGAGAAAGGACCACACACATGTGTGTGAACTCTCTCAAGGATACCCAAAGCTCAGTTTTTCTTCTCATGATAGGTTTCCTTTACATATTTTTCCATAGTACATCCCTTGCATGTGTCTGACTACACAAGTTTACCCCTAGGAAGAAAAATAAAAATATGTTGCATGACTTTCAAGCCTCCATGGTGAAGATGGCCCAATCATCTGTGCCATAATTCGCCCTCATTCCTGCTCACCACCTGATCTGCCTTGCCCATCATTCCTAAGCAGCCATATACCTCTAGCTTGTAGAGATTCTTAGCTCAAATCCATTTCCTATTGGCTTGACCCATTGTTTTATTTCACAGTAAAGCCTTTCCATCACTAAAAACGTCATGGCCTCTAAGCTCCAACATTGCGACTGAGACCAATTTTTCTTCAGACCTAGTACATGCGTCACATATTTTAATTGAAATGGTTTACCTGACTCCCTCTAAAAGGTAATGGTACCAATCCCGGTAGCACTGTACCATCCGTCGTCACCCAGCTCAATATGCATATGGAGATATTTCTCCTTAAAGCCACTGAAAAGTTCCTTATCTCCCGTCATGTGAAAGGAAGTGCCACTATCCAAATACCACACAGATCCCATTGTGCCTGACACCATGCATGTGGTTAATGAGAAGTGAAGCTCAAATTTCAAGGCAATGGCCTCATCAGCTTTAGATCCTCTAGCCTTCTTGTTATTCTTCCTTTTCGGACAGTTAGTAGAAAAATTCCCATGCTCGTGAAAGTAAAAAAACTTCACCTAATACATGTCTTGATTCTTGTCATTCTTGGACCCATATTTAGAAAGGAATTTCTTCCCCTTCCCCTTCTTTCCCTTGGTCGCCAAAGAACAATACTCTTGATCAAGGTGGCTCGAACAGGTCAAGGTACAAGTGGCTTGAGTACAAAGGATCAAAAACAAAAGTGTCTTGAATGTGTCAGACTTAATGTCAAATTGTAGATCTTGTATTTCTGATTCCAATGGTGCCAAAAACACTAAATTCCAAGTCTGTATGAAGGAGTGAGGATTAGTCAAATATTTGGTTTGACTTGGTGACTGGGAAGGCTTAACGAGGCAACAAATTTGTTGAAACCCGACCACTAGATTCCAACCAACTCAGGCCAGATTTCGGGCCAAATTGTGGGATGAATAGTTTGACTCCATCGGTCAAAATCCAGAAAAATTCGAAAAGACCAGTTTTTTTTAAAAAAATCTAAAAAAATATTAAAAAAGTGGTAGGGCAGGCCATGACCCCTGGCCTACCCCAATGGTCATAAAAAAATGTTATTTTAATGGGGGTCGATAGTGGTTGTGACCCCACCGTCGACCACCCGACCGCATACAATGGAAACCATACATATTGTGGGGGCGCATGTTACTAACCCCACTTCCCACCATCCCATTAGGAGTTGTCTACCTAACTAACAGAATAGCCTAGACAACAGTTTTTTTCCGGAATCCGGTAAAAAAAAATTCAAAAAATCAGGTAGTTGGAGTGTTTGAATTGCATTTTTCATAGTGGAAATGGATTCAACACTCTCAAAAACCCTTAGGCCACCCAAAATAATGAATTTTAACAACTGTAAACGAGATTCTGATAAGTTCTCGCACCATCAAAACCATAATTAGAAATATATTAAACATTATATATTGATATTAGTAAAGGAAACACATTTAATATGTTTTAGAATTTGACCAAACGATTATTAGAAGAATGATATTTTCCTCTAGTAGGGAGGAAAATAAATATTTTATTTATCTATTTATTTTCTAAGGTTTACTACACTAAACATCAATACTAGCTACTGCCACAGAAAACCCACCCATCTCTAAGTGAGTCTTTTAACTTTTATCCAGAAATTAATTTCGAGGAGTGATCATGTTAATCTGCATGGGAATAGATCTCGAGTGGGGAGGATAAGAGTGACTCCTCCCTACCATCCAAGGTACACTAACTTGACAAGAAACTAACTAATTTATAAAAAATAATCTCAAGTTATGTAGGAGATTTACTTTGATATATTGATAAGTAAAAATAAAAATAAACAATCATTGTTCTTTTTCGTATGCCCTAAGGGAACATTTAGTGGTAGTGACAATGCAAGTTACATTTCGTGAGCTCTTGTTGGTCTACAAACATTTGATGAGATATTAGCGGTCTATGAATGTTATACTATATTCGTAAATCACCATGAACAATAAAATTACATATTTCATGAATTAAAACAAATATTTTACTCATTACAATTCTCATATAATGAAAAATTAAAACATATACCTATATATGGATCCTAGAATGTTTCCATGACTATATGGTTGACCATTGATATATAGTTGATTATTCTTATTAATTTTTTTGGAAGCATAACAATTTATGCACAGAAAATACATGGAAATTTTATATTTTCATTTAACAATATTGATAAGAAAAACAAAAATGGAAAAAAACCATTAACTAGTAAATATGAAAACACACATTGAAGGGATACACAATGAAAAATTTGCAACATCTATTTTCGATTGAAAAGCCATATTAACTTGAACTTGATAAATCATAACTGATTTAACTATAAACATATGCTTAAGAATAAAGCATACAGAGATAGAGAAAGAAAAATATGGATGTGTTCCTATATGCATTTTCTATATGCCGTATATGTCGTATTCGATCCTTAATGGTAGAGAAGTATCAAACAATATTATTTGTATAATTAATATTTAACACATTTTATCAATATCCCATGTCAAAGTTTCACGTTTAATATTTTACATTTTGAACAACGACATAATATAGGGTCCCAATAAAAGAGGTCTAGTTTTTGGTAAAGTACCAGTGCAACAAGATGGTTTCAAAAAAATTGCATGTTACAATTAGCAAGAAAAGTTCATCATCTCTTTATACCATGCCCCATCGGTGCTAGAGACTATCTTATTACTAGAATATGAAATTCATATTAATGAAAGTTTTTTTTAGTCTCTCCAAATTTTATCCAATGTTTCACCATGTTATTTTTCATCTACTATCTACTTGGATAATTTCATCCTAGTAATGTCAACAATATTTTCTAGTTAGTGAAATATCACAGGAATCAAAACATCACCTTAATTCAACATCATCCAAAATTGAATATTTAAATACATATATAAATTTAGGTTAAATTAATTCAAAAACCCAAAATATAAATACTAGCTTAGATCCATTTTAACTCTGAATCTATCAAGCATCGAGAGGGATCAAATTGCTCGAGGTTCAAACCCTTGTTTTTAGTGCAAAAATATAGGAAAGGTTTTCACCTCAAGATATTTGATCCCCTACCCTTGATAGATATGGATTTAAGACAGATCTAGGATGGTTTCAGTCATATGCGACCAAGGAAAATCTATTGAACATATGATTAATTTTATCAATAATGTGTAAATACATCTAATATTGATATAAGCATTTTAAATATGCTTTATATGTTTCATATTTATATCTGGTCATTTTAATTTTAAATTTTCTTCCTTACATTAGTTTGTTGAGATGATAAATATTGTAAAATAACTTTAATGATGAAATAAATATTTTGAATGCAAGCTGACAATGTAACGGTGTTGAATGATAGAAAATGTGAATAATAAAAATGTAGTAAATTACAAATACCCTTCATTGTGATCATCTCAAACTATTTTCTTCTATTATTCTTATTGTCACCCTTGTTAGTTTTTTCTTCTTTTCATAGCGATTGTATGAAAAGGACAGTTGAAGTCGTAAACCATTTAAATTTTTAGCTTGAGTTGTTGTAGTAAACATCATTCCTTGTCTCTCTTGCTCTCCAATATTAATATGCTTAATTACTATAACACAAAAAATAATGTACATTATCAATAATTTCTTGTGTTTACACTGAAATCAATGCACACTAGTAGTCCAATAACCTTAAAATTAATGTATGATCATAAATCCAATTGCATAAAATCAGAAATCAACATATACACTGAAATCAATGCATCTAATGCAAGAAATGAAATAAGATTAGAAAACAACATCTACACTGAAATCAATGCATGTAAGGAAAATACTCAAACATAATTAGAAACCAACATCTACACTCAAATCAATGTAACTAGTGCAACTAAGAAAATAGGATTAGAAACCAACATCTACACTGAAATCAATGCATCTAGTGCAAGTAAGGAAATAGTATTAGAAACCAACATCTACACTGAAATCAATGCATCTAGTGAAAACAATCGAATAGGATTAGAAATCACCATCTACACTGAAATTAATGCATTTACTGAAAACAATCAAATAGGATTAGAAATAACCTACATCAAAATCAATGTATCTAGTGCAAGAAATCAAATGTAATTAGAAATCGACATCTACATTGAAATTAATGAATCTAGCGCAAGAAATCAAATAAGATTAGAAATAACCATCTACGCTGAAATCAATGCATTTAGTGCAAGAAATTAAATGAGATGAGAAATCATCTACATTGAAATAAATGCATCTACTTCAAGTAATTAAATATTATTTCAGATCAACATTTGCGCTAAAATAAAAGCATATAGTGAAAGCAATCAATTAGGATTAGAAACCAAAATCGACATTGAAATCAATGAATCTAGTGCAAGAAATATTATTCCCTCTCTCCCTCCTCCAAATATATGTATATCTCCCTCCATATTTCCTTATTTGTCTCTTTATCTCAACCCAGAAAACACACGTGCTCTTTCACTCCATATCCTATCCATCTCTCTGTTCTTCCATCCCTATCTCCATATCTCTCTTATTTCTCCTTACCTTCCACCTATATCACTATCTCCATTTCTCTCTCTATATCAAACCCAAAACATACACTCTCTTTATCTAATCTATCTATCTATCTCTACCTCCTCCTCTCCCTCCGCCTCTCTCTCTCTCTCTCCATCTTCCTTATCACTCCCTCTCTCTCTCTCTCCACCTTTCTCTCTCTACGTCTTTCTTATTAAATCCCTCTATCACACCCTCCATATCCATTTCTCTCTCCCTATCTCTCTCCACTCTCTCACATCTTATCTCTCTTTCTCTCCACCTTCCAAATCTATTACTATATGCCCATATCTCTCCTTATCTCCCCCCTTATCTCCATCTATGCTTCTTTTTCTCTTAGTCTCACACTCAAAGATAAACACTCTCTCTCTATCTTACACTTATCGCTCCCCCTCTCTCTCCATGTATTTATTTTTTCCTTCCTATCTCCCCTTGCAACTCCATCTCTCTATCCCTCCCTCTCTCCTCCTCTCTCTCCAGTCCTCTCTCTTTTCCTTCCTCTCTCTCACTTCCTCTCCTATCTTCTTTTCTATTTCCCCATCACTCTCTTCTTCTCTCTCAATTCATCTCTCTCATCCTCCCTCTCTCTCCCTTTCACTCTTCCCTCCCTCTATCTCCCCCCTCCATCTCTATCTCTCTCTAATCCCCCCTCTTCCTCAATCGCTCTATCTCTCTCTCCAACATTAATACTATATCCCTCCCTTTATCCTCCCCCCTCGTTCTCTCCCCACTTGTCTCCATATCTCCTTCTATGTCTCTTTATCACACCCCTAAACTTTCACACTCTCTCTCCGCTTCTCACTCTCGATGTCTTTCTTCTTCCCTCCTTCTGTCCCCCTCCAACTCCATCTCTCTATCTCTCCCTCTCTCCTTCTTATCTCATTCTTTCTCTCTCCCCCTTTCTCTTTTATCTCCCTCTCTCTTCCTTCTTCTTTGTCTCTCCCTCTCTCTACCCTCCAATCCTCTCTCCTTCTCCCTCCTTCTCTCCTTCTCTCTCTCCCACATCCATTGTTATCTCTCCCTCTCCCTCTGTTACCCTTCTCTAACTCTCTCACTCTTCTCCCTCTCCCTCTCTTCATTCCTCCTTTCTCCTTTCCATTATTTTATCTTCATATCTCTCTTGTCACTCCCTCTATTTATCCTCTTCTATCATATATCTTTAGTGTTCCCTCCCATATATATATATATCTATAGTTAATATATATATCATGATATATTAATATATATTATAATATAACAAATTTAAGATTGTATTAATCCAAATTTATTAAATTTAATAATATTAATATGATAATATATTAATATTAGTGTTAATAATGTTTCTTTTCATGTTATTAACAGTAATTTGGTCCATGGTATTTGGCCCATAGACTTGGAATATAATTAGATGTTGAATTTTAATCCTTTTTGATATATTTTTATATATTTAACTTACCTCTTTATACTTATTTTATAATTATTTATTTACCATACTTCTTTTATAAATATGGTATTTGGCCCATGGTATTAGACACATAGTATTCACCTCAATAAAACCTCTTTTTGTAGTTTTTGTAAATATAAAGAGGTTTATGGAGTAAATATAAAAAGTGGTTTTACTTATTTACCATACCTGTATACTATTTATATTTTTATTTATTTACCATACTTCTAGAGTAAGGATAAAAATAGGTTTTATTTATTTACCATATTTCTTTTTTACCATTCATAAACCTTTTCATATTTTAAATTTATATTGTTTGATTTTTTTTAAATGAGATTTTAATTGTTTATTTATATAGTTATGAAGTTATTTTTTAAGGAGACATTATTTATATTTATATATTTTATTTATTTATTTATCTTTTTATTTTAGCTGACATTAATGAAATTTATTAAGATAGAAAAATTTACAAATTTCCCCTGCTAAAGTGTAAAATAAATCTCTCAAAATATCAATATGAACTTATGAGAAACTAGAAAAAAAAGGTTTATTGAAACCCATAAAAAACAATATAGAATAACCATCTAAATGACCAACAGTAATATGTTATCAAATTCCCCCTCCAATTTAAGCCCAAAAATAAAAATAAAAACACAATCAATATTCCTAATCAATATGTGTGCGTATTCTTAAAGAAATTTTGAAAAACATGTAATATTCTAAAACAAAATATTGAATTTTGAGGATTCTTTAAGAAAGCCCTCCATCTATTTTTTTATTAGAGCAATCAAAAGTTCGATATACTAGACACATCAATATGCTAACGTTTTGGATTCATTGAGCTAAATACATATTCAAGACTTTATTATTATAATGTTGTGTTAGGTCAATGTGGCATAAAAGTGCTCTTAAGTATCATGAGCAATTTCCCAGGTCTGAATATTTATTTCTAATTTATATTATTACAATGTATGTTTTGTTATTACAATGTAGGAATGTTGTAAATGTATCATATAAATCCTTTTAAGTATTATTAGCTAAATAATGTTTTTTGGATTACAATTTCTCAATACGATTTTAAGTAAGCTTGTTATTTTTTTTGAATGTATAAATAGATTAAATAATATAAAAAATTACTCGATTATTCAAATCATATAAATTAAGTAATTTAAACTTGAGTTTTAAAAAAATTATGTGGGATTTTGATTAAAATTAACAAAAAAATGGATTAGAAAAAAATGTTTTTCCTATAAACCAATTAAAAATATATAATTTAAATATTAAAAAAAAATCATATAATTGATTTTTTCTATATTTTCAAAAAGCCTTGTTTGGTGAAGCCACAAATACGGCCCGCCAAAAGCTTTGGTAAAAAAAAATCAAAAAATTAGATTGTTGGAAAGGTGAAATGGATTCAACACCATCAAGAACAAGAACCATTAAAACACTCAAAATACTAAATTTTGATAATTGTAACCCATACCTTCAAATATTCCAACCATCTTTATCATAATCTTGTGAAAATATCCATTATTAAACTACACTTTTAAATGTTTTAAACTACACTTCATGCATATTAAATGTTTATCATTCAATTTAATTCAAGTAAAATAAGCTAAACATAAGACATTTAAAAACAAAAATCAGCGTTAAAGAAATAATTATTGCCTCAACGTCCAAATAAAATTAGAAGACGTGGGATTTGGGTCTCGAGGACGTGTCGTTAAAGTGGCCAACCATGAGCTAGTTTCCTTTTCCAGTGGGTTAATCCAACGAAGGTACACGAATATATTACTCAATGTCCATAGGAACTAAAATGAGTTGTTTTTAGCGACTACATGTTTATATAATTAGTCTAGAGAGTAGCCTAACGAGGTTACATTTTTGTTTGTCAAATTGTGGAAAATTTTGTATGATTTAAAAAAAAAAATGGAAATAAAAATTATAGTCGTTGAGTTTCAATATTTTAAATTTTGTGTGTTTACATATTTTTTATGGTGTTAAATTCAATTCTATTCTGGAAAAATTAGAACATTCTCAAAATAAGATTTTTAAGGTAAAAACTAGACTAATTTATCGTAAAAAGTAGTTGTAGCAAAATTGTCCCAGTAGAAAGCCTCGTCAGTTTACTATTTAATCCAAATACCAATATATAATTGGAAATTTCGCCTAAAGATGAAAATATACACAAAAGGAATTGAACATGCCTATGATGTTTCTTAAAAAATGTTGCAGTAAAGGAAAGATAACAACCTAAAGGTTGGAGGATGGAGGGGAGGAAATGTGTTCATGCTTGCAATAGTCTCACACTTATGTTGATGTTTCTCTAATAGATGTTGCTTGAACCACGTGGAAAAATCTTTTTTTCCCATAATTTGACTAAGTCAAAATCTTATATACATATGATATTCAAGGTATAACATGCATGGTAATGAGGAGAAACATTATCAAAGGTCCTCATCGGCACTAGCACATAAAAAATGTAATTGCACAAAGGAAATGACTAAAGTCAGTTTGTGTTGATAATGATATTAAATACAGAGCATATTTCATTGGAGTGACCTTCATATTCTAGAAGGCTGTTTGTTTTATAATTTTAGCCATCTCCTTTTAAAAAATTTAGATTAATTTGGAGAAATTAATTCTAGTTTTAAATTTAAATTTAAATTTTTTCTAGCAAATATTTGTTAAAACTGAAAATTTATGTTGTGTAGTTTACACAATCTAAGTGTCCAAGTAAAATTTTGGGGCATTGTATCCATTTATGCATTCAAAAATACACATTTAAAAATGAAAAGTTACACATTCCATATGCATAAATAGAACCAATATAGATCCACTTTGAAAAGGATTAACCAACTTGAGCGGCATAATTGTTTTCAAGTTTTTCAATCTAAAAAAGGTCCCATAAATTATCTTTAGCCTTGTGGATGTTAAATTTTTTTTCTTTCTTTCTCATATTTCCAAAAGTAATTAAGTTGAGTTTGCCCAGCTCGTGTGGGTCCCACAATAAAAAGTGACAATGTAATTTAACCATATTTAAGAAGCCCTTATGACAAGGATGGTCATTCCTAGACAAAAAAATACCAAATAACATCTCACTTTGAATCGATTTAAGGTGTGACTTTGTCATAATTAGTTAAAACAATTTTGTGTGGGAGTTATCCTAAAAATCCCAAAGCTGGAATTTCTATATGAACTTGAATTTTTTTTTAGATATTTTAGCTTATATATAAAAAAAATTATGTTATGATCTAGATGTAAATTGGTTGAAAAATATCGAACTTAATCCCATTTCATTTTTCAATTAAACATTTTATATTATTCTACATTAAAAAAATACTTTAAAAACCTATAGGAAATCTTTAAAAATACATAATTTAATGTAAATATTATCATACTTGTTAATATGCTAGCATCAATCATAGTGTAATAAACTATGGCTAAAATGAGTTTCTTAAATCAAATATAGTTTAAGTTGTCCATTCCCCACTACATCAAAGGTATCGTAGATTTTGAACATGAATCTCCATAAGCACATCCTAAAAATGAATATATTTAGTTTTATTTATGGTATGTAAATAAATATTCTATTTCGAATTACACTTACCGAAATAAAATTATGTAAGGCCCTTGTACCCTTCCTAGTTCCAATATTGAGATAATTCAATATATTTTAATAAAATAAGAACTTTTTTCTAGCAAAATTTTCTATGACTTTGGTAATTGATCTATTGAGTGATGATTCTTATTTATATTTTATTTCAATGTCATATTATAGTGATGCATATTTATTTATTATTTATTATTGATTTAAAATATGTACTATAATTACAAAAATTAAAGTTACCAGGTTTCTATTAATATAAATATTTAAATATGAAAATTTTAAAAATATTGCTAATTAAACGTGAATTTGATTATGTGGAAACCTTTTATAAATAACTCAAAAACACAACTATATTTAAAAAATAAAATAATTATCCTTGATCTGGGTCTGAGACACTTGGAACCGTGCGTCATGTGAAGAATGGAATTTGGCATAAGGTATGAGCGGAGGAGGGGAGGCATTCAACCCTTCCATCACGTTGTGGTTAATTTCTCTACATTTGAATGTCTGAAAAATCTTCCTTCACCTGCATGAAAAGGAATAATATCATCTTGAGGATCACTGGAATTGACATTATGGTGGTTATGTAGTATGGTGCATGGAGCATTTTAGGTGTTTCTTGGCTCATTGGGGGGTAAACATTTACCTCTGTCTTAATTTCCCAGGGTTGCATACGCATGGTGGTCATATTATGTTTATCGCTCCTCTTGCGGGCTACATAAGGTAACATCTCTTTCCCTATTTCTCTCGGTGAAACTTTCCCTTTCATTCCTTGGCTGGAGGGTGTGTTTTTTGAAGAAATGGTTGGTTCTGGGAGATGATGTTTTGGGGCTACATGCATTATTTATTTGTAATTGCAGGTGGTGGTTCTTCGTTTCTATGTGTAAGGTGTCTGTTTCTTTTATAAGTGGCGCCTGAGCTTCTAGGGTGGTAGTTTTGCTCAAGCGGAGGTTTTAGTGTTGGTGTTGTTTTGTATCTCTAGCGTAGGCATTGCCTATATTTTCCTTCCTGGGGTTGCTGATAAAAAATTTCCCTTCAGTGAAGCCTAGTGTCTTTGGCATCAGGCAAGTTTCTAGGAGTTTGAACTTCTAGTTCTTCTTATGAGCAGTTGGGAGGTGTCGTTTTGACTTCTATGCAATGGGTTCTCTACAAGTTCTAGCCTATATTTGTGATTGTTTCACAATGATTTTGGGTCATGGTAATGGGCGGTGCTGGGTTACCTTGATTTCTCTATATGTCGTGTTGAATGTTTAGTTTCTAGTGGAGGGTGGACGATTCATAGTGTGTTCCACTTTTGGGTGTGTTGTTCTAGGTTTTACTAGGTGGTCCTTGGTGTGGATAGGCCTTATCCTTGGGGGTCTGGGTTCCGACAGGGCCACCATCATGAAGCCAAGTCTACATTCCTTGTTGGACCTTGTTCAGGCGAAGGCGAAAGCGTATCGTCTTTGGGAAGGGTTAATTGTGTCGTATGGAGTGTCGAGCAGTGGTGTGAGAGCAGATGGTGATAGAAGCAGCCAAGGTTTCAGAATTGTGCGAGAATTTTGGGTGTGGTGGTAATGGAGAAAGTGGTGGGAAAAGGTTTTTATTTGGTCCAGTGGTTGGCAAGGGTAGTAGGATCCTAGCTTAGAGAAACTGTGGAGCAGGAAATAGGCATAATGGAACTATTCATGGCCGAGTCTCAAGCACATGGGTGCGGAGAAGAAATATGGGTGGTGTGGGGATAGTGGTATGCACATTTGCTATGTGTGCTTGGGGAACCACGACGCTCTAGGAAATGGTCCAATCTGTCATAAACATGCTCGAATATCATGATAGGGTCTGGAGTGAGAAACATGAAGAAAATATGGTCAAGATGGACCAAATCCATTATTTTCAATTACATGTCCATGAAGGAATTGTGGTTTTCTCGTGTGGGAAGAATCTCTTGACTCAGAAGATTGAAAAATTGGAAGCGTATATTGCTCACTTTGAGAAACATGTCAACTACCTATACCCTCCTCCTCCTCCTCCTCCTCCTCTAGGAACAGGGCTAGATAATCACTTCTGATGACTATTATGGTAACCAGTGTATTATTTTTTGGTATGTAAGTCCTATAAGGTTGTGGATCTCTTCGCCAGAAATTTCGATTTTCGTATGTAGCATGGTAATAACATTGGTGAACAAACTTAGTCAGGGTGGGACCACATGCATTTTTTTTTTCTGAATTTGTCTACTTCTATTATTGATACAAAAAAGTTACAGAAAGGCCCTGGCCTCAAAATATTTTTCCCAGATTTGCAGCATTCTCGCAATTGCAAAACTGATGGTTTTCCAGATGTACTTTAGAAACTGAAACTACACCACTAGTCCAAAACATACAATCAGAGATCTGTCGCCCACACAGGGGAAACTGGCTAATAGACATACTAAAAAGAGTCTGAGTTTGTAAACTGGTAAATAGAAGACACAGAGAATTGAGTCCAATCGAGCGACTGTGAAACAAAAACCTGTGAGTGTAGACGTGTTTAGGAATCATGAGAAGTGGGAGGCGGTTCTTCGACGATGCAGCAGCCATACTCGTATGGGTCTTCTACCTCTGCCTGATGACCTTCATTTCCATTGAAACAACCTCGCTTAGGTTCACTGGGGCCAGCCTCATGGCTCGTGTCTTGAGTTGCACTGCAGTTGGGATCTTTTCCATTCAGGCTAATAGTATGATGAGTGTTGTGCATATCTTTAGTATTCTTCTCCAGCGCCACACCCAGAGTTGCGGCGGCCACATCCGAGGAATCCTCTTGAGGCACAATAGTGACAGTGGTGATTAAAGTGGATTGGCTGCAAGCACAGGGGAAATGGAGCTGACTCATATGAGACTAAACAGTGGTAGGGAGCAGGGTGACTGAGATGTGGGGAGAGCCCATATAAAATTGGGGTTGCCCAGACACATGGCCACGACCACTTCTAGTGACGGGATAATGGCCAGAGAAATATTCCAAGGAATGGGAAGTAGAACCAGAGGTAGAAGTGGAGGGCTGATGAATAACATGCCCGCGAATGATGCCTCTCCAGCTACGCATGCATTGGCGTAACCTCGGCATGATGCAACGAACAGGTAGAGTGGTGCGAGTATCGGAGGTGCGATAGCAGGGGAGGGAAATGAAGATGAGAGCTTCAACCAGTAGGGGAGGGAAATATTGCAGAGCCGAGGCACTGGCGGAGGGTGAATTGAACATTAGCTTGCAAAAGGGGCTCTGAGAGATATGTATTCTAGGCAGCAGATCGATGCAGCATTCCAAAGTGCAGCGTTTCCCGGTGCTAGTCCAAGAGTATGGCTCTACGGCAGCGAAGGAGCAGCTCGAGCTCAAAGGTAGAATAGGAATAAAGCTAGGGGGAGGTGCCATGGTCGTAAAATGAGCGAGCTAGTAAGGAGGAATGAGCTTCACTAAAGCATCATTAAAGGATATCGTAGGGGAGTTAATGTGGGACGTCGTGTGAGGCTGGGTGGCGGTGGTAAATATCCACACGCCAACCACGTACAAATATAGCTAATCACCCGCATCCGAGAGTCGATGATCTTGTTGCACCAGGAGAGTGCAGTCTTGAATAAGTTGAGCATCATCAGAACTGTTCAAAGGGCCAGAGAATAAGGGGAGTTGTTGATTAACTCCTTGATTGCTCAGATGGTCTTCTACCTTGTTAGTAGTGTGCCTGATCTGCTGTAAGGTGATGGTGTGAGGAGCTTGGAGCCAATCTTCAAATTGTTCCAATCTGATGATAAGTCTCCAACTCAAAGCTATCTTTGCCACTGAAGTGCCAAAATGGATTCGAATTGTACCTCTATGAGAATTTGAGAATCCCCTTCAACCTCCAGAGGGGATAAGTTTTCTTTTTATGTAATACAAATTCCATTCCATGAACCTTCAAGATTTACAGCATTGTTGGAGTCTCGTCCAAGAGAGCCAGTATATATGCAAAACAGAGCCCTCAGCATTTCTGAAAATGCCACCCTATCTAGCTAACCCTGGGTTACCCTTAGCCGCTCCATCGAAATTCAATTTGAAAGAATGTATTGTGGGTGGAGACCAGGAGAGGGGAGAATCAGGATGGATGGAGGAGTTAGGCTTGACCTGAGAAGAATCTGTGAGGTTAAGGTTCGAACTGTCCAGAATGAGACATTTAGGAGGGGATGAGAGCATATCAGAGTTTTTCCAGTGCCTTAGAGCAAGATTTTCTTGAATATTTTGTTTGAGATGCAACCACGGGATGTTAGGGGGCGTACTTTAATTTTTGAAGATACTTTTATTATTCTCCTTCCAAACAATCCAATAGACAAAGCCCAGAATTAGGACCCAGAGAGATTTGAGCAAGTGACTTTGGAAAGGCTGCAAAGGCTAGTTCCTGATGGTATTGACAATGTCTCCCATGCACCTACCAGTTATTTTGTTGCATATAGCAGTTCGCTCCCAGAGTTGAGCTGCTAAAGGGCAAGTATCTAAGAGATACAATATGGTTTCAGAATGAAGACTCTAGTTGGGACATCTAGATGGCCCAATGAGGCCACGCTTTTGTAAATTTTCCAAGGTAAGGAGTCTCTGTTTGCTGAGAATCCATAAGAAAGTAGAAACCTTAGGCCAGATACCTAGTTGCCATACTTGATCCCAGAGATGATCCTTCGGGATCTGCGTGGGATAATAGAGCAGCTGGTAGGCTTGTTTTGTAGTGAAGTTTCCTTTGGGAGTATATCCCCAGAACAGTTTGTCGTCTTGATCGGAAACATTGATTCTTCTGAGTTTGAGCTCTTGATCTATCTCTTCAAAAGTTTCCTCTTGCCAATTTTCTTGCCATGTTTCTATTGATTTCCATTGTTTAAAACCATGAGAGGATTTGTGCTGCCAAAACTGATAGACTTGGTTTTGAACAGTATGCTGCAAAGTTGCTTTCCAGTTTGGTTTATGAAAGAGAGTGGCAAGTTTAAGGAGTTGCTGCCAAGAGTCCTCCCAAAATCTGGCAGTAGTTCCCAAATGAATCTCCCAGAAACTGTGCACTTGGATAAAGGCACTATGTTGCTTGGTGGCATTCCAAATCAACGAACTAGAGGTATTCATGGTGATGCGGATGAGATCCTCCTGGGGTCTTCCCGGAGCATATTTGGACTGCCAAAGACGACCCCAGGGTGTGTGTAGTTTAGAGATCTAGTTCCACCAGATGAAGGTGCCCATGGTATTGTTTCTATGTAAAGGATCTCTCAAGCCGAGCCCACCATCAGATTTAGGAAGGTAGACCTCAGTCCATTTAACAAGAGCCCACTTTCTATTGAGGCCTGAGGAACCCCAGAGAAATTTTCTTTGAAGATTGCGAAATTTTTTTAAGACCCATTTTGGGGCTGCCAATATAGAGAATAGATACAATGGCATGGCTTGAAGAAAATATTTGATTAGGATGAGTCTACTGGCAATGTTGAGCAAATGGTAGGTCCAAGATGAGAGCCTAGCTTCTAATTTGTCGAGGAGAGTTCTCCATGAAGAATGTTTAATGGCGGAGTTGAAGAGGGGAGCTCCAAGATACTTCGAGGGAAGCACAGCAATCGAGAAGCCCAGGATCCTTGCAATATTACATTGAGTGATGATGGAAGTATTGAAGAAAAATAGTTGGGATTTAGAGGCATTGATGGTGGTTCCTGAGGCCTCTAAAAGGGTATCAAGCAAGGACTTGAAGGTTGAGGCCTCTTGGACTGACGGATGACCAAAACGAATTTTATCATCGACAAACTGTTGATGAGAGATGGGGGGTCGGTTATGGAGAGAAATGCCTTTGATGGAATTGGAAGAAACAGCATGATGAATGAGGCGGCTAAGGCCCTTGGCCATGAGAGAAAAAATAAAAGGGGACAAAGGGTCACCCTGATGAATGCCATGGGAGGAAATAAAGGGTGAGGAAGGAGATGCATTGAGAACGATGGAAAAGCTAGGGGAGGAGAAGAGGTTCATAAACCATCGAGTCCAAGTAGCACTAAAGCCAAAGGCTAAGATCATTTGATTGATATAGTTCCAACTTAGTTTCTCAAATTATTTAGAGAGATCTAACTTGATTATCATACCTCGTTTCTTTATATGCTTTAGAGAATGGATCACTTCATGCAAGAGGATAAGTCCTTCTAGGATTTGTCGCCCTTTCACATAGCCCGTCTACTCCGACGATATAAGAAGAGGGAGAAGAGGTTTAAGCCTGTTCGCAATGACTTTGGAAATGAGTTTGTAGATTAAATTGCAAAGTGAAATGGGCCTATATTTTTCTGGAGTGCTGGAGTTCTCTTCTTTGGGAATGAGAGCTATTAAGGTCGTTTTCAAAGAGGGGAGAAGCCAATGCATTGACCAAGATTCTTCCACAAGCTCCCAAACTTCTGTTTTGATCTGCTCCCAAAAATCATGAAATAAATTAGCTGTGAAACCATCGGGGCCAGGCACTTTTCCATCTTTGAGTTGTGCCATAGCTTTCTCCACTTCTTGAAGAGTGACTGGCTAGAGAAGCATGTTGTTGTGTTCATCTATGATGATTTTTGGAATGTGCTACGTTACAGATTGTATTGCTTGATTTCTGTTACCTGGAGGTTCACGAAGAATGTTCTGAAAGTAGTCCTTGAATTCATGTTCAACATCTTCATGAACCTCTAGATGATCTCCTTGAATTTTATTAATGAAGGCGATGTTGTTGTGCATTCGTCTTTGTATGGTGGACCTGTGGAAAAATTTAGTATTTTTCTCCCCATCTTGCAGCCATCTGACCTTGGATTTTTGACGCCATAGGGTCTCTTCTTGTTGTCTCCACTCTTCAATTTTGGAGAGGAGAGCATGCTCTTGTTAGTCATACTCATCCTTTCTTCCTTCAAAGGTGATGCACTATTGCAGTGTGCTCATTTGTTGCTCTAGTTCTTTCTGATGGACGAAAATGTTGCCGAACTGAGTGCGGTTCCAACATTTGAGAGTGTTCTTAAATTTTTTTAGCTTTTGTTGGAACTGATACATCTTGGCTCCTGTCGGGGGAGTGAAGGAGTTCCAAGCATCGATGACCACTTATTTGAATTTCTTATGAAAGAACCAAAACAATTCAAAGCGGAACGGTCTATTGCAATATGGGCCAATGATCTGAACCTGCTTGAGGCATGATGGAGGCATGAAATTCCCCACCAAGGTGAATTGCATTGTTAGAAATTAGGAAGCGATCAAGCCTAGAGGAAATGTGCTACGAACCCTTTCACTTTTTGGTCCATGTGTACATTCCATTTGAAGTCTGTAGGTCCATTAGCAGATTACTATGGATGAAATATTTGAAGTTATTGCTGTCCGCGTCCAACCTGGTTCTACCTCCATATTTTTCCTCCAGAGCTGTGATCATGTTAAAGTCACCCCCACATATCCATAGGGGGGAACTCCTAGCAGAGTTGAGTTCTGTTAGAGTATCCAACAGTTCCAATTTTTTGTGTATTTCTTGTGGGAAATACACGTTAGTGAGGTGACCATGTGTGTTGGTCCCCACTAAATGGAAAGTTGTTTGAATAAAGTAGTGTGAAGCATGAAAGTCATAGAGGGAAAGAACCTGAGGATTCCAAATGATTGGGAGGCCCCCTGAAGCTCCTGGGGCACCCACTGAAACTGAGCGGCAACTAGGCCAGGATTTATTCAGGATCTTTTCTAGAGAAATTCTATTGAATTTTGTTTCTTGCAGGTAAAATATTGATAACTTGTATTGCTAAATCATGTCTTTTAGCATTCTGTGTTTTGCTGGGCTATTGAGCCCTCTCACGCTCCATGAAATGAGCTTCATGAGAAACAGTGAGGTAGAGCCTTGTAGAACTTGGTCAGCTTTGGGAACCTATCAGATTCCACAAGCATTTCTCCAACAATGATGGTCCACTGCAGGTCTATTTTGCACCATCATTTCTTTGATTCTTTCATTATTTTTTTCCTGTCCCAAAGACTTCCTTCTTGAATACCAAGAGAATTGGTTTTTTGTGCTCTAGATAGAACCACTGCCAGGATTTCTATTTTTCGGGGAGGTATTTTGCTAAATTTTCTCTGGTGATAAGTTGTTTCCAGGCTGACTATGTCCATATCCCCCAGATATATACTCTCTGGTTCTTCATCCATGTGATTCAGCATATACTGTTCTGCATTGTCTGTCTTTTGATGGGTGTTGAGAGTTAGAGTAGCATCAATATCCATGAGTGAATCTTTGAGTACTAGATCTTTATCAAGGTTGTCAGATGAGGTGGAAGCGAGAGAGATGGTTTTGGTGGGGTCAGTGGTTGAGGGGTTAGGAAGAGGAGTGGAAGAGTTTGGGGGAAAATCAAAAGTGGTGGGTTGAGATTGATGATTCTCCGAGGTGGTTTGAGAGGCAAGAACTTCAAAGCTATTAATCATTTTGTGTTTCTTGGGAACGTCTAAGGAGACAGAGGTTTTCTTGGAGAGCTTCCTTCAATTGGAGACCTTGGTAAATCGTTCAACATCTTTTCTATTCTCAGGGGTGGGGGTTTTATGCAGTTGGTTCAGTGGGAAATCAGGATATAGGTGACCATGTTCGTGACATTTTCTACAATGGAAGGGGACATGCTCGTAGTTTATTGTTTGAACCCATTCAAAATAACCATGAAATAGACTTACCGAGTCTGTGAGAGCTTTGGCGAGGTGCATATAAACATAGATCCTGGCATAAGAGGTGTCACACTTGAGTTTATTTTCCTTGGAAACTTTTCTAAACACTCCCAAACCATTGTCTATGTCCTTTAAGGTTTCTTCATCCCAGTATTCAAAAGATAAAGAGTACATATGGATCCAGACTGGTGCCCAGTTGAAGTCCTCTTTGTCTGGATTGAATCTCTCTATCCAGTCACAAAGGTACAGGCCTGCAGAGTTGAAGAAGTACGGGCCTCCCTGAAAGATATGATTTCTGTCCTCCAGACAGTTGAAGATAGATGTGAAGAAACCTTTGGGGCCAAGTTGCAGGGTCACTTGTCCTTTAGGCTTCCATTTGGAGATTATCTAGCCTTGCAAAGCTTTTTCTGTTGGGCATAGTCGAATCAACTTGCCAATGAGGGCATGATCCTTCATATATTTAATGTGACCATTGATGCGATGACTAGGGAGGTCTATTTTTATTCTCTTTGTTGCTTTTGGAATACAGGTGGTAGAGGACACTCTTGGCTAAGTCGCAAAGGCATCCTTCTCTGCTCCTTTCTCCTTAATGGCCGCAAGGCCTGAAGCTGTGTCACCAAAGTTATCTGTAGCAGGAGCATGAACAGAGTCGGCTAGGGGATTCTGTCCAGATCTGGCACTTTTTTCTGCAGCGGAAAACTTGTCAAAAGAGGGGGTATTGTAAGGGGGGGATGTACCCGCCCCTCTAGAGGGCAGATTCATGAGAGGTGTATAAACAGAGAAGCTAGGGTGGCGTCGAGCTTCGAAACGGGACTCGCGAGGGAAGAGATTTTCAGAGTTTACGTAGGAGAAGTGAAAACCCTAGCATCCTAGATTAGCCTAAGATCTTTCTATATGCTTTTTCGGTAGTGAAAAGACTTTGAAATATGAAAAAATAATTATGATATAAATTTTTAAATCGAAATATCTAGTTTATATGAAAGTGATTTATTTAATTCATGTGACAGTTTTTCCATCACTTAATGTTAGCATTGTTAATAATTTTATTAGTATGTTTTAATTTTCTTTAATAATGAGTGAGTAAACCCTTTTCCCATTTTTAATTTGAAACAATAAATAAACTGTCCTCACTCTTGATTTGAAGGATTACCTACTAAGTATATGATATGCATCTATAATTTGGGAAATTTTCACGTCATTGAATTATTTATTTTACATAGATTTGTTTTGTATCTAGAATGCATAAAATAATAATATACATATATATATATATATATATATATATATATATATATATATATATATATATATATATATATATATATATATATATATATATATAACAAGAGTTAAAGATAGGTGTTTCTTTGGTAAAATGTTATAGGTTCAAATTCAAAGAGGATTAAAATATATATATCTTTTTAAACTTTAAATGAAAAGTATCATATATCAATTTAATATCTAATTTAATAGTAATATTAAAATTAAATCAGAATAATAATAATAATAATTTTTTTTTTAAATTAAAAATAAATAAATAACAAAGTTAATTTTAGTTTATATATTAAGAATTAATTAAATATATTTATCCCGTACTTTGTTGTGGAGATTCTTAATTTTTAAATAGGCTTTGTTATAATACCATGGGTCGTTACTATGGCTTATCAATACTAAATGTCTAAAAAACCATAACTCATTTCATAGGACACTTGTTATATAAAGTAATTTTTATTTAATTAATTTAATTAAAAGGATAAAAAATACATAACTACTTTGGAGATAAATCTCAATCATTGATTTTTGTATACTACTATGAAAATTCTATAATATTTCATAGAGGTTAAATCCTTACGATTCACCAAATAATTATTGATAATAATTCATAATTGGTTAATGTGGATCTCCATTAGCTCAATATTAAAACCAAGAAATATCCAACTATTCCATTTATGAATTTGGGTTTCATTCCTTCTTGTGTTTTTTTGTTTTCAATTCAATAAAACCAAGAAATATCCAAGCATTCCATTTATGAATTTGGCATTCATTCCTTCTTATGTTTTTTTTGTTTGTTTTTTATTCACTTTTAGCTGAGTGTGTGTATCTTTGTATGGTGATTTCTCTAAAGATATTATTTTTTATTTAGCTCATATATGCCCATGGATATATGTATTCCTCATTCTGCCTAAGAATGTATAAATATCAGTATGTAGAGCACATATTCGTATGTAGAGCTATGCTTCATAAGGTGTAGTGTATTACAATATTTTTTAGGTTGCATTGACTTTTAATAAATTTAAAAATTATATTTGTGCAAAGTGGCTCCTCGGTTACCAATTTCATAGGGATTTGAGATTATTCCAATCCTAATAAGCTCATCCATGATAAGATCGTCATTATTATTCATAAAATTTATTATATATAAGCAAATTTTATTTAGAAAAATGGTCCATTAATTTTAATAAATTTTAAAAATTAGATTCTTCATGTGGCTACTCACATACCAATTACGTAGGGATTTGAGATTATTCAAATTCTAATAAGTTCCTCCATGATAAGGTCCCCATTATTATTTACAACATTCTTTTATATATAAGAATATTTTATTTATCAAAATGGTTGATTTTACAATAAGATATTATTTATAACATTCATTTATATAGTAGCAATTGCAGTATATGTTGCAAAGGAAATGTTGCAAGGTAGTAGTGTAGTAAAGAGTAGAATTAAAATGTTACACTTCTATGATAACAATGAAATTGTCACCACATGTTGCGAAAGGGTCTCAATGGAAATTTGGACCTTATTTAAAGAGGGGGGTCTCAGTAATTTCATCACTGACTTGAAAGGAGTATCCTCAGTATCAAGTTCTCTCATTTTAGTTATTTAGTATAGTTTCCAAATAATGTACTATAGAAATAAAAAATATCTATATCCTTAGAAATTTTTCACTAGAAGAATTTGGTTTGGTATTTTGGTTATACATATATTTTTATTTTCAATAGAAACACTTATGTTTGAAGTATTATCCTACATGAATGGATGGAACAAATATCATTATTATGATTTTATCTTCCAAAAATCATCTATAACTAAAGCAATGAATTTGTCAACTACAGTTGGAAATTGATAGGGAATTGGTTTAAACCAAAAAAACACAAATATTTCCTTTCGTTCACATGGTGATGGATCAATTGAGGTAGAAAATTTCACTATAATTCAATCATTTTGTATATCCAATTAGAAACATTCAAATGTAATAAAGTTCCTTGCCCACATTTAAAAGATTTATAATCAAATTGAAGAAGCTTAATATAATAAAATTCATCAAATTTACCCCAAAAATTTGAGCTACTCAACACTTTTCTAACATTATTATATTATTTATATAAATATGATTATATAAATTATTATTTCAATATCATATATTTTTTAAAAGAAACTTTTTCAATTTAAAAATAAAAGCGTAAGAATAAATTAGGTAATTGAGCCATAGGAAAGTTGGTCGGTGAAGATATGTTTCTTAAGTGACAATGGTGATTGACATAGTAGCTTCTCATGGGGTTGTGCCTTTTGGATTAGATATTTTAACATCCAATAAAATTTGAAGCGTAATAGGCATGAATAAAGATGAATGCATACCACATGGTGCAATAACCTTTGTGTAATAGTTTGAAATTTCTATTATGTCCCTTATTGGTCTCGTAGCAAAATTCTATTTCAATGCTCAGAGTAGATTCTTCAGTCATACTTATGACTATGATATATGTATATTGGGGAGTGGATAATATTGATGGCTTCTTGGGATGTTTGCACCAACCCTAAATATGATAGTGGAATTATATTTACTGATGTTTCTACATAGTTTTTCTACTGCATTTGGCTGTTGTGATATTATTTCTATGCCTCACTTATGTCAAGTTTAAAGCTCATCCATCTTGCAAAGTATATGGGAAACTTGGAAAGCCATGGATGGTTTGGGTCATTAGGTTTGGCAGGGAAGCAATACAAGATGGAACTTAGCTTGTGACCCCATCTGGAATTGGAGGGTGCAGGGTCAATGTGATGTTGATATACCTCATTTTCAAGCTTGAAAATTGATTTACACTCGGTGCATTTATTTTAGGGTAGATTTTTATTTGTACTCATATTTCATTTCTTTCACTCGATGAATTGGTTTCAATGTAGATATTAATTTGTACTCCTATTTGATTTCTTGCAATAGATTCATTGATTTTAGTGTAGATGTTAATTTCTGATCCTATTTGATTTTTTGCACCATATGCATTGATTTTAGTGTAGATGTTCATTTCTAATCTTATTTTATTGTTGGCACTAGATGGATTTATTTCAATGTAGATGTTGATTTCTTATTTGATGCAACTAGATGTGTGATGTACATTAATTTCAAAGTAATTAAACTAATAGTTTGCATTGATTTCAATGTAAGTAAATCTATGCCCCCTCCATATATATCTATATATCTCATTGTCTATCCTTTATCTCTCTATCTCACCCCCCAAACATACACACTCTCTCTCCATATCTATCTATCTCTCTCTCTATCCCTTCCTTTTCCACTTCCTCTCTCTCTCTCTCTCTCTCTTCCCATTCTCTCTCTCTAACACCTCTCTCAGTATATGTTTCTCCACCTCCCTCCCTATCTTTTCCTCTCTCTTCTTCCCTCTCTACGCCCTCCATATATATCTCTATTTCACCCCCAAAACATACACACACTCTGTTAGTGTAAGCTCATAAAAATTACCCATGAGGTGAATTAAATAATTTGTTACAGTAATTGAACCATAAATACAATACTTGAATATTCATCCTAAATAACATCCCAAAACTAACATCTCACACTAACGTCTAACATCCAACATCTCACACCTAATGCTCACTTCTCACATCTAACACATAATGCTCACATAACACTCACACATCCACCCTATACTAGGCACCTCTCGGTGCAATTAATTTTACCCTTTTCATTTTTTAATTGAACCCACATGTAAATGTTTACAAACATTTACACCAATACAACATCACTTCCATACATAAAAAAATAATAATATTAAAAAAAATTAATTAATTAATTAAAATCACTGAAAATATTCACTTTCAAACTCCAACTAATCCAAGCAACTCGATTTTCTCATGAATTTTATGAAATCATTTCAATTTTCAGAAAGTGGGAAAGAAATTAATCTCCCCTACTAAGACTAAACAATATCAACTTAGACGAAGTTTCCCAACTTTTAAAAACATTTACCATTCTATACTCCTTGTTGGCTCTCAAAATCCAAGCATGTCATATCTTCTTAAGTATTGGAATTGTGCAACCCTATATACCCTATGAGAAACAATAATATAATAATAAACTTATAAAGCACCCATTAAAAAAAAACCTCGCAAATGGTTGGAAAAATGTGTAGTTGTTAATTTGTTTGCATTTATTCATATAAATACATAACGTTACATAATATAAGAGTATTCTACATCTAAATAAATTATTTGATGAAATACAAGGTAATTTATCTGCTCTTATTTTGATGTAATTTGTCGAAGACCTTCAGTATTTGTTCCAAAACCTTCTTTCCAAACAAACAAAACCATCCCATGTAAAATTAATAATAATGTCAAAATCGTCACAAATAAATCACACATACAAGTAAATCAAGAGGTCTGTAATTGAAAAAACACCTCACTCTTTCCATGTCTGGATGCTTTCTAATCATAATGTTTTTTTTTCTTCATCCATTTTGAAAAGATAGGGCATGGCATTCTTTGTCGGCCCAAATGGAAGACATTTTCTCACATCAAATTCCGCCTGACTCAAACCCAGTGAAAGGCTATCAACCATGCCCTTCAATTCACCAAACTACAACCCACATTCCCTCTTCGTGATACCCAATTCTTCACCTTTTCAAGGGCCATTCTTGCTGATCTCAAGCCATTTAGTCAATCAATGCCAAATTTATATTTAAAATTATAATAATAAAGTGTTTATATTAAGCTAATTACTAGATTCGTAATTGTTTCTAGCGAGTAGGAATGATGCTTCACCCCTAGAAACCTTCTCCAGCAGTAATGAAACACAGAAATTATAAGACTTGTGTGTTTCCTTTAATGGAAAATGTAACGGAGAAGCCACGCAAAATGAATTGGCTGCCTCATTTTCTTCTTTCATATACACACCACGTAAAAGCTTGACACCTAATGTAATGCCCCTCTTGTTAACCTCTTTTGATGCTGCAATTATTCGTGGCAATGAATATTTGAAATAAGCTTGTACAATCCAAGATAGAACTGGCTTCCCAAGTGTTCAGATGAATTGAGAAAATTCTCTAAAATCCAAGTAATAAATAGATGGTTGAATAGTTGTTCTTTCTATATCCACGAGTAAGGGAAGCGATGCGACTTCGCTAGCTCCACGTAGAGGAAATAGTCTCCGCTCTACTAAATTTTAAGTCTTTTTCCTTATCGGTGTCTAGTTTTGAAAGAGTTTTTTCCTTCCACGATGGATTGAATTTATGATAGTCATCTTGCAATATTAGCAAATGAGTAACTCTTTCCTGGTACATAAATTTATAGTAGCAACAAAATTTTACTAAATAAATTATTAATTCACTCTTCTACCTAATCCTCGCCACCCTCGGTAGACTCCGCTCTGACCTCTTCGTAGTCCTCCTCCAGAGTAGTCTAAGTACTCACGACCTCTTCTTTGAAAATTTCGCATCCTCGCTCATTGATCCCTCTAGTCTTTATAATTGTTGTGAAGTAGTCATCTTCTTCTCTCTCACATTTCACCAACGCATGCGTTGAACCAACAAACATAAATATCACACAAACTACAATAGTGTCCTTGCAATTTCAAGACTAGGATAGCATATGTTTATCAGAAAAATTAATGGCATTAATGTTTGAAATTTGGGGAAATGTATATGTTGAGTCCCAAATTTGCATCTTTTCCATACACTTTTCCATACCTTTTTCACTCACCTAAACCTCCCAAATTGTCAATATCATGTGCAAAAGGGCATCTAACATGGTTTTTAATTATATTTTTGTGTTTGCTATTTGATCTAGATTTTGTTCATTCAGCTGCGGAATCTTGCCACTTTCCACAGCTGCTGCAACTTTCCGCAGCTATTTTGTGAAACTCTATGCTACAGGTGTCTACAAGGGAAAAGAGCCACATGGGCAGGTCAGGAATGACGTGGACATGGTTCGTGTCCTATTGGTTCAAGCAAACTCGTCCAAAGAAGCCGCGGTCAAAGGCGTCCACATGGAAGTCAACTATGGAGTTTCATGTCGGCCGAACTCTGTTTCGTGGCACATAAAGATCCATACGGCCGTTTCTAAGCCTGCGGAGGTTAAATCGACATCTGTACAGGGTTCTAGAGTCGAATTCAAGCATCCACCTTTCGTAGATCTACTTTCCAACACGGCCATACTCCTATATCCGTGGACGTAGTGGTCTACGTGCTCTCCACTAGCATGAACATTAGGAAACAGTTATAGTTTGTTGTTATATATATTGCGTTTGCATACGCATATGAAGTTAGTTGATGTTCGTGAATGTAGTCTCTGTTATCTTTTAGTCTGCTCTGTAGTGATTACGCTGCACTTGTGCCATAACATTACTATTCTGTAATGAACTACTTTTTAATATGAGAAGACTCTGTTTTTCAACTTAATTCGTGTTTGAGGACCGTTACCAAGGCTGTGTAGAGGGCCCCTGCTCAGCTAAGGTTTTGTGTATTAGTGTATATTTCTCATTTTGTTTCTTTAGAAATCATTATATCATAATACATTCATATGTTCATACTTTGCAGTTGTTTCATTTCTGTTTATACACTTCCATAATTTCCATTTCATTTCTGTCTTTCATGCTTTATGATTGTTAATCACTGATCAGTATTTATGTTTTTCAGGTTTTAGATGGGCAGACCAGGCATTTTTATCGCTTTTTGACTAATGACATGAAACTAACATTGTTCTCGTCGCTAGTTTGCTTTTCATAGCTTTTGTTTAACTTCGTATTGCTCGTTCATTTCAGCTTTGTTTACTTGCTTCGTAGTTAAAATTTAGATATACTAATCGCTCATAGCATCTTCGCTGTTCTCCGAAAGCTGGGTTGTACCGGACCGATGGTGAGGGATTGCATTATGAAATGTGTAGTTTAGTATTAGTTTCTTTTCTGAAATTTAGATATATTAAGCTGCTCATAGCATCTTCAATTGCCTCCGAAAGCCACAGCTGGACTGATGGTGAGGGACTGCATTATGAAATGTGTAGTTTAGTATTAGTTTCTTTTCTGCAAATTTAGATATATTAAATCATGTATGACATCTTCAGTTGCCTCCGAAAGCCACAGCTGGACTGATGGCGAGGGATTGAATCATGTGTGTATGGTTTACTATTAGTTTACTTTCTACAAATTAAATAATCAGTTACACAAGTTGTTTATGATTACTTCCGCAAGTCATAGCTGGTCTAATGATGAAGGGTCAGAAAATGAATTGATGTAATCTGATTTAGATTTATTTTGTTGCGATTTTGAATTTCCATAAGCGTAGTTTCTTTTGTGTTCAGTTGGCAGCAAGAATAGTTTGGTTTTCATGTTCACTAGTTTCCTGTTTCGATTCATTAGATTAGCAGCACCTTTTCATTTCAGCAGTACACTTTTACTTTCTTTCAAGTCTTGTCATTGTAATTTTCAATTTGCTTTTAAAAGTTTCAAGTTGGTAAATCATTATAGGGGATATCACTTCCTTGAACAAATATAACCAAACTTTTTTTCATTTTAGAATTTCCATTTCACCTTAGAAAAACCAAAAACGACAAAAAGTTAAGAAATAGGTTATCTTGCACATATAGTGCGCCGCACTTCATCAGCTTACGATTCCCGGATTGACAAATTAAATGAAGCAATTTAGGACACACTAAATTGACCAAACATTTTGGCGCCGTTGCCGGGGAAGTGTAACTAGGTAGCCAATTTCTTAAAAAAAAAAACATAAAATCATAAAAGAAGGGAAAACTTGATAACTTCTTGAAGTATGCTCTCCTCTTGCACCTAGTGTGATCTGGAGGATCAGAAAAGAGAGTTATTGTTTTAGTAATTTCTTAAGTATGCTCTCTTCTTGCACCTAGTGTGATCTGGAAGATCAGAAAGAGAATTATTAGCCCAACTTTTTAAAAATAAAAAAAATGACATGCATAGAGCAAGAGATTCTAGGGGAAGGTTTATAGCTAAAGCCAAGAGTTCGATTTTCATAACTCCATCTTCTTCAAGGCATAGACCAGATTCACCACCATCTACCCCTAGCCTTAAGATTTTTGGAAGTCAAGGAACAGCTGAATTAGAGGATTCTTCTATACCACCTACTAAAACCCACTTAGAAAACAAAGAGACTTTCTCTCGTCCTTCCTTGGTAGAAGAACTAGAGGACTATAAGGACTCTAAAGAAACTATCATGGCAGAGGAAGTAATAAATAGAGGTGGAGGTAGAAGAGGAGGAGATAATGGAGATAACAATGGTGAAGGAAATAATGGTAGAAATAGGGACAATTTGCTTGGTTTCCCTATAGTTGATGAGGAAACTCATGCAACAATGAAAAATATCTCACCATCTGTTCTCCCTAACTTTTATGGATTGCGAAGTGAGGATCCTGAAACATTTCTGTTTGAGTTTGAAGTTGTGTGCCGAACTTATGACTCTATGGAAGATTCTCAAAAACTCAAACTGTTTCCTTCAACATTGAAGGGATCTGCTTTGAAATGGTTCATGGGATTAGCCACTCAATCTATCAGGACTTGGAATGATATGAAACAAACATTTTTGGATAGATACTTGGACTATTGTATGCCCACCAATCACAAGGATGAGGTATTCAAAATGATACAAAAAGAAGATGAAAATTTGGAAGACTTAATTGAAAGATTTCAATACAACTTGAAAAGAGCAAAGATGAGAAACTTAGATAATGAAACCTTGAAAGCCCTCCTATTAAAATCCATTAGAGATGAATGGATAGACATTTTAAACATGATGGGGAAAGGAGACATTTCTCAACTTCCATTTCGTGATATAACATAACTATGTATCCATCTCTCAAGGGGAAAATCTAAAACAGGAAAAGGGCCTAGAGATTCTTCTCTTATTAGGGCTAACAAATCTGCAACTGGATCAGTAAGTAGGGCAGAGATTGGCAATATGCTTGATGAGTTCAAAACTGATATCTTAGGGAGCCTTAGTGAACAACTAGACACCCTTAAAATCCAAAACAAGCAGAAAGCAGAAACAGATGCTTTAGCCATCTTTTGTCCGAAATGTAGGAAGAAACATGCTTTATGGGAATGTCCCTTGGATGCAAAAGTTGTAGAAACATGTATGATTTGCTCAGAGAATCATGAGATCAAGGATTGTCCTTCAATTCCTGGACTCAAAGCTGTCTTTCAAGAAGACCCAAATTCAGTAGAATCTCTCTGTTTTGTTGCAAGGAGACCTTGGCAGGGACAACAAACTCAAGGGTTTAACAACCCTATGAATCTTCAAACCCCACAAAATTGGAATCCTTGGCAACAACCTTGGCTCCAACATCAAAATCCATATCAGCCATGGGTACAAGGGATGCAAAATCCTTATGGGAGATTTGCTCAATTTTATCAATATCCTCCATCTTTTCAAAATCAACAAGCTCCACAACTTTCAAGCCCAAATCCACAACTTTCATTGCCATTTCCACAACAACAACCTTCTCAACAAAATACAAATCCTCAACTCATGCTTCCATACCAACAGAAGGCAAATCAACTTCCAGCTCAGCCATTGCCAAATCCTAACAATAGAATCCTCAAACTACTTATATGGTAGAAGGACAACAATTTCCTACCTATATGATTGTTCCTCTCAACGATGTACAACTCAGATCTGGTAGAGTTTTAGAAAAAAATTCTATAGATATTCAAGAGCAAGATACCTCTGAGGAGGATTCTCTTCAAGTCAATAAGGGTTCTGAGGAAGAATCTCTTCAAAATTCAAAAATTCAAAAAGAAAAAGAAAAGCTAACACCCACAACTCCTATAGTTGAGCAACCTGCATCTTCATCTACACCTCCTTTTCCGGAAAGACTACAAATTGATAAGGGAGTGGAAAAACAAATCTTGTTGCCTAACTATGACTTTCTAGATGAATTGAAGAATGTTTGTATCAAGATTCCATTGCTACAAGCCATTCGAGAAATTCCTATTCTAGCAAAAACCATAAAGGAGTTGAGTTTCAAAAGACCAGGAAGGAAGCTAAAGGACACAAGAAGAATCCACCTGGTAGGAAAGATTGCAGACATTATGATGGGGAAAATTACTATGCAGAAGTATGTAGATCCAGGAAGTCCAATTGTCAAGACACATATAAATGGGATAGAAATTCCAAACACATTGATTGACTTAGGGGCTGCTATCAACATTATGAGTAGAGAGACTATGGAACAGTTAAAACTTCCTAACCTTCTTTTTACACCTACTTTATTGCAACTTGCAGATCGATCGGTTATTAAACCAGATGGTGTATTAGAAGATATTTTAGTCTCCTTAGATTCTTGGGAATATCCAGTAGACTTTATGATTTTGACTCCCAAGAATAATCTAGGAGGACATCCAATTATCTTAGGAAGACCTTGGTTGGCCACAGCTGATGCTTTTATTAGTTGTAGATCTGGAGACATGTACATTTCTAATGGTAATTCGACAAAGAAATTCAATTTGTATCCTCCAGCAAGAGCAATCACAGAAATAGGAGACAATGAATGGGTCGATGATGAGAACACTATACAACTTGTCTTTACCATTTCTGAAATTAGTGAGGATAGTCAAATTCCGAACACATTAGAAAATTTTGAGATAACTTCAGAATATGACCCCACACAATTTCAGTTGGAATCTGACATAGAATATTTATCATCAAGACAAATGTCTCTTTACTCTATGAAAGAGTTTGGTAATTCTGCTATTGAGATTTTTCCAGAAAAGACATTGAATATCAACAAACATTTGGAGAAATCACAACAAGAAGAACTAACCAGAATCTTACAAAAACATTCTACTGTATTTGCATGGGAGTATACTGACATGAAGGGTATTGATCCTAAGACTTGCATCCATCATATCTATATTGAGGAAAACGGTAGACCAATCAGACAACCTCAAAGAAGGATGAATCCAAATCTTAGGGAGATAGTGAAAGAAGAGCTCCAAAAACTTCTCAATGTAAACTTCATTTATCCAATTTCGGATAGCCGATGGGTTTCTCCTTTGGTTATAGTACCTAAAAAGAATGGTAAATGGAGAGTATGCATTGATTACAGGGAATTGAACAAAGCAACTTTGAAGGATCACTTTCCTTTGCCTTTTATTGATCGGGTATTAGATACATTAGCAGGTAAAAAGTACTTTTCATTTTTGGATGGTTTTAGTGGCTATAATCAAATTCAGGTAGCACTTGAAGATCAAGATAAGACCACATTTACTTGTCCATGGGGAACTTTTGCCTACCGAGTGCTTCCTTTTGGGTTATGTAATGCACCTGCAACATTCCAAAGAGTAGTACTAGGAATTTTTTCTGATCTAATCCATGATTGTGTAGAGTTTTATATGGATGATTTTACAGTTTATGGTAATTCATTTGAAGAGGCATTAGAAAATTTGGAAAAAGTTCTTATAAGATGTAAAGAAACAAACCTTTCATTAAGCCATGAAAAATGCTTTAGGATGTTTACTGAAGGGATTGTTTTAGGACATCATATTTCAGGAGATGGGATTAAGGTTGATAGATCAAAATTTGAAGTCATCTCCAAGTTGCCTATTCCAAATTGTCAAAGAGATGTTAGAAGTTTTCTAGGATTTACTGGTTACTATAGAAGATTTATAGAAAACTTCACAAAAATAGCATCTCCACTCTTCAAGTTGCTTACAAAAGACTGTGAATTTAAATGGGATCCTGATTGTCAATCAGCTTTTGAAACTTTGAAAACAAGAATATCTGAAGCACCTATCTTGAGAGGACCAAATTGGAAACTTCCTTTCCATATTTCTACAGATGCTTCAGATACAGCTCTTGGAGCTGTGTTAGGTCAAAAAGATTTAATTCCTTATGCCATTTATTACACCAGTAAAAATTTGACTCCCACAGAGTTGAACTATACTGTGACTGAAAAAGAATTCTTAGCTGTTATTCATGCAATTAATAAGTTTAGACATTACATAACAGGCTATGAAACTTTTATTCATACTGACCATTCTGCAATTAGATATTTAATGAACAAACCTGTTACTAATGGCAGAGTGACAAGATGGCTTTTACTTTTGCAAGAATTCAATATTCCTGTGTTGGATAGACCAGGAAAACAGAATACAGTAGCTGATTTCTTGTCTAGGATTCAGAATACTAAAGAAGATTCTCCTGTAGAAGATAAGTTTCCTGATGAATATTTGTTTGCAGTAACTATTAAGACCCCTTGGTATGCAGATATTGCTAACTATTTGGTTACAGGGAAACTACCTTCACATTTATTTCCAAGAGAAAAAACGAAAGATTATTCAGGAGAGTTCAAGATATTCATGGATTTCTAACGAATTGTTTAAAACAGGGCCAGATCTTGTGATCAGAAGATGTGTCAGGGAAGATGAAATGCCTGATATTCTTAAGGCATGTCATGATGAACCATGCGGCGGACACTTTGCGGACAAGAGGACGGCCTATAAAATCCTTTCTCTGGGATATTATTGGCCTTCCCTCTTCAAAGATGCAAAACAATATGTCAAAAGGTGTGATAGCTGCCAAAGAGTAGGGAAACCTACCCTTTCAAATGAAATGCCATTGCAAACACAGGTACTCATTGAACCCTTTGAAAAATGGGCTTTAGACTTCATTGGACCTATTAATCCACCATCTAAGCAAAAAAAGTATATATTGGTTTTCACTGATTATGTTACTAAATGGGTAGAAGCTAAAGCATTAGTATCTGCTACTGAAAATTCAGTTGTTCATTTTCTTTATGAGGATATTTTTACTCGCTTTGGTGTTCCAAGAGAAATTGTGACAGATCAGGGGAGCCAATTCACATCCAATTTAGTGGAAAAGTTGATGGAAGAATACAAAATCAAGCACAGAAGATCTACTCCTTACCATCCACAAGCAAATGGTCAAGTGGAGTCCACAAACAAAGTTCTTGAAAGTATCATCACCAAAACTGTTCATCTACATAGAAGAGATTGGGCAGAAAGGCTTCCAGAAGCCTTGTGGGCCTACAGAACTACATGGAGGAATACAACAAGACATTCTCCCTATGAACTTGTTTATGGGAAAGAAGTCTTGCTCCCCATTGAATTCCAAGTCAAGACCTTCAAGATAGCAGTTCAGTTGGGGATGGACTTATCAGAAGCCCAAAAGCATAGAATGGAGCGATTGAATGAGCTAGATGAGATCAGACAAGAAGCAATTCTAAGAACTGATCTAGTTCAATATCAAAGAACTAAGTGGCATGACAAATATATCAAAGAAAAGAAGTTTCAAGAAGGAGATTGGGCATTGCTATTCGACTCCAAGTTTAAAGATTTTCAAGGGAAATTTCAGACTCATTGGCTTGGGCCATATGAGATTGACAAGATCTTTAGCAATGGAGCTGTAAGAATCAAGACCATTGATGAGTTTCAAACCCCTCTTATTGTGAATGGCCATAGATTGAAAGTTTATCATAAGCCACTCTCAAAAGAGGATTTTGTCAAGATGTTTCAAGAAAGTTCTGCAATCAGGCTGGTACAGAATAATTCTTCTTCTCCACCAGCCTAGCTTTTGTTTTTCAGTTTTAAAAAAAAAAAAAAAAAAAAAAATGGTATAAGCCTGAAAACCAATCATTGATTGGCAGTCTTATGCAGAAAATATAGGGTGAAAATCAGGGACACCTGACACTCTATATTTTCCAAAAAAATTTGTCTTTCATTTCATTTCATTTCACCACCCACTCCATTTCATTCCACTTCATTCCATTTCATTTCATTTCATTTTACTCCATTCCACTTCATTTCATCCATTCCATCAATAAATATCTTTTTCATGACCATTTCCATCTGGTCATTTGTCATTTGTTCATTTCCATTCAACCAAGTAATAGCTGTGTCAGTTTCTGCAGCTGACATCTGTTTCCGCAGCTGACTCCAGTTTCCGCAGCCAGAAGCAGATTTCGCAGCTACTACTCTGTTTTCAAAGAGAATGTACAGTCAGATGTTATTTTCATAATTATGAAATAAAATGCAGGAGAGAGGATCAATGGAGCATTCAAGACACCAATGGAGATCAGTCAGTTGAAGACCAAAGGCAAAGGCAAAGATTCCAAAGGTATGAATAAAATTTATTTCAAATAGTATTGAAAAACACATTTTTATATAGTTTCAAACCATGAGCTCTACCCATTACGCGCAATGATTATATTCACAGTTCCGTAACCTTTCATGATCTCCATGTTATCCTCTTGCATTTATTCACAAACGGTTTCATCATTAAACCTCGATTTTCACTTATGATCCAATATCCCACCGGTGATAATGAAGCGTATTTGATTTGACTTAGGACTCTTGCAGCCGCATAAACTCATAACCGTTGATTGAAACGTGTTCATATTTAATTGCGCAGTCACCAAAATTCAAAACGTTGCCGAATGTGTTATACTTTGTTAACCTCTCTGTCGTGTCTCTGTCGTGTTTATGAAACCCCACTCTACTCATTCTCACTCCTTGTTTCACTCCATTTTGTTCCTTTTGCTCATTCTCACTCCCATATATCTACCCACAGTCTTACTCCATTCCGTTTATAGTGCTCATTCCCATTTTATGATACATTCCCACAATCATTGTGCTCGATCCTGTGTATTCCATCGTTCCATTTCCACTTAAACCCTCACGAAAGAAAATTTGTGAAGCACAGAGAAGTGAAATGGGAAAATTATTAAGGGCAGAGCCGGAAGGACCAAAGTTTATAGAGGGATATCCGCAAGCAAAAGAGATGTTGAGGAAAGCTAAATGGCTGCGTTTTATTCAGAAATTCAGAGGTTACCACAAAGAAGTTACGAAAGCGTTTGCAAGGTCATTTGATGGCTCGGAAGAAGAAGTTGGAGACCTCAAGTTTTCGGTCAATGAAGCATCAATAGCAACAGCCACAGAACTTCTTCAGGAGGGAGAACGTTGGTTCAAAAATAAAAGTATCAGTGATGAGGCATGGAGAGCAATCCTACGAAATCAAGGTATGGATATCACTGTTTTCATAAGAGGAATTCCTGTGCATGCAATAAAAGAAGAATGGGCCGCTTTACTACTAATTGTTCAGAAATTTATTACATGTGAAGGCCGTTTTGGGTCTATGTACATGTACCATACCAGGCTATTGATGAATTTTCTAGAAAACCAAACTCTCAATCTCCCTTATTTTCTATTCAATAGCTTGAAGAAAATGGCTGTGATTGTTCAAAAACACTTAGGAGATGTAGAGCCTCATCTTTATCACCACGGCCTTATAAAAATTCTGATTGAAAAGGAGCTAAAGGAAAGAAAAGATACATGGGAACAATTCCTAGTTAGAAACTTCTTTGAAGAACCTCAGGAAATTCCCGAAGGTAGTTCAATTAGAAGGAGTAGAAGAAAAAGAATGAATGTTGAAACCCAAATTACTCCTACTCGGGAAATTCCCGCAGCTAGCACAGCAAAATGAAGTAGGAGGAAAAGAACAATTGAGGAAATCCAAAACACTCCTACTATTACTATGGAAAGAACTGATAGGGAAGAGAGATTGGTAAAAAGAAAGAAGAAGGATATCAAAGGAAAGAAGCCAATAATACCAAAAGAAAGAGAAACTATTGAGGTTGTACATAAAACTCCTTCTTCTGAAGAAGAAGATCATCAAATACTATCAGAAAGATTAGTTTATCTTCAAAAACAGTCATCCATGCCCAAGAAGACAGAAAAAGGAAAACAAGAACAAAAGGGTAGTGTACCACAGCATGTGAGGAGAAGCAACAGGCTTAAGGGGAAATTGAGAAAAACGCAAATTAAGGGTCCTCATTTCATTGATTTGGGTGAGGAGACATCTGAACAGTCCCCAACTGACCATAGTCCATCTCAGTCAGTTAGTGAACCTAGTTCCTTTCATTCCCAATCAGACAATGAGCATACTCCATCTTATTCTCAGCAAAATATTGATGTAAGCCCTCCTCGGCCAGATTTTGAACATAATTCTCCTTTACAGCATTTTGGGGACAGCCCAATGAAAATGACACCGGAAGTAGACCCCAAGCAGCAGGAGGTATATGACTATATAGAATCGTTGGAAAAGGCAGCCACAGGTCCAAGTACCTCTTCCATTCAGCATCATACATTGCAGGATGATTTAGTTCAATCATTAAAACAGGAAATTTTTGAGCTGGAGCTTTTAAATAGGCACATCAAAAATAAAAATGAAACATTGAAAGAACAAGGCAAGCTGGACAAGATCATCCATGATAATACTATGTTACATTTGGGAATATGGCAAAAGAAAAATAAGAAATTGAAAAGGAAATGCCAGAAATTGAGCAGAGCACTTGTGAATATCAAATTTGGGTGCTTAATGAAGAAACCCAGAATGATGGCAGTACCAAAGAAGAAGAGAAGGGGATTGGATGTGCTGGCTGAAGTATCAAGGCACATGAACTGAACAAAGAGTATCAAAATTTTGGTTGCATGAGGACATGCAACACCTTCACAGTGGGGGTATGTTGAGTCCCAAATTTGCATCTTTTCCATACACTTTTCCATGCCTTTTTCACTCACCTAAACCTCCCAAATTGTCAATATCATGTGCAAAAGGGCATCTAACATGGTTTTTAATAATATTTTTGTGTTTGCTATTTGATCTAGATTTTGTTCATTCAGCTGCGGAATCTTGCCACTTTCCGCAGCTGCTGCAACTTTCCGCAGCTATTTTGTGAAACTCTATGCTACGGGTGTCTACAAGGGAAACGAGCCACATGGGCAGGTCAGGAATGACGTGGACATGGTTCGTGTCCTATTGGTTCAAGCAAACTCATCCAAAGAAGCCGCGGTCAAAGGCGTCCACATGGAAGTCAACTATGGAGTTTCATGTCGGCCGGACTCTGTTTCGTGTCACATGAAGACCCATACGGCCGTTTCTAAGCCTGCGGAGGTTAAATCGACATCTGTACAGGGTTCTAGAGTCGAATTCAAGCATCCACCTTTTGTAGATCTACTTTCCAACACGGCCATACTCCTATATCCGTGGACGTAGTGGTCTACGTGCTCTCCACTAGCATGAACTTTAGGAAACAGTTATAGTTTGTTGTTATATATATTGCGTTTGCATACGCATATGAAGTTAGTTGATATTAGTTGATGTTAAATTAGATGATCTCTGTTATCTTTTGAAAATTAACATGCTCTGTAGTGATTCTGCTGCACTTGTGGCATGTATTACTATTACGTAATGAACTACTTTTAATATATGAAGACTCTGGTACTCAACTTAATTGTTGTTTGAGGACCGAATTCCCCAGAACGTGTAGAGGGCCCTGCTCATTCGGTTTGTGTATTAGTGTATATTTCTCATTTTGTTTCTTTAGAAATCATTGTATCATAATCCATTCATATGTTCATACTTTGCAGTTGTTCCATTTACGTTTATTGTTCTCTGTTGAATTTCATTTCTGTCTTTCATGCTTTATGATTGTTAATCCTTTTGATCAATATTTATGTTTTTAGTTTCCAGTCGTGACAGACATTTTATAACTTGACTAGTGACATGGAACTAACATTGTTCTGCTGCTAATTTGCTTTTCATAGCTTTTGTTTAATTTCAGTATTGCTTTGTTCATTTCAGTTTTGTTTATTTGCTTTAGTAGTTAAAATTTAGATATACTAATCTGCTCATAGCATCTTCAGTTGCCTCCGAAAGCCACAGCTGGACTGATGGTGAGGGATTGCATTATGAAATGTGTAGTTTAGTATTAGTTTCTTTTATGCAAATTTAGATATACTAATCTGCTCATAGCATCTTCAGTTGCCTCCGAAAGCCACAGCTGGACTGATGGTGAGGGATTGCATTATGAAATGTGTAGTTTAGTATTAGTTTCTTTTCTGCAAATTTAGATATATTAAATCATGCATGACATGTTCGGTTGCCTCCGAAAGCCACAGCTGGACTGATGGCGAGGGATTGAATCATGAGTGTATGGTTTAGTATTATTTTACTTTCTGCAAATTAAATATCAGTTACACAAGTTGTTTATGATTACTTCCGAAAATCATAGCTGGTCTAATGATGAAGGGTCAGAAAATGAATTGATGTAATCTGATTTAGATTTATTTTGTTGCAATTTTGAATTTCCTTAAGCATAGTTTCTTTTGTGTTTAGTTGGCAGCAAGAATAGTTTGGTTTTCATGTTCACTAGTTTACTATTTTGATTCATTAGATTAGCAGCACCTTTTCATTTCAGCAGTACACTTTTACTTTCTTTCAAGTCTTGTCAATTGTAATTTTCAATTTGCTTTTAAATTTTCAAGTTGGTAAATCATTATAGGGGATATCACTTCCTTGAACAAATATAACCAAACTTGTTTTCATTTTAGAATTTCCATTTCACCTTAGAAAGACCAAAAACGACAAAAGTTAATAAATAGGTTATCTTGCACATATAGTGCGCCGCACTTCATCAGCTTACGATTCCCGGATTGACAAATTAAATGCAGCAATTTAGGACACACTAAATTGACCAAACAGTATACGAAGACGTCTACATGGAAGCGGAGCAGAACGAAATAGAAACCAAGGATACATAAATGCATAGTTTAGAATGTCAATGATACGAAAATCTAACCAGATAACAAGAACCGCCAAAAGAGGTGGATTACTTTGAAGTAATTTTGAAGTACGTTTGGACAACCAATTTGATTATGACATATAGAAATTGGGTTGAGATGAGTGCTGTTCCTATCACATTGTAATGAGAGTGTAGGTTGGGAAGAGAGATTGGTAGAGATTAGAGAGTTAGTAAGGTAGTTAGGTTAAATGAAGAAGCATGTATATGAATGGACTAAAACATTTCTATCATCTAAAATTTCATGTGATGGTGCAAACATCTACACAGTTGCAACTTGGGGTGTTGATTTCAAAGTAGAATGCCTTACAATGTAATAAGAAAATTTTATTTAGAAAAATGGCCGATTTTAAAATAATATGAATAATTGTTTTTTCTTTCTTATGTTAAAGTTGATCCATATCAAACTAATGTGGACAATCCCTCTCCTAACCAATTTGAAAATGGGACGGGTGTAGTGTATTACATAGATTGTTAGGTTGCATTGAATTTTATTAAATTAAAAAAAATATATGCTTGCTACATGGCTCCACATCCACCAATTTCCTAGTCATGTATGAGTATTTCAATTAGAAAATTTTATTTAGAAAAATGGTCGATTTTAAAATAATATGAATAATTGTTTTTTATTTCTTATGTTAAATTTTATCCATATCAAAATAACGTGGACAATCCCTATCCTAACCAATTTCAAAATGGGACGGGTGTAGTGTATTACACAGATTGTTAGGTTGCATTGAATTTTATTAAAATAAAAAAATTATATTCTTGCTACATGGCTCCACACCCACCAATTTCCTAGTCATTAGGAATTTTTCTTTTCTGATCCATAAAATGTATAAAAATCTTTTAGTGATAATCACATCCAAGAATATTTTTTCGACACGTTTTGAACTAGCCAGTGTGGTTCATCATCATCATCAGGACAAGATGAGAAATCTGATTAGTTAACCAATTTAAATAGATAAAGGGACACTCCAACTAGTAGTTGTAAAACGGCTAATTTGACTCAAATGAGGAAAATAAGAAATTTAAATAAATTAAAAATGAATTTATTAACATATATTACTATTATTATTATTTAATTAATTAATTAATTTAATTAATCAATTAATTCAATTAATTAATTTATTTATTTATTTCCTTTTATTTTTTTTACTAAATAGACAAAAATAAGGTATTTAATTAATTTTAAAATGAATGAATTAATAATTGTATACAATTATAATATATATTATTAATACTATAATTATTGATATTTATCTTTATTTAAAAAGAAAATTTAATAAGATAAATCCTAATTACTAGATTTTTAAATATATTATATATCAAAAATAACAATAAATATTATAATCAGAAGGAATGACATATTTCAATTTTAATATAAAAAAGGGGGATAAGATGGATGGACACGGGAGAACTAGGTGGGAATAAACAATAACTAAGAGTAAAGGGCAGGAATCCATCATCTTCTAACACTCCACCCATCATCCCCATTAAGGTTTACCTTTCTCTTTTCAATTTCTAAGGCTTCTCTTAACTTACGGTGGGGGAAATGATCAACCCTCGCAATCACCTTAGCTTATTCAGCAAAAATGTGAGGTCGCTGACCGTAAGCATGGTACATCTCACTCCTCGGCCTTATCATAGCATGCTGAAATGATAAAACATCAAATTTTAATTGAAGATGGTAAGGTGATCGCGAGGGTAAACCATTTCCACCACCGTAAGTTAAGGGAGGTCTTAAAAATAGAAAAGAGACTGGTAAACCTTAACAGGGATGATGGGTGAAGTGTTAGCACCCCCACCCTTTTTTATATTAAAATTGAAATTATGTCATTGTTTGTAATCATAATATTTATTGCTATTTTTTATATATAATATATTGAAATATCTAGTAATTACGATTTATCTTATTAAATTTTATTATTAATTAAAATTAAATATTAATAAATATAATTATAATAATATATATTATAATTATATGCTACTATTAATTAATTATTTTTAAATTAATTAAATATATTATTTTCCTTTATTTAGTCCAAAACAAATTTTAAAGTAAGAAATTAATAAATTAATAAATTAATAATAAAAGTAATATATGTTAATAAATCCATTTTTTTATTTATTTAAATTTTTTATTTCCTTCGTCTAAGTCAAACTAGCAGTGTTACAACGGCGACTTGGAGCGTCTCTCTATCTATTCAAACTGGTTAATTTATCATATTTCTCATATTCTCCCAATGATGAACCACACTCTATTCAAATTGGTTAACTGGTCATATTTCTCATCTTGTCCCAATGATGATTCAAACTAGCAGTGTTAAAACTGCTACTTGGACTGTCCTTCTGTCGATTCAAATGATCTATTACTTTTAATAAATTCAGAAAATTAGATATGTGGCTCCCCACTCACTAATTTACTAGAGATTTGAGATGATTCCAATTCTATAATTTCTTCCATGATAAGTTTCTCATTATTATTTATAAAATTCATTTATTAAAATTTTATTTAAAAAATTATGTATTTTACAATAAGAAGTGAATTTTTTTTTTTTTTAAAGTTAAAATTAACCTATATCAAATAATACACCATGACTAATATGACCAATTGAAAAAAACACATTTAGTGTAATTAAAAATCCACATTTATGTAATCAGTTTTACTAATTAATCGGAAAGATTTGAGACAAATCGATTCATAGTTTACAAATATCAAAGATGTGAATTTTATTATGATTTATCAAAAATATGTGTACACTTTTTTAATTTAACAATTCGATTTATATTAATAACACCAATTATAGAAGTTTATATATAATAATAAAATTAACTATAAAGTAATTTTAAAAATTATAAAAACCACTTTCGTTAATATAAAAATCATGAAGGTTCTTAATCGAAATATTTTGAAAAAATGTTAATAGTTTTTATCATTTAAATTATATATATAATTAAAAATAACATAGTATAATATGAAATCTGTATTATATTATATATTTTAATTATATATTTTTCGAATTTTTGTATTGTAAATAGTTTTTATTAAAATGTGAAATTTGAATGGTAAGTTTGAAAGTAAGATAGATTTAAGTTGGTATTCTTGTATCTCATAATAATTTTTTTTGGATTTAGAATTTATGACAACAAATATCATATCATGAACTGTAAATTATTCATCAAATAATTAACTTAAATTTATTTTAATAATTATTATTTTTTAATTTTAATTTTATTTCAAATATTTAACCAAATAAACATAACATTATATTATATAACATTACTTAATAATTTACAACACTATTACCAAGGAAATTATTTTAAATAAAATAAAATATATATGGTTTCTATTAAAAATACGTTACAATAAATATTTTCAAACATAATACACCAAATATATCAAGACATAAAAATTAAATAAATAATAATGGTATCGTTTTAAATATTTATAATTTTAGCATTTCCTTCTTCCCCTTAAAAATAATTATTTTATAATATTTTTCCTTTCCCTTTATAATATCATATAAATTTATATAATATTTTATATTATATATTAATTTTACTCCTATATTTAATTTATGAATATAGGTTGGTTCTTATTTGAAGAATGTGAGAACCACTAAAAGAAGAGTTAATTCCTTTTGTTTTGTATTTTTGCTAAATTATTATTATTGTTTTCATTTTCACTTGATATATTTCAATAGAGAAAGAAAACAACTTAGAACATTTCTTTTTAGTAAAGATAGAGAATTACTTTGATAAAAAAATGTATTATGGATTTGAAAACCCATTAACCATACTCTTACCATGCCATGATAAGGACATATACTAAATTTTCATGATTTACAAAAGTTTAATTTGATGGTTTAAAAAGGTATAACCATATGTATAGAATTGCACCCTCTAGACTTATCATGCCTTATCTATTTGACAGATTTGGCCACTTGTCAGCCATCACACATTAACTGTACATAAAGGTTTTGATTGTCATCGTAAGTCTCGATAATACGCTTGATTAATCAGCATTATGAGGTTGTACTTAACCAAATATTAGCAAAGATTATTTGTGATTTATTATGTATATTGTGGATCTGACATCTGCCGGAGTTTACACCGTGCATTCAATTACCAACTTGATCGATGGCTGTGATATATTTTCAGGACAGGTTAGGGTATTTATCCACCCCTCAACTCTACCCATTTCCATTCTTCGCCTTCGTGAGAATGTGGAGCACTCTGAGCTCCTCTACTCTGAAACTCGACGCTTCCATGACTCTTTTACACTTCTGGTTTGAATGAAACTCCTGGTTCTTCAGCTGCATTCAATTATTTGAAATGGTTACCCATCAACCCCAGCTCAAAAATTTCATTTGTGTCTTTGCTCTTCTTACTTATCTTTACATAGTTCATAACAATTTATTGGGGTTTATTTTATGCACAACTTCTATGTTTTTTTTTAGGTTTCTAACGTCAGTTATTTGTTCTTTTACTGTATTTCCGATGTTTTCTTCTGACCCTCCCTCTATAGGGTTACTGTGCAGGTTCTTCTTTCTCACAGGGCTAGATAATCAACCAAGGTCCTTGGCTCAACATTTTCAGACTAACCTTCATGCCTTTCGATGTATTGAATACATCAAGGGTTCTTTTTCTGTCTATAGTTTAGATATACGATGGAATTCCTCACTGGCCCACTTCATTCTCTTATTTCTAGATCTTCAACACCGAACCTTGCATTTGTACTAAAGTGAGTTCTTCAAATTTGAACTCGATTTAATCTTTTTCCTCTGTGCATTCTTATTTGTTTTTTGCCGGGGTTTTTATTATACAAACCCTAAACCTGGTACTTGTTATGTTGTCATCAAGGTAATATTATAGACCTCACATCCTTATAATTTCATGTTGCTCCCTTCGGCCAATGTTGTTTCAATTAGTGACTATTTTCTCGTCTTTTCGTACAGGTACCATGGGTCCCTGAAATGATTTAGTTTTCTTTGAAGCTTCTTAGGTTTTTGGGTATAAACCTTGTGTTGAATACAAATTTTTAGATGAAGCCCTTAGGGATGTGTTTTCCATATTTTATTTATCTAGTGTAATGGATTTTATTTGGCCTTATAATGCCTTAAGGTGTAAGGTTATTGATGTTAGAGGTATTTCTGTTTTGTTTCACCTTAAGTTATAAAAGGTTGTAGTTGAATGAGAACAAGAGAGCTTTTTCCGTATATTGTAATTTTCTGTAATAAATATTTTATTTAGATAGAGTCTATGAACTCGTGATGATGTACATGTTCTATTGATTAATGAAAGAGTTAGTGTTTTCATTATAAGTGGATTCTGGGTATTTCTTCGTAGAAGACTTATAGAGGCTACAAGCCCTGTCCATGGGAGTTCTCCTGTTATTTTGTGTTATATGTTTATTTACTGATTCTCGCCATTTAGTTACTCTTTACGCTTTGTATGATTACAATTCAATTCAATAATTGCAAGTGTAGTGTGTTACGATTTCCTCTTCAGATAGGTTGAATTTATCATTAATATTACTTTACTATTGAGTGATATTTTTACAGTCATTAGATTGATTTCAGCATGTTTAAGTAGTTGTTGTTCAATTTTGCACATTGTTATTTCTTGAGTTTTTCCATTGCAAGTGTGAACGTATGGTTTGTTGATCTGAATTTATGAAGGAATGCAAAAAATACACATGTAACCATAAATATAGAGATGCAACGGAAATAACACTTCATTTCATTAATATCAAACAACTGAAAATTTCTTACAGACAGAATGTAAATAAACTAGCTAGGGTGCTGGTAGCTTATCTCTGAGAAGAGATGTGGCAGCTATAGGCCTCTGAACTTTGTTACAATGAGGCTCAAGGGTCAATTTATTATTTATAAACAATGGAGAACTCTAAACTTCCAAAAACCTAACCCTAGGATATGAAGTGCCAAAACTATGGGCCCCGTTTCGATAAATTGGTGTTTCAATTTCCCAGGGACGTAACTTCGGCATACGGTCTCTGTTTGACGCGTATCATACCTCATTATAAAGATCTATATAAGGAGTACAACTTTCAATGTGAGAAAAATTGGTCCATGGAGCCATGTTGGTCCATTTTTTCCCAAAAAAAATCGTTTAGGGCCTCAAAACGACTCTAGATGTTCAGGACCCAAAAAATTGCTAAAAATAGTAAGTTGTTCTGCAACTTAAAAACTAAACGAACTAATGGTGGGGGCTCAATTGGAATAGGTGGGTCGCCACCAAGATCCACCTAGATCATTAAGTCCCCAAAACATCTCCGAGAGTGCAGGACCTAAAAACCCGCTAAAAATAGTATGTTGTGCTAAATGTGAAAAGCTGCAAGAATTGATGGTGTGGGTCCAAATGGAATAGGTAGGTGGTCACTGATATCCACCTAGATCATTCCTCCCTCCTTAGGAAGAAATGGTCCCCATTTCATTGAGATCCTCCATGAGATGAGTCAAATTCTATTGAACTGGGTAATAGATTTGTCGAAGATGTCATGGACCTACAGGCAGACATGATGGATGCGTTTAGTAATTTTAGTTTCTTTATCAACCTCAAACAGTACATGTGTGGATTTTGTATGTGTATTCGTAGGAGTTATGGAAACATCAGGTGACGGTGCATTGAGGGTCAGATCAATGGAGTGCTTGTCCTGACAGTGTAAAGGAACGTCTATGAGTGAGGAGAAAATGTCCTCGTATTCCTCCATGACTTTGTCCATCTACTACAGATGTGCAGGGGAGCCCTGTTTCGAGGTTGTGGCCGCAATATTCTTCTTTCCCTGTGAGCGAGTTGTAAGGAAAATAAATTTCCTGCTTTGGGAAAAAATCTTACTGCATTGTTTTGCAGTAGTCAAAGAGATGACAGGAGGCGGTACTACCTTTGGTATCATGTACAAGTTGTTTCCCAAAGTAATAATAGCAGCGTGAGGCCTAGATGCATACACAACATGTCGCCTCCACAAGTATGGTTGGCCCAATAATACATCAGCTACATCAAGAGCAGCAACATCATATAATACCTCATCTGTGAATGACTTGATGTTGTACGAAAGGCAACACTATTGGCGGATGCGAATATCTCTCCCTGGGTGAAGCCACCCGATGGTATATGGTTGCGAGTGTCCTATGGTCGGTAGGCCGAGCTGATTCACGAACTCTGCTAAAATGTGGTTATTTTGGCTTCCGCTATTGATAAGGAATTCCAGTGGAGAACCCTTCACCCACATCTGCGAATGGAAGAGGTGCTCCCCCTCCTCTACATCCTCGGGATCCTCCCTCTGGATCTTGGTGGTGGCAACAATGGCACTTGGATCCTCATTAATGATTTTCTTCCCTTTTTCATCGCCTTCATCTGGTTCTGACTCAGGATCATAAAATGCATCTGATATGGGTGCCTTTAGTTTGGCCACCAATGAATGTGTGGTCTGACACTCATTTGTGCTATGAGTGGGGCTGTTATAAAATTCACACTACTTCCCTGTGTCCTTATTTGGATTTTTGATGTTTTTTTGAGTCGCCACGCTTTGAAATTTCCCCTTGTTCTGTGGTTCGGGGGCACCTTTCCCTGACTTTGGATTCACAGATCCAAAGTCTCGCTTCTTCTGCTTAAATTTTTGCTCGATCTTGGCAGCATAGCCATATGACATGCCAAGTGATGTAATGTCGAGGAGCTCCATTTCATCCTGAATGTGTTTATGCAGATAGCCACGGTAGTTGAGCACCAAATGTATCTATAAATCCTTAATACCCAATTTTCTGTGCAGGGTATGGAAACAATTAGTCATTTCATGCACATCTTGATCCCTTTGCTACCACAGCATGGTCCATTGGATGTATTTGTCCTCATATCTCCCCATGGGGTAGAATTTTTCCTTGATGTTGTCTCGGAATGAATTCCAAGTGGGTGTGGCCAAGAACAAAGAGGGTCCCCCTTCGTCCTCTTGCTCATAGTAGGTTTCCCACCAGTCTTTGACATGGGGGGCAGCTTTGAGGAGTGCAACAATAATCTTTTCTAGGTCGGAAAAATCATGGACTGAGAAATATCGTTCCAGCAAATTTGACCATCTATCTGCGGTGTCTGCATCTATCTAGCCTTCAAATATAGGAATGTCAAATTTTACCTGTACCTTGAAGGGATTGGCACCTATAGAGTGGCTGTTGGATATAGATGCACCGTAGGTGGGCAGCCGTTGAAGGATCTGAGAAAATTTATCCATCATCACGTTCCTTTATTTATCGAGGGCCTCCTCGAGCAATATTTTGATAGGATATCCTTTTCCATCATATTTCTTTTCTTCCACCATGGGAGGTCATCGGGGTTTTCGAGGCTGATCTTGTAAGGGTTCAACCAGATCGAGCCCTAATTCCTTGTACCCTGACCATGTCGGGGACATGAAAAGAAAAATAGAGAAAGAGAAAACACCTCTGGTGCCACTGATCTGGTTTTATGCAAGAATGAAAAAAAATACATATGTAACCATTAATACAAATATGCAGTGGAAATAAGACTTCATTTCATTAATATCAAAGAGCTGAAATTTGCTTACAGATAGAATGGAAATAAACTAACTAGGGCATTGGTAACTTATCTCTGAGAAGAGATGTGGCAGCTACAGGCCTCTGAACTATGTTAACATGAGGCTCAAGGGCCTATTTTTTATTGAGAAACAATGGAGAGCTCTAAACATCCAAAAACCTAACCCTAGGAGATGAAGCGCCAAAACTATGGTTCCCATTTGGGTAAATTGGTGTTTTAACTTCCCGGGGACGTAACTTTGGCATACGATCTCTGTTTGATGCCTATCATACCTCGTTAAAAATATCTGTCCGAGCAGTACAACTTTTGATGTGAGAAACATGGGTCCATGGGTCCATGGACCCATGTTACTCTAGGTGTCCCCAAAAAACATCATTTAAGGTGTCAAAATGGCTCTAGAAGTTCAGGACCCGAAAAATTTCTAAAAATAGTAAGTTGTGCTGCAACTTAAAACCTAAACAAACTGATATTAGGGGGCTTAAATGGAATAGGTGGGTGGCCACCAAGATCCACCTGGATCATTAAGGCCCAAAAATAGCTCCGGGAGTGTAGGACCCAAAAACCTGCTAAAAATAGTAAGTTGTGTTGAATTTGAAAAGCTACAAGAATTAATGGTGCAGGTCCAAATGGAATAGGTGGGTGGCCACTGATGTCCACCTGGATCATATTTTGTTCAATTCTAAAGGTTTTTATTCATTTAATTATAGAAAATTCCATTGCAAAATTTTATCAGGTGATTGTTGTTCAATTTATTAAGTATTCATTTTCTATTGTTCTTCAATCACGAAATATATTTAATTTCATCATTGAGTGTTTACTTTCTGCATAATATAAGACTAGAGTTTCATCCTTTGATTGGTGTGAAGTATTTCATATTTTACTTTTGAATTGATTGATCGAACTTCGAGAATTAAATAGTATTTCTTGCAATGATTTAGTGTAGTTGACCTCTGATTTCACTCGATTATACTTTTCTTGCACTCTTGAAATAAACAGAATTTCCCAGGGTTTATGATTAATGTGAAGCATTAAGGTTACCTGAAACAATCACATTTTTTAACCAACATTTTTGCACCGTTGTCGGGGAGAGTGTTTAGGAGTGATGTATTTTTTTTTTCCTTTTGCTGTGAAATAATTGGGTATTGAAAACAAGAGGTAACATCCTTAATATTAGCAAGAAAAACACTTTCTCTCCATTCCTCTTCTCAAAAATTGTTCAGAGGTTAAATAGGATAGGTGTTTGTTTTTTTTTATGAATGACTACGAAGAAAAAGATAGAATTAGATAGAAATCCCCCGTCTAAATCAACAAAACCAAAGGGATCGGTGGTCCTTGTCAGAACAACATTCATAGTTAAAATCATAAGGAATGCTAAATCTGAGGCATTTGTAGGACCCAAAATCATTTTTGAAAAGATTCCTAATATAATCCCTTAGGCATCAGCCTCACCATCTGCAGCCCATGTCGAGATTCTCGAAGAAACTGAAGGGTCTAAATAGAGCTTTCAGACTATAGAACATTTGAGTCTTGACCCTTCATAAGAGGTAAATTATTTCAATTTACAAGAAGGAGAGGGAGAAAAAAGTAGTACTATAAGTATGAAAAATCAAGAGCCTGGATCTCCCGAAATAGTGGTTGAGACAGAGGCACCCGACATTCCAGATCAAGGTAGTGCTGCAAGGCCTCCTCCAAATCGACCTCCTAATTCCACTCAAATTATTCTCTGAGACCAGAAAATCCCTTAATTTTATTGGCACATCTTTGATCAGATGGTGCAAAATAATCCCCAGAGATAGACATCAAAATTGGCATATCCCATTTTTGACCCGACTGCAAACAACCCAATGAAATTTATTCCATTAAAAAACATCCCCACCTTCCATGGACTAACCTCGGAAGATTTAGATTCATTTTTATTTGAATTTGATGTTTTGTGTAAGGGATATGATTACACCACTGACCCTCAAAAAATGAAACTATTCCCATCTACATTGAAGGGGGCAGCTCTACGCTAGTTTATGGGGCTCAATGGGGGAACTATTAATAGTTGGAATAAAGTTAAAAAATATTTTCTCAATAAATACCAATATTACTGCCAGACTAGAGAATTAAAAGATGAAATCTTCAACATGAATGCAAAAGAAAATGACACATTAGAATAATATGTTGAACGATTCCAATATAATTTGCAAAGATCCCCATAAACTACACTGTTTAAAGATATCCTAAAAGGATTAATGAGAAAAGGAATGAAAGAAGAATGTGTAGAAACACTTAATATAATGGGAAAATAATACATCTATCAGGAAGATTATGATGAAATTATTATATTGTTTATCTGGTTCTGTCGAGGTAGTATGCAAAATAGACTAGTTGGACGGGATTCAGTTACTAGGAATTACAAACAGTCAGGTGGTAGCGTAACCAAAGAAGAATTCAGTAATTTCTTGGAAGATTTCAAAACCAATATATTGGGCATCCTCACAATATCGCTATATATCCTGCAAGCCAAGAAGAATAAAGCTTTAGCACAACAGATCTTGGCTATTTTTTGTCCATGCTGTCGGAAGAAGCACAGCCAACGGGATTGTCCATTTGACGTGGTCCATACATGTGCTATCTATACCAAGGACCGTGCCACTAAAAAATTACCTTTACTTCTAGGGTTGAAAGTGGTCTTCAAAGAAGAGGAGGAAGAAATAGAACTAGTATATCTAATGAATCAATGTAGAAAGTGGCAAGCCCGACCAACAGGTATGTCACAAGACCCATCTCAGTTATTTCCTTCTTCACAATTTAATCAAAAGAACTCTGGAATGTCATGGAAAACCTAATCACCTTTTTATGCTTGGCCATTTCAACCACTTTCCCCCTTGGCCAACTAAATCCTCTCCAGGTTATGGTTGGCCGATTTTTCCTTTCTCTCCTTCATACTCGCAAAACAATCCATATTAGTCCTAGTGGCCTGCCTCCACCTCACAAAATACAAACTGGTCTCAAAACTAGCAGCAGCCCCTGGGACTGACCAATTTACCTATGGTAACAAGGGAAAAAACTCAACCCACATTACCGAATCCATACCTAGTACAACAAAATCCTCACCCTATTATACCCCCTGAACTTCCAACTCAACCAAATCCTAATCCTTAGAACATATCAGTTCAGCCGAGCCAGATTGTTGAGAATCCAGACTCTAAAACTCAATAGAAGGATTGGAATGAACTTAGGCTGAGATTAGCGCATGTTATTTCACCCAAAGAAGATACTACCCTGCCACAAATTGAGTCTGAAATTCCAATAGTACCTAAATAATCAACTGTGACAGAGATAGAGATAAAACAGCGGAGGCACACAATCAACCAAGAATATCCTGAAAATATTATCGTTTCCTCTCCTTCATTCCCTGAGAGATTAGTGATATCCAAGCCAATTATTCCTTCATATTTTGATCTCATAGGGGAATTAAAAAAGCTTTGCATTAAAATCCATCTCCTGCATTCTATGCAAGACATCCTTGTTTATGCTAAAACAATTAAAGGATTGTGTGTAAAAAAACCTGTGAGGAAAGAAATGACTTTGACAATTTTTCATTGAGTAGGGACACTGTCAGAATTAATTTTGGGCAAAGGAACACCAATAAATCATGAGGATCTAGGAAAACCCATAGTCATGGTCCAGATCCATGGCCCCTCTTTTTCAAACACGTTAGTCGATTTGTGGGAAACTATTAATACTTTAACTATAGAAACATGTGAAACACTTGGTATAACAGCCTTGGATCCCACATACTGGTGAGCCTTGGTATTAGACCAAGAGTGCTACAACTCCCAGGTAATTCCCTACTTTACTTTATCAGCTTGGGGTTTGTACGAACTAGGAGGTGATACTGCTATATGCACAACAGGTGCATTATGTTCATGTCATCCTCTTCTACTTTATGAGAGGGTATTGTTTCTTAATCTATGATAATAATTGGGAAGTAAATTACTGGAAGGAAATGACAGGAAGGAGGTTAAACTAAAGTGCTCAAAATAAATAACAAAAATAATACTAATTTAATTGGTAGAAAAGGAAATGAATGAAAATAAACTAAGCTAACTTGCTAAAATAAATGGCAGAAAGGAAACTAATTCTAAACCACACTTAACTTGGAGAATTATCTAAATGCACTCTACTTATCCTCTAGTCTATCTAACATTCTTCTATCCATGCAACTAAGTTATCCATGACTTAATTCTTCTTGAAAAAGGGTTGATTTCCAGCTTTGGAGGGAAGAAAAAGGCTAAAGTTGCAAATTGAGGGCTTAGCGCATGAAACAAGGCTTAGCACATGAAAGATTGCAATTGAAGATGATGAGTGGTAATTATTAAAAAAAAAGGAAAAGAGTTGTGAGGTGCGATTGCGATGTTGCAAGATCAAAATAGGCAACTATGAGTGGTAAATCTTAATGAAAGGGGAAAAGAGTTGCAAAGTGCAATTGCGATGTAGAAATTGCGATAGGTGGGAAAGGAAACTTTAAAAAGGTTATGATCCGCGAAATGTGATGTCACAATATCGTGATCGGTAGGAAGAGCGATAAGTGTTAACCAGAACGACGTAAAAAATGCGAAGTGAAAAATGCGAAGTATGGTAGCGGGCATTTTGAGGAGGAAAGGAGGAAGATGGGTTTCGATGGTTTTTTCAATAAATTAGCACTAAAAAGGTAAAGAAAACCATGAGTAAGAAAAACAAAGGAAGACAGTGACTGAAGGATTTAAGTGTTGTCAAGGGAAAAGGTGGGTGCAGCAGTTGAAAATGAGCGGAAAACAGGACGGGTTTGAGGTGAACCTATAGTGCTCAGAAGTGTTACACACATGCGGATTCATGCATGGAAAGATGAAAAAAACGCATGATAACAATAGTGAAATAGAGACTTGGACCTGATATTGTAGTTTCTTCCCTAAATTCAAATATAAAGCATTTTTTAGCCTATCGAAAAGTCTAACCTGCTCGAACTCTATTGACAAAGATGAGAGGGGGAGGCTTGACAATAGATTTTGGAGTTTTTACTCTATTATGATACTCACAAGCAAATGTAAAACTACAATAGCAAACTGAAAGTGAAGACTGAGTAGCAACTTGAAGCATAAATAAAAGTATCAAAAGTGGAGCTAATGAAATGACAGAAAGCAAAGAACCAATACAACGGAGAGGTTGAGGAAAATTGGCTGGGCCCTAACCCATGAGCCTAGCTCTCTAAAACTTAAATCAGTAAAATGAAATAAGTCTCCTCATTTCATAAAAGAATAACTTCATACATATCTGAATGTTTGATCACTGACATAATAAAAATCTCAATAACTTGCAACAAAATTCTGACTGGAATCGACTAGTATTGGCTAACTTTTATGTTCTCTAACTCTTCTCTATTTATTCTACATGGTAGCTACCAACAACTCCCTAGAAAATGGTGATTGAGTCGTCTTGACTCCCAATAAACAAAAAATCAATACACTCCTCTTTTAGTTGCTTGGCTGCCTCTGGAATTTGAATTGTTGGAGAGAATCCTTTGGATCCTTTGGCTGCCTTTGGAGTTCGAATAGCTGGAGAGAATCTAGGATGGATAATCCTCCTATAATTTATCCTTGTTGTCTCCTCCAATTCCTTATGATAAAATATTTATAAAAATGCTTAAAAAATCATGATTTTCTACACTCAACCTCATATTAGGTACTTAGAGTATGTTAGCCTTAATCACCACCTATACTAGCATCATAAAACCAAATAATAATACAAATGCAAGAAAAACAGATCTAAGAACACAAAAACGTGACTATTAACCCCTCCAAATATGTCTAATGATGGAGCTCATCATCACCCCCCTACAGAATGTTTTCTCATCCTCTGAGCAATTAATCCTCCTCTTGCATTTCCTTTAAGGCTCTGACAGCCACCCTGATCTCCTGAGGAAGAAGTGTGGGAGTTTCCCCAAGGGGATAAAAAGCCTTGTTCTTTTCTGCATTCTCCCATTCTCTATCTTGTGCACTTGTGTCCTCTTCATGAGTCATCCCCAGCAACAAACATGGGCTGATCTTTAGTCCCAACCATTGGATATTTTTGGCCTACATGTCCCTCTTGTATAAAATTTCCCTTTCGAATGCACCCCTCAATCTTTCTGGAGTATGGTACTCCATATTCTTGAGGCTATGAGGGAGGTTGTTCCATCTTCTCTAGCTGGCCATAATGCACTCCTCCTTTATCTGCCTAGAAAAATCATCAAAGTGGCCTATCACTTGGTTTTTATTTTGAATGTAGCTTTCCACCAGTGCATGGTCCCTTTCAGTCTATCTATGGTTAAGGATGACTCCTTTTTGGCTGAACAATTCGGGTCTGATATATAAGGGTTCTCTATTTTTGCTTCATATGACCTTCCATATCTCTTTTGCTCTAGTGTCTTCATTCACCATCCAAGATGCTAGAGCCATTAACTACATATCCCCCATTATAGGATTGGGGTCCCAAATATCCATATTTGTCATCACAATGTTATGCACATAAAACTATTCCATCTTTGCCTCATAAGACAAGTTAGCTTGCTTGTATAAATTCATGAATTGCCTACAATCCTGGAAAGGTACTGATTATGTCTTAGATTCCTTCCTCCCCCCTTGGTGATTCTTCAATGATAATTGGGATTGTGGGAGAATTTTCTCACTCTCTCTGATTCTTGTTAGCTCTGGAATACCTAGAGGTCTACGTTTTTCTCTTTGCACTCAGAGGAGCTATGGTGGCAGCTATATTTCTCTATTGAGGGGATGTGGTTCTGTGTTTTGAGTTTTTTTCTCACCCACTTTCTGCTATCTCTATGACTTCTACAAACATCTCTTCTGTTTTTCTTGGCCCTTTTTTTCTTTCTCTTCTTTTTCTGGTTCTTCTTGTTTCTACTGGTTCTTCCTCTTTCTGGTTCTTCTTTTCCTGGTTCTTCTTATTTTATTTGGTTCTTCCTCTTCTTCTTTAAGCATTGTGTGCTTCCGTCGGTCTATCTCCCTTTAAAAAATTTCAATATACTGGTTTGGATTAGATGACATCTCCATTTATTATTCAGCGCAACTTGGAGTGCTTATGTAAGTTAGCTTAGCTCCAGTTCTAGTGTAGACAATTGTTTACTTCTCTTGTTAGTTCATGATGGAATGTGTGTTTCCTCCCCTCGTTCTCCTCTACTCAACAGATTTAGTTAATGCCCAGTTGGCATGTACTTCTAGTTTTTTCAGTCATTCCTCACAGTGGTGGTCAAGTTAAATGGCCACCTTTCTGTCCCTTAAACTCTAAGTCTGCAAAATCATTATTTCCAGCTATTATGGTGTTGGAAAATTATATATTACAGAGCAATGCAACAAATAAAATATGTGAAAAAACACAAACACAAAAAAACACATAAAAGTAGAGAGACACAGATATACATGTTTCACCTAGTTTGGGCTACATCCACCCTGAACAGCGTGTCCTTCCTTTCTATTATCCAACAAAATAAAGAGACACAACCTACAACATATCTGTTGTAATATCCTTTGTTCTTTCTCACAGTCTCCCTATCTGTTTTTTGCTCCGATAATACACATACATTAAACAGCCACAATACAACACCCTCATCCAAGCGAGGGGTTTCCTTCTAGGGAAAAAATCCCTAAACTAAACATAAATTCTACCATCAGATCATCCACCTAATGAACAACCCATATTGACTAGAAATTACTATACTTTTACAAGGAAATTTTCCATCTATTTTTAGCTTCAAGGGTGCTACCCTCGAGGCCCCCTGCCAGGGGGGGGCTCCATAAAGTCATAGCTGGACCACCCTAGACCCCCCAGGTAGCATTTAATTATGGGTGGCATTGCCACCCCATTAAGCTACAGGGGTCCAACACTATGATACAAAATAAACAAGATAATAAAGCTCGACACCCAACATATGGATGGGTAGCAGGGGGTGAGAAGTTGTACCTGAGTTTACCTATTATTTCCAAAGAGGTTTTAGGAGTTGGAGGTTGGAGACAACCCTTTTAGATGTTGTGTCTGTCACCATACCCCTGTACTCTGAATGAGCATCTTATAGAATAAACATCTTCCCAATTGAGCTGCTAATATTTGATTGTTGTTTCTCTCTACTGTGGATGTCACGTTGGGTGCTTGAGATGCCATGGGTGGAATTCCCATTATCCTAGAGCCTATTATTCACATTTCCTTCTTGTTCTTCTTGGCATTACATGAAGAACTTTGTTCTTTTTTAAAGGAATTTCCTAATGATTGTAGCGGTTTGTTTGTGTGTTTCTTCTCTTGCTACAATGTGCTCAGGAATGGAGGAGTGTGATGTATGGAGGTGATGGAGGAAGTTATGAGGATGAATGGAATGAATTATGGGATGGATGGTAAGATAGAAGAAGATAAAAGAAGATGAATTCTTACCTGTTTTTCCAGAAACCATTAATAACCTGAGAAATAGAAAACACAGAAAACACAGAGATGAAGATGTATATATATATATATATATATATTTGAAAGAAAGTGGGTTGCCTCCATCAAGGTTTTCAACCAATAAGATTATTATTTTTTTTATTTTTTTAAGCAGGTGTGGGAAACTACTGAATTTCCCATCACATACACCTCTCTGCTTATTCAATTTATGAACGTTGCCTTTGAGAAAGGCTTCTTATAAATTTTATGTCTGTAACCATTAATAAGCAAGGAAATTCCTTCCTCATCTATGGTTCTCATTTAAACTGTGCTATTCTCAAAACATTTTTCCATTGTGTAAGGTCATAACCATCATGTCATCAGCTTGCATTTAAAGTATTTAAACCTTGAATCATACAACAACGCCCAATATTATTCGTGGAAGGTCTTTTGTTTGATTTTCTTGTTATGCCATACCTTCCTTTGCAGCTGAACTACCTATGTGTGAAGAAGTTCTTGTATTATAAACTCATCCAATCCATTTAGTTGCAACAACCTCTCTTTTTGGGAATTTAATAGATCTATATTTAATTCAGCTACCATTCTTAAAGTGTTGAATTTAAACTCAACTAAAAGTAGACCTTTCTTACCATATACTAGTTCATAAGGAGTGAATCCTGTTGTTGTCTTCCAAGTAGTGTTGTAGGCCAAACTAACTTCTACCAATCTATATGCCCAATATATTATGATGATGATCACAACCTTGGTGAGGATGATATCTAAATCTCTGTTTGTTACTTCTACTTGGCCATTCGCCTGAGGCTGATGGGAAATATAATTTTTATGCTTAATCTTGTGCTTCCTCAAAATATTCTCAATGAGGTGAGAGTTGAATTGTGCTCACTGATCAGTGACTATTTCTCTAAGGTATCCAAATTTGTAAAACACATTCTTGTTTAGAAATTGTTCTACTTTATCCTCGGTTTCTACCTTCAATTATTTTTCTTCAGCCCACTTTTTCAGGTAATCAGTGCAGACTATGATATACTTCTTTTGTCCGGATGGTGGATTGATAGGTCCAACAAAGTCAATGTCCCACTTATCAAATGGATTAAGAGCCACCTGAGGATGTAAAGGAATTTCATCCCTTTGTGTGGGTTTCCCCATCCTTTGGAAGTGGTCACACCTGTAGGTGTATCCTCTCTAATCTTGGTGAAGAGTAGGCCAACAGTATCCTTCCTGAAAAACTTTGTAAGTAGTTATATTTGTAGAAAATTTTCCTCGACATGGGTTGTCATGAAATTCAAAGAGGATATCAAAAAATTCTTCCTCCCTCACACAGCTCCTTAGGATTTTATTAGGGCTTAGCTTGAAAATATTTCCCCTAATCCATGTGAAAGGGGCATTTTTTTTCATGATTTTGCTCCTCTCCCTGAATGAAATATTAGGAGGGAGTTTTCGAGAAACCAAGTAGTTTGCTATATCAGAAAACCATGGTGAGAGTGATGATATGGCAAAGAGGTTTTCATCTGGTAGTTGGTCATCCACCATTCCTTCTTCACCTGAAGAGAGACCTAACCTGGACGAAAACTCAACAACAACATTTTCCTTTCCAGGTCTATCAACAATAGTCAAATAAAATTGCTGCAAAAGTAACAACCATCTAATTATCCTAAAATTTACATTTGGTTTGTTAATTAAATACTTGATGGTTGCATGGTTAGTGTGGGAAAAGGTTAGATATCTAGTGACATAATGCCTAAATTTTCTCAATGCATGGATAATGGCTAACATCTCCTTCTGAGTAATAGTATAACTCAACTTGGCCTTTGACAAATTCTTGCTGATGAAATAAATGGCATAATGGATTTTATCCTATAATTGTCCTAATGTTACTCTTACATCTTTTTTTGATGCATCAGTGTGGATGTGGGAAGAGAGAGTCCAATTTGGACATAAGATGATGGGGGAAATATTAAACTGTTTCTTAATGAGCTCAAAGGCTCTTGAAAAGGGGCAGAACATATAAACTCAGAATCCTTGGCCAATAACCCAAATAATGGCAAAGCCATATTGATGAAATATTTGATGAACCTTCTTTACTAACCATCAAAGCTGAAGAAACTTGTGACATATTTCTGCTTTTGAGGAGCAAGTACCCTTTTGATGATAGTGATTTTTATCGGGTCAACTTGTATTTCTACCTGGGATATGCGGTGTCTTAATACAACCCCTTCTTTCTTGAGGAATTCACACTTTTCTGTGCTCAAGGAGAGATGCATATCGATGCACCTCCTTGGTACTTTACCCAAATTGGAGAGAGCTTCCTGGAATTCATCCCCATATGGTGTGAAATCATCCATGTAAATTTTCACAGAGTCATGTACTAACTCAGAAAACATGCTCAGGACAGCTCTTTGGAAGGTAGTTGGGGCATCGCACAACCCAAAGGGTAGGAATCTATAAGAAAAGGTACCCCAAGGGCAGGTGAAAGTAGTCTTATCCTAGTCTTTAGGGCTGATTTGATTCTGATTGTACCCATTGAACCATCTAGGAAGAAAAAAAAATTCTTCCCTAGAAGGGCATCCAAGATTTGGTCTATAAAGGGCGAAGGTAAATGGTCTTTCTTGGTGGCTTTGTTAAGTTCTCGATAGTCAACACAAATTCTCCACTTCCCATTTTTCTTTGGGACTAGGACAAGAGGGGATACCCACTCACTATCGGATATAGGATATATGAACCATGCATCCAATAGTTTCTGCAACACTTATTTGAATATGTCCTTCAGAGTTGGGTTCATCCTTTTTTGGGGTTGTCTTACAGGCTTGCACCTTTATTTTATGTAAATGTGATGTCTTCATATCGAAGGATGAACCCCTTTCATCTCCTTGTAATCCCAAGAATATGCTTCATGATTTTCTTTCAAAAGCTGGCATAGCTACTTCTCTTCTTCATTCGAGAGGTTGGATTTATTTTTAGAGATTTGGATTGGCCAAAATCAATACCCTTGGCTATTTAAGAGGTTGTATCAATTGAATGCACTTCCATCCAAGGTTGGCTTTCAGAATACTTTACTAAGGTTTGGAGAGGACTGTTATTGGAGGACTTGTTTTGAATGGCATGGTCGATGTGTTCATCTTCATCAAGTTTCCCCCCTCTAAGAATAGAATATTTGGTACACATAGGGTAAATGTTATATAACTCATCTTCTCCATCCTCCAACCATATAGGGAGATCATGATCAATGAAAGGTTGGGCTAGAAGATATAACACTATTTTTTTAGACAAACGCCCATTTTTAATAGTCATGTTTCCAGCCCGACAACTAATATAATAATTTGCAGTGGATATCCAAGGTCTCCCTAAGATAAGAGGATAACCAATAAACTTGGGTTTTGGCTGCAGGACTAGGAAATATGTAGGATACTACCAAGAGTCAATGGTAACCATAACATCCTCAAAAATGCCTTTTGGAGTTACTATGGATTGATTTGCAAGTTGCAAAACTTTTGTGGTTTTCCTCACAATACCTTGGAGATTAAGTTTCAACGTAGTTTCCTTGGTCATGATATTGATGGAAGCACCTAGATAAATTAGAGTGTTGGGGACTATGACACCATCTATATGCACATCAAAAACTAGACTACCAAGGTCTAGGTATTTTGGAAATATCACCTTCCCCAACATTAGGTCAAACATTTGTCCTACCACATTGATGGTGGGGGTATCTCTCTTCCTTCTCCCAGGTTTCTTGAAGAAATTTTCTTTGATGAGCCTATTGTAGATAGGAACATCATTAATGGGCAGGAGAAGTGGTATCTTCACACACAAATTTTCCAATTCTTCTAGGATTTCAGTCTCCTCTCGGGTGTGCTAACTAGGGTGCATCAAGTGCTCGAGAAAATGAGGTTGTTGGATCTTAGTGTCATCTTCTTCCTTTTCCTCCTCAACCTCTATAGGTGGATATGGGGGATGGTTTTATGGTAGTAATATTCCTGAACTGAGATTAACCTCTTGTATCTCCATATCATAAGATGGATGGGATGTTTCTCCATTGGGAGCCTGTTGTGCCTGTATGTTCTTCAGGTTTGGATTGGGTTGTGTAGGTATAGGTATCCTAGGTGGCACAGCATGAATAAGCTAAGTTTGAGGTTGGGTTGGAGGCATTAGAGCATGTAGTTGATTTTTTCGAGGCCTCCACTCTTGGTATTCATTGTTCCATTCAGGTTGTTGTGGAACATACTGCTGAAATGTTTGGTTTATTGGATGAGGATGGTATGAAGGGTTGGAAGGCCAAGTAGGAGGTGTAGACCAGGATGGGGGAGTGGGGTTATACCAAGGTTGCATGGGTGCACTCTTATTGTTGTAATAGTAAGAGTAAGGTGAACCTTGCATACCTTGTTGATATGGCTGAGGGCATTGGGGCCTTATCTTCTTGATGAAACATAGTTGATATGGTATTGTTTCCCCATCTTGATATACAACTTTAAGACCAGGTAAGGGGGGACACTTTTCTGTGTCATGATTATCTTCATATACTAATCAAACCTCTATGAATTTTCGTGGACATTCATTTCCTGGGTGCTTCGTGGTACATCTAGGACAAAATATGGCCACGACTCTCTCTACTTCCTCATGCTTCCTTTTGACCTGCATTGTGTCCATTTGCAAAGAAAAAGTGTGCAAAATGTCACTCCTGATGTCCTCTATGATGTTTCCAATCTCATTTTTTATGAAGGTGGAAGAGGAAGGGGTATTGGATTTACTTTGGTTAGCTCTTCCCTTCTTCCTTAATGCCCTACAATGGTTCCGAAAGACATTTTTGATTGTTTCACACAGTTGTTGGTAGATATCTCCTCCTGATAAGATGTTCAAGGTTTGTATCATCTCTTCACTGATCCCTTGAAGAAGTATAGGTTTAAGTGATTCAAGATCAAGAGTACAGCTAGCTACCTTATAATTCAATTGAAAACTCTCTTCATAATCCTATAGGGATTCATCAAGCCGTCGAGTCATCCTAAATATATCATCCCCAGTTTCCTTGGAACTACAGTACTATTTGTACTTGCTGCTGAAGGTCTCTTCCATCTGTGCCCAGGTAGTGATGTTATCCCCCAGTGGACCCATGAATTAGTGCAAATTTGCATCCTTTAGGGTGGATGGAAATAGCTTCAACTTCTGATCATCAGAGGCATATTCATAATTCCTACAAACAATAACAAATTCAAACATGATTGTGTCAGGGTCCTTAGAGGTAAGTCCATGGAAGTGTGGAAGAGCTCAAGGAATAATGTTTTTCATCTTAGTTTCCCAATCTGCCTCTCTTATGGGAAAGGATCTCTAGGTCCAGCCATGGTTAGGATAGGTGAAGTATCTCCCTCAGTTGAAACAAGGTATTCTTCTTCTTCCCCAATAGGACCCTCAAAATATTATGAAGGCTCTCCTATAGCAGGTTCAATCTCACTTCCACTAAAGAAGAGTAAATGGTTGCTAGGAGGTGATGTGGGGGTTTTAGGTAAGATTTTTCTTTAGGTATTCCTAGTCCTACAAGGCATGAAAATAAGATCTTTTTGTATTTTTTTTTCAATATTTCTGAAATGACATGAAAAGAAAGGAAAGAAGAAAAAAATGCTAAAAACAAAATAAGAGCATCTACTAGACACCTCGACGGCAATGGTGCCAAAAAGTGGTGAGTCCTGGTATTGCACCAAGATTACTGCAACTCCCAGGGGTTGCCCTAGTCTACCTTATCAACCTATGGTTTGTACAAAATTTGGAGGTGTCGGTTCTATATTCACATCGGATGCATTATTTTCATGTCATCCTCTTTTGCTTTAGGAGAGGGTGATGTTTCTAAAGCTATGATAAGAACTGGGAAATAAATTATAGGAAGGACATGACAGAAAGGAAATTAAGCTAAATTGTTGAAAAGAAATGACAAGAATGAAACTAATTTAACTGGTAGAAAAGGAAATGACTAAAAAGAAAATAAGCTAACTTGGTGAAAATAAATGGTATAAATGAAACTAATTCTAAACCACACTTACCTTGGAAAATTAGTTAAATTCACTCTACTTATCCTCCGTTCTATATAAAATGCTTCTATCCATGCCTTAATTCTACTTGAAAAGGGGTTCATTTGCAGCTTTGGAGGGAATAAAAAGGCTAAAGTGGCGAATTCAGGGCTTAGGCATGAAATAGGGCTTAGAAGTGGAAAGTGGGGGTTAAAACCTTATGAAACCTCATAATATGGTATAAATGTGTTTGGAGAGGAAATTAATGGAAATATGTCATGGAGGAGAAATTTGTGATATGCAATATCACAATCACAACTTTGCAAAATTGGAGAGGTAAGCGTTAAGGAAATAAATGAGGAACGAGATTTGCGATATGAAATATCACAAGATCACAATTAGCTATTGAGATTGCAACAAGATGATGAGCTTAGTGGAAATAAGTCGCCTTCACTAGGTGGGCCCGCAGGCTATTTTTGGCGCAACTCTATTTTTAGACATGCCGATCATATTCTATGAGTTGGAGGATGTTATTTATGGATGATTAGTCAAGTTGGAAAAATAGATGGACTTCTATTTTTAGACATATTGGGTGGAATCTATTGTTAGACTGTTAGTCTAAAAATAGATATGTCTAATATTATTAGCTCTTAATAATATTTGGACTCTAAACATTATCTTATTCTCTTGGAGCACTTCAGTTAAGTGCACAGATGTGGCACAGGACCTAACAGAAGGAATTATGCTATTCCTAAGGGTTAAGTGGAGCTATTTCATGGATACTTTAGTTATAACTCATGTGACATAGTTTGGTGGAGTTATTGAGGTAGTTGATGGAGTTGTGTTGAGTTTAACCGAGTTAAACATAGTTGAGCTAGTTGTATCTAGTCTAACTGATTGATACACTACTGAGAGTGGTGTGAATTAATTATTAATTAATTCACTAATTATTAACTCATTAATCAACTAAATAATACATCAGTTAACTATAGTGCATGGATAGTTTCAGTGGAGACTAATGAAGAGGTAGGTGAAAGAGCAGTGTGACTATCAGTTGTGACTATAGTGTTGCATGATTTGCAACAGCCAGTGATTGGAGATGCCAATGAGGATTCCGTGAGCAAGGCTAGACCAATTTGATTTCATTCAGAGCCATTCTTCAGTAGTGATTGCGCAGTAGAGGCAGGTTATCAGGTGGTAGAGATTGGAGCATGTGATTTGCTAGATCATGCTTGATTAGTGTGTAACAATTGGAGATTGTACTAAGAGCTTGTGAGGAGCTTTGTATAATGATTGTTACATGATCTCTTTGACATATAATATACAGATATTTGGGGGTTTTCATCTTTAATCTTTCCCATAAAATACCGTGTTCATATGTGTGATTGTTTATGGTTTTAATGTGTGCATGCGATTGTTTTTATTTCTGCAATTAGTGATCAATGGTAGAAGAGATTTTGTATTGTGCATGAAGTTAAAATAGTGTGTGATCAGGAGAATTTTGGTGTAAAACATATCATTTATCAAATTTCTACATGGTATGAGAGCGATATTGATCATTGGAGCAATTGCAAAAAATTGAAGCCGTTGAGTTTTGTGATGGTGGAATTCGAATTTGCAGCAGTGTTTTCTTGGTGTCGAAGTTGAGATGTATTTCAACGGATTGTGATTGGAGTATGCCCTTAAGGGAAGCTCGAATTATATTTCATGGAAGAACAGGATGGACGCGGTCCTGGATGACAATGGGTTGAATGAGTTCATAGATGCATAAATTCCAAAACCTGCTTCTAGCGATGCGACTGCAATTGATGCATGGAAAAAGAAGATAGATAAATGTCAAAGGATTCTGTTGGAAGGGGTGAAGGATCACATAGTGTCCATCCTTCATGGTAAAGCTTCTCCATTCTTGATGTGTAAATCTTTGAAAGATTTATTCCAAGCAAGAGCGACTAGAGGAAGTTGGCAGTCAAGGATAAACTTAGGAACATAAAAATGGAGAAAGGTGACAGTATGCCCATGTACCTCAGGAAGTTCATCCAATGAAGGGATGAGCTGGGAAGTGTGGGGGTGACTGTAGATGATGAGGAATTAGTGAGCTTGGCTCTCCTTGGGCTTCTGAAGAGTTGTCATTCCTATTAGGACTCCGTCAATGGTCGAGAGAAATTTCCAGGATGGGAGCGACTTTGGTCGAATCTTTTGCAAGAGGAGATAAGGCAAAGTACCAGGGATGAATCTTCATCAAAGAACTCAGATGAAGAAAATTTTTCTTTGGCTCCAAAAGCAAGGAAGAGGAAGAGCAAGAAGAATGTTTCTCAATCCAGTGTGAAAGGCAAGAAGCAGGACATGTCCAAGGTGAAGTGCTTTCACTGTCACCAACACGGACATTACGCCACTAATTGTCCACAGAAGAAGAAAAATAAGCAAGTTGCTAGATCTACAGCTGGAGAGGCCTTAGCCTCGCAGTTTGAGCTGGATTTTTCACTGATGGCATGCTTGGTCTCAAGTGTGATGGGTTCAGTGTGGTTTCTTGACAGTGGTGCATCTTTTCATATGACCAGAGACAAAGATTTGTTTACTGATCTCGATGAGAAATATCTTGGAGTGCACATCGAGATGGGCGATAATAGTAGATACAGTGCAACCAGTATCGGTACCATTTCCTTTGAGAGGGAGTTTGGTAAACCCTTCGTATTGAAGGAAGTGATGCATTTTCTAGGATTGAAGAAGAATCTGATCTCGGTGGCCATGTTAGAAGACAAGCGATATGATGTTGTCTTTAGAAAGGGAAAGGCTTTCCTGCGCATTAAGGGAACTGGTGAAACCAGGAGGATAGCGGTTCGAGTTAAGAACCATTATCAATTGCAGGTAGATGGCTGCGTAGTAATGGGAGGCATGGTAGAAGGAGTGGTTAGCCGGGATGAGCGGGAGCTATGGCATAGGAGATTGGGCCATCTTCACCATGGTGCTTTGAAAATTTTGCAGCAGATTTCTACCCCGCTTCCTAAAGGTACACTTGCGCAGTCATATCAGTGCAAGGGATGTACTTTGGGAAAATTTGTGAAAGCCACATTTCACAAGAAGGATATTCATGCCATGACGATCCTTGAGAGAATTCACACAGACGTGTGTGGACCTTTCTCAGTAGCTTCGATAGCAAAGCACAGGTACTATGTGATATCTGTCGATGATTTTCTCGGAAGTGCTGGATCTTCTTCATGCATAAGAAGAGCGAGACATACTCAAAGTTCTGTGAGTTCAAGGCACTAGTTGAGAAAGAATCAGAGAAGTAGGTGAAGGCTCTTAGGAGCGATAATGGTGGTGAATTCGTCTCTAGCGAATTCAAGGACTTTTGTAGCGCAGAAGGAATTTGAAGAGAGCTCATAGCGCCTCATAACCCAAAACAGAATGGGGTTGCTAAGTGAAACAACAGAACGATCGTGGGTGTTGCATGGGTGATGTTGCATGATCAGGGCCTTCCCATACACTTGTGGGCTGAGGCATGCAATACTGCAGTTTATGTGCAAAATCGTTGTCCTCAGAGGATACTTGGCATGAGTACACCTGAGGGGGCGTTTTCTGGTAAAAGGCTTGATATTTCCCATTTGAGGATTTTTGGTTCGCCTGTTTACATTCATGTAATGAAGGATGCTAGGAAGAAGCTGGCACCGACCACAGAGGTTGGGATATTTGTGGGGTACACTAATACACCCCACAACTATCGTGTGTATTTGCTAGACATTCGCAAGACTGTTGTGCGACGAGATATCAAATCTCATGAGGAGAAATCCATGAAGTGTTCGCTTGAGAGGGAGCCACAATTGCATGCAGATGAGGAGCTATTAGTTCCTAAGGATGAGCCTCAAGATGTGGATCAGCCACAAGAGGAGGTTCATGGAGTGGAAGAGACCACTCTTGCAGCGCCAGCCATCAGAGGGCAGAAGCACACTACAAAATCTGAGTGACTGATATAGGATGCAAAGAAGGTTGTAGGAGCACCTACATCACGGCGCAGATAGAGACTATCACCTGACCGATATACTGGATACATGGCTCTTATGAGCAAGTGTATCATGACAGAGCCATCCTCTTTCGAGGAAGCTGTGGAGGATCCCACATGGGTAGATGCCATGGTGGAAGAGTATGATTCTATTGTCAGAAACAATGCATGGGAGAATGTCCGAAGGCTGGAAGGGAAATTAGTGGTAGGTTCAAGATGGATCTACAAAGTGAAGCAAGTAGCTGACGGGAGTGTGGAGAAGTACAAGGCAATATTTTTTTCCTGAGGCTTCTCACAGATTGAGGGGATCGATTATGAGGAAACCTTTTCACCTGTCACAAGGTATTTTTCCATAAGGATGATTCTTGCTCTCTCAGCACAGATGGGGTGGCACATTCATCAGATGGATGTGAAGATTGCATTCCTGAACGAAGTGATTGAGGAGGAGGTGTCATAGAGTAGCCCGAAGGTTTCAATATCTTCAGCAGCGAGTCACATGTGTGCAGGCTCAAGAGAGTGTTGTATCGGTTGAAACAAGAACCTCGTGCTTGGTACACATAGATAGATAGTTATTTCACCGGACTTGGATTCTCCAAGAGTGAGGCGGATCCGAACCTATACCAGATTGTGGTGGAGGGTAATTTTTTCATCATTTTACTTTATGTATATGATTTTATTTTGACGGGTGATGAACTGTTGATACACTCATGCAAGGCTGATCTTGCAAAGGAGTTTGAGATGAAGGACTTGGGCCTCCTTCATTATTTCCTGGGATTGAAAATTTGGCAGCACAATGATGGACTGTTTGTGTCTCAAGGAAAGTATGCCTGGGAGATAATGGAGAAGTTCAACATGAATGGATGCAAACCTAACGACACTCCTCTTCCTGGTGGATGGAGGAAATAGGATGCTACATCGACAGAGGTAGTGGATCCCACTGTTTACTGACAGTTGGTGGGGTCGCTTATGTATCCAGTCAATACACGACCTGACATATGCTATGTTGTTAACCAGCTTTCACAAGCTATGGTTAAGCCTAGCAAGCTCTTTTGGAAGGCAGGAAAGCATGTATTGAGATATCTCAGAGGCACATGGGGATATAGATTATGGTACAGAAAGTCAGATGAGGTGAATTTGTGTGGCTTCACGGATGCAGATTGGGCAGGGAGCCCAACGGACAAAAACAACACATCTGGAAGGATTTTTAGTATCGAGTTGACAACAGTTTCTTGGTACAGCAAGAAGCAGAGATCCATGGCACTCAGTTCAACGGAGGCTGAGTATATGGCAGCAAGTTTGGCTGCATGCGAGGCTATATGCATGAGGAAGATCTTGGTTGGTTTGTTCGGTTCACACTTAGATCCTACTCTGATATATTGTGATAATAAGATTTGCATCAAACTCTTAGTTAATCTAGTATTTCATGATAGATCTAAACACATTGACATCCGGTGTCATCATATCGGAGATTATGTGCAGTGGAGGATCATGTTACTCTCATACATACCCACGGAGGATCAGAATGTTGATATCTTGACGAAGGTGCTCACCAAGAGAAAATTTGAATACCACAAATGCAGGATCGGGGTGGCAGATAATCCCTATCTTATTGAGAGGGAGTGTTGATATTGCAACAAGATGATGAGCTTAGTGGAAAGAGGTCGCCTTCACTAAGTGGGCCCGCAGGCTATTTTTGGCGCAAGTCTATTTTTAGACTATGTCTATTTTTAGACATGTCGATCATATTTTATGAGTTGCAGGATGCTATTTTTGGATGGTTGGTCAAGTTCAAAAAATAGATGGACTTCTATTTTTAGAAATATTGGGTGGAATCTATTTTTATATTTCCAGTCTAAAAATAGATATGTCGAATATTATTAGCTCTTAATAATATTTGGACTCTAAACATTATCTTATTCTCTTGGAGCACTTCAGTTAAGTGCACAGATGTGGCACAGGACCTAACAGAAGGAATTATGCTATTCCTAAGGGTTAAGTGGAGCTATTTCATGGATACTTTAGTTATAACTCATGTGACAAAGTTTGGTGGAGTTATTGAGGTAGTTGATGGAGTTGTGTTGAGTTTAACTGAGTTAAACATAGTTGAGCTAGTTGTATCTAGTCTAACTAATCGATACACTAGTGAGAGTGGTGTGAATTAATTATTAATTAATTCAATAATTATTAAATCATTAATCAACTAAAGAATACATCAGTTAACTACAGTGCATGGATAGCTTCAGTGGAGACCAGTGAAGAGGTAGGTGAAAGAGCAGTGTGACAATTAGTTGTGACTATAGTGTTTCATGATTTGCAACAACCAGTGATTTGAGATGCCAATGAGGATTGTGTGAGCAAGGCTGAATGAATTTGAGTTCATTCAGAGCCATTCTTCAACAATTATTGCGTAGTACAGGAAGGCTATCAGGTGGCAAAGATTAGAGCATGTGATTTGCTAGATCAGACTTGATTAGTGTGTAACAATTGGAGATTGTACTGAGAGCTTGTGAGGAGCTTTGTATAATGATTGTTAAATTATCTCTATGACATATAATATACATATATTTGGGGGTTCTTAGCTTTAAGCTTTCCCATAAAATACTGTGTTCATATGTGTGATTGTTTATGGTTTTAATGTGCGCATACGATTGTTTTTATTTCCACAATTAATGATGAATGGGAGAAGAGATTTTGTATTGTGCATGAAGTTAAAATAGTGTGTGGTCAGGAGAATATCAGTGTATAACATATTAGTTATCAAATTTCTACATTAGCAATGATGAGAAGTAAGTCTTAAATAAAAAGAAAAAGAGTTGTGAAGTTCCATTACAATGTTGCAAGATCACAATCAGCAACGATGTGCGGTAAGTCTTAAAGAAAAGGGAAAAGAGTTGCGAAGTGCGATTGCGATGCAGAAATTGCTATAAGTGGGAAAGGGAACGGGAAAAAGGTTGCAATCAGCGATATGCGATGTCACAATATCGTGATCGGCAGGAAGATCCATAAGTGTTAACAGGAAAAATGTAAACAATGTGAAGTGTAGAATATGAAGTAAGGTAGCAGGGATTTCGAGGAGGAAAGAAGGAAGATGGGTTTCGATGGTTTTTTCAAGAATTTACCGTTAAAAAATTAAAGGAAACCATGAATAAGAAAAACAAAGGAATACCATAGCTGAAGGGTTTAAGTGTTTTTAAGAGAAAATGTGGGTGCAAAAGTTGAAAATGAGTAGAAAACATGAAAGAATGGAGGTGCACTAGCAGTGCTCAGAAGTGTGACACACCTGTGGATTCATGCACGGAAAGATGACAAAAACGCGTCATAATAACAGTGAAAGAGAGACTTGGACCTGGTATTGTAATTTCTTCCCTAAACTAAAACAAAAAGCAATTTTTGGCTTGTGGTAAGGTCTACCCTACTCATACTCTATTGACAGAGATGAGAGGGGGAGGCTTGACCACAACTTTTGGAGTTTTTCCTCTATTCTGCTACTCACAAGAAAATGGAAAACTACAACAACAAACTGAAAGCAAAGACTAAGCAACAACTTGAAGCATAAATGAAATTATCAGAAGCAAGCTAATGAGATGATAGAAAGCAAAGAACCAATATAGTAGAGAGGCAGAAGCACATCGATTAGGCTCTAACCCACGAGCCTAGCTCTCTGAAACTTAAATTAGTAAAATGAAATTAGTTGGCTCATTTCATAAAGTAATAACCTCATACATATTTGAAAGTTTGATCACTAAAATAATAAAAATCTGAAGAGCTTGCAACAAAGTTCCAACTGGAATCGACTAGTATTGGCTAACTCTTCCTAGCTCTAGCTCTACTCTATTTATTCTACAGGGTAGCTACCAACAGTTCCCTAGGAAATGGTAATTGAGTCCACTTGACTCCTAGTAAACAAATATTGAATACACTTATCCGTTAGTTGTCGGGATACCTTTGGAATTTGAATTGTTGGAGAGAATCCTTGGGATCATTTGGCTACCTTTGGATTTGGAATTGCTAGAGAAAATTGAGGGTGGACAATCGTTCCTTGTTGTCTGCTCCAAGTCTTTATGATAAAATCTTTATAAAAATTCTTAATCAATCATGATTTTCTGCACTCAACCTCATATTAGGTACTCAGAGTAGTTTATCCTTAATCACCACCAATACTAGCATCATAAAACCAAATAATAATAAAAAATGCAAGAAAAAGAGATCTAAGAAGGAAAAGAGGTGACTATTAACCCCTCCAAATATGTCTAATGATGGAGCTCATCAACTACCTTGCTGGAAATTATTGACCAATCTGTTGTTAAACCAGAAGGTCCATTACAGGATATCCTAGCTTTTTTGGACTCATGGGAATACCTGGCAGATTTTTTAGTTATTAACCCAAGAAGTAGATTAGATGAATATTCCTTGATATTTGGATAGCGACGAATGATGCTTACATAGGTTGTTGAACATGAAACATGACCATTGCTAAAGGAGATTCCATAAAGAATATTGCTATATATCCCCCTGCCAAATGAAGTCTTCCCACTGTAAATATGCATGAACAACCACCTTCATACTAGGAACAAAACATTCGTTCAACATTGAAAATAGTTCAAGCACTCTAATTTAAATATCAAATTGAAGATGATGTGATCAATAATTTGATAAATCACTCATCTATTTCAGAGAATATAAAGTGCAAAATGTTAAAAGTAGTTCTTGATAATGAAGAACAAGAAGACCATCTAGAAGATACTGATGACCATCACATACCCACAACTGTTGTTTGTGACATCATGCTAGTTGAAATTGAACTAGGTAAAATTTTAAACATAAATGGAATTCTAGATAATGACCAAAAGTAAAAGCTCATTAAAAGTTTGCAAAAATATAAAGGAAATTTTTCTTGGGACTACCCAGACATGAAGGTTATAGATCCCCAACTGTGAACACATCATATTTACACTGAAAAGTATGCTCACCCCATCTACAAGCCTCAAAAAATACTAAAACAACATATAAAAGACATTTTAAAAGATGAATTACAAAATATGCTAGATGTAAATTTCATTTATCCTATTTCAGACTGTAAATGGGTCTCTCCATTAGTGGTCATTCCTAAAAATAATGTTAAGTGGAAAATCTATGTGGATTACAGAGAGTTGAATAAAGACACAGAAAGACCACTTCCCCCTTCCCTTTATTGATAAGGTCCTTGATGCATTGGCCGTAAAGTAGTTCTTTTCCTTTCTTGATGGTTTCAGTGACTATAATCAAATCTAGATAGCCCTTGAAGACCAAGGTAAAACAACCTTCACCTGCCCCTTGGGTACATTTTCCTATCGAGTATTTCCATTCGGTCTATGCAATGCCTGAGCAACATTTTAAAGGGCCATACTTATTATTTTTTTCTGAATTAATAAATGAAGGGCTCAAGTTCTACATGGATGACTTCACTCCATTGGAGATGACTTCGATCACAAACTGAAAACACTGGAAAAGGTATTGGAACGATGTATTGCTACCAGATTATGCTAGCAAAACGAAAAGTGTCACATGATGATGACTAAAGGTGTGATCCTAGGACACTACATCTCTGCAGCTAGAATAAAGGTAGATCAGGAAAATATAGAGGTAATTCTCTAATTAGCCACACCTTGTACTCAAACAGAGGTACGTAGTTTCTTTGGATATGCAGGGTACTATCATAGGTTCATAAATATTTTTTCACAAATTGTTGTGCCTTTGTATGCGTTAACTGGAAAAGTTGAATTCCATTGTTCTGACAAATGTGACATTGATTTTTCAGATTTGATAAAACTGGTCTCGAATCCAACAGTCTTGTGTTGCCCCAATTGGGAGATGCCATTTCATATTTCTTCATATGCATCAAATACATCGCTAGGATATTTTCTCGGTAAAGAGGAGGACAAGTAGCCCTACACTATTTACTATATCAGCATGAATCTCACTCCTGCTGAGCTAAATTATACAATGACAGAAAAGGAATTCTTGGTTGTCATTTATACTATAAATAAATTTAGACATTACATAACTGGCTATCAAGTATTCTTGTATACTAATCATTCTTCCATTAGATGTTTAGCTAAAAAGCCTATCACAAATGGAAAAGTGACTCATTGGTTGTTTCTTTTACAGGAGTTTGATATAAATATTAAGGATCGTCCAAGGAAGGAGAACGTAGATGCATATTTCTTGTACAAAATCCCAAAGAAAAATGACCCACTAGTGGTAGATGATCAGTTCCGTGATGATCATTTTCTTGTTGTGGTAGTAAAAGCGCCATGGTACATAGATGTAGCGAATTATATAGCAGTAGGAAAGTTTCTGAGACACTTGAAAAAAAGGGAGTGGAAGTTGATTGTTCAATGCAGTGCTAGATTCACTTGCATTGGTCGATACCTTTTCCACACAAGAGGTGTTATGCATATACTTAGATGCAATTGGGAAGGCGAGATCCATGATATCTTGAAGGCCTACCGTGACAAACCATGTGGCAGAAATTTTGAAGATCGCAAGACACGGCACAGGTATTACAAATGGGCTACTATTGGCCCAAAATTTTCAAGGATGTAAAGAAATATATGCAAGCCTCTGATAGTTTCCAAAGAATGGGTCGCCCTGGCCAGTCCGATGAGATGCCATTGCAACCACAATTGGTAGTATAACCTTGCAAACAATGGGTGTTGGACTTTTTTGGGCCATTCAATCCACCATCAAATCAGAAGGCCTACATACTAGTTTCCACATATTATGTGACGAAGTGGGTAGAAATAGTGGCTTTGCCAAGAGCTACAAAAGAGTATATGATCAATTTTCTTTTTGAGTTATTTTTTCGGAATGGATTACCTAGGGAAGTGATATCTGATGGAGGGACATATTTTGTAGGACATAAAATTTTGGCCACTTTGGAATTTAACATGGTTTATCTATATAATGAATGGTTATATATCTCCCGTTTAGAAATAGTATCACACAATTCATTATCATAGTTTTATGCTAGTTTATCTTTTTACACTCTCAAGTGGTAATTATCTTTGGCATGAGGATATGGGAATTAATGAATCAATTATATTAACATTCTTTTTACTACTTACACCATCCCTAACTCTTAAGGATTTAATGAGCCTCCCTCCATATATATATGTGTGTGTGTGTGTGTATGAAATATTTTTTAAAAGAGAGAGAGGATAGGTTGTCTATTTACGAGCCAACCTACCATGATCATGAGGATATAACAGGTGACAATCCCACAACGGCCACCACACCAGGGTAGTTACCTTCTCGAAAACTAAAATTTCTTGAAGGATAGGAGGTCTCATCACGAGCCGGCCTGATCAATCTCTTAAATTTTCGTGAATGGCACTATTACAATCTAGGCACCACACCAATATAGTGGTCTCTCCACAAAAAAAGCAAAGTTTCTACTTCTAAATAGAGGATTCTGGCTCATTTTTTTGGGTTAAAACAACAACCCTGTTGAGGCTATGGATGCGTACTGGAGTTAGAGGCTCTCCTTATGGTATTGGAGTATTTTTTACAACAACCAATTATTACATATGCCCCTATCTCTTGTTGATCCATTCATGAAGCGGAATGCACTATTTGACTAAGTGTTATCATTATACTAACCTATACGAATAATCAACTTTGATTTTGGATGAATTATCTTCATTATGCCAAATTGGGTGATAGCATCATCCATAATAATTTTTCACATGTCATGCTTCTGTCATATTATGTCATTAAAATAGGAAATCTTTTTCATAATAATTGCTCCTCCACTTTCCTCCATTTTTGGTCATTTCCACCTTATGCACATTTTCCATGATTTCCAATCTCCGACTTATATTTTGTGTGCATTCATGATTTATGCTACCTTTCCTCTTTTCTTGTGCTTAAAGGTCGTGGAAACTCTTCTCTCATGAAGGGGGTGCGAATACATATAATAAACATGCATGCGAATTAATTATGAGACATTGTTTGGATAAGCTGATTAGACAATATAATAATTACATTAACATCATGCAATCACATTTCTAATAATAAATTTTATAAGAGTCACATGCAGTGTTTGTATTGTTTTTAACTAACGAGGTCGAGAGAAGCGCATATAGAAGGGTGAATAAATCAGTTCTGAAAACAAAGTAACTATGGGTGGAAATTATCTTCGCAATGAATCCACAAAATTTCAAGCTATAGAATTGGCTCGCAATGTTCTCCAACAATCTGGTTGGATTTCATATCTAGACAAGCTACAAGGGTTCAACATGGAGATAGCAATTGAATTCCTGCAAAACCTGCGGGAAGGGCACACCATAGTTAAACGCAGAATTATACCAGTCTCCAAAGAAGTAATTGTATATGTCTCCTGACTTCCAATGGAAATAAAAATTCGACTGATAAACATGTCCTCATACAAGAAGAAGTTTCAGCATATCAGGACCCAGATGAGAAATTGGTATGAAAAGGAAAAGGTATGGACCCTGCATCCTTTGTAATATTCCTACTTAGCCTGAGCTAAGAGGAATATACATTTTTGTCTCATTTTTTGTTGCATGAATAAATGAATAAAGGAGGACATGTAAAACTCCTGAAAAGAATGAATAAATCAATTCCCATATGAACAAGGATAAATTTGGGCCATGTAAACAAATCACTTGCAGTTGTGAAAGGGGTTTAAGCTATGAGACTGAGTCAACCTTGACCAAATCTATGATGTTGTGTAGATATAATGTACCTCATGAAGGGGTAGCGTAGTTCTAGATGGAAGCCCCTCATGTGAAAGGATGTAATTCATCAAGGTGGTTTAGGGTTTGCTAAGGCTTTCATATTATAAAAGGAAGGGGGAGGCAACAAGAAAAGGTTGTTGATTGTGTATATTTCTGAGTATCTTGTATGTTTATACAAATACCATTCTTTGCTGTTTAGTTGAGAATAGTGCTGCTTAGCACTTGGGATTACCTACGCAGGGATTCCACCTCTTCCATTGAGGATTTCTTGGAGGAATCTTGCTCATTTCATAAACTATCAGGCATTTGGCCAAGATCTAATTCCAACTTCAATGCAGATGCAGTGAGGGTTTTGTTGCTTTTGTAAGCTGTAGCAAGTGGAGTCTATATCTGGTCAGATCTGGACCATATTAGTGCCTCTTCTCAGTGAGTGAGAATTTTATCCTCCTGGAAGAGTGCATTGGTTGATTGAGCTTCAGATTTTTATCTTAGCATCAGGCCAACCCAGTATATTAAGCTACAACATAGTTTACCTCCCATAACTACGTTATTTTCAGTAGAGGTTTTGCAGGGTGTTTTGATCCCCCTTTTGATGAGAGATCTCTGGTGCTGGGCTTTGCCTTTCACTTTGGTGATTCATGGATTATCTTGTTGATCCATGTTATTATAGATCTAATCTATTTCTAATGTAAAATCATATTTAGAAATTTCTAAATAATATTGCAGATCTTCTACTTTAAACTCAGATCTACTCTTTGTATTGCATGATTTGATCAAAACCCCAAGGGGATCTTGTAATAGAGCCTTTCTAGTGTACAAATCTGAAATGGATTTGATATTTTGTACACATATCTTCTCTAGATCTGAAATGTAACATTCAGCTATTGCATCTCCATAAAATAATGTAGTTAAGCCATTTTGCAGTAAATACATGTGTTGCAGCCTCCTTTTCTGAAGATTTCCTTCTTTCTTGTCTTCTATATTCTGTTGTATAATGTAATAAAATAAATATAAATCTGATTTTCTACTTTATATTCCAAATTTGATCTTATTTTATGGCCTCCTCCTCATGCTTCACAAAAATACATTATTTCTGAAGTAGTTTGTGGTACATAGCTGCAGCCCCTCTCTTTGGGGGTTTTTCAGCTAGACTAGGTGGTTGGAGATCTGTTTACCACACCTAGTTTGATTTTTTTTCTCTCCTTTTGGATTTAGATCTTAGATAAGCTGATCTAAGGGATCCATGAACTTCAAACTCATTTATGTGCACATATTTCCTAAAATTGCGTTATTTCAGCAGGCACCGTTGTGCATTCCCATTTGGGGATATTACAGTGGTATTAAATCTCCTTTCTTAGCACAGCCTATGCTTTCATTGAATAATCATAGCCATGTTGAATTCAGAAGAAGATGATCCTCTTACTGAGTCAAACAAGAGGTATCATAATAGAAGCCACAAGAAATTTGATTACACCACCGAGGATCAAGATAAGGGTAATGCCCCTGAAACTGGAAGTGATAAAGAAGGAGAAGAGTTTGCAAGAAATATTTTGGTATCCATGCAAGATCTTGCTAGAGAGATCAAAGAGATGAGAATGGATAGGATGAAGGAATCTCGTGGGATATTTCATCCTGGGGAAAGCTCTGCCATGTCTCACCACTAGAATGGTCAACCAGTGAACCAGCCACAAGCTCCACAAGCTCCACAACGCTTTATTGTGCCTACCTTTTGGCTGTGGATAATGAAGGGCCACAAGAGAAAGCATCCCTTGAAGAATAATTTGAGGAATATTAATCTCAGAATCAGAGATTGAAGGACCACTTGAGTTTTCAAGATTTTTTTCACTTCAAGGACAAAAGAAGACCAAGGCATCAATATAGAGACGGTGGATTCTTTCAGAATCATGATAGGCATCACTCTATGGCCAGATTATTTTTGCCCAAGTTCGATGGGTCATCCACCAGTTTGGCTAAGGCATGGGTAGAAAATATGGACATCTACTTTTAGTTCAATAAATTCCCTGAGATTGAAAAGATCAAGATTGCAGCGCTGCACTTTGAAGGTGAAGCACACAATTGGTGGTTCCATAGGTTGTCTACATTGGGCCATGCCAATGTGACTACCTATTCTGAATTCACTAGAATATTGGTGGAGAGGTTTGACAGAAAGGATCCAGAAGCACCTTTCATGAGCCTTGCAAATTTAAAGCAATCAGGAAATGCATAAACTTATATCTCTGAGTTTCTGAGATTATCTGTTATGGTTCCTGATCTGTCTGCAACAAGGAGGGTGTACATGCTCATCGATGGCTTGGATAAACCTTTGCATGGGTTGGTTAAATCTACCGAGCCCATCACTTTGCATGATGCCATTGAGAGGGCCAGAGGCCTCCAAGATGCCTTACCAAAAAAAAAGGCAAATTTTCATATCAAGGCCCCTTACCTTTCTAAAGAGGAAGGAAGAAAAAGTTGCTCCTTCCAAGGAGAGCTCATTCATGAAGCCTCTTGATATTGAAGTTAGGAGGGAGCTGAGAAATAAGAGACTATGGTTCACTTACCAAGAGTCATAGGCACCTAGACATAGATGTGCTACTAGGAAAGCACACTACATAGAAGTCTTCTCAGATTTTGAGGAGGAAGAAGAAGAGGATGAACCAAGAAGAGGTCACATCGCTGACAATGTTGAGGGAGATCCAACACCATTTGCAGATGGGAATGGAGCCTTTGCTCCAATAGGAGGAACTCTTTCATATTTGAGAGGATTACCTAAGTAATTGACCTTAAGAGTACAAGGTTCAATCATGAATTAGAGGGTATCTGTATTGATTGATAGTGGGGCAACCCACAACTTTATTGATGCTCATCTTGTGCAGAGGAGAGAAATCCCCACTGACACTTTTGAGGGATTATCTGTTTTGTTCCCAGGAGATAGGACAATGCAATTCATGCACTATGTTCCATCACTTTCAGTTACTATGGGGTCCTACACTTTGGTGGATCACTTTTTTGTAGTTGACATACCAGACACCAATATCATTTTTGGTGTTCAATGGTTGATTATATTGGGGAAAGTCACCACTTACTGGAACGCTTTGAAAATGGAATGTGTGGACATGGAGAGTGGTAAACTTTAAATAATCAAATTTATGCATACTTACCCTTCACCTAGCACTTCCACACAAACAACAGAGATGGATTTGCGCAGTGGAAGCAAGGATCTCACAATCCCTTCTTTGATGTTCATGATGATTCTGCATGGGACATTCCTATCTAGTGGCAAAACACCTGAGAGGCCACCAGATTGAGATCTTGTGGGTGAGGCCTCACAAAGTGTTTCTCCGAACTTAGATCCAAGAGGGATTGGAGCAATGTAAGAACAAGCTACATCACTGGGAGGCTTGGGACAACTCAAGATTAAGGGGGATCTTCTCCCTTCATCACTATCACTCCCTTTCATTTCTAGATCTGCACTTTGGGAGGAGGAGAATGGGAGGATCAGCCTTCCAACACACATCTTTGGCATGATAAATTTTAGAGAAGAGATCAACAACATGATAGACACTCCCATGGAGGTATCATCAACGCTTTCAATGTTGAGCAGTGTGGATCTGTACTGGAAATCTCAACTGCTTGTAGAATATTCCAAAGATCTCCACACATGTATGATACTAGATGGCATGCAGCAAGAAGAGGTCTAATTAGTACAAAGGGGAGTCATCTATCACCATGGTAGAATCTTCTTGGCTAGAGCTTCCAAGCTCAAGCAGAAGATACTACAAGGGTGTAATATACCTCTTTTCCAACTAATTTTTTTTTTCTACTTTAAATCATTATTCTTAAGTATTTCAATTCCCTCAAGGGATAATTTATCATGGTCTCATATAATGTAAGGAACCACCTAATATCTCATAAGAGATTTATACTTATACCAACTATGTAATTATTATAAATATTTTTATAATTGTAATAGAGCTTCCACCTCTATGGCTATTGCAACTCCTAAATTTTATGTATTACTTTTGGTCTTAATATGCATTTAATATAATAATACAACTACTCCACATGCCTATGATGATATTGTCGCAATAATCCTCTCTTTTATATAAAATATACTTAATTAAATTTTTTTAAATACCACACTTACTTAATCCCCCCTTTTATATCACCATACTTACCTTGTATACTTATCAATTGTGACATTTTCCATACATACCTATGTTAATAAAGAGCTATTAACATTTAGTTAGTAGTGTAATAGTTTCCACATAATACAAATGTTACTTTTATCGAACTACATGCAAATTTTGTCGTACCATAGCGTTTATGACAAGATCTTTGTGTCGTTTTAACCAAGTTAGGGTGATTTATATCACTGACACTTATTTCGTATATTGCTCTCGCATTTCTACGCCAGTACGCTTTGCCTTAAAGTCCTTCACCTATTCAGTCCTCGAGCCATGAATTTTAACATATTTTATTGTTTTTATATGGCGGTTCTGCAAACATATTATTGTCGCCCTCTCCATTTTTACACTTAACGTTTATTACATCTAGGATTTTGTGATATCAAAGGAATGATCATCGATATATGTAAGAATCGGTGGATTTATGACACTTGTAGGGTGGAAATTGATTAGGTTTTTGAACTCGATCTCTATTAATTTCAGAGTTTAACCCTATTCCATTTCTCTTGTCATTTTTTCTAATATTCCTAATTAGCGACAACTAATTGGAATATTCGACTTTGTATATTTTTTCCCTATGTGGTTTGTAGATAAATAAAAAAGTGAGTAAAGGGGGGTCTAACTCACTTTAGTGGAATAAAACACCTTCCTAGTAGCACAACGTTGTGACTTAAGGGGGGAGCCAAGGGGGGCCACACACCACGTGGAGGAGGGGGCCTACATGCACTCTATAAGCTTCTACGCAGATAAGGATGAGGGTGTGGAGGAGAGAGAGAATACGTTGGTTTTGGAGGGAAACTAATGCTATAAAAGATGGAGGAGCCTCCACATTTGGATCATTCTGGATTTGTTGATTTTTGAGTGAGACTTTGGTCTTCTTTCGTACACCGACTGTTTAGCCTGTCTACAGCACTGTTTAGTGCACCGAGTCTTTCCGTGCGGAGATCTCACCCTTAGCCCCGAGGGAATTCGAGTACCTGCTCGTGCAAGGTTTTTTTTTCAGTGTTTTGTGTTTTTTTCATTGTTTGGGTTTGTTGTGGAGCTGTAGCTTAGAGAGACTGTGTAGTCACTAGGAGAAAGGATGCAGTCCCTTGTGGCAGAGCTTTAGATTAGGGTTTTTGCAGGTGATTTCACTGGGATTTCGAGCAGAGGGCCAGAATTTGCCTGTCAGAGGTTTTTGGTAGAGTTGCTGACCATATTTTAGCTATTTCTATCGAGCTACTGCGCTGTCCCTTGGAGGCCAGCGTAATTCACTGGGGAGGCAGTTTTTGGTGTTTTCGGGGGTTGGCCATTCTTGGAGTGGTTTGTGGATCTTGTCGGAGTTGTTGAGGAGAGGAGGTTTTCTGATTCTCATCTCATTATGGAAAGGGGTCAACCCCTATTATTCAGTCGATTCCAGCAGTAGTAGCTACATGGCATTTCTCCAGTAGCTTGGACGCAGTTCATAGAGCAGCCATTTCCTATCATTTCTGAGAGTGTCTTCTCACTTGCCTTGCTCAAGACCGCCTTTTGTACTTCATTATATTTCTCATATTAATAAAATGGCTCAGAATTTTCTTTATATGTTTTCTTGTTGAGTTGTCATAGTTGCCGTGGTCGCCATAATTGCTGTATTCTCTTTCTATTTATATTATTGTGTTTGAGCGCTATAGTTCTATACCACTTGGTGTGTTCATCTTCCACTCTTAGACATAGTCTGGAAAGGGCCAGATAGCCTCTGGATCTCGTCCTCTTTTAGAGGCAACATATTCGGTAAATTCCCTCCCATTCAATCGCTAGTTGGAGTTTGTCCTACTTTAGAAATATCCCCGAAACGGGATATTACAGTGGTATCAGAGCATAGTTTTGGCTTAGCCTGTGGTCTATGACATTAGGAAAGAGACCCTACATAGGAAGGAAGTATAGAGACCATGAGCGTAGGTTGGAGGCCACCTACGAAGAGGAAGAATGTGCCCAGGTAGAAAACGCAGATCAGGAGAGAGAGCCTGAGAAGGACGCAGAGGAGGTAGAGGTTGTAGTAGATTTGAAGCAGAAAGCACCAATGGTAGATGACACAGAGGCCAAGCAGTTTGGAGAGGCACTCCTCAAGTCGGTGAAGGATGTAACCCGACAGATTGAGGTGATGGGCCAGAGGTTCATAGCTGTGGAGGCTAGGCAGTGTGAGACTCCATGAGCTTTTGAGGTCAGAGAGGGATTAGGTGCATCCCACTATTTTCCAGAGCAGGGTGCTGCTCAGCGTGATATTCCTGAACCGACGGCTTCTTGTGAACCTACCTGCTCTACTATCCCCACTTTCTTGGGAGTTGATACAGGGGTGGAAGCCCAGCAGGAGGCAAATCCCGAGCACTTGGATGAGTACTTTGCAGAGTATCAGTCCTATAGGTAGGAGTTCAGGGATGCTCTCACATTAAGAATTTTTTGTAGCTCCAGTGGGACGGTAGACCCCACGATCATCATAGAGGGCACCGACATTACCATGATGGATATTCCCACCGTGCCTCTAATAGATTTCATTTTCCCACGTTTGATAGATTGTCAAATAGTTAAGAAAATTCTTGGGTGGAGAAGCTGGACATCTATTTCCAGCTTAACCAAATGTCGGAGACAGAGGCCATCAAGGTGGCAACATTAAATTTGGATGGTGAGGCCTAGGACTGGTGGTTCCATGGGATGGTGACACTCGGGCATTCCACGGTGACGACATATGTCGAGTTCACCACAACATTGATAGAGCGTTTTGACGGGAGGGATCCGAAAAAAATTTTTGTTGAGCTGACGAAGCTTAGACAGACAGGGAGCCCCGAGACCTACATTGCAGATTTCCTGAGGGTTTTGGTGATGGTGCCAGATCTATCCGTGACACAGATGATCTATATTTTTGTGGATGGATTGGTAGAGCTACTTCGAGGTCTAGTTAGATCCACTAGACCGGCTACACTACAGGATGCTATCAGGAGGACCAGGTATTTGCAGGATGCATTTCCCAGGACATGGACACCTTACCCCCAGAGACAGGGTACCTAGCCCAAGGGGAAGGATGTGAGGGTTCCTCCTCCAAAGGGGAATCCAGGATAGGCACAGGTCGATGATGAGGCCAGGAGGGAGTTGAGGAAGAAGCGGCTATGCTTCACATGTCAGGAGTCGTGGGCACCAGGGCATAGGTGTGTTGCTGGCAAAGCACACCTTGTTGAGGTCTTCTCCAATGAGAGCGGGGAAGAAGATGAGGAGGATGATGAGAAGGCATGAGATAGTTAGGTGGCCCAGGATCAGTTACCGCCTCCACCTCCAGGGACGGGAGGTGCAGCCTTTGCACCTAAAAGAGGGGCCCTTACAGCTTTGCAAGGAGTTCCTAAGTATTTGACACTGCGCGTACATGGGAAAATATGTGGCCAGCGAGTATAAATCTTGGTCGACAGTGGGGCAACCCATAACTTTATTTATGCATAGATGGTTGAGCGGCAAGGTATATCGACCGAGAGTTTTGATGGATTTTCAGTGTTGGTCCCAGGAGCCCAGATGATGCAGTGTGCCTAGTACGTTCCAGAGTTAGCAGTGACGATGGGTACTTACACTGTGATTGATCACTTTTTCATGGTCAACATACTAGATAACAATGCGGTACTGGGTGTTCAGTGGCTGATTACGCTGGGGAAGGTCACCATGGATTGGGAGGCCTTAGAGATGGACTGGGATGACAAGAAGACTGGGAAGCATGAGAATATCTGCGGGATGCATACTTACCCACCTCAGATAGTGTCGTCACACTGGATGGAGACAGACTTCCGGAAGGGTAACATAGAGTGGGCGGTTGAGTTGTGGGCATCAGAGGCAGAGACCACCAGTCGAGCAGTTCATCTAGAGATACAGGCCATCCTTGACAGACATGAGGTGGTGTTTGGGGCTATACCACTAGTTCAGCCACTAGATAGAGGGTTTGAGCATACCATAAAGCTGGAGCAAGGTATCTAGGCGGTGATCACTACACCCTATAGGCATCCCAAACCCTATCAGGATGAGATTGAGCAGGCCATCCAGGAGTTGTTGGCTCTTGGACACATCAGACTGAGCACAAGTCTGTTTACTTCTTCTGTGGTGCTGGTGAAGAAGAAGGATGGTACTTTGAGGATGTGCATTGACTACAGGGCCCTGAATAAGAAGAATCTAAAGAATAGGTACCCTATACCCTGAATCGATGAGCTGAGGGATGAGATGGGAGGAGCTAAATTCTTCTCAAAGATTGATTTGAGATCAGGGTACCACTAGATTCGCATGAGGGAATAGGACATTCCCAAGACCGCCTTTAGGTGCCATTATGGGCATTTTGAGTTTTTGGTTATGCCTTTTGGGCTGACCAATGCACCAGCCACCTTTCAGTCCTGCATGAACCATATCTTCTACAGTCATTTGAGAAAGTTTGTATTGGTTTTCTTTGATGAAATACTCATATACAGCGAGAAGTGGGAGGAGCATCTCCAGCATATCAAGGCAGTACTACGCATCTTGGAAGAGCAACAGTTCTATGCTAAGATCTCCAAGTATGAGTTTGGGATGACAGAGATGTTGTATTTGGGTCACATAATTGGAGTGGACGGAGTGATGGTCCATGAGGAGAAGATTAGAGCCATCAGAGATTGGCCAGAGCCGAAGAATGTGACAAAACTTCGAGGGTTCATTGGGATATGTGCCTATTACAAGAAGTTCGTCAAAGGGTTCTCACAGCTTGCTGCACCCCTTACAGATTTGACGAAGAAAGGGGCATTCAGTTGGATAGATACAATGTAGCAAGCCCTTGATAGGCTTAAGGAGGTGATGAGTAGCTTCCCATTGCTTGTGTTTCCAGATTTTATGCATCCATTTGTCTTGGAGTGTGATGCGTCGAGAGAGGGGATTGGCGCAGTATTGATGTAGGGGGGACACCCTATAGCTTTTGAGAGATGGAAACTCCTTCCGCATGAGAGGTTGTATCCTATTTATGACTAGGAGATGTTGGCCATCATGCATGCATTGGAAAAATTCTAACAATATCTGGTGGGAAACAGATTCAGGGTGAGGACTGACCACAACATCCTCAGGTTCGTTTTGGAGCAGAAGAAGCTACAGGAGAGGCAGCAGAAGTGGATCAGTAAGATCCAAGCGTATGAATTTGACATTGAGTATGTCAAAGGTAAGAATAATGTGGTAGTAGATGCTCTTTCACATAGATTAGCCACGTTATCTCTTATGAGCTTGGATGCAGAATGGAGAGCTCGACTTTTAGTTGAGTACTCCAAGTTTGCATGTGAGGTGCTGGACAGGCAGGTGGCGGATGATCCGTACAAGGTGGTTGATGAGATCATCTATTATAGGGACAGGATCTTCTTGACTGATGGATCTCAGCTTAAGAAGAAGATACTCCTGGCATCACATGATTCTCCATTGGTAGTCCATCAGGGTTTACCAAAACCTATAGGGCCATTAGAGAGAGGTTCTCATGGAAGGGCCTCAAGGAGGACGTACTCTAGCGCATCATGGAGTGCAATTTTTGTCAGAGAAAAAAAGGTGAGATGAGCCATCCTGCAGGGTTGTTGTAGCCTCTTCCCACTCCGGAGGGAAAATGGGAGAGCATATCGATGGATTTCATCACAGGATTGCCCATGGTGCAGGGCAAGGATTGTATCTTTGTCCTCATTGATCGATTGACAAAGTATGTGCACTTCTTCACCATATCCGTGAATTACACAGCAGCGCAGGTGGCTGATTTTTTATTCCAGGAGATTTTTAGATTGCATGGTCTTCCCAAGACCATCATCAGTGACAGGGACAGCCGCTTCATGGGCAGATTTTGGCAGGAGCTTTTCTGGCTAGTGGGGACGAAGTTGACACCAAGCACCAGTTACCACCCACAGATGGATGGACAGACGGAGACAGTTAACAATTGGCTATAGGGCTACATGCGTAACTATGTCAGTAGGCAACAACGAGCATGGTTGAGATGGTTGCATTTGGGGGAGTACTGCTACAACTTGACACATCACATGTCTATTGGGATGTCACCATTCTACGCTTTGTATGGGTACCATCCTTTGTCATTTGCTGATGTAATGTTTGGTGAGAGTAAGGCTCCTAGAGCCAAGATGTGGATCCAAGAGAGTCAGGATATCCTCCGAGCTCTCAAGGACAACATGGCTACAACACAGAACCAGCAGAAGCTATATGCCGATAGAGGTGGGGTGGAGCGACGGTTCGAGGTAGGAGACTTGGTCTACCTATGCTTACAGCCATACCAACAGTCATCGCTGAAGCATAAGAGAGAAGAGAAGCTCAAGCTGTGTTTCTATGGGCCATATAGGGTGATACGCAGGATTGGGTAGGTTGCATAAGAGTTGGAGCTTCCCCAAGACAGAAAAATCCACAACATTTTCCATGTATCATGCCTGAAGAAGGCGTTGGGACAGCAGGTGATAGTGACGGAGGAGCTACCACCTATAGATGATGAGGGGCACTTGATGTTGCCGCCGGAGGCCATTATTAATACTAGGGAGAGGTGGTTACGGAGCAGGACTATCCAGGAATTCTTGGTGAGGTGGAAGAATTTGCCGGATGAGGATGCCATGTGGGAGAGTGAGAAAATTCTGCAACATCCATCACTTCAGTTGCTTGAGGGAAAGAAACATTTTTCCAGGGGGGACTGTAATATTCCTAATTAGCAACAGCTAATTGGAATATTCGAATTTGTATAGTTTTTTCATATGTGGTTTGTAGATAAATAAAAAAGTGAGTAAAGGGGGGTATAACTCACTTTAGTGGAATAAAACACCTTCCTAGTAGCACAACATTGTGACTTAAGGGGGTAGCTAAGGGGGGCCACACACCGCATGGAGGAGGGGGCCTACATGCACTCTAGAAGCTTTTGTGCAGATAAGGATGAGAATGTGGAGGAGAGAGAGACTACGTTGGTTTTGGAGGGAAACCAATGCTATAAAAGATGGAGGAGCCTCCTCATTTGGATCATTCTGGATTTCTTGATTTTTGAGTGACACTTTGGTCTTCTTTCACACGCCGGTTGTTTAGCTTGTCTGTAGCACTATTTAGTGCACCGAGTGTCTCCGTGCGGAGATCTCACCCTTAGCCCTGGGGGACTTCGAGTGCCTGCTCGGGCAAGGTTTGTTTTTCAGTGTTTTGTGAGTTGTTTCATTGTTTGGGTTTGTTGCAGAGCTGGATCTTAGAGAGACTGCGCAGTCACTGGGAGAGAGGACGCAGTCCTTTGTGGCGGAGCTGCGGATTGGGGTTTCTGCAGGTGATTTCGCCGGGATTTCGAGAAGAGTGCTAGCCTTTCCCTGTCGAATATTTTTGGTGGAGTTGCTAGCAGTATTTTAGCTGTTTCTATATAGCTAATGCGTTGTCCCTTGGAGGCCAGCGTAATTCACTGGGGAGGTAGTTTATGGTGTTTTTGGGGGTTGGCCATTCTTGGAGTGGTTTTTGGATGTTTTCAGAGTTGTTGAGGAGAGGAGGTTTGCTGATTCTCATCTAATTTCGGCAAGGGGATCAGCCCCTGTTCTTCAGTTGATTCCAGCAGTAGCAGCTACACGACATTTCTCTAGCAGCTAGGACGCAGTTCATAGAGCATCCATTTCCTATATTTTCTGAGAGTGTCTTCTCACTTTCTTTGTGCAAGACCGCCTCTTGTACTTCATTACATTTCTCAGATTAATAAAATGGCTCAGCATTTTCTTTATATGTTTTCTGGTTGAGTTCCCGTAGTTGCCGTGGTTGCCGTAATTGTTGTATTATCTTTCTATTTCTATTATTGTGTTTGAGCGCTATAGTTCTATACCATTTGGTGTGTTCATCTTCCACTGTTAGACAGAGTCTGGAAAGGGCCAGATAGCCTCCGGATCTCATCCTCTTTTAAAGGTGACATATCCGGTAAATTCCCTCCCAGTCAATCTCTGGTTGGAGTTTATCGTGCTTTAGAGATATCCCCGAAACGGGATATTACAATTTTTTTCTCCAACGTAAGTTCTCTGGTTCTCTCATCCTATGAAGAAGGCGCGGACTATGTATTCTATGGTGTGCTATGACTTCTATCTCATGCCTTTGCCCTCATACACACAGGTATGTTTCATTTTATTTGAACCTTGGCTATCGAAATCTTTAATGACTGTATATTATTAGTATAGTTTTCCAGTTTCAATGAATTTCATTCTTGTTATAATTATAATCACATGAATGACATTTTTGCTCAGCTTGTGTTGTGTCTTTATGGGTGAATTTTCATACTTTTATCTTGCATTCCATTTGGAGTTCAATTGTGTTGCTTATGTATATTAAATCGCATATGCCTTAAGCTACACTGCTATGGTTCATCCTTTTACTTGTATATTGATCCCCCTTTGAATGTTGAAGTAGACCCTCTTGACATGGACGATCAACTCCATCGTTCTGCATCTAGATTGTTTTATTTTTCAGTTTGGCTCAAACTTAGTGGTATAAGAATGGGAATAATTTGTTCTATCTGGATCCTGATTTATTTGTATTAACTTGCCCTCATGATCTCGTTTGTTTTATCCGAACGCAAAATCCATATTATATGGTTCAGTTCTAAGTTCGTATTGATACCCAAACACTATCATTTCAATTTGATTATATTTAATCTCTGAGTCGTAATAGTAGTTCTGAGTTTAAACCCAAGCCATTTATTTATGTTTTAATTTCTTCTTCTGGGCCATGTTGAAGGAATCAGTTTGATTCTTTTGGGAATCGACTTCCTGGCTAGAACTGATAAGCTAGCATCCTTTACTTTGTTGTATGGATGACTTCTTTTCTCGGCTATTCGCAAAGGTAAACCTCTCTCTGCCATTATTCAGATAATAAGATTGTGGGTTTGTAATGATATTTCTCAGAGTTTTTATACCAATTCATTTTCCTGTTGTTATGGTAGAAACATGACTTATTTGTCGTTTTTACCAGTCCTACTCAGGTAACTCTGAGATACATGCAATTCATGATTTGTTTAGAAGCATATGTTTTAGGTAGTATATGTTTTTTTTTTTCATTTCGAATTTCTACCTTCCATAATTAACATTCTCTCCTTCCGCGGTTTTTTCAGGTATCATCAGATTTCAAAATTTTTATTTCGAAGCTCTCATAAGCTACTATCAGGTTTACAAGGTAGGCCACCTGATAAATGATTTCTCTGTTGAATTAGGGTACAACTTCACTCAGATTTTCTTCAAATTTTTGAAAGGATTTCGGCATTTAGCCCTCTTATTTTTTGTGTGCCACTTCTATATTTTCGAAAATAGAAAAAATTGCTATAATGATAATTTGTGCTCATCTTTACGAGAGCTTACAGGAATCTCTTATTGTAGTAACCAAATATTTCTATCAGTCTCACTAAATTTGACTTGTATTGTTTTTGAAGGATTTAATTACTGGATTTTAACACTAGGAATGTTCGTTTTTATTTGGTATTACTATATAAGTAGATAAAGCTTTATTTATGTCTAGTTACTTATATATTTTACCTTACCAATGCTTGGCTTCTATTTTATTAACTTATGTATAGATATTTCTATTCTTATATTGATTAATAGATTTCCAATTGATTGAAATAAAATTCCATTCAGTTCGCAGTAAGAAATTTATTCTTTTCTCCTGTACAGTATCATTTAACCATTCATGGATTTACTACTTTTAATTGATTGTATTTCAATAATAAGTCTTGCTTCTGCAATTTCTACATGAGCTTTCATCAACTCGTTTTTCACTATTATGCACTGGTTATGGATATACATTTAATTCCTGAAAATAAATCTATGTGTACTCCAAAAGAATTTCTTCTATTGACACATAGATACTACTTATGTTAAAAGAAATATAATTTTCGTTCTTGAAATAATAATGCGAGGTTGAATTATTTCATAAATAATTTTGTCAACAAAATTTTGCACTATTGCATATTCTGGCTTTCTAATGCTTCTAACAGAAACTCTCATTTGAACTTGTTTCTAGTATTACAATCTTTATGCAACAGGATTTTGAAAATCCTTCATTTGAAATTGATATATGTATAATTTATTTTCCTAAAATAAGTATATTTCTCTTGGGTATACTTCAGTAAAATTTAGCTTCCATGCCTCTTTTTGTATTCTTATGCGTAAATACAATAGCATTCTCCTTTCAGTAACTTTTGAGAAACCTTCATGGTTATTATAACTTTTGATTATGCAGTAAATTGAATTTTCATTGATATAATTTCTTTTCTATCTTTTATCAATTGTTATCAGCTGTTGGATATAAATAGTAGCACTTGTATTATTAATTAATTACATATTCACTGAATTTTCACCATAGTTCTCTACTGACATTATAAAGTTCATTCATGTATATCTATTCTCTTATTTTCTTCAGATTTTACACATAATATATAACTAGATAACAATTATAAACAAAATATCAGTTTTTCTTATCTCTAGATCCAAACCTGAATACAGGTTTCGACATTCTGGAAGATGGATTTCTAAACTTATTCTATCATGCCATTGTAATTACTAGATTTAATCTATTAAATCTAGTCAATCAAACGCATTATTTAACATAGTACTAATTATTCTAATTATGCACATCCTGTCCACTTCATGCAAATAATTATACATACTTCATAAACTAACTTGTTAATATTATGAGTGCATACCAATTTGTAATGACCAGTCCTCCCAACCATAGAATTCCTCTATCTCTAGAATTCACCCCCGAGCTGAGATCCTCTCGCAGAACAGAGCAACCCCCAATCTGTTCTAGATCAGCTAACTTAAGCTATGCTTTCCCCAAATCCTGTTTCTAATTCCGTGTCCACAATTTTAGGATACTTTTATTCCTATTTGCCTAGGATTCCCTTAATGAGGGACTTTAAAGCTACTTTCTGCTCTTCCATATTTTTACCTCTTCCGAACTACTTTCCTCATCATTGGGGATTTTAGATTTTTCCTTTTAAATCTAAATTAGAAATAATTCCTTTCAAGGCTTTTTGAAAGGTTTTGGGAAAGTCTTAGCCTTATCCATATCCTCATGGATTAGGCTTATGATCTCCAATCTCATCTGGTCATAGTGCACACATTAATATTCCATTTATTTTCATTAATAGATATTTAAATAAAATCCACACAATAATTATCCATTGGGGTCCACTCCCCTTTGGATTTTTGTTCAAATGTCCAACTTAAAAAACATAGAAACTAGGGGTGTTACATATTCCCCCTTTAAAAAAAAACACCATCCTCAATGTTATAGACTATCTACTACAGTTCATTTTGAAAATAAATATGGATATTTTTCCATCATCTTAGCTTCTCTTTCCCATGTAGCCTCTTCAGCAGTAAAGTGTTTCCATTGCACTTTTACTCTTGCTACAATTCTATTTTCAGTTCAATTTCTTCTCGCTCCAACATTTGAAGCAGCTCTAGAAGGAACTCCCCTTCTAGCTCCACCTGTATCATATTCCAATGAACAATATCGGAAGCATCATGTACATATATTTTTAATAATGAAACATGAAACACATCATTAACTTTAACATGGGGGGGTAAGGCTAGTTTGTAAGCCACCAGTCGCACCCTTTCTAAGACCTCAAAATGTCCACAGTATCTAGGAGCCAATTTTGCATAGCTTCCAGCAAAAAGAGTGCTATTTTTAGGCTTAATCCACAAATACACATGGTCACCCATTTTGTACTCTCGGTGCACCCTCTTCTTGTTGGCATAACTTTTCTGTCGATCTTGGGATGTTTCGATGTTTCTCTGTATTTGTTTGACAATCCTTTCCATTTCTTGTAGAGCATCTGGCCCAAGCATTAGCTTATCTTCAGGCTAGCTCCAGCTTAAAGGAGTATGGCACTTTCTCCCATAGAGTGCCTCAAATGGACTCATTTTGATGGAAGATTGGTAGCTGTTGTTATAGGAAAATTCGACTAAATGTAGGTAGTCTTCCCATTTAGATGGCCTATCCATCACATACATTCTCAGCATATCCTACATAAATTGATTTGTTCTCTCAGTTTGACCATCCGTCTGAGGGTGATAACCTATGCTAAAATTTAATTTAGTGCCCATGCCCCCAAACAGACCCTTCCATAAGGGTGTTGTGAATTTAGCGTTTCTATCTAAAATAATCATCTTTGGAACCCCGTGTAGCCTTATAATTTCTTTTAGGAACACATTTTCTACTTGGGTTGTCCCAAAACTAGATTTTACCAGTATGAAATGTGTAGCCTTTGTTAAGGTATCTACCACTACCATCACTGAGTCATGCTGGTATTTTGTTTTGGGTAATCCGGTTATTAAATCCAAAGAAACAGTGTCCCATTTCCATTCAGCAATTGGAAATGGATTCAGAAGGCCAGCTGGATGATGATGTTCAACTTTGACTAATTGACATTCCATGCATTTGGCTAAGTAGTTGACCACGTCCTTTTTCATTTCTGGCCAAAATAATTTCTTTTTCAAGGCTGTAATCATTTTCTGATATCCAGGATGTCCTGAATATGGATGTTTATGATATTCATCTAAGATTTTTTTTTTCAAAGAATCTACATTGGGGACATACAATCTGTTTCTATAACAAATCAGTCCTTTCTAATTTTGGGTGTATCCAACCAACTCCATTTTCAGCATTTACACTTGCAGATTCTTATAGTTGGTATCTTGATATTCTACCCTTTATACTAATCCTTCTAAGTCAAAACTAGCACTACTCCCAGTGTTACTTATGTTTTGGCAGGAATTTCTACTTAGAGCATCATCAATTTTGTTTTCTTTCCCTTTGATATGTTTTATTTCCATATCAAATTCACTCAGAAAAGACAGCCATCTGGCTTGTAGAGCATTCAAATCTGTCTAAGAGAAGAAATACTTGAGGCTGATATGGTTTGTCATCAATGTAAATTTTTTTCCGATATGATAGTGTCGCCACATCTTCAAAGCATGAATTACAATAGCTAACTCAAGATCATATAGACTATAATTCTATTAGTGTTTCTTAAGTTTTCTATATTCATATGCAATGATAGAATTCTCTTGCAGCATAACTCCTCCCAATCCCTCTTTACACGCATCCGTACACACTACAAACTCTTTCTCAGGATTTGCAAACTTCAGTATAGGTGTTGTAGTAAGTTTTAATTTCAGTTGTTCAGAGCTATTTTGGAATTTTTCAGTCCACTCAAATTTGGTGCCTTTCCTCTGTAGTGAAGTTATGGGATATGCTATTGTAGAAAATATTTCTACAAATCGTCGGTAATATCCTACAATCCCCATAAATGATCTCACTACTGAAACATGAGTCGGCACCGACCACTCTCTAATAGCCTTTATTTTCTTAGGGTCAAGAGCCAATCCTTGTTCAGAAATGATATGCCCCAAATATTGAATTTTACCCTTATAAAATTCACATTTTCCAAACTTGGCATACAACTGATTCTCCCTAACAGTTTGCAACACAATTCTAAGGTGTTCTTTATGTTCTGCCTCACTTTTAGAATAGATGAGAATGTCGTCTATAAATACTAATACGAATTTATCTAAGCATTTATTCAGGACACTATTCATTAAGCACATAAAAGTTGTAGGGGCATTGGTCAAACCAAAAGGTAGGACTACAAATTCGTAGTGACCATACCTGGTTCGAAAGGATATTTTACTGATATCCTCCTCCTTAATTCTGAGTTGGTGATAACCAGTCCTTAAGTCAATCTTAGATAATACTGAAGCTCCTCTCACCTGATCAAAGAGGTCATCTATTCTGGGCAACAGATACCTATTTTTAATTGTAAACTTATTTAGTTGACGATAGTTAATGCACATTCTGAAGGTTCCATCCTTCTTTTTCACGAATGGCACCGGTGCTCCCCAAGGAGATACACTCGGTCTAATGTAACCTTTATCCAGCAATTCTTGTAATTTCATTTTCAACTCCCTGAGTTCAGAGGGGCTCATTTGGTAAGGGGATCTAGAAACTGGTGTTGCTCCTGGCACCAAATCGATTCAAAAATCAATCTCTCCTTCGGGGGGAAGATGAGGAATCTCATCCGGAAAAACTTCCTTAAAATCTCTTATCACTGGTAAGGTGTCTAAAAAATTTTCTTCAGGTTTTTGTCCTAATTCTTCAACATGTACAACATATACTTGATATCATTTCATAGCTGTTCTTTTTAATTCAAGGACTGAGATTTTCCTTACAAAAATAGGGTTCGGTTTCCCATTTAATATGAATGGTTTTCCTTCATCATCTATGCAGTGTAGAGTTTTATCCCAACAATTCAGCATGGTCTTTTTCTTTTCTAACCAATCCATTCCTATCAGTAAATCATAGGAACATAATGGCAGAATGCTTAAATCTACCTCTGTCTAATATTCATTCAATTTAATAGCTGTTTTAGGTAGCTTATGAGTTACTTTGTGTTTAGTTCCGATAGCTAACTGTGCCAACCAAGGCTGTTGAAACTTCTCTGTTCTGAGTTTACATTTTTCTAAAACTTGTGAACTAATATAACTAAAAGAAGCACCTTGATAAATTAAGATAGTAACAGATTGATCAGAAATTTTACCTTCCATATCGACCATACTAGACTGATCTTCTACTTATCGGTTCTCTAAATATGCACTGATAGTGGGGATATTCCTTGCTATGTCATTCACTATGGTAGCTTCTCTATCTCTCAGAACCATCTGAATATTTTGGTGTGGACAGTCCCTAAACAGATGGGGTTCTCCGCAACCCCAACACTTCAAAGGCTCCCGCAGTTTAATATTTTCCTCTTTCTTACTATCCCCATCTATTTGTTTCGAACCAATTTGTGATTGAGCAGTTTGACTTTCCTTTGGTTTGTTAAATTTCTTTCGTTGATGATTCCTACCAAAATTCTTCAAGTAAGCTAGTTTTTGTTTCTTTTGTTTGAATTCACCCTTGTTTTTCCAACTCTTCCTTTGTTCACTCTTTCCTTTAAACTGCTGCTAGCATAGTCTGGCTTTCCTCACCACTTCGTCCATGGTTTTTGGATTATCAAACTCTATCTTCTCCTTATATACAGTAGGAAGACAATTCAAAAACCTTTGCACATTTGATTTCTCTTCACGAATATAAGGAACATATATTAATAGATTTGTGAATTTTGTGAAAAACTTATCTATGGTGAGTTGTCCCAATCTGAGTTCGTGAAACTCTTTTTCTTTTTCATAATAATAGCATTCGTTCAAATACCGGTTTTTAAACATGACTTGGAAATCTTCCAAAGTCACGGTCTTTTCTTCAATTGCATGAACCATTTTTGTCTCCTCCCACCACAAGGTAGCCATACCTTGCAGCTGGTAGATAGGTAATATGACCCTTAGATTTCTTTTATATTCGTAGACCTGAAAATACTTAATCATATTCAACAACCATGCCTCAGCATCTTCCTCCTTCTCTCCATCATAGGAGGGAGGTTTGATTTTTCAGAATTCACTCTGTAATTCCTTCTTATGTTTATGCTGGTGTCTAGTAGTGTCATCTTCCTTAGAATCATATGAGAACCTCCCTTTCCTCCTCCTTCCAGAACCTTCACCTTCTTGGATGTTCCGTGAAGTCAGTTCTCTTATCAGTTTTTCCTGCTCCTTACTCGCTAAAGATTGCCTATCATTTTGGCTTCTTAGCTTTCCCATATCTCGTTGCAACCTGTGAAACATAGCCATTAAAGGAGAATTGGGATCTGGTGTATTATCTCTACCACCCATATCGACATAGAGATCGTCTTCTTCAGCCATTGACTTTTCATTTTTAGTACCTTTTTACACTAAAATTTTTTAACATCAGTAACATTTTTTTTTCAAAAAAAATAATAATCATATTTTAATAACAGTGAGCACAGAAAAACAGCCCAGTTTTCCAACTTGGGCTCTGATACCATTTTTAATAGACCTCTTTTCCAAATAATTTTTTTTTTCTACTTTAAATCACTATTCTTAAGTATTTCAATTCCCTTAAGGGATAATTTATCATGGTTTGATATAATGTAAGGAACCACTTAATATCTCATAAGAGATTTATACTTATACCAACTATGTAATTATTATAAATATTTTTATAATTGTAATATAGCTTCCACCTCTATGGTTATTGCAACTCATAACTTTTATGTATTACTTTTGGTCTATTAAGATAATAATACAACTACTCCACATGCCTATGATGATATTGTCGCAATAATCCTCTCTTTTATATAAACTATACTTAATTAATTTTTTTAAATACCACACTTAATTAATCCCACCATTTATACCACCATACTTACCTTGTATACTTATCAATTGTGACATTTTCCATACATACCTATGTTATTAAAGAGCTATTAACATTTAGTTAGTAGTGTAATAGTTTCCACATAATACAAATGTTACTTTTATCGAAGTACCATGCAAATTTCGTCATACCATAGCGTTTATTACAAGATCTTTGTGTCGTTTTAACCAAGTCAGGGTGATTTATATCACTGAAACTTATTTTGTATACTACTCTCGCATTTCTATGCTAGTACGCTTTGCCTTAAAGTCCTTCACCTATTCAGTCCTCGAGCCACGAATTTTAACATATTTTATTGTTTTTATATGGCCGTTTTGCAAACGTATTAATGCTCCCCTCTGCATTTCTACACTTAACGTTTATTACAACTAGGATTTTGTGATATGAAAGGACTAATCATCGATCTATGTAAGAATCGGTGGATTTATGACACTTGTAGGGTGGAAATTGATTAGGTTTTTGAACTCGATCTCTATTAATTTCAGAGTTTAACCCTATTCCATTTCTCTGGTCGTTTTTTTTCTCCAACGTAAGTTCTCTGGTTCTCTCATCCTATATGACTAAGGCGCAAAATATGTATTCTATGGCATGCTATGACTTCTATCTCATGCCTTCACCCTCATACACACAGGTATGTTTCATTTTATTTGAATCATGTCTATCGAAATGCTTAATGACTGTATATTATTAGTATTGTTTTCCAGTTTCAATGAATTTCATTCTTTTTATAATTATAATCACATGAATGACATTTTTTCTCGGCCTGTGCTGTGTCTTTATGGGTGAATTCCCATACTTTTATCATGTGTTCCGTTTGGAATTCAACTGTGTTGCTTATGTATATTAAATTGCATACGCCTTAAGCTACTCTTCTATGGTTCCTCCTTTTACTTGTATATTGATCCCCCTTTGAATGTTGAAGTAGACCCTTTTGACATGAACGATCAATGCCATCGTTCTGCGTCTAGGTTGTTTTGTTTTTCGGTTTGGCTCAAATTTAGTGGTATAAGAATGGGAATAATTTGTTTTATCTGGATCTCGGTTTCTTTGTATTAACTTGCCCTCATGATCTCGTTTGTTTTATCTGAAAGCAGAATCCATATTATATGGTTCAGTTCTAAGTTCATATTGATACCCAAACACTATCGTTTCAATTTGATTATATTTAATCTCTGAGTTGTAATAGTAGTTCTGAGTTTAAACCCAAGCCATTTATTTATGTTTTAATTTCTTCTTCTCAGCTTTGTTGAAGGAATCAGTTCAATTCTTTTGGGAATTGACTTCCTGGCTGAAACTGATAAGCTAGCATCCTTTACTTTGTAGTATGGACGACTTCTTTTCCCGGCTATTCACATAGGTAAACCTCTCTCTACCATTATTCGGATAATAGGATTGTGGGTTTGTAATGATATTTCTCAGGGTTTTTATACCAATTCGTTTTCTTGTTGTTACTGTAGAAACATAAATTATTTTTTATTTTTACCAGTCTTGCTCAGGTAACTCTCAGATACATGCAATTCACGATTTTTTTAGAATCATACGTTTTAGATAGTATATATATAGTTTTTTTCATTTCGAATTTCTACCTTCCATAATTAACATTCTCTCCTTCTGGGGTTTTTTCAGGTATCATCAGATTTCAAAATTTTTATTTCAAATCTCTCATAAGCTATTGTCGAGTTTACAAGGTAGGCCACCTGATAAATTATTTCTCTATTGAATCAGGGTACAACGTCACTCGAATTTTCTTCAAATTTTTGAAAGGATTTCGCCATTTAGCCCTCTTATTTCTTGTGTGCCACTTCTATATGTTCGAAAATAGAAAAAAATTCTGTAATGATAATTTGTGTTCGTCTTTAAGAGAGCTTACATGACTCTCTTATTGTAGTAACTAGATATTTGTATTAGTCTCACTAAATTTGAATTGTATTGTTTTTTAAGGATTTAATTATTGGATTTTAACACCAGTAATGTTCGTTTTTATTTGGTATTACTATATAAGTAGATAAATCTTTATCTATGTCTAGTTACTTATATATTTTACCTTTCCAGTGCTTGGATTCTACTGTATTAACTTATGTATAGATATTTCTATTCTTAAATTGGTCAATAGATTTCTAATTGATTGAAATAAAATTCCATTCAGTTCGCAGTAAGGAATTTATTCTTTTCTCTTGTATAGTATCAGTTAACCATTCATGGATTTACTACTTTTAATTGATTTTATTTCAATAATAATTCCTTCTTCTGCAATTGTTACATGAGCTTTCATCAACTCGTTTTTCACTATTATGCACTGATTATGGATATACATTTAATTCCTAAAAATAAATCTCTGTGTACTCCAAGATAATTTCTTCTATTGACACATAGATACAACTTATGTTAAAAGAAATATAATTTTTGTTCTTGAAGTAATAATGCGAGCTTGAATTATTTCAAAAATAATTTTGTCAACAAAATTCTACACTATTGCATATTCTGGCTTTCTAATGCTTCTAACAACAACTCTCATTTGAACTTATTTCCAGTATTACAATCTTTATGCAACAGGATTTTGAAAATCATTCATTTGAAATTTATATATGTATAATTTATTTTCCTAAAATAAGTATATTTCTCTTGGGTATACTTTAGTAAAATTTATCTTCCACGCCTCTTTCTTTATTCTTATGTGTAAATACAATAGAATTCTCCTTTTAGTAACTTTTGAGAAACCTTCAGGGTTATTTATAACTTTCGATTATGCAGTAAATTGAATTTTCATTGATATAATTTATTTTTTGTCTGTTATCAATTGTTATCGATTGTTGGTTATAAGTAGTAGCACTTGGATTATTAATTAATTACATATTCACTGAATTTTCACCATATTTCTCTACTGACATTATAAAGTTCATTCATGTATATCTATTCTCTTATTTTCTTCTGATTTTACACAGAATATATAACTAGATAACAATTATAAACAGAATATCAGTTTTTCATATCTCTAGATCCAAACCTGAATACGGGTTTCGACATTCTAGAATATGGATTTCTGAACTTATTCTATCATGCCACCATAATTACTGGATTTAATCTATTAAATCCGGTCAATCAAATTCATGATTTAACATAGTACTAATTATTCTAATTATCCACCTCCTGTCCACTTCATTCAAATAATTATACATACTTCATAAACTAACTTGTTTATATTATGAGTGCATACCAATGTGTAATGACTAGTCCTCCCAACCATAGAATTCCTCTATCTCCAGAATTCACCCCCAAGCTTAGAGCCTCTCCCAGAATAGACCAATACCCAATCTGTTCTGGATCAGTTAACTTAAGCTATGCTTTCCCCAAAGCCTGTTTCTAATTCTGCGTCCAAAATTTCACAATGCTTTTATTCCTGTTTGCCTAGGCTTCTCTTAATGAGTGAATTTAAAGTTGCTTTCTGCTTTTCCAACTTTTTACCTCTTCCCAACTACTTTCCTCATCATTGGGGATTTTAGATTTTTCCTTTTAAATCTAAATTAGAAATAATTTCTTTCGAGGCTTTTTGAAAGGTTTTGGGAAAGTCTTAGCCTTATCCATATCCTCATGGATTAGGCTTATGATCTCCAATCTCATCTGGTCATAGTGCACACACTGATATTCGATTTATTTTCATTAATAAATATTTAAATAAAATACACACAATAATTATCCATTGCAGTCCACTCCCCTTTGGATTTTTGTTCAAATGTCTAGCTTAAACAAGATAGAAACTAGGGGTGTTACAAAGGGGAACGCAAATAATTCTTTCTCAGCCATATGCAGTCAATGAATATCTACACCCTGATCATGAGGAGCTTTGATTGGGAAGGATTGAGAGGAGAACTACATCAGCACTTTCAAGGGTGCATGAGCCATGTGGAGTTTGGACAGTCAAGGGACTCTATACAACAGTAATTTTAGCTAGTTATTCCTTCTTTGGAGAGAAGTGGAATGCCCATGCATAAGTCCATGTGTATGAGGAACTGTGATGGTAAAGAATCTGATCATGCAAAGCAAGTTTATTTTCTAATTTATCACATTATTTTACCATGTTTTTGTAGGCTTTGACTCCTAGAGGGAGTGAGAGATCATGTGGATCTCATGGATTTGGGTGGGCCAATAAAAATTGTAAACTTAGCCACTCCCTTGTTGTGCAAGGGAAGATTCCTTTTCATGATGTGTGCTTCCCAAAGGCACCAAACATATCTGACATCTTCAACTATGATAAGATGACTCATGCAACAAATGTGTGGTGGGAATGCCACTTGCCACACGTTGATATAATGCAGGTAGGAGATGCACTGTGCTGTCATCACATGTGGGATTTTGACCCACCTCCTCAAGCTCAAATTTCTATTTGTATATATGTAGTGTTGCTTCCATACTTTGATGACATATTTGTACTATTTATGGGATTGTATGGAGGGAGGATGGGTAGTTTGTATGTACCACATGGATTGAAACTTATCTGTGTGCCTCATGCTACATGTTTTAGAGAAGGCATTGGTCCATCCATGTTTATTTCTATTGAATTTTTCACTCCTTGTGGGATGGACTATGCACATATTATGATAATCTTGGAGGAAAAATTCATGATGTGTTGGCTTTCTAAAAACTTGGCTTATGAGTAGGACTTGATCCTTGATGGTGTCACCAATGGAGGAGGGGAAGTACTGTAGCACTCACCCTATCAATTGCTTAAGGACAAGAAACATTTTGGAGGGGGGGACTGTAATATTCCTACTTAGCCTGAGCTAAGAGGAATATACATTTTTGTCTCATTTTCTGTTGGATGAATAAATGAATAAAGGATGACATGTAAAACTCGTGAAAAGAATGAATAAATCAATGCCCATATGAACAAGGATAAATCTGGGCCATGTAAAAAAATCACTTGTAGGTGTGGAAGGGGTCTGAACTATGAGACTGGGTCAACCTTGACCAAATATACAGTACTGTCTAGATAAAATGTACCTCATGAAGGGACAACATAGTTCTAGATGGATGCCCCTCATGTGAAAGGAGCTAATTCATCAAGGTGGTTTAGGTTTTGCCAAGGCTTTCATCTTATAAAAGGAAGGGGGAGGCAGTAAGAGAAGGTTATTGATTGTGTATATTTATGAGTATCTTGTCTGTTTAGACAAATACCATTGTCTGTTTTTTAGCTGAGAATAGTGCTGCTTAGCACTTGGGATTTTCTATGCAGGGATTCCACCTCTTCCATTCAGGATTTCTTGTAGGAGTCTTGCTAATTTCATCCACAATCAGGCATTTGGCCAAGCTTTACATCCAACTGTAATGTAGATCCAGTGAAGGTTTGGTTTCTTTTATAAGTTGTAGCAAGTGGAGTATAGATCTAGTCAAATCTAAACCATATTAGTGCCTCTTCTCAGTGAGTGAGTCTTTTATCCTCCTGGAAGAGTGCATTGGTTGATTGAGCTTTAGATTTGTATCTTGGAATCAGGAAAACTCAGTATATTAAGCTAAAATGCAGTTTACCTTTCATAACTGCATTATTTTCAGTAGAGGTTCTTACAAGGTGTTTTGATCCCGCTTTTGATAAGAGATCTCTAGTGCTGGGCTTTGCCTTTCACTTTGGTGATCTATGGATTAGCTTGTTGATGCATGTTCTTATAGATTTGATCTATTTCTAATGTAAAATAATCTTCAGAAATTTTTGAATAATATTGCAGATCTGCTACTTTAAACTCATATCTACTCTTTGTATTGCATGATTTGATCAAAACCCAAAGGGGATCTTGTAATAGCGCCTTTATAGTGTACAAATATGAAATGGATATGATATTTTGTACATGGATCTGCTCTAGATTTGAAGTATAGAATTTAGATGCTTCAGCTCCATAAAATAATGCTATTAAGCCATTTTGCAGTAAATACATGTGTTTCAGCCTTCTCTTCTAAAGATTTCCTTCTTACTTGTCTTCTATATTATGTTGTATAATGTAAGAGCATTAATATAAATCTGATTTTTTACTATATATTCTAAATTTGATCTTATTTTATGGCCTCCTTCTCATTCTTTCAAAAACTGTGTTATTTCTGAAGCAGTTTGTGGTACATAGCTACAACCCCTCTCTTTGGGGGTTTTTTAGCTAGGCTAGGTGGTGGGAGATCTATTTACCACACCTAGTTTTATTTATTTTTTCTCTCCTTTTGGATTTAGATCTTAGATAAGCTGATCTAAGGGATACAGGAGCTGAAAACTCATTTTTGTGCATGGATTTCCCAGAAGTGCGTTATTTTAGTAGGCACTGTTGTGCATTCCCATTTGGGGATATTACATCCTTGAAGCACCCTTGGCAAGAACTGGCAGTAATCATCCAAAAGTATATCACATGTGACAGATTCAACAACATGGTAAGGTATCGTCATCTCAAATTGTTAGCTATACTAAAAAAAAGGGAGTTCATTTAATTTACATTTTTTTTTGAATTATGTATTGCATGACACCATTGTTCAGATTAGGAATGCTAAAAACCATCAAAACGTTGTTAGTAATCATGGCCTGATAAAATTAATTATTGTTAATGAGTTAAAAAAACATCAATTAGCATGGGATATCTTTGTTAATCGTGCCCTAGCTACCCCTGAAGGAAACCATGATGGAGCAGAAATTGAGTGTCCAATAACATACATGCCAGTCCATAAGAAGGATAGAGGGAATAGAACCTGTGTCTCTACCTCAATTATAGTAAAATGAATATGGTTTGCAAGAATAAAACATCATCAAAATACCTAAACATTTCCAAAATAAATGGGGCCATCCTATACACCTCCTCCGAGCCCTCAGAGTGCACCTTTATAGGGTTATGAGGAGGAAATAGCTCAAGTATTATAATAGGTGAGAGCATCTTATAAATATAGGAGCCCATTTGAATAAATTGAGGATCAGAGAGGTCTTTTGAACCAGTATGCCTCTGCTAGGAGTTATGGTCACACTCAAATCCTACCTTCCACTGGTGAATTGCAGGATTTGAGGGACTTATCTCCCTCTCATAATGAATGTTTGAAAAAGGAGTCATATGATTCGAGAAAGGAGTCACGAGATATTGTTTCATTATACCAGGACACAAATGTTGATACAACTCCTCTTACACTTGAAGAAAATATTGCTCCACCCGGTAAAGATATCAATGTTGGCACAACCTCTTTAGTGCCTAAAGAAATTATTTCATTAAATGATAACCCTAAAACTGGCACAAACCTTTCTGAACCTGATTTTTTTCTTACATCTTCCCCTACCATAACTCCTTTGATGAAAAAATCAACTTGGGCTAAGTTGAGAAAAATGCGCAGGAAATGTAGAAAATTGAGAAATACAATGAAACAATTAAGGGAATGGTTGAAAGAGGTGGATAAAGCCTGGAATTCTAAAAAGGAATTAGATACCATGGAAACCAAACAGATCGTGTCACAAGAACTTTAGATGTTGTTGAAGTCTCTATGAATAATGATTTGATACCTACAGAAGACAAAGAAACTCAAAGACAGGAAACACTTGCTTATACCCCTTTGGTACAAAGAGCTACCAATCAAAAGCTTCGAAATGAATTGATCCAAATGTAGAAAGAATTGGTCGTGTATCGGAAGGAAGTAGTGCCTTTACAAGAATAGCAGCCATTAACAAAATGATTTAACGACCTTATTGAAATTGAATATGGGACATTTTCCAAACTTAGGGAAGAAAGAGTGAAAGTGAAAGGGGAACAAACTCAACTGGAATAGGATAAGAAACAAACAAGTGTTGTTTGCTCTCTTTACTCAGATGTGTTGTCTTGTAGAGCACCGACCACCAATTATGCCTTATTTCTATTGGAACAATATTTATTGTTGAAGATCAAATATGTTAGAGTAGGGAAGCCCACTAAAAAATTTATCCAATGTTGTAATGATCAAGATGAACAGGTCCAACACCTTCTGTGAAAATTGTACTTGCACAATTTATTTTTAGAAGATGAAAGAGATAGTAACCCTAGTACCTTCATTGGGGACATTCAGTTTCAAGATTTCCTGTATTTTGCCAAAAACTAGATTAGTGGGCTAAGGCCTACAATATCTTCTAGAAAAGTGAACATTGGTTAAATTTATGGGTTAGAGGGAACCTACAAAATCCCTACATTTATTCATTCAAATTAAGAGGCTTATGCAACGAGAAGGAGTGATAGCTAAGCTAGGGTCAATTCACAAATATATTATACATATTGGGAAAACATACTTCGAGGATATTCAGGAGGACGCTTTCTTAGCAACTAAGCAAAGATGGAAAGCCACTACCAATAACATTAAGAATAGAGAGCCATTTGGTTAAAAGGAATTTTAAAGTTGTTGCTTCGCGTTTTCATCTATATAGTAATCTAATTTTAAACATGGTTCCTACATGGATAGGATGCAGCTATATATGCCCCATCATATATTACCCTCCTAAAGATTACCACCATGATTATGGATTGCCAGAGGGACATACAAATTTGGCATTTGAAAAAGTGAAACAAAAGCATGGTTTTAGACTTTACAACGAAGAAATATATCCTGCCTATTCATTAACTCAACTACACCTCAATCCTCTGTTTGCATGAGGACATGAAAAAATGTAAGAAGAGGAGTATGTTGGGCCAAGGAAAACGTACATTTTACCCCTCTATTTAGCTAGATTTATTATTAACTTTTATATGTTTTCCTTCGTTTTATAAATAAATCAAAGGATAATAATTTATAAGCAGGGTAAAATGAATAATAAATGAATAATGTATTTAATAGTATAAAAACTAACTTCTTGTCTTTATTGATAGGGAATCTGAAAAAACCAATTGCTGACCAAAAAACAAAACCGTAGCAGTCAAGAAAATCAAATGCAATCGTGTTTGGTTCTTGAAAATCAGCAAGAGATGGAAATACATGTCTATCTTGCAAGAATTCGGATGATGACTACGAAGCCTCAGGATCTCCAAATCCTGAGGATTCATTATTTTCTATTTTTTTTCTCTCCTTAAGTTATAAAAGGTTGTAGGTGAAGGAGAATAAGAGATATTTTTCCGTATATTATAAATTTTTGTAATAAGCATTTTATTCAGATAGAGTCTATGAACTCGTGATGATGCACCTGTTCTACTGATTAATGAAAGAGATAGCGTTTTCATTATAAGTGCATTCTGAGTATTTTTTGGTGGAAGACTTGTGGAGGCTATGTGCCCGGTCCCTTGGAGTTATCCTACTATTTTGTGTTATATGTTTATTTACAGATTCTCACAATTTATTTATTCTTTATGTTTTATAGGATTACAATTCAATTCAGTAATTGCAAGGGTCGTGTTTTACAATTTCCTTTCCAAATAGGTTTAATTTATGATTAATATTCCTTTACTGTTGAGTGATGTTTTAACATTCATTAGATTGATTTCAACGTGGTTAAGTAGCTGGTGTTCAATTCTGCACATTGTTATTTCTTGAGTTTCTCCATTGCAAGTGTGAACATATGGTTTGTTGTTCAATTGTCATGGTTTTTATTAATTGAATTATAGATAATTCCATTACAAAATGTTTATAGCTGATTGTTGTTCAATTTATTAAGTATTCCTTTTCTATTGTTGTTCAATTCATTAATCTTGTTGTTCAATCGCAAAATATCTTTAATTTTAGCATTGAGTGTTTACTTTCTGCATAAGATCATACTAGAGTTTCATCCTTTGATTGGTGTGACATATTTCATAGTTTAATTTTGAATTGATTGATTGAACTTCGAGAATTAGATATTATTTCTTGCAACGATTTAGAGTAGTTGACCTATGATTTCACTTGCATATACTTTTCTTGCACTCTTCAAATAAACAGACTTGCCCTGGGTTGATGATCAATTTGAAGCATTAAGGTTACCTTTAACAGTCACCTTTTTGAACCAACAAGTACTTTTTTTTCAAATAACAGTTTATCTCACTGAATTGTGCAAATAATAAAATATTGAAGGGTCACAACTATGGTACTGAAAACAAAGTGAAGAAGTTGAATGACATGTATACACAGGACGAGAAAAAACTATGGAAATTAAAGGTGATTAAACTTATATCTACGTATGGTTCAAGATTTTGATTTTTGACTATGATGGTATAATATGTTTTCTATATATGATTGGAGATATTGTTGAAATGGATGATTTATTATTATATGTTGCAAGAAACAGTGAGCACACAAAACTATGGTGGGATTAATATCAAGGCATCATTGTGCCCAAAAAAGGTGTTGTTTAACATATGTACCTTGAGGTGGTAATAATTTATCTTCACATTTAGAAATAATGATAAAAATTGAAAAGGATTGGCATCCAGCTATGAGTTTAAAATATTTGAGGGATATAATAGCAAGGGCATGTAGAAATAATGATGAAAGAGTTACAAAACATGTATTGGATATTATAAAATCAATAGAAGATAATAAGGGGACTCATTATAAGGGGTTGTGGTGCAAGCATCCTCATTACCGCGTTTGGAAGCTAGATGAAAATCGACAAACATTTCACTGTGGAATTGATGCATATTTTACAATAGATTTTCAGCCACATGTTCGTGATGGAAACATAAAAGTTGACACCTTGAGATAATATCGATTAATCAAGGATATCTTAGAGCTTAACTCCAGATCTTCCAAGATGGTATTATTTGAATCTAAGTGGTTTAGAAATATTGTAGTTGGAAATCATCCAAAAAAATATATGCATGAGAATGGTTTTTGCATTATCAATCATACCAGGTTTGAGAAAATAGATGAACCATATGTTTTTCCTGACAAATGTGAGAAAATATTTTTTTTGTAATCCTACAGAACGATCAAAGTCATTTCTCATTAAGTATAATCCTAGACCAATAAGAGTCTTCCAACCTTCACATGAAGTGAAACCTATCTCAATAGAAATTACATCTAATGGTAGCTCATATGATGAAGTTAATGGGAAAGAAGACATGATGTAAATGTACAATACCTATTTAAATTATTTTAATGATTAATGAAAAATTCTATGAATAATTCTACTCAAGAAAATGTAAGTGTCTAGTAGTTCTATATGAGATTTTCATTTTCACTTAAATCTATTATATGGATTTGTTTAGAAGAATCAAACATATCATAATATAAAATTAATATTATTTCAATGTTAAACCTATTAGGGAACTATACCATGATAACATTGTATCATGATGTACATTTAGAAATTTTGTTTTTTCATTATTTTCTTAGAAAAATTAATAGTTTATGAATTTATATCTTATAGAATTGAAAATTTATATTTTACAGGGGTAAGTTAGATATTAGTGGATTTTTTAAGAATTTTTTACCCTCCAAAATGATATTTTATGATTAAAATATTTTCAAAATGTTTCATTTGATTACGAGTTACTATATTTTATTGTTTCTTGTATGTATTTTAATTCATTTGCATACTATTCATTTTATAGTATACTCATTATTCCACTTCATATAATCGAAGGTTGATGATTTTATGATAGATATATTACACTTTCTTCATTATTGGAATAATTAAATGAAGTATATAAAGCTAATTCTAACTTGGGAAATGTGTAATATTTAATTAGGTCTATTGATTCAATATGCAAACAAAAAAGAGAGTAGAGTCTATTATTCAGAAAAAGAGTTTAAATGAATTATGAGGGTCACACCTTTTGGAGCCATAGATAATAATGAGATACCTTGTAGAGGAAGTCATTTATCTACAATTCCATCTTCCCATTTATATTTTATAGATGATTTATATGTCCCATTAGTAACTGATACTTGCCATAATGTGGAGCCTACACTTGAAATTGTATTTGAAATTGATAGATTGCAATCATATAGAGAGTGGTTGATGAAGAAAGATGTTGACCCATTCATAAGAGATTTAATTCATGCAACATACAAAACAACTATCTCTGACACAAAGAGTGCAGCATATACAAAAGCATATGTTGATGATCTACAAAGGTAAATAGACATTTATATTTTACTTATAAACTTTAGGTTTGTAATTACATAACATATTATTATTAATAATATATTATATCGAAATTTGTAGGATTAATATCAATGAACTCAAAGAATACAATAATACCCATAGAAAAAAAAAATCAATCTCCTCCATCAGATGAAAAAACTATACCATCTATTGGTGCACCTTTTCAAACTCTCTTAAAAAATCCAAATGAATATGTTAAAGGAGAGGAAACTAGTGGTATGCCATTCACAATCACATTAAATACAAAAGGGAAAGTGTTGAATGATGAAGGTGGGAGAACATGGAGAGACATTCTTCACCATGAAGCATTGAGATTATTTCGTCCCACAATTACTAAATATTTTCATCATCAAGTTAAAACACATATACTATCATTTTTCATAAATTGCATACTTAATTTATGTAGTACAAAATATATACTTATTGTTTCATGTTTCATATATATATATATATAGTACTCAGTGTTGCATTCCCTGAATTTCATTACTATCATACTAGAAACCTTAATATTTTTTATATGGATTATTTACTTTCTACGTGTACTTCACAGATAGATCTAAGAAGGACGAATTATTATCTCATATGCATAAATTATCTCCAATTGTACCTCCAAAAACAAATCTTCATAGTGTTGTTGAATATATTAAAAATACCAAGAATGCTTTGAGAGGAGATTGGTCAGAACAAAAATGTAGTCAAGTCGCACTTCATAGGAGAAGGAAAGTGGAATAAGTTATTGGATTGGATGGATATTAAGAGAAAAGGGAAAAAATGAACTTTGGTTGGAAAAGACATATATACACATACTGTACAAGATTCTAGGTTTTCCACGTGCCATCGTTTGGGGAAAGGTGGCATGTTATTCGCAGATGCAAAAATTGGAAGCTTAACACACTACTATGCTTCTCTAGGAAAAATTATTTTTTATATAATCAAATTTCTAGCTATGTCATTGTTTTAAAATATAGTTGCAGGTGTTAAAAACTAAAATGTCTGAAGATGGCATAGATTTTTCTTCATGCTATGGTGTATCTTCTCTCATTCATCAAAATATTAGACATAGATTTCATCCTATCACCAATTACGAGGTATTTTTTCAGCTATAAAATTTTGTTTCTAGATAAAGTTTCATAATATGAAAGAGTTATATGCAAATGAAAGTTTCAATTAATACAATTTATAGTTGTGTTGATATTATCTTATATGTGTCTTAGGTAACTGTTCAATATGATGAATGAGAAGATGAAACTGAACTTTGAATCATGCTTTGACCTTACCATATGTTTTGTTAGTTCACTGAACAGTTATTTTTAAATCGATAGAATACTTTAGTTATGAAATACCATTAAAGGAATACACTTTTTATGGATTATTTCAATTCAATTGAAGTTATTGTTTGTTTTCTTCTTCGTTTATTTCATTTATGTATTTTTATTCACAAACATATGTTTATGATTTTCTTTTTATGATTTATACATGGAGGCGACAACAAAATTTTTGAAAAAAAAATAAGGATGAACAATACAGATGATTCCAGAAGAATAATCAACTTCATTTTTTTCGTATTTCATAATAAAAAAATTTGAAGACCTAAGAAAATTCATTATATTAATAAATGAAGAGTTATTTTTTAATATTAAATGTTGGAACATATGTATAACTTTTATTTTCTTTCATTAAATTATCTCTTCTTTATGTACTAATCGCTTTGGTTGTTGTATAGTATACTTCAAAATTTTATGATATGAAGATATTGTTATTAATTTTTAATTATTCATTTAATGTGAAAGATATCCATTTAATATATTTTTTCATAACTAGAAATATATATAATAGATTAGAATCAACTTTGAATCATGTGAATGTTTCAATGGAGAGACTATTCCATTACTTGTAATTGATACTTGCTATAATGTAGCCAAGCACAAAAAAATCTACCATAGCCTTATTGTACACAATGAATTAAAATTTTTGGATGCAAATCTGTGATACTTTAATTGTATTATTACATATGATATAAATTAAATATATTTATGGTAATTTAATTTAAACATAAGAAAATGGTCAAAATTTTCTCTTTAGTGCTAAAATAAAACTCTTCCCAAGATCTAAACTCGTGGACACATAGCTTCTAAATGATGAAATACAACTTCTTAGTCTATATTTAAACCTTGGCAATATATAACCTTTATAAGTAAAGAAGGTTATTTTTTTTCACCATTTCATATTTTATGGTGTTTTACACCATATACAATTTTATTATAATAAAATAAAAAATGTTTTTTTTGCACCATTTTTTATTTTATGGTGCTTTGCATCAAAATATCTTGATCAAACTCAGATTTTTTTTGGGTGGTTTTCACCATACACCATGGAAGGCCACATATGCATTTAACACCAAATTAAAAAAATTGAACTAACTCCACTTTTGTACCAGAAGACATAGAACCAGTTGCGTATCTCCACATTATCAACACTTTTGCACCACTATTTGAAAAGTGAATATTTCTCAAATCCTTTACAAATAGTGGTGCTAATGTGAAGCTAAATGACCCTTCTTTTTGTACTGAAGAGATCATCATATTTCGCTGAGGAGATGATTTATTAAATAAGAATACAAGAATTTCCCAGTGGACATTATTTTTTTAAGGATGTCCATTTTTGTAAATTCACTTAGTAATTCTCACACCTACGCAATCCCACACTTGTTGTATTTGGAAAATTTTTGGATTATAGCATATTATTTTTGATCTAATCTTTCATTCTGCTATCAATTTCTTCGAAGTATGGAGGCGAGGAGGAATCTTTCATTATCCAAAGTGTGAAAGTGTGACTTGAAAAAATGAATGAATAAATGGAGTGATCTCAAATAGAGACGAAACACAAACCCTACATTATCTTAACCATGTTAGCATATCGATAACTATCAAAGAAAGAAAATAATATGTTGCCGTGAATCCATCACCTTTGTTTTTAATCCATCCTCTCAATATAAGTAATGATTGAACCTACCATATTTCTCTCCATTTTTTTCCATCTAGATATTATCATTAAAAAACTGATTTTTTTTTTACTATAAATAATAAATATAACTCATATTTCTAAGTTCCAGTCATCTGAACTATCTATTTTCACTATATTACTCCCTTCTCTTCCCTTCTTAAAACATGAATAATGGTTGTGTTACTTCCATTATAAAGAAAAGGAAATACTAATTATTTTAATCTCAAAATTATTTGAGGCATTAATGTAATTTAATTGAATAGTATGTGATAAAATAAATTATCAATTGCATTGTAAAATAATTATTTTTAAATATTTGGAAAAATGTAAGTGGCCTACTCTTTATCATGCACTTTTTCTTATTTGTTTGGAGAAAATTGTTTTTTTGCACATCCCATTGGTCTTTAAAGATGAATCTATTTAGATTTTTCTCTATTAGAATGATATACTAAACAAATTAATAGAATAATGTATATATTGTGTTATGGTCTCACATAAACATCTCAACTTTTCATATTGATTGAATAAAGTCTTTGAAATTTTTCATGTAGCTATCCAATATGAACATCCAACAACACAAGACCGAATTAACTAATTAAACCTCACCCTCTAGGTGAATTAGAAAAATGACCTGCATATCCATAAAAGAATGTAAAGTTACTTCCGAAACATACAAACGTTCTCCATTATCTCTTGATGCCCCAACATGCATATGGCTCAATCTAATCCAAGTTACAAATATAGATATTTTATACATGGAACATCACAAGCCTTGTTGAAAATGATGATTGGCACAATGAGAAACAACTAAAGGATAATAAAACCATGAAATCCACACTTAAAAATTTAATCAAATTAAAAATATCAATGCAAGAGAGACTGCAAATTCCACTACAAAAAAAAAATCATGAAATTTCTGTAGAGGGCCTAAAATGGTTCGAATCATCATGTAGTTTCAACTTTGATCATTTTTCTTTTATGAAGTAACTTTGTAGAGTCAACCCATAAAATAAAATGCACCTTCACACCCAATATATATCCCTCAATAGATGAAGTTCATATTTAATCAAAAACCATGGTGCATCATTTTATTTGAAATATTAGGATGGATTGTCCTTCCTCCTTTTCCATAGTTTTTATATATAATAATGTTGCATAATTTTGACTCTAGGTTCCTTTATGAAGAAGATGAAACATTTGTTTATATATATATATAGATAAGATATAGTATGTGGGTGATCTAAATATTTTCTTAATATTCGAACATAGAAAATAAATATTTCCTTTTAATTTTCAATAAAGTTTTCTAAATATAGATATTAAATTAACATAATTAATCATAGGTTTTTTTTAGTTTAATTGAAAATTATGTAACTCCCTTCTCCTTATTTATATTATATGACTTAAGCTAATATTTGGGTATCATTATTTTGAGTTCCTAAAACTTCTTTGGTTTAACATTATAATTAAATATTTCCCATCTATAATGATGTGATTTTGGAGGAATACCCTCAAGAAAGAATACATTTCTTTGTAGCTTGTTTGATAATTTAACCTTTATGGGAGGTCAATAACACTCACAACATTCACATTGATGATATTTTTTTATTGAGATATTTGTAATGTTTTTTATATGGAATATGCCAATTCAAAGGAAGAAAATATCTCTATACAACTTACGTCATATGACATTATAGAGATAAGAAAATAAATCACCATGCTTGTCATAGGAAAATCCTAATCCTATATAATGTGTTTGGTGTACTAACATAGTTCATATATAGTAGCAAACCTCTCCAATATGATGTCTCCTCATACATGATATATCTATGTACTTATCCATAATTTCTTAAATTAATTAACCACTAGTGAGAGATTGGTATCCATTCTCTTCGTTTGTCTTCTACCGTGAGTAAGAAGAGGCAACATAATATGTTCATTTTTCACAAGAAAAAATATGGTAATAGTGTTTTTGATCTTTAAAACTAGTGAAATATAATAGTTGGTATTTTGGAGGGAATGTTGATAAAATATATCCATATCTATGCTTATACAAATATTTTTCCTCTATCCTAAAATTTATTGAGCAATGTATCCTATATACAATTTATGGTTATTGAACTATATAGATTCCAAAATATCCTTTCTCAGAAATATGTGAGAAACACCAATGTTTTAACATTACCATTTATTTGTGATGCAAAAAAATTGATTCCTTAGGATCATTGCAAGGTGCCAAAGTATTTTATGAAAAATACCTTCTACATTGTCCTTGTTTTTTATCTATCATACTTGGATGCCCTCATTTTTGAAATATATCATTGTATATGAATCTGGATTTATATAGAATATATTTTTTAAGGAAAGTATGATACAATATATACTAACCATCTATCCCTTTTATCATTTCATCAGCCCCTATTTATAGCTATTAGTAAATACATTATCACATGGAAAAAAATTACCTTCCAGTAACACACATTTTGTAGGCAATACAAATTTGGGCTATTATCATTAATTATGTGATAAGATTTAGTAAAACATATGAATATTAATGTTCATTTACATTAGTAGAAAAAATAATCATGCTTCCAAAATAAACCTATCTAGTTTGGTAGACCTTGTCCGAAGTGACAAGTGTTGGAAGTAAATTTTTAGTCTTTCAAGGAAAGTATCTATGTTAAAACCATTGAAACCTATCTCATCGCATTGGATTTCATATTTTCATATATACTCCATGGCATGCATATCATATAAGATATAATTTATACCAACCTCTCGGTCATCTCCCTCATCCAAAAAATGTTAATGAAGTATATGTGCTATATATGTTTTGAATTAGTGAACTATGAAGTAGTGAATGTAATATCCAAAAATGCAATAATGCATTGATACATAAAATAATATTTGTAACATAGAAAATATGCATGTAATTTTATGATCAACACATATATAGAAATAATAGCTGAGCCATTTTGTTATGTGGGAGCTGAAAAGCAAGTACAATAGTGCTCACAATATGAGGTACTCTAGCCAAAGAGATGGCCTAGAATGACCCTCAAAGCATGTCATAACTAGCACTACGTAACAGGAGAGCTGTTGGAAGAAAATACTACGTTTTCCCTTCAGCAGATGATATACATATGACTGTTGGCTGAATAAGGAAATGCATATATATGGAAATTTGGAGCTCTGATAATGCCAATATTCTAGATCTCGACTCTATGGTGGCAACCCAAGATAACCCAGAAATGAAAGTCCAGATCTAAGAGATTCAAAATTTACCCACTTAGGGTTTGATCCCTGGTCTACTGGGTTATGCATGTATGAAGCTAAATCTGAAAAATAGATGGCTGAAATGTGTCACAAGATCATATCTAAGCTTGAAGGGTTGATCCCTTCACTAGATCCTCAAGCTAGAAGCTCAAGATCTAGCTCCTCAATCCTCCTCTAGAGATTGTGACTGTTGTTATACGACTGCTCACAAAAGATGCACTGTAAAGAAAGGAGGCTCTCTCTCCTACTGCTAAGATATGAAATGTAGCTCAGAAATTATGGAAACAATGAATACAATGTGAAGGAATGGCCCTCCACTAGATTACTAGCTGATATGCTAGCAACTTCCCTTCTCCTCTCAATTTGCAATGATGGACTATGCAATTCCTGATGGAAATGTTACTATTTGGAGATGAAAAATTGATGCCATAATGCCTGATATAGATCTGAAGCACTGGAAGGCTGATGTTGAAGCTCAAGGTGATATGATAAATCCTTCACCAGTTCCTCTACTGAAATATTGAAGGACAACCTCCTCCTCTCAAACTCATATTCAGAAATGTGCAATTTATAAATATGGATGTTCTGCAGAAAGTAAGAATCATATGGAGCCAATGCTTGATGATGAATGTAGCTCAATAGGAAACCTTCCCAAAATAGGCACACTAGTCCCCCATGGATAAGGGTGGGATTTCCGCTCTATAACACCCTGTGCTAAACAACACTGCAGACTTAGCTAAATAACATAAAAGTGCATGGAATTTCAAATGACAAATCTAGATCTAAACAGATCACAAATAAATAATCCAAAAGCCTACCTTCTATGTTTCTTTCATCTTCATTATATAGTTTTTTAGCCTTCTCATGCTGTGGCCCACCTCATAACTACATTGTACATGTGGGAATAAGTCTCCATGTTGATTGCACCATCTCTCCATGATCTCCATCATGTGTGAAGGTAATTATCACCCTTTCCATCATGTGTGCGTTAATGCACTACTCCTCCATCATTTCATCAAGAATTATCTATGATATTACATTTGATTCCTTCGATGATCTTAGTTGACTGCTTCAACCCCCATGATCTATCTCATTAATGAGACATGATTTCCACTCCTTTCGCATTAAGTATTTGCTCCACTACTCCATTATCTAGATCTAGATCTGAAATATCCACATACACACATCAAAAGTGGATTTTATTTATCTTTTTGGTTTCTGGGTGCCTCCACCCTCTTATTTATTTAATTGAGTATGAAAATTAAGAACTCTAATATTACAATTATCTTGTGGAAAAATTGGGAATATTAGAGTCCTCCTCGGAAAAATGTTGCTTGACCCCAAGAAACTGCAAAAGTGGATGCTACAGCAAACATCCTCCCTCCAAATGGCATCCTCATGTGGAAGGCATCCCCATCTGTCATAATCTGTCATGCATGTCGAGCTCCAAATTTGCCTCTCTAGAATGTCTAGAATGGCCTCCAACTGAAAATTTAGATACTGTCCTCATCAATGAATCTCCAAGTGGAAAACATATGATGACCAAAGATATCCTCTACACATGAGATACACAAAATGAAGTGTTTAATTCCCAAACTGGAAATTCCAAACTCATGAACTATCTATCCAACCCATGGTACATAGAGTAGATTTCATCTATCAATGATCTCATAATTAGCCCTATTGGCCATGTAGGAATCAAACATCACATCAACATGGTGAAAAATAAGAAGTAGAGACATATGGGAAAACATGAACAATGTAAAACCATATTCTCCTAATAACAACCAATGCCACAAATCCTTCTGATGCCATGCTAGATCATCATGAAACCTAATAATAGAGCCATACTCTCTCAAAATAAGCCACCACAACAATGCTCCTTGTTTCCATGCCAAATATACATCAATATAAATGTGAGAGCCATACTCTCTCAACAGAAGCCACCAGAGAAATGCCTTTTTCTTCCATACCACATCATCATTGTACCAAATGTAGTGGCCATATTCTCTCAAGAGAAGCCACCTTAATAATTCATCTTGATGCCCCTTCACATCATCATCATTCCATGTACAATGACCATAATCCCCCAATAGAATACAACGTTGTAAGGCCTCCTGTTTCCATCCTCTATCTTCATCATGCAATGCATGGGAAGAAATTAGTCCATACTCTCCCAATGGTAACCATAGCAACAAGGATTCTTGTTTCCTCCTTACATCATCATGATGCAAGTCATGGAGCAAAATACAATGATGGGCATCTGAAGTGTCACATCAACATAGTACACACAAGCTCTGTTATACCACATCATGTGAGAGTTATTCTTTCTCCCAAACCCAAGTACATACATGAACATGAGATACATCCCAAATAGAAATACATGTAAAGACATGAGACATATCCCAAAAAAGAGTAAATACAAGGACATAAGCTATATCATGTGATGTCCAAAATCTCTGATCAACAATCAAAGTAACCATGCCTTTTTCTTCGGCATTCTTCCCGTGGTGCACAAAGCATGAATTAGAAAAATATGACCCATTGGGTGGTAACCATACTCACCTTAGAGCAACCAGCACAGCCATGCATGTTGTTTCCATTTATCATAGATGTACAAGTGGTTTGGAAACCCCTTGATCCATATCATTAACCATTCATCCCAATGAGGATGATGGATCTCATTCTACAAAAACTTGGTATCCTCCCATTGTAAGACACCAAACTCCTCAAACTACTGAAGAACTTTTCACTTCATGATATTTTGAAGTGCACCTCCAATGAGACCTCTCCATGATATCTTCCTCTCATCAATGGCCCTCCAAAACCAATAAGGTTTGGGATATACTGCAAGTAGAAGTTTCTCTTTGAGCTATGATATTCTCGTTGACAAAAATTCATCTTGAAAAGGGAAAATATTGCCCATCTCAAGATGTCTACCATCTATCACCTTCTCATCCATTTCTTCAGGAATGAATCTTAAATTTGATTTCTCCCATAACGAATGGGTCCTCTTCTTTGCACTACTGCTCATTAACAATGATGTAGATTTGCAAGGTAAAACATGTACTGTCTCAAAGCAAGGAACAATGTTGAAATCATAGCTAGCCATTGTACATAGGATTATACTGATCCCATATTCTGAAACTATACACTTCAACTGAAATGGTTGAATGTAGCTCAACAATGAAAAACTATTTTCGATTTTCATCTCCTCCTTGATTGTATCAAGGGTCCTCTGCACATTGATATGATGCTACTCCAAATCAGCATGTTGCTCTAACCTTTGGTCATGCATTAGCCCAGATGGCATGTCTCCATAATTTTCAATAAGAGGTTATAAAACAATATGAGATGAAAGTGGTTGCATAGATTGGAACAAATGATGTGTGGAAGCCTCTTGCAATACCACAGAACTTCCTCCAACTGAAACAATAGTCCCTCCAACTTCTGGTAAGAGTGATGGCTCCATATCTACAAATGTACCAGCGCTGGTATTTGTCTCCTCCTCATCATGCATCTCATGTGTAATGCATGGGGCTCGAAATGTCAAGAACTCAAGACCATCTTGCAAATATGGAAGTGATCCTCCTCTTGATGTAGGCACATGTCTAGTTGGTGGTGGTAGAGGATACTCTCTTCAGTGATAATGAGAACAAATTTTCTTGAATCTTCATGCACTATCTCCTTCATGATGGGAGATGTCATTATGTGAGATGTCTCTGGTTTCTTTCTACCATATCTCTTCTTTAGTATTTGAATAAAATCTACATAAGAAGACACTTCCATGTGTGACAAGTGTCTGAACCTCCACTCTCTTACTTCACCCTCTAGGTGCAGCGCTGCAAACTCCGTAGCCTCTCTTTCTGATATACGATATGTTAGAAATAATGTAAATAATTCTTCCCTCCAAACCTTCAATGTGCTTGTGGAAGATCCATCAAATGTAGGCAATAATAACGTATGCCCCTTTCTTTTATTGCTACTTCTAGATCTCCTCTCTTCTTTGAATTGCAAAAACTGTTGGAGAGAGATATTCTCCTTCAATGGTCCAGGTTGTGACTTCTATTCAAACATATATTCACTTAGGGTATCATGCCCCAAGCCTTCTACATATTCATACCAATCCTCTTTCTCATCAAATAAAGTGGATCTAGTCGAATAATCTGATGCTCTTTTCTTCTCTGGTCTTCTTTGTTGCTGAAAAGAAGTGTTGGGACCTTCTTCATATTGAAAACTTCTTGAGGTTTCTCTTTGGATTTCTCTTCTTTTTTCATTTATCTCTTTGGATATATCCTTCATACCTCTAAATAAATATGAGGCAAAAATTCATCCCTTGATTATAGTAGATCTCTACTATTTGCTTTTCTTATGTTGTCAATAATGTACATAAGCTAAGCCAAAGATCATGCTCTGATACCACTATAATATCCAAAAATGGAATAATTCATTGATACAGAAACAAAATATTTATAACACAGAAAATTTACTTGTAATTTTATGATCAACACCGATATAGATGGAATAGTTAAGCCATTTTATTATGTGGGAGGTGAAAAGAAAGTACAACAGTGCTCAAAATATGAGGTACTCTAGACAAAGAGATGGCTGTAATATTCCAAAATTTTCACATGATATTTGGAATATTAGGGTTCTTAATAAAATTAATTAAGTAAGTAAATAAAAGGGTGGAGGGACCCATTATCTTCAAAGATGAATAAAATCTACTTTTTATGTGTGTATGTGGATATTCAAGATCTATATCTAAAATCATGTAGTGGAGCAGCTCCATTAATGGAGATCATGTCTCATTTATGAGATAGATTATGGAGGATGAAACAGTAAAATAAGATAATGGATCTTAAATGAAAAATAATGAGGATATTTGATAAGGTCAACTGAGATCATAGTGCATATAAAGAATATCATAAAGCACTTACGATAAGATAGTGGAGGAAGTGATGCATTTAATGCAAACATAATGGAGAGGGTAATTACCCCATATGAACATGATGGAGGACATGGGGAAAGAGCGCAGATGACCATGCATACTTATGTCCACATTTACAATGCAGTTTTGGAGTGGGCCTAGGCTATGTAAGGCCCAGATCTATATAATCAAGGTAAAGGCACATTGCAGAGCATGATTTGGATTATTCATTTCTTGATCGATTTAGATCTAGATTTGTCTAAGGACATTTCTATGTAGGCTTGGGCTGTTTAGCAGAGTTTGTAGTTTTGTTTAGCATAGGGTGTTCTAGAGTGGGAATCCCACCTCTTTATTTCAGTGATATGTAAGGAAGAGGATTGTACTTCATTCCTTATCAGGCATTGGTGCCATCTTCAAGAGGTTGTTTTTAGTATTCAGCTAGGAAACCGGTGGACGATTCATCCTACCAATTTATTCTTCACATTCAGTCTTCTAGGAGAAAAAAATCTATATTTGGAATTCAGGCCATTGGGATTTACCTCCATGAAAAAACAATCCCTTCAAGGATTGCGCTATCTAGACCTGTAGATCTATTGGAGGAAGAAAGTTTCCAGTATTTCAGCTGGAAATCCTATGAGGAATCGTCTCCTCACATTAGATATATTGTTTCCATCATTCAAGAGCTTATTTGACATATCTATCAGTAGGCTATTGAGCCTCCCTCTCTGACAGCGCAGTTTTCTAAAGATGTTGTTCCTACAATAGTTATTTTCAGTGGAGGAGATTGGAGGAGCTAGATCTTGAGCTTCTAGCCCAAGCATCTAGTGAAGGGATCAACCCTTCTTGGATAGATATGATTGTGCACCATTGTAACCATCATATCATCAGATCAAGCTTCAGATCTGCATTCCCAGTAGCATATATGTGAATCCATAAGAGGGAGGTTCTCTTAGATTGACAGATCTGAGAAACCCTTTCTGGGTTATCTTGGGGATCCATCATTGAGCCTCGATCTACATTATAAGCATCATCAGAGCTCCCATTCTAACTAGATATAAATTTCTATCTTTCAAGCAGTTGTAGTCCCAATAGCTGCAGTAGGGACAACGCAGTTTACCATCCATCAGTTCAGCAGTTACATAGTCCCTCTTGTGGGATCATTGTAGGGTAATTCCAGGACATCCTTTTGGCTTGAGTGTCTCTTATTTTGAGCACTATTGTACCTTGTTTTTCACCTCCTATATAATAAAATGGCTGAGTTATTTTTGTGCATTCAGGTGTGTATTTAGATTTATTGTTTACCTTTTTGCAGTTCTTATATTGTGTTTTAGTATTACAGCATTCTCCCTTTTGGGATATTACAGTGTTATCAGAGCATGATCTTTAACTCATCTTGTGGACACTTCATCTTTTTCATCAAAATAAGAAGCAAATAGATGAGATCTATCATGAAGGAGGGTTATAGTCTTCCCACACCTCTCTTTAGATCCATGAAATATCCCTCCAAGGAGGTCAGTCAAATGAAGAATGAAAGGAAAAGGAAGGATCAAGGAATAATATTTGATGGGGAAGGTCCAAGCACTTCCTATCAGCATAAAAGAAAAATGAAAAATCATAGATCTCCTCATAGATCTACTATGCCCACTTTCTTTGAAGAAGGTGAGAGGTACAAAAATGAAGAAACAATAGAACCTGATACTCATGAGACTCTTAGTTTGTATCTTAAAGGGTACATGGAAAAATTTAGAGCTTTCAAAGAGAGTCTAACCCTCCAAGAGTTCTTTGAACTCAAATAAGAAAGAAGATCCTATAGTAGTAATAGAGGAAAGAGGCACAATAGATTTTATTTTCCTACATTTGATGGATCTTCCTCAAGCACTGTTAAGGCTTGGTGGAAAGAGTTATATACATTTTTCATACTACATCCTGTGGCTGAAAAAGAGGTTGTCCAAATCACAGCACTTCATAAATTAGGTGAAGCCCATGATTGGTGGTTTGGTCACATGGACCATTCAAAGGTAACTACATTAGGGGAATTTTGAGTTCTAAAATGGGCCTCCTAAGAAAAATGGACAACCAAAATAAAATTTATAAGAACCAATGGGATTCAAGATGATGATGTCAACCATGGGGGAGGATTGATCATTTTTGGAGTAAAAAAGTAAAAATAATAAAAAATAATAAAATAATAAAACTACTTTTTCAACTCGTATTTTCAACTTATCTTTCTAAGATTTTACTCAAATTTCAAGCAGGAGAACTCATTGGATGCAAAATTCAATTCCTTACCCAAGGGGTATCCATGTTGCATACTTTTGATGGACCCTACTACACGGAAAATTAGAAATACATGAAAAACATGATTGCAATCACATTTTTCATGCATTTCTTATTTTTTGTGTAGCAGGGCCCATCGAAAATATGCAACATGGGTACTCCTTGGATGAGGAATAAAATTTTGCATCCAAAAAGTGTTTACGCTTGAAATGTGAACAAACCTATAGGGAGAGAAGTTGAAAATATGAGTTGAAAAAATAGCTTTTTCTTTTTTCCCTCTAAAATATGATGATGTAATCAAATATTATTTTATTATTTCCATTATTACTTTATAATTTCCTTAGGAGGCCCATTTTAGACCTCAAAATTGCCCTAATTTGAAATATCCAGATTTCTTTCATAAGTTAAGGAAGAAGTTTGATGTGAAGAAAACAAAGATGTGCCACAAAGAGACATTTCGTAAGGAAACAAAGGAGGATTTAAATCTTGTCACTCCAGACAAGGAGTCACTACATTCACTACCAGCTACAGAAGTACTTACATCCGGAGAAGATATACTTGCAACTTTGCAATATAGTCTTGAGCTCTTGACACATAGAGTCCCATGCATGATTCAGGAGATGCATGAGGAAGAGGAGGAATATTCTAGCGCTGGTACATTGATAGGAGAGTAGCCATCTCTCTTACTAGCAGTTGGAGGCATAATTTTCCCGGTTGAGGGAACTCTTGTGTTCTTTCAAGAGGTTCACACACATCAGTTGATCCAAGGTATGCATACACATTCATCACATATTTTTTTAGTAGACCTGATTGAAACTTATAAGGACATGCCATTAGGGCCAATGGATAACCAAGGGTTAGAACAAAATGCTTATTTGAAGCAGTAAACTACCACAGCAAAGAGAACCGTTGATCTAATCAAAGAGGAAATTAAAATATATCCCAGTTTGTCATTGATGGAATACATTCAACCCTTTGAGTTGAAGTGTAGAGTTTCAAAAAATGGGATGAGCATCATCCTATGTACAATGACTAGTTATGAGATCAGCATTTTGCCTTTCTTTGAGATAGTACATGTATTACCATGCAGATCTATAGTGGTGTCACCTAGTAACAGTGGTAAAAGAGGAACCTCGTTATTCTTGGAGCATTCTGAAGGTAGCTTCACTAATGAAGAAATGGAGGTAAAGATGACAAATGGTAGACATATTGAGATGAGGAATATTTTCTCCTTTCTAGATAACACTTTCTGAATGAGCATCTCCTAGCTCAAAGAGAAACTTCTACCTAAAAAAGATCCAGAACCTCTTTGGTTGTGGACGGCCTTTGGTGAAAATATAATCTCATGGAGAGATCTCATTGGAGGTGCACTTAAAAATTTCATGAAGTGAAAAATTCTTCATTATTTTGGGGAGGATGGTATTCTACAAAGGGAGGATACCATGATTATGCAGTACATCATTCATCATCCACATTGGGATGAGTGGGTGAGGGTGATAGGCAAGGGGTTGCATGACCTATTTCAGATATATGACATGGTCCATCAAGCTTGGTTACATTGGTTTCTCTTGGAAGAGTTCTGTCACTACCCAAAGGCTTCTATTTCTTTGATCTATGTCTTGAAAAACATTCATGAAATGAAGGAGGCATGGCTGCGTTGGCTGATATTGGGTTAGTATGGTTACCACCCAAGAGCTCATTTTTTCTGATTCATGCCTTTTGTATCAATGATAAAATGTAGTAGAAGAAGACATGTTCATTTTGGTTGACAGATTTTGGCCATCACATGACTTCTCCCATGTATATGTGTTTGATGTTGTTTTTAATATGGCATAATACTATCATGATATGTGATAATGGAGTTTGTTTGTATTGGGATGATATGAAATTACGTATGTCCTTTAGTATGTTGTTGTTGCTCCATGATTCAGATGATGGCATGAAGAGGCAGTAAGAGATCTTGTTGTTGTGGCTTTTATTGGGGGACTTTGGTCCTACATACTCCCATACTTTTCATGATAGTGTTGGAGGATGGAAGAAAGAGGCACTCCTAAAACGGCTCTTACTTGGAGAGTATGGACACCATGCTTGGTATCTTGATGGTGTGGTGTGGCAGCAGGGAGCATTGTTGTGTTGGATACTATTGGGAGAATATGGTTTGACATCTCTGACTACCCATGTATCTCTAATTCTACTTTTATACAATGTTGGGATGATGCTTAGATCCAACAAGGCCAACAGGGCTAGGGATGGAGGCATGAAAAGCCTCTCTTTACTTCATGTAGCATGGGATGGAGGTATACTTTATGAGTTGGAGCATTCCTCTTGTAGAAGGAATCATCTATATCTATGTATCTCCTGTATTGTGGAGGATGTTGGACAACTTGTGGTTTTCACTTGGAGCTTTATGGTTGACGAGGGGTATCTAGCTACACAGTTAGAGATTAGTCTAAATATTCTAGAGAGGAAAATTTGGTGTTGGGCATAGATAACTTATTATAAAAAATGGGGATACCTTCCTTGTGTGGATGCCATTTGGATGGGTACAGATTGCTATAGCATCTACTTTTGTAGTTGCTTGAGGACAAGAAACATTTTTCCAGGGAGGATTGTAATATTCCCAAATTTTCACATGATATTTGGAATATTAGAGTTCTTAATAAAATTGATTAAGTAAGTAAATAAAATGGTGGAGGGACCCATAATCCTCAAATATGAATAAAATCCAGTTTTTATGTGTGTATGTGGATATTCTAGATCTAGATCTAAAATCAAGGGGTAGTGGAGCAACTCCATTACTGGAGATCCTGTCCAATTTATGAGATAGATTATGGATGATGAAACCATCAAATAAGATCATGGATCGTAAATTTAAAGTCACAAGGATATTTGATAAGGTAAACTTAGATCATACTGCATACAAAGAATATCATAAAGCACTTATGCTAAAATAGTGGAGGAAGTGATGCATTTAATGCACACATGATGGAGAGGGTAATCACCCTATATAAACACAATGGAGGACATGGGGAAATAGCATAGTGAACCATTGAGACTTATTTCCACATGTGAAATTCAGTTTTGGAGTGGGCCCAGGCTATTTAGATCTATATAATGAAGGTGAAGGCACATTGGAGAGCATAATTTGGATTATTCATTTCTTGATCTGTTTAGATCTATATTTTTCTGAGGAAATTTCTATGCAGGCTTGGGATGTTTAATAGAGTTTGCAGTGATGTTTAGTACAGGTTGTTCCCAAGCGGGAATCCCACCTCTTTATTTGAGTGATCTCTAAGGAAGAGGATTGTACTTCATTCTTTATCAGGAATAGGTGCCATCTTCAGGAGGTTGTTTCTAGTATTCAACTAGGAAACCAGTTGCGGATTCATCCTACCAATTTGTTCTTCACATTCAGTCTTCTGGGAGAAGCAAATATATATCAGGCATTCACGCCATTGGGATCTACCTCCATGCAAAAACACTCCCTTCAAGGATTTCATAGTCGAGTCCTGTAGATCTATTGGAGGAAGGAAGTTTCCAGTATTTTGAACTGGAAATCTTGTGAGGGATCATATCCTCACATTGGATTTATTGTTTCCATCATCCAAGAGTTGATTTGAGATATCTAGTAGCAGGTTACTGAGACTCCTTCTCTGACAACATAGTTCTCTAAATTTGTTGTTCCTACAACAACTATTTTCAATGGAGGAGATTGGAGGAGCTAGATCTTGAGCTTCTAGCTGAAGGATCTAGTGAAGGGATTAACTCTTCTTGCATATATTTGATTGTGCACCATTGGAGCCATCACATCATCATATTTAGCTTCATATCAGTATTCCCAGCAGCATATATGTGAAGCTCTAAGAGGGTGGTTTTCTTAGATTCACAGATCTGAGAAACCTTTTCTGGGTTACCTTGGGAATCCATCATTGAGCCCTGATCTACATTTTCAGCATCATCGGAGCTCCCATTCTACCTAGATATGACTTTTTATCTTTTAGGTAGTTGCAGTCCAAACATTTGCAACAGGGACAATAGAGTTTACCTTCCAGCAATAAACTAGTTACGCAGTCCCTCTTGTGGGATCATTACAGGGTCATTCAAGGCCATCCTTTTGGTTTGTGTGTCTCACATTTTGAGCACTGTTATACTTGCTTTTTCACCTCCTATATAATAAAATGGCTGAGATATTTATGTGCATTCTAATGTTTATTTAGATTTATTGTTTACCTTTCTGTAGTTCTTATATTTTGTTTTAGTATTAGTGAATTCCCCCCTTTTGGATATTAGAATGGACTAGAATTACCCTAAAAGCATGCCATAACTAGCACTGCATAACTGCAGAGTTTCTAGAAGAAAATATTGCATTTTCCCTTCAGCAGATGATGTACATATGACTGTTGGATGAATAGGTAAATTCAGATCTATGGAAGTATGGAGCTCTGATGATGCCAATATTCTAGATCTGTGATCTATGATGGCAACCCAAGATAACCCAGAAAGGAAATTCTGGATCTATGAGATTGGAAAGTTACCCTCTTGGGGTTTGATCCTTGGTCTGCCGGGTTGTGCAGATATGAAGCTAGATCTGACAAATAGATGGCTGAAATATATCACAAGATTAGATATAATATTGAAGGTTTGCTCGCTTCAGTAGATCCTCAAGGTAGAAGCTTAAGTCTAGCTCCTCAATCCTCCTATTGAGATTGCAGTTGATGCTACACAACTACTCACAAAAAAATCATTGTAAAAGAAGGAAGCTCTCTAGCCTGTTGCTAAGATATGCAATGTAGCTCGGAAATGATGGAAACAATGAATACAATGTGAAGGAATTGTCCTCCACTATATTACTAGATGATATGCTAGCAACTTCCCTTCTCCTCTTGATCTGCAATGATGGACTACGCAATTCATGATGGAAATGCTCTTGCTAGGAGATTAATAATTGATGGCCTCATGCTTGATATAGATCTAAAGCACTATAAGGCTGATTTTGAAGCTCAAGGTGACAGGCTAAATCCCTCACCGGTTCCTCAACTAAAATATTGAAGGACAATGTCCTCCTCTCAAACTGATCTTTAGAAATGTGAAATTTCTGTGTATGGATGTTATACAAAAGTAGGAAAAATATTGCACCAATGCCTGACGATGAATGTATCTCAATAGGAAACCTTCCCAAACTAGGCACACAAGTCCCCCGTGGATAAGGGTGGGATTTCTGCTCAGAAACAACCTGTGCTAAACAACACTATAGACCTAGATAAACAAGATAATAGTGCATGGAATGTCAAAAGGAAAATCTAGGTCTAAATAGATCACAAATCAATAATAAAAATACTGATGTTGGGTGCCAGTTTTGTACACTTTTCCTACCTTTGTTTTCCCTATTTTGGCTCTTAAATATAACCAATGGGAGTATCTTTGCGTCTTTCTCCTACCTTTCTATGCCAACTTGTGCTGTTTCACCTTGTTTGTATTACTCTTCCAATTCACCAATTATTATGATATATCGTACCTTTTTATGATTGATTGATGGTGAATGTTTGTAGAAGATCGATGGTCTTTGTGTTGTCTTTTCAAATTTCATTTATGGCACCAAAGATCCTAAGCACGAAGTTCATAGGAACAGTTAAGAGGGTGTTGATACAGTAAAGCGATGATGTTACACCTTACTGTTACAGACCTACCGGAAAACTGGTGTTAAACTCTATTATTACAGACCCAATGGCGAACTACTGATATAGTTATATTGTTGACTGATCCCATCGACATTTATTGCTGATCTGTCCTCTAGCTATTACACTACAGCTGTGATTCTATTATGATAGCTGTAGAAGTTGTTTATCAATATATTTTTTGGATAACAACCTAAGGGCGGTTTTGATTGTAATGTTTTATTTCCTAGTCATAACTTTATTAGGAAGTGGTTATAACTATATGTGTTCTATTTCGATCAGCATGAGAATCATAATATTCTCATGTTTTATCTATCCCTTAATTTTCTGATGTAACCACTATATAGTTCTCGGCCGTAGAGATCGAAAGGTTAGCAGAGAACAACATTGTTTTGGCTCTATAATTGTGTTCAGATTAATATAGATCATCCTATTATTGTTGTTACATGGGTTATTCAATTTAGTTTCCATTAAGTTCCTTCTTTACCTACCCCTGCTAGGGAGGAAGGGTCCTCCTTCTTAGCAAGGATTGCAGTGATTGAAGTAGTTGTGTGTATATAATTTTATTTCAATTTATGTATCAATAGAGTGTTGTTGCTGTTGTTCAGCTGTGAATATATCTGCTTAAATTTCAATACTTTGTATGTTGTTACACATATGATATTAGAGACACCAACTGGTTACTTGTCTTGTGGCGTGCTAGAACAGATTAATTGAAGCATGATTCCAGCCTTGTAGATCCTTTTAATTCTGCATGAGTGATTTACTTCCAGCATTTACTTCAACAGCGATTTCTTTTCTTTGAAATTGCTTGTGGTTGGTGTATCAACATAGACATCCCTGGATTTATAATTAATGTGTGTTTTTTAGTCATTTAATAGTGATTTATATATTCCAACATTTTTGCGCCGTTGTCGGGGATGGTAGTGATGATCCAATCAATCAAAGTCGTTTCTTAGAAGTGAAATTTCTGTGTGTTTTCATAAAGTGTCTCCAACAAAAAAAAAATTGAGCAGTAAGATGAGAGGTAATAACTTGTGCAGCGCTCTAAGAAACTTGTGGGTGATTACCAATGTCCTATTGGGACACATACGGGGTTGAATTTCTGAGCATTTTGTTTTTTTTTCCTAGAGTGTATCCAATGACAAAATTGTCGGGTGATAAGATGAGAGGTAAGAACCTGCGCATCACTCTAAAAAACTTGATTAGGCTCACCAATTTCTTGATCGGCCTCTTACGAGTTGAATTTTTGGTGTTTTTTAGGGTGCCTTCAGCTATACAGTTGTTGGGTGGTAAGACGAGAGGTAAGAACCTGCGCATCGCTCTAACAAACTTGGGCGGGCTTATGGCTATAAAAGCTGAAGCACTTGTAGGATGAATTGATACACATAGGGCCCATGTGTGCCAGTAGGAAAACATCAATATCTACAAACACCCCCCACTCTAATGACTACACGAAAGACAAGTCGTAAGAAGGAAAAGAATAGTGTAGATTTTAGAAGGAAAACATTCTTTAGAGATCTGCTTTCAAGGGAAACAAAGGAGGATTTCATGTCATACAAAGATAATAGGAAGACAAGACCACATAAAGTAGCTACCATATTAAGGCCTGGACCATCAGTGTCTTCCATGTATTGACCTCACCATCCTTTGAACAACATATCCACTCTTGATATCAAAACTCCAAATTCAAAGCAGTAGTAGAAAATCATTGATCAGGATCTCAGAATTGAAGGACACAGAGAGACCAGCGGGGAGAATTAGAGACCTAATGACAACATTCAATTGATCATCAATTGGATGCTGGTAGTGTTGTTAAATAGTTGGTCCTAGAGTAGTTCGATCCTTCTATTTGTGAATATCAAGTACACTCTGAGGTAAGTTCATCCCATCAGGAAGAATCAACCATGGGGGACGAGAATTTCAAGATGGATAGCTTTGTTACTTTTGAATTCCCAATAGTAGTAACAAGGGATGAGGTTCCTATGAATAATATCCCTTTATCATCCCTACCATCCTTTCAGGGGATGGTTGTTGAAGATCATGATACCTTTCTGTTCAAATTTGATGTGTTGTGTAGAGGTTATGACTATACTTCAGATGCCCAGAAGATGAAATTATTCCTTGCTACTATGAAAGGAGCATAATTAATATGGTTCATAAGATTGGTTTTTGGCACGATTCGAACTTGGAATGATATGAGAGAGGCCTTCCTCTTTAAGTATCATGACTACTTTCGAACTAGGGATTTGAAGGAAGAGATTTTTAGAATTGCACAAAAGGAGGAGGAAAGCCTCAAAGACTATTTGGAGCAATTCCACTATAATTTACAAAGGTCTAAGTTTAGTAACTTAGATCTAGAAAACATAAAGCCAATATTATTAAGAATTTTAAGAGATGATTGTTTGGAGCATCTGAACATAATAGGGAAAGGAGAAATATCGCAAGAGACGTTTATGAGATAATGAAGCTTTTCCTCTGTAGCTCAAGAGGATTGGTCAGGGGGATAGTTTCAGTTCGAGATCATTCACTTTGGATACATAATTCCACAAGTGGAGGAGTAACTAGAGAAGAGATCGAGAACTTATTTGAGGATTTTAAAACCAACCTCCTTAGAACTCTCTTTTCCCAGATCACTACGGTACAAGTCAAGGAGGCACAAGCATAAGCTAAAGTAGCCTTATAAATATTCTGTCCCCGATGAGAAAAGAAATGTTTGGAAAGAGAATGTGGACTGAATAGTGTCAGCCTATGTAATATCTGTGAGTTGGCACACTCTATAAATCAGTGTCCTAAGTTTCCCATACTGAAGGAGACACTTCAAGAATCAAGTGAGGATGTTCAGTATTCTTATTTCATCGGATCAAAAAGACCATGGCAGCCATGAACTATAGGTATGCCTTCAGATTTTTCCTCTTTTAATCCTTGGAATAATGTTTATAATAGTCAGCAATACCCATGGCAGTGTCCTGCTCCTTCCTCAACACAATTTCCTTCACTATGAAACCAGTGGCCATATCCTCCACCAATGCAATATCCTCCATCACAACCCAATACTTGGGATCAAAACTGGAGAGGAAATGGCCAAGGTACAGTACCCCCTCAAATACTAATGCAACAACAACAGTTACAACTATCTTCTATTCAAAATCCTACACGTTTTGTCTGACCCCTATTACCTATGAAACCTAACCCCAATCGAAATAATAAGGTAGCCCAGAGCATGGATGCTTTGGTTACCCTCCAGAATTATCTCATTACTCCTATCAAGATTAATGAGGTTTGACTTTGATCAGGAAAAGTAATCATATCTAAACATACCCCCATTATTACTGAAGAAAGTGAATCACCCAGGAAGGATATTGAAGATTATGAGGTGGTTGTTACAGATGTAACAACTGATACAACACCTATTGTTACATCTGTAACAGCTAGCTCAGGAGGGTCTGATTTTCTTACAACAACCAATCCGAGTAAGGCTAGTACATCTATGATAGCTAACTCAGCTGTTATCATTCAGAAGCACCCATACCCTCAACGATTAGCTGAAGTCGGGCTCGTCTCACAACCTGAATCTGAATTCCTTAGGGAGCTATAAAATGTTTATGTGCGGATTCCGATGTTACAAGTTCTTAAAGAAGTTCCTATATATGCTAAAAAAGTGAGGGATCTATGTGTCAAAATATGTGGAAGGAAACCTAAATACCTTTCTACTATCCATGTCATGGGAAAATTGTCTGATATTATGATTGATCAGCCTTTGTTGAATAAATATAATAACCCATGGAACCCTAAAATGATTGTCCATATTGAAAATCATCCCATAAAAAATACTTTGATTGATCTAGGGGCAGTTATTAATGTCATGACTAAGGACCTCTTCATCTCTCTGCGACTCCATGGACTTATACCTACACTTACAATGCTTGAATTAGCATATAGGTCCTGTGTCAAGCTGGAGGGAGTGATTGAAGATGTGGTTATCAATTTGTCTTCCTGGAATTATCCAGCTGACTTTCTCATTTTACAAACCAAATCCAACTTGTGGGGTCATCCTTTAATCTTTGGAATATCGTGGCTAGCCACTACAGACCCATATATCAGATGTGGGTCCAGAACTATTGTGATATGAGATGGATAGGCCACTCAGAACCTGAACCTCTATCCCCCAACAAAACCTCATATGGATTCAAGTAATCCTTGGTGGGACAAATTTTCACCTGAATTTGATCTTTCCCTACCTCTTCTTATGCTCGAAAGAGCACAATACTTTGAGAATGAAACAGAGGACGATATCATTAATGATTTTATTAGTAATTCACTCCTTGTTTCCTCCATTATAGATTTGGGAGAAGAATATGAGGAAGATGATGCAATTATTGAACATTTGAAAGCAAATCCACTCACTATTAGTAGTCCCATTGAAATCTAACCTAGGAAATGTTTAAACATAAATCCTAACTTGACTGTTGAACAAAACAGATTACTGATACAACTGTTATAGAAATTCAAAAAGGCATTTGCATGGGACTAAAATAATATGAATGGAATCCATCCTGGCCTATGCACTCAACGCATTTACCTTAAAGAGGATTGTAAACCAGTTACAAAACTCATCGCCAAATGAACCCCGCACACCCCATTTCTGACAGTCAGTGGGTGTCTTCGCTTGTCAGAGTTCCGAAGAAGAATGGAAAATGGAGGGTCTGTGTTGACTATAGAGAAATTAACAAGGCCACTTAAAACGACCATTTTCCCTTACCATTCGTTGATCAGGTCTTTGACACCCTTTCTAGAAAAAAAATATTTTCATTTCTAGATGGGTTTAGTGGCTATAATCAAATAGAAATTTCTCGAGAAGACCAAGAAAATACAACCTTTACTTGTCCATGGGGTACTTTTGCATATAAAGTCCTTCCCTTCTGCCTTTGTAATGCACTAGCAACCTTTCAAAAGGAAATATTAGGTATTTTTATGATATTTTTTATGACTGTCGTGAAATAATTATGGATGGTTTTACACCCTACAAGGATGCCTTTGAGATATCATTAGCTAACTTGGAAAAAGTGTTGGAACGTTGTGAACAAACTAATGTTGCTCTGAGCATGGAAAAATTCCACATGATGATGACTGAGGGAATTGTGTTGGGAAATTTCATTTTAGCAGATGGAGTCAACGTAGATCCTGCAAAAATTGAGGTAATCTCGAAAATTCTGACCCCTAAGACTCTGAAAGAGGTACCTAGTTTTTTGGGACATGTAGGATACTATAGGATATTTATAGAGAAATTTTCAAATATTGCATCTCCGCTATTTTCATTACTTATTAAAGATAGGAAATTTGTGTATAGGGAAGTGTGAGTAGGACTTTTTAAAGTTGAAGAAATATATAATAGCAACACTTGTTTTACGAGGACCAAACTGGGAATTTCTGTTTCATATTGCTACATATGCATCTAACATGGTTGTGGGTGATGTTTTGGGATAGCTAGAGGAGAAGAAACCTGATGCCATTTATTACATCAGCAGGAACTTGACTCCAGCAGAACTCAACTAGTCTGTTACTGAGAAGGAATTCCTAGCAGTGGTGCATGTTATCCACAAATTTTGGCACTACATCAATGGGTATCAAGTTTGTATACACTGACCATGATGTAATTTGATTTTTAATGAACAAGCTTGTTACTAATGGTAGAGTTGCATGATGGTTATTGTTGTTATAGGGATTCGATATTACTATTTTAGATAAACCTGGGAACTATAATGTAGTTGTTGATTTCCTTTCTAAATTAACTGTAAGTGATGACTACACTGCTACTCAGGATACTTTTTTAGATGAATATATTTTTGCCATCTCTACTCACTCACCATGGTATGCAGATATAGTAAATTACCTTACTATAGGAAAATTCCCACACCAATTGTCTTCAAAGGAAAGAAGGAATATTATACAACAAAGTGCTACCTATTCCTCGATAGAAGGCAATCTCTATCACACCGGGCCAGATTTTTAGATTAGACGATGTGTTAGAGAAGATGGAGTATTTGAGATCTTGAAGGCTTGTCATGAGAAACCTTGTGGAGGAAAATTCGTGGAAAAGCGAATAGGACATAATGTAATCTCAATAGGATACTATTGTCCAACTATATTCTAGGATGCCAAGAAGTTTGTGAAAGGATATGATAGCTATCAAAGGATGGGCCATCCTTTGAAATCAGTTGAGATGTCGTTACAGCTTCAGATAGTAATAGCACCATTTTAGAAATGGGCCCTACACTTTGTGGGGGCAATTAATACTTCATCACAACAAAATCATACATATTGGGCTACATCGATTATGTCACAAAATGGGTCGAAGCAAAGGCACTAGCTAGAGAAACATAGCAGGCTGTTTCAAAATTCCTGTTTGAAGATATTTTTGTTCGCTTTGGGATAACCAGAGAGAGAGTGAAAATTGGGAGGCCTCAGTTCACATCTCATTTGATCAATAAGTTTGTTGAAAACTATGGAATTCATCACAAAATCACTACACCATATCACCGACAAGAAAATGGTCAAGTAGAAAGACCCAATAAAGTCATTGAGGGAATATTAACAAAGATAGTAGCCAGCCATCGAAGAAACTGGGCCAAGAAAATTCCAGAGGTACTATGGGCTTACAGGACAACATGGAGGAATACTACAGGCTTCTCAGCATATGAATTGCTGTATGATAAGAATCCCTTATTCCCCATAGAATTTGAAATAAAGACATTAAGAACAACATTGCAGTTCGATCTAGATTTGAGTATAGCATATACTCAAAGACCGAACCAACTTAATGAATTGGAAGAGAAATGGTTGGCTTCCATTCAACATACAAAGATCATTCAATAGCAAAGAGCCAGACGGCATGATGGGTTTATTAAGAAGAAAAATTTCCAGAAAGGAGATTGGGCTCCTTTGTACGATTCAAGGTTCAAAGATTTCAAAGGCAAGCTCTACACTAGATGGATAGGTCCTTATGAAGTGGATACGGTCTTTGACAATGGACTGTACAATTTGTCACCATTGAAAGTGCTAAGACATCGTTACTAGTTAATGGGCACCATCTAAGGTTATATCATCAGCCCACTTCAAAGGAATCATTTGTCAACATTGTCGCAGACTCTGATCTTCATGTTAAGACAACAGGGGAAAATTCTCCTGTGCAGCCTTTAAAATTGAAATTTCAATAAGCGCATTAGTTGAAAACCACCTTTGTGGAAATTTCTACACCTTTTTAAAAAAAAAAAATAAAGAAAAGAAAAAATAAATAAAGAAATAACCAAAAAAAAAGAAAAAAAATAAATCTAACTGTGAAAACCCTTTTCTGGGGCACAGTCAGATAGTTAGTAACAACTGAAAACCACTCTTGCGGGGGCTATTACAACTATTTTTTTCTTCCTGAAACATCATCTCCCCTTTCTGATCTATTTTATAGGATGATGGTATTCATATAATTTCCTTTTCTATACCAATTGCTCCTGATTATTATGTTTTCCTAACAATAATCTAAGGGATATCTTGGCTATTACACATGTAAGAGCTAACGGCCACGAATACTATTTTTTATTATTCATTCCAAAAACAGCAATAACCATGCTGGTCAAATGCAACAACATGAGTGCTGCAAGCAGAACGCCGCTGATTCAAATTCTTCCTCCAAGTCACCTCAGGTATGTCATTAAAAAGGTAAATATTTTCATTCGTGATTCGGTGATTAATTGGCAAAGCGATGATATTCCTGTGATGGTCATGGGCGGTTGTCACCATTAAGGTGGGGGAGGAGAAATTTATTGAAATCATTGAAAAAATTTGTAATCATAAATATCTATCAAATCCCCATGCACCTAATCAATAACATAATTTCCAATGAAGAGCGAATCCGGTTGGAAAAGAGTGTGTGTACTAAATCCCATTACTTTCCATAATAAGCCATTTATGAATATTAGTGTGAGGTACGATTCGTTAAATCTGTAAAAGTCATCACCTCCCATCAACCTCCTCGACTGAAACCTTGCATTCTCATTGTAAACTCATTGATTGGGATAAGCAGAGATGCCGAGAAGCGGTGAATTCAGAAACATAGTGATGTTATAGTGGGGCTAAACAACAAAGCATCGAATTCAGAAACACAATGATATTATATTGGGGTTGAACAACAAGAAGTAAATTTAGAATCAAACAACAGAGATGGGTGGAGCAGCGGTCAGGCACGAGCCAGATTCTATGGACACCTTGAAGAATTGTCCAGAAGCCTACCATATATTCAGAGATGCAGGATGGATTGAGTTTTTCCATAACCTTGAAGGCTCAGATGAGGTAGTGGAAATTGAATTTTCTCATAACTTGAACAATAATCAAGCCCGAGTAAGGGGCATGCAAGTGGAGGTGACTCAAGAGGTAATTCCTTGGGTAACTTAATTACCAATAGAGGGACAAATGTGGTTTAATAGAAAAATCAATGACCCCTCCTTGAAAGAAGACTTCCTAGTAGGGGAAGAAAAATTGGAGAAGAAAGGCAGAAGAACTGACAAATTGTCACTTCCTCATCCTTGGGAAGATGTTTCCCTGGGTTTAATTAAGTATATCGCTTTTGAGGGAAGATCCACAATAGTATTCAAATATCACCTTCCTCTACATAATCACCTTCGACACCATCAAAGAATTAATCTTCCATTATATCTATTGGGGAATATCAAGCATATGGAAACAATAGTAAAAATAGCAGCACACCCGGAGGCATGCATGACTAATCATGGACTCACTAAGCTAATCATGTTTGATGCCTTAGGCTAGGAAGGAAAAACATGGGAAGAATTCAAGCAAAAGAGGCTGATGAAAAGCCGGGGGAAATAGACCATGGCTTTAGGAGGAAGTAAGGCAGAGGTGGAAACCCAGACTCAACCTGCTAGAGTTAGGATTTGGAAAAAGCCTATTGATGAACCAATTGGGGATAGAAAAACAAAATAAAGAGTGAAATTCATCATACCTGCAAAACCTTTGCCTACAGCTGAAAAGTAGATAGAAGCAAGAGTCCAAGAAGAAGAAAGGAAACCCTCCTCATTAGGTAAGGACAAAACCAAAGCCTTGTTTTTAGAACTCGAAAATCTAAGAATGGATAATGAAGAATTAAAGCGGAAATTATCTGATGGGAAGGAAATCTTGGTGTCGATATGCATGACATGTTTTCAAGACTTAACAACAGCAAGATGGAAGTTCTGTATAGAAAATATCAGCCCAAGGGAAACAGAAACATAACATAAAGAGGTTGTTACACAAGAACCTATTGATGATACTGCTATTACATAAGAATCGGTAGTGAAAGCGAAGCATCCTGTAATGATTGACCTAGAAGCTAACCCACAAGAACTTGTGGAGGCCACTCCTATTGTAGAAGAAACAACAATGGACATAGAGGCTACTCTAGGTGGAAATAAAGGGGCTGACACAAAAGAACCGACTAAGGAGGCTGTTGTTACACAAGAACCAGCAGTCAAGGTGGAACAACCCCATGTAGCAGAGGCTAGTACACCCATTTTTGATAAAGATATTGAATGCAGGAGAATGCCTACTCACATTTTGGGATGGAGTTTTGAGAAAATCTTTCTAATTTCTAAGTTACAAAAGTGGAAACAGGAAGCAATCTCCCTTCGGTAGGGGATGATTTCGCTAAAGGAACATTAGAGAGAAATAGACACTTTACATGAAAGATGGATGATAGAAGAGTTGAAGAAAGGATGGGAGAATTACAAGAAGAAGGAAGCTCTGAAGAAACATGAAGGACAGTTGTTGTTGTTACAGCAGCAGGTTCAGGACCTCGTCTTAGAAAAGTAAGAACTTGATGACCTCACCCTCAATTTGCTTGGTTGTAAGCATCCTTCTCCATCCTATCCTATTTTTTTTTTGCGAATGCTACTTCTTGTTTCAAATGAAAGCTATTATGGAGGATAGACCTTATTTATGGTCTACCACTCGTACATTTCTACATAATCTCCATGCCTCTGATTTTTATGAGAAAAGCTTGTTGTGTGGCTTATTCTTACACAATATTATTTGTGAAGATGTGACTATGCAGATGGTTGTGATAGTATTGTCCTATATGGGAGATCTTCAATTTACGGATTTTGTGTCCTTTGTGAAGAATCAGATTGAATGGCATCTGGCAATAAATCTATGGAGACTAACAAGGAGAAGCTGACAATGTGGGTTCGGGAAGAACCAGGACGGGCTGCTGAGTTGAGACGAGAATTCAGGACAATTTTGAGTACCCCTAGCATTAAAGAACTGACTGCCACTTATAGAAGAAGAACTGTGAACTTCTCCCTCAATCAGCTCTCAGTGATGAAGAGCAGAGCTTTGGAAGGGTTCTTGAAATGCACGGAAGCCAGCAGTGCTGAGCTATGGAAGGGGATCCATTCTCATTTTAGAATTTTGTGGTGGATGTTACACATGTACCAGCTTATGCATAGATTGTACAATCCCTTGGTGCTTTTTGGTTGAGATTGAGATTCAAGTTTCCTTTGATCTAGCTGCCAATTGAGGATTACTAGATCAATTATGAATTGAGTAAGTATGATTCAGATTTCGGGTACGGTGGTTGATGGCCAATAGGGATACAGGTCTGCAGACAAAGATACAATCGGTGCTTATGATCTCATCAACCTGCATCAGAGATATTCCCATGAGAGATGAGTTTTCATGTGGACATGCAATTATTTCAGTTGGGGGGAGATGTTGGGTGCCAGTTTTGTACACTTTTCCTACCTTTTTTTTCCCTATTTTTCCTCTTAACTATAAAAAATAGGATTATATTTGCCTCTTGCTCCTACCTTTCTACCCTAACTTGTGTTTCTTCACCTTGTTTATATTACTCTTCCAATTCACCAATTATTATGATATATCATACATTTTTATGAATAATTGATGGTGAATGTTTGGAGAAGATCGATGTTATTTGTGTTTTCTTTTCGTATGTCATTTATAGCACCAAAGATCCTGAGCACAAATTTCACAGGAGCAGTTAAGAAGGTGTTGTTATGGAAAAGAAATGTTGTTACACCTTGTTGTTACAGACCCACTAGAAAACTACTGTTACACTCTGTTATTACAGACCCGCTGGCTGGCGAACTACTGATACAATTATACCATTAACTAATCCTATCGACACTTATTGCTGATCTATCCTCTGGATATTACACTACAACTGTGATTCTATTATGATAGCTACAAAAGTTGTTTAGCATTATATTTTTGGGATAACAACCTAAGGGTAGTTTTGACTGTAATCTTTTATTTTCTAGTCAGAACTTTATTAGGAAGTGGTTATAACTATATGTGTTCTATTTCGATCAGCATGAAAATCATAAGATTCTCACGACTGATCTATCCCTTAATTTTCTAATGTAACCACTACATAGTTCTCAACCCTAGAGGTTGAAAATTTAGTGGAGAACAACATTATCTTGGCTTTGTATTTGTGTTAAAATTAATACAGATCATCCTGTTATTGATTTTATATGTGTTATTCAATATAGTTTCCATTAAGTTCCTCCTTTACCTGCGCCATATTAGGGAGGAAGGACTCTCCTTCTTAGTAGGGATTGTAGTGATTGAAGTAGTTGTGTCTATGTAATTGTATTTCAGTTTATGTATCAATAGAGTGATGTTGTTTTTGTTTAGCTGTGAATATATCTGCTTCAATTCCAATACTTTGTATGCTGTTACAAATATGAAATTAGAGACACCAGCTGCTTACTTATCGTGTGGCACACTAGAATGGATTAATTGAAGTGTGATTCCAACCTTGTAGATCCCTTTTAATTTTGCATGAGTGATTTACTTCCAACATTTACTTCAGCAACGATTTATTTTCTTTGAAATTGCTTCTGGTTGGTGTATCGACACAAACAGTGCAACTGTCATTGGAATAAACAAATGTCCCTAGATTGATAATTAATATGTGTTGTTTAGTCATTTAACAGTGATTTATATAATCCAACACCTGACTTCTATGTTTCCTTCATCTTCATTATATAGTTTGTGAACCTTCTCATGCCATGGCTCACATTATAACTGCAATGTATATGTGGACATAGGTCTCCATGTTGACTACACTGTCTCTCCATTATCTCCATCATGTGTGAATGTAATGATCACCCTCTCCATCATGTGTGCATTAATGTACTACTCCTCCATCATCTCATCATGAATGATATATGATCTTACATTTGATTCCTTCCATCATCTAAGTTTATTTCTTCAACCTCCATGATCTATCTCAATAACGAGACATGATCTCCACTCCTTTCACATTAGATAGCTGCTCCACTACTCCATTATCTAGATCTAGATCTGAAATATCCACATACACACATCAAAAGTGGATTTTATTTATCTTTTGGGTTTGTGGGTTCCTCCACCCTCTTATTTACTTAATTAAGTATGAAAATTAAGAACTCTAATATTCCAATTATCTTGTGGAAAAATTGGGAATATTACGGTGAGAATTTAATATGTCATTGGTTCTACAATTATTGGTGTGCTTTCACTGAGAGTATGCTTGTTTATAACCGTTATGAAGTTGAAATTGTATTCAGGAGCAACATTATATGGTAGAAATTTCTCTCATCATCAAAATCATAATTATAAATATATTTAACATTATATTTTGATATTAGTAAAGAAAACACATTTAATAAGTTTTATAATTTGACCAAATTATTATTAGAAGAATTATTTTTTCCTCTATTATGGAGGAAAATAAATATTCTATTTATCTATTTATTTAGTGATGTTTAGTATACTAAACATCGATTCTAGTTACTTCCACACAAAAACCCACCCGTCTATAGGTGATTCATTTATCTTTTATGTAGAAATTACTCCCAAGGAGTGATCATGTCAATCTTCATGGGACTAGAAACCGAGTGGAGAGAATAAGAGTGAGTCCTCCCTACCACCTAAGATACACCCACTTAATAGGAAACTAAATTATTTATAAAAATTAATGTCAAATAAAGTAGGAGATTTACTTTGATATATTGAAAACTAAAACTAAAAATAAAAAATCAATTATTTTTTTCGTACGCCCTAAGGGAGCATGTAGTGGTCGTCACAATGAAAATAGCATTTCATGAGATCTTAGTGGTCTACGAGATTTTCATGAGCTATTGTTAGTCTATGAATGTTATGGTATATTCTCAACTCACCATGAACAATAGAATTACATATTTCAGGAATAAAAAACAATATTTTTTTTCTTCTTAATTAAGAACTTTTTCTTATTACAATTCTCATAAAATGAAAAATAAAAACCTATATCTATATAGAAATCCTAGAATGTTTCCATGAAAACATGGTCGACCATTAATATATAATTGATTATTACTATTAATATTTTTGGATACATAACCATTTATGCACATAAAATACATGGAAATTTTATATTTGCATTTAACAATATTGAGAAGAAAAACAAAATTGAAAAAAAAAACCATTAACTAATAAATATGAAAACACACATTGAAGCGATACACAACCCAAAATCTGCCACATATATTTTCGATTGAAAATCCATATTAACTTGAAATTGATAAATCATAACTAATTTAACTAAAAACAAATGTTTAAGAATAAAGCATATAGAGATAGAGAAATAAACATATCGAAGTGTTCCTATACGTATTTTCTATATGTCGTGTTGGATCCTTGATGATAGAGAAGTATCAAACTATAATATTTGTAAAATTATTATTTAATACATTTTATCAATATCCCACATCAAACGTTCACCTTTAATCTTTTTCAATCCGTACAACGACATAATATAGGGTCGCCATAAAAGAGGTCTAGTTTTTGGTAAAGTACCATTGCAACAAGATGGTTTCAAAAAACTTACATGTTACAATTAGCAGGAAAATTGCTTCTTCTTTTTAGTCCCTGCTCTATCGGGGCTAGAGACTATTGTTATCGTTTTTAGTCAGCCGTATTACTAGAATACGAAAAGCGATGCAAATTTCCAATTTTCAATTTTTAACGGAAGATTTGTTAGTCCCTCAAAATTCTATCCAATGTTTCACCATCTTGTTTTTCATCTACTATCTACTTGGATAACTTCATCCCACTTAAACGTCACTTCATTCAACATTATTCAAAATTGAATATTTAAATACATATATATAGGTAGATGAAATTAATTCAAACAACCAAAATATAAATACCAGTCTAGATCTATCTTAACTTTGAATTTACCATGCGCCAAGAAGGATCAAATCACCTGAGGTGCAAACCTCCTTTTTGAGTGCAAAACTTTAGGAAATGTTTCTACCTCGAGATATTTCATCCCTGATGCTTGATGGATCTAGAGTTAATTTGGATCTAGGCTAGTTTCAATTGTATGTGGCCAACGAAAATCTATTGAACATATGATTAATTTATCAATAATATGTAAATACATATAATATTAGTATAAACATTTTAAATATGCCAAATATGTCTGATATTTATCTAGTCATTTTAATTTTAAATTTTCTTTGTTACATTACTTTGTTGAGATGATAAATATTGTAAAATAGCTTTAATGATGAAAATTGATTATATAAATTTTTTTAATGCAAACTAACAATGTAATAGTGCTTAGTGATATAAAATGTGAATAATAAGAATCTAGTCAATTACAAAAAGTATTAATTGGGATCATATCAAACTATTTTCTTGCACTATTCTTGTTGTCACCCTTGTTTGTTTTGTCGTCTTTTCATATCTATTATATGAAAAGGATGGTTGAAATCGTAAACCATTTAAATATTTAGCTCCAACTTTTGTAGTAAAAATCATACCTTGTCTCTCTTGCTCTCCAATATTAATATGTTTAATTAATATAACATAAAAAATAATGTACATTGTCAATAATTTTTTGTGTTTACAGTGAAATCAATGCACACTATTAACCCAATGAATTTAAAATTAGTGTACCATCATATATCCAATTACATGAAATCAGAAATCAACATATACACTGAAATCAATGCATCTAGTGCAAGAAATCAAATAAGATGAGAAAACAACGTCTAAACTGGAATCAATGCATCTAATGTGAAAAATCAAATAAGTTTAGGAAACAACATATACACTGAAATCAATGCATCTAATGCAAGTATTCAAACACAATTAGAAATCAACATCCACACTCAAATCAATGCATCTAGTGCAAGTAAGCAAACATGATTAGAAACCAACATCTAGACTGAAATCAATGCATCTAATGCACTAAGAAAATAGGATTACAAACGAACATCTACACTGAAATCAATGCATCTAGTGCCAGCAATCAAATATGATTAGAAATCACCATCTACACTGAAATCAATGTATTTAGTGCAAACAATCAAATAGGGTTAGAAATCATCTACATCGAAATCGATGCCTCTAGTGCAAGAAATAAAATGTAATTAGAAATTGACACCTATATTGAAATTAATGCATCTAGTGCAAGCAAACAAATAAGATTAGAAATCACCATCTACACTAAAATAAATGCATTTAGTGCAACAATTCAAATACAATTACAAATCATCCGTATTGAAATCAATGCATCTAGTTCAAGTAATCAAATATCATTAGAAATCGACATCTATACTAAAATCAATGCATCTAGAGAGAGAAATCAAATAGGATTAGAAATTAACATCCACATTGAAATAAATGAATCTAGTGCTGGAAATATTCTTCTCTCTGGCCCCCTCCATCTATATGTATATCTCCCTCCATATTTTCTTCTTTGTCTCTTTATCTCAAACCCTCGAAAACACATGCTCTCTCACTCAATATATATCAATATCTCTGTCCTTCAATCCCTATCTCCATATCTCTCTTATTTCTATTTACCTTCCATATGTATCCCTATCTCGCTCTGTCTCTCTATATCAACCCCAAAACATACACTGTCTTTTTCTAATCTATCTATCTATCACTACCTCCTCTCTCTCTCTCTCTCTCTCTCTCTCTCTCTCTCTCTGTGTGTCTCTCTCTCTCTCTCCACGCTTCTATCTCTCTTCCCTCCTATTTTACTCTCTCCCTATCTCTCCATCTTCCTTATCAAGCACTCTCTCTCTTACTCCAAATTGCTCTCTATATGTCTTTATTCTTACCCCCCTCTCTCTCCCCCTTCATCTCCATATCTCTTTCCCTACCTCTCTTCACTCTCTCACATCCTCTCTCTCTCTCTCTCTCTCTCTCTCTCTCTCCACCTTCCAACTTTGTTACTATATTTCTATCACTCTCCTTCTCTCCCCCTTTTTCCATATCTCTTTCTTTGTCTCTTAGTCACACCCCCAAACATACACACTCTCTCTCTATTGCTCCCTTGTCACTCCCCCTCTCTCTCCACTTCTCACTCTCGATGCCTTTATTTTTCCCTTCCTCTCTCCCATAAGAACTCTGTCTCTCTATCCATCCATCTCTCCTCCTCTCTCTCAAGTCCTCTCTCTTGTCCTTCCTCTATCTCCCTTTCTCTCCTAACTTCTTCTCTCTTCCCCCATCACCCTCTCTCTCTTTGTATCTCTCTTTCTCTCCTACAATCCTCTCTCTTCCCCATCAATATCTTTCTCTCTCTCAAGTTATCTTTCTTGTCCTCAATATCTCTCCAACTTTACTACTATATCCCTCCCGTTATCCTTCCCTCTCCTTCTCTCCCCCTTGTCTCCATATCTCCTTCTATGTCTCTTTATCTCACCCCTAAACATTCACACTCTCTCTCCACTTATCACTCTCAATCTCTTTCTTCTTCCCTCCATTTCTCCCCCTCAAACTCCATCTCTCTATTCCTCCATCTCTTGTTCTCCTCTCATCCTTCCTCTCTCTCCCTTTATTTCCTACCTCCCTCTCTCTTTCCCGTTCTTCGTGTCTCCCACTTTCTACCCTCCACTCCTCTATCCTTCTAGCTCACTCTTTCTCTCCCACCTCCATATTCATGTTTCTATCTCCCTTTATTACCCTTCTCTACCTCTCTCAATCCTCTCGTTCTCTTACCCTTATCTATCTCTCTCACTCTTCTCCCTCTCTCTCTCTTCATTCCTCCTTTCACGTCTCCTTCATTTTATCTCCATCTCTCCCACATCACTCGCCCTATTTCACCTCTTCTATAATATGTCTTTGTTCATCCCTCCCATATATATATCTAGAGTTTATATATATATATATATATATAATATTGTATTTATCCTAATTTATTAAATTTAATAATAGTAATATTATAATATTTTAATATTAATATTAGAGTTAATAATGCTTCTTTTCATGTTATTAATAATAATTTGGTCCATGGTATTTCGCTCATAGGCTTGGTATATGATTAGATGTTGATTTTTATTCCTATTTGATATATTTTTTATATTTACCTTATCTCTGTATAGATTTTTTATATTTATTTATTTACCAAAACAGTATTTTTCCCATAGTATTTGTCCCATGCTATTTGACAGACAGGCTTTACCTGAATATAACATATTTTTGTAGTTTTTGTAAATATAAAGAGGTTTATGGAGTAAATATAAAAAGATGTTTTATTTATTTGGCATACCTCATTTATTTATATTTTTATTTATTTACCATATCTCTTTTTTGAGTGTTGGTAAACCTCTTTATATTTTAAATCTATATTATTATAGAATCACATGGAATGGAACATCATCGACACGTTTCGAACCAAACAGTGTGGTTTATCATTAGAAATATGTGAGAGATCAGATCAGAACATTAAGTTTAAATAGATGTAGCAGTGGCCAAACTAGCCATTATTCTAACAACTAGTTTGACTTTTGAAAAATTGACAATTCATTAATAACTGTTATTTTTAATTTCAATATACTAATCACTTATTTAATATATATATATATATATATATATATATATATATATATATATATATATATATAATTTTATTTAATTTAATTTAACCTAATTTGTTAATTAATTTATTTGTTTATTTATTTTTATTTTTTTATTTTTATTTTTTAAATATGTGAATGAGGTCAAAGAAAAAGAAAATGATAACAGCAAAAAAAAAAGATTATATATATATAACCTAAAAGGGGCCTAAAACTACAGAACGGGAAAAGAGGTGGAAACACAAAACAATTAGGAATACAAGGAAGGGATCCAGCACCTTCTAATATTCCAACCGTCATCTCGATTGAGATTAATAGTTTTTTTTTCTATTTCCAAGGCTTCCCTTAACCTTCTATGATGAAAATGGTCAACTCTCGCAAGGACCTTAGCCTCTTCGATGCAAATATCATGGTTAGTATTTTCTGCATACTCAACTAGGGCGGAGGAGCGAAATCTTCCATGTTTAATCTATATTGTTTAATTTTTTTTAAATGAGTTTTTAATTGTTTATTTATATCATTATGTAAGTTATTGTTTAAGTGGACATTATTTATATTTGTATCCTTTATTTTATTTTATCTTTTTATTTTCGCTGACATTAGTGAAACTTCATATGAAGAGAGAAACATACACATCTCCCCCATACTGGGTTGTAGAATACGCCCTATATTGAATTGTAAAATGCATCTCTCAACTATAAAATACGCCTCTCAACACAACAATATAAACTTTTAACAAACTATAAAAACAAATTAGCAAAACCAAAACAATATGAAATCTAAAAAGACAAAAAGTACTATGTTATCAAATTTCTCGTCATCTCAATTCAAAAATAAAAATAAATAAAATAAAAATAAAAAATAAAATATTGATAATCAATATATCTGCGTATTCTTAAAAGAAATTTTGAAAAACATGTAATATTCTAAAACAAAATGTATAATAATTTTGAGGTTTCCTTAAGAAATCTCTCCATCTAATTTTTTATTAGAGAATCACAAGTTCGATATAAGAAAGCACTCCATCTATTTTTTATTAGAGAAATCACAAGTTTGATATACTAGACATTTCAATATGCTAAGGTTTTGTATGCATTGAGATAAATCTATATTGAAGACTTCACAACCGAAAATGTCAACAAAGATTTAATTGCTAAGGTTTGAACATTTATTTCTACTTTATATTAATATTATTATAAATGTAGCATACAAGTGCTCTTAAGTATCATTAGAAATTGCCAAGGTTTGAATATTTATTTCTAATTTATGTTATTACAATGTTTTGTTAGGTAAATGTATCATATAATGTTTTTTTAGGTAAATGTATCATATAAATGTTTTTAAATGATTATTTCAAAAATTTTAATTTTTTTTTTTTTTTTTTTAAATATATTTTGAATGGATAAATAGATTAAATAAGAAGAAAAACTTTTTCAGCATTCAAATTTTATAAATTAAGCAATTTAAACTTGTTTTTTTTTTATATATTTGTTACATTTGGGTGAAAATTAACAAAAATTTCCTTGAAAAAGGTCATTTTTCCTATAAGTCAATTAAAAATATACAATTTAAATATTTTTTTTAAAATTTCATATAATTGAATTTTTCTATATTTCCAAAAACAATTTTTTGACGACGTTACAAATCCTCCATGACCACAAAAAATTCAAAAAAATAAATTTTTGGAGTAATTGAATCATTCTTTTAAAATCTCAAGGGATTCAGCACCATCAAAAACCCTTGGAGCAACCAAAATTCTAGACTTTAACCACTATAACTCATATCAAGCTTGCAAAAATTTCCATTATTTTCCAAACAAATATGTAAATTTTTTAAACTACACTTTCCTAGCTACTGTGCGAGATCTAACTCACAATAAATATACTGACTCTATCATAGGAGGAATTGTGGCTGCATTATCAAATGGCTCTGTATGGTTTGATTGTTATCCAAATTTCTCAGTTTATGTATTTGATGAAACAATTGATAATATATTACAACTCCAAATCCAGACTTCAAGGTTTGACATGCTAAAGAAAAGAAATAATATAGCCATACAAACACGAGGTTGTTTCAGACATACAAATACCCTTTATCCGGTTGTCCTCCATACACCCAGTCGAGACTAAAAAATGAGTGTAGTCATTCTAACTGATTCAAAGAATCAGAAAGTTGAACATCAAGCCATCAAATGGGAATATCTGAACTTCCGAGAACACTGGGTCATCCCAAATCCAAAACCCCTTTCTGCAAAGATCACTTCTTCTAATATCAGAGAAGACCAATCCTCTATTTTTCTATCTTTTCCCCAAAGATAAACCATTGACAAAAAAAGGATTGAAGAAGCTTGTCAAAATTCCTCCTTAGACAGAGATCCACAAATTGTAGATACTCCTTGTCCAAGTTCAATTTTAAATTCCTGTAAACATATTTCTTTATTTGAGTTTTCCGAGCTTGTGAATTTCAATTCAGTTGAAGTTTATTGTCGACAATGCAAAAGTATTTTCAACCTCAGCAGTCTAGCTGTTCTTTTTATTCATGAAAATCATCATCTTAGAACGGGTGAAGCCCCAGCTTCCACTTCTGTTAATCCATGTCCTGATCCAAAATGTTCTGACATTCCTTTTCCTCATGAGTCAGACCATGTGTTGATGATGCATGAATTACCAACATTATAAAATGAAGATCCAAGGTTGACTAAAATTTTCAGTAGAATGAGACCACCAAATATGCCCAAATATGGTCTTGGCTATCTTGAACAGATGAATGATTTAATCCCTCAGTCTAAATTCAAAGATTTTCCAGAAGACTGCAAGAAGCCTTCAGTCACAGAAATGCAAAAATTCGTCACAGTCATGGAATGATGTAAAAAATATAAAGTTCCAACCTAGTGGATGAATGATATGTTAAACTAGGATCTCTATACCCATCTTGAGGCTAAATCTTTTGGCCTTACCCATTCAAGTGAAGAAAAAATCAGATTGTCAGAAGAATGGAAGGAGTACATGGACAAATCAAACTCCTGGATATCATTTTACTCATTGAAAATAATGAAATAGTCTAAGATTGTTTTAATGACTGATACATCCACATCTTCTTCTCAACATTCCTGGTCAGCTCAAGATGGTAGTAAGATTGAGACTACTACTACATTCCCTCCTTACAAAGGAATCATCCTAGGAGAAGCACAAAATACTACAAAGGCAATTCCCCTAGTGTTAAAAGATGATAATTTCCTTGGTATAGATGGCAGAATACAGAAATCTAGTGGGCAGTTAAACTGGTCAAATACAGCCATAACAGGTCTTGGAAGGAATGTTGCCAAGACTATCTTTGTTAAGGAACAATTTGATAAGTTATAGGTCTCTATAAATGATGTGAATAACACTCTAAAAAATATTCAGTTTGATTCTTCTATTTTGAAATATTATTCTAGGGAATCCCTAAGAAAATTAGAAGAAGTAGAATGCAAAATTGTACATGAAGCATATTATACTTGAGGTCTCATCGCTGAGCTATCTAAAATGTTTTAAAAGCTAAATCCTGCCAAATAAAATAAGCCTATTCCAGCTTCTTTTTTACATAAAATAAATGTACATATTAAAAAACCTGTCAACCCTATTGACAAATTTCCTCATTTATTTCCAAGAGAAGTTGGATAATATTCCCAAATAACTTCAAATGAAAAAGTCTCCCTTGCCCCTCTATTCAAAGAATCTAATAAAGGAATATAAACAAAGGTCCTCTCCTTCTATGAGCCTTTCGAAAGTCAGTATACTAGATATTCTGCACCAGACCTCAGTGGTATGGGAAAAATTCCAGAATCCCATGGATTCTATCCTAACTGCCATAGGGAATGGAACGTAGACAACCTCAGCATTGGCCAAATAAGACATATGATAGATCTAATGATCGTTGAATATAAGCTCATGTGTCTCAGAGGGTGTTACGCAACAGTTTGTCACCATCCCTGCAATCCCCATCCCACACATTGGAGGGTTCATTCCGTGACTTGTGGGCAGAGTTAAGACTTGAAAATACTTTCATTGCATCCCTCTGAAGATGAGCTTTAATTGGCCTGAAGACATCTCCTTGCAAAAAACCCTAAAAATAGCTCTTTTTCAATTGGCGCAGTTCCATAGTTCAGCCCTCGCGCCAAGAGGGAAAATCCTCCAAAGAGGGTGCACCAATTGGCGCTCTGTCATAGAGCCACACCCGCGCCAACCATATTAAGAGGTGTTTTTTATAAATAAGAGACGGAAGTTTCATCCTAACAAATTCCTGGACTGATATCTATCTTGAGTTGGGTGGTTTGCCTACGGATTTCCATAGAGAGGAAGTGATTTGCCACCTATCATGGAAGCTTCCTTGATGATAGGGCCAATCCCATAATTATAGGGATCCCAACTTCCCTTCCTCCTCCTATAAAGGCTTGCCCATCTCCATAGCAAGCTAGTTCCAAAAAATTTCCCCAAGTTCCCAAGAGCTTTCATGCTGCAAAAGCCTTCTTGATTCCCTAAGGCCAAATCCAAGCAAGGAGACTATTGCCAAGTATCCAGAGAGAGAGGCTTGTCCCATCCTTGACAGGCTTTATCGAGACATGTGCTGCTGACGACCCGCCAAAGGAGAATTCAGCGTCGAAGCTTTGGTTGTATTCTTCTTTTTGACTCATTAATACTAAGCGACTATTGGTTATGGTTCCACTCTTGTTCTTGATCACGTTCATGAGTCATGTCCTCTTCGACTGACATATAGTTGTATATACTGGATTTTATGCTTGCATTTGTGTTGTTTCTTGCATGTGAAGGTGTCCGACTACGGAGATCATGAGGATTGTGACCTGCCAGGGCAAAGGAACGAGAGCAACACCTCTTCTACAAACAACAGCGTTGGATTCCAGGTAAGGCTTCCTCGCAAGTTGGTTTATTTATGATTAGGAACTTGCACCGTAGCATGTTTGATTGTTGGTAGACCTGATCTGGGCTAGTAGGGATCGCCTCTGTCCACAGAGGGGATTTACCTCCTCAACAATTTGGCGACTCCGCTGGGGACTCAGCTTGTTGTTTGATTTGTAAACTATAGATGGAATCTGAAGCACAGCCAGATAGCCTTCGAAACGCTTTTTCTCTGCATTAGCGTAGTAGATCAACGTTGCTTCAGTCAATCACCGGTTTGGTTTACGGACTGAACAACTTGGAGTTTTGTCTTCTCTTTCCGGTTAACTTCTTGGTCTTGCTTGCTTGGTCAGCTCTTTGGACTGGATTTTCCTGTTTGTTTGGCTTTGTTTTAGCCTTGTCATCACTTGTTTGTGTCTGAGATTGCTTGTTTTCTATTTTTTCCATAGTAAACTCGGCTGGCGCGCTTTTTAGCGTGACAGTCAAGCCCATTGGCGCAGGTTTCCTGTGTATCACCCGCGCCATTGCCTTTCTGGCACTAATTTCAAGCTCACGGTCACGCCAATCGTGTGAGCTATTAGGGTTTGCTGTGTTCCATGCTTTCTGAGGCTGACTTGTGATTTTGATCTTGTTTTTTCGGCTGTTTGAGTGCACTGAAGCCTATTTTGACTGGTTGTAGCCTACTTCCTTTGGTTTTTTGCCTATTTATTTCAATTGTGCATACGAGACCTAGGGCATCTAGGTGCCTTTATGAGTCGAGCCTCCCTTGGGAGTTTTTGGTTTTTCGTTCATTCAGTCGACGTTGGAATTGCTTCCTTGCATTCGTTTGACAGTTGTCTATCATTTTGTTGCGTTTTTTGAGTGACAGATTTCGTTTTCATTCGAATTTTGCTTTTCTTCATTTTGGGCCTGGATCACACGGCTCATTGGTGTCTTTGGGACTTTTCTTGGTTTTGAGAGACTTTTGGTTGATTTGATATCTGATTGTTTGTGCCATTGAGTGAGGTTTGCTTGTTTTTTCTCTCTTATTATCATTTCTCCAATTGATTTTCATTTGTTTTCGGTTTGTTTAGTGCATCTAGCTATCAAACATTGAAAATAAAAAAAATCTCTTTTTCTTTGGTTGATTAGTGCAAATTGAAATGTTTTCGATTTTACTAGTAATTAGTGAATTTGAAGAAAGGTTTTTAGTTTCATTAGTTGCATTAGAGATATCATTGATTGTCTTCTGATCATTTTGTTTGTGTAAAAAGCTCTCAACTCTTCTATAGCTAGCTTTCATCGAACGAAATGACATACTGTGGCATGTAGTTTTGCATTTAGGAGATTTTTGAGATAGCACATTCGTTAGGGCCTGAAAACTGAAACGTAATTGAATATCAACTTTAAAATCTACTCAATTTACACTAAGGCAGCATTGAAATCTAACGAAACATATTTAGTGGTCTAGCCTAGAGACGTGTTTTGGCGTCTTAAAACCTAGTAGCTGTCATTCGCCTCTTGGCTTTAGACACTAGTACGGACTTGTGCTCCCCGTACCGTCGCGTATATAAAGGGAGACCCCTCTAGGTTTCAATCCTTTATCCATAAGAAGCCGAGTCTGCCGCCCTATACCCGTGATACACTGGACAAAGCATTCGGGGAGATTGCCTGCACGTACGGAAAGTCCTTGGTTGATTTCTCTTTCATTATTGAAACCAAGGTGTATATTGTAGTTCACGGTTATTTGGTACACCCTTTTTGCCTAGTATTCTTGAGCAGTCATTTGATCTTTTCTAACTCCCTAAATTTGAAAATATTGCTGACCGCTTATCCTTTCATGCTTGTGTCAAATCTGAAAGAGATAGATTCACCTTTTTGACCATTTCTCGACTCTTAAAACATGAAATGGTGAAGTTTCTTATTTTTCAATGTGGTAAAAAATTAATCACCCACGATTACACGCCTTGTTAGACTTTGTTTGTTGACCATTTGATCGTGTGCCTTGACTCTTTTTCAGCCCGAGTGTGTGTTTGATATTTTTCTCTTGTCGTTTCTGCCACAGTGGCGGAACCCTCAGTTTCGTCTACTGGTAGTCCTTACACGGACGATTCATCAGAGGTTTCACAATCCTCTTCTGAACCACAGCAACCCATTGTTTCCGAGTTTCCTGACGGGGGACTGGTTCTTTCTGAGCAACGCTTGGGGGGACCAGTCGAGTTCGATTGGCCCTTTTCAGACCCTATGTCTGAATTGAGATTAGGAGCTGATTTCCTTTCTCTTACATCGGCTCGCCTTTTATTGCTGCTATATTTCCTCCTAGTCCTCGCCGTATATTACGAGATCTAGCGGCAAGATCAGCCATGAGTGAATCTGGTGAGGAAATCCCAACGTCTGGCGAAGACTATCAGCTCTTCCCATGAAGATTATTTTCGAGAGACAATTCTGAAACAGCTGTCATGTCGACATCCAGTCCCTCATTACCATTGGGGTACAGGTCTTTGGTTCAGATCATTTCTGCCGCAGCCTCTATGGGAGTATCAGCTCCTTCTCTGAGGCCAGCTGCTCCTTCACCGGGGGTGTCTCCTCAGACACCCGTTACTTCTGTACCCGTCCGGCCAACTGTCTGTGTGGCCGCATCTATACCCGTTGTCACGGCACCATCTGCCAGGGATATGCCTTATCCTGAAGATGTCTATTTAGCGACTGCTATACTGGAGAACATCTCTCCGGAGGAGTATTGGTTGTCCCTGCAACAGCTGAACCCCGAGGTTGGACCATCCTCCCAAGATCCCAAACGCTCTTATTTTTCGCACTATGCATAGGATGGTACGCCCATGTATGCTTTTCTAGGTCAGTATGATGAGCATGGGGACATTTTGCGTCTATCCGCTCCTGAGGCTTACCTCCATGCTCAAGGTTTACCTTATAACCAGGCTTATAACCCGCAAGGGAAACCTTTCCAAGGCCAACCTTCGGGCCAACCTGGCTATCCCGCGGGCCAGCAAGGGCCATCGTACGGTCCGCTAGGACAGTATTATAGCCCTTCTGGTCAGCCAGTCTAGCCTCAACCGGGGTACCAACCGGGACCGGTCTATGGTCCTGAGGGGCAAATCCAGCCTTCTCAGCCTATGCAACCGTAGTATCCTATTGTTTCTAACGTTGCATATCAGCCAGGACCATCCTATGGTTCTGCTCTAGGTCAAACCAGTTACCAGCAACCGCCTAGCCCTATTCCTCCACCAGGCCAATCGACTCATTCGGTACAACCCGGTGTTCCGCCTCCAGGCCAACCGGCCCATCCGGTGCAACCTGGGGCTCCTTTATAGCCAGGTCAACCTGCGCAACCAGCGCCGCCTGTCTATCTGGGTCAACCTGTTCACTCAGGTCAACCCTCTCAGCTGGGTCAACCTGTTCATTCAGGGCAGCTCGCTCATTCCATTAACCCTGCCCAATAGCCGATTCATTCAATGTCGCAGCCAAATGAACTGCTGCGCTCTAGTTATCAGGCTCTGCAGGGTTCCACCTATCAGCAGCTGACTCATCCTCAGGGCGGTTATTATCCTCATGGTTAGTCTCAACCGAATTTTAATCAGCCCCGAGGCTCTCAGTATTATCCTCCTCCACCCGGTTCTACCTATACTCAGCAGCCAAATCCAAATGCTGCTTACACTGGGCCGACACATAATCAGGGTTCGTACTCTAGCTATCAAGCCCCACACACTGGTTACCTGCAGCCAAATCAGTCTGGTTATATGACCTATACCCCCTACGGTCAGAATCCCGCGGGACAGAACCCATGGGGGTAAGGATATTCACAACCATTGTGGAGTACGGGTACTGGTCCTCATTTCGGGCCTGGCTTGCTAGTTAATCCACTGATGACGTTCCTGGCTACCTTAGAGTTGTCGGATGTTTCAAAACTGACCAATGATCCGATTTTGCATAATCCGTATTGGCCTCCGGTTCCCACCAAGATACTAGGTGATTGCCCCAAGTTTGAGGGTAAAGCTGGAGAGGACCCCCAAGCGCATGTGATGACGTATCATCTTTGGTGTTCGTCTAACTCTTTGGTCTATGATTCAATTCGTCTGCGCCTCTTCCAGTGCACTTTGACTGGAGCTGCTGCTAAGTGGTACATAGAGTTATCCCATGGCATCTTCCAAGATTTCAATTCCTTAGCCATGGCTTTTATGATGCATTTTTAGTTACCAGATCGCTATGAAGCTGGGACGCACCTCCTGACTTCTCTGAAGCAGGATAAAGCCACTCACATTTCTGATGACATTCGTGAGTGGCGGTGCCGTCGTAGACTGATCAAGTTTCATATACCTGATGAGATACTAACTCACTGGTTCACCGCCTCCTTCGTGAATAAAATTGCTCAAGATATTGTGATGGGAGCGTGTGTGACGGAGGAATAAGCCATTGCACGTGCCCAATATCTGGATCTTGTATATTCTCAGTCCGACATGCTTTATGATATCTTTCCTGATGCTCCACGGTCCGGAACCTCTAAGGCTCCACCTACCCCTACGGTTGATGGTGTCATTGGTTCTGTGTCTTAGAATTTGAAGAAATCTTTGAATTGGAAGCAGAAGTCTAATTCTTCCAACATTGCTCCTGCTAATCCCGCCCCGTCTGATTCTGGCAAAACCGCGGAGGTGAACGTCGTTCAGGACAATCCTATGGAGAAAGCCTCCAAAGGGAAAAGGTAAATCCAAATCCAACGCCCCGAGGCCAGAATCCAAATCTCATACTGAGGATGGTTCTCAACGTAAACCGAAGTACCCCTACCTCATTTGTGAAAGAGACCATTATACTGAGGATTGTCCACGACGATCCGAGGTTAGTCAACTTCTCAAGGGCTCAAAAGGGACTTCAGTAGTTCTAAAAGAGCCACTCCTGTCTCAACAGACCCAGATGGTTGAACAACCGTCACCATCTACACCATTTGGGTCCCAAGTTTTTATGATGAAAAGTGTTGCACCTATCTCCGTCGCTACGCGTTCGAAGGATTACAACGAATCGTGGCAGGCACCCGAGAAGGCAGTTGCGGATGGACCACGTCCCCCCCCTACCTCCGGTTCATTGGAAATCGAGAAGCCTACTCCTGAACCCGTTGTGAAGCCACCTTCTAAAGGTGTCCTACGAAGATCTTCTTATAATCCGAATGTTCGTGCCGCTCAGCACTACATCATTGTTGAGGATTTGGCACAGGCACCTTCTGCTATGTCTACACTAGAAGTTCTTCAAACTTGTCCTTCATAATGGAAGGCTTTATTATCTACGATCGGTGGCATTGATCCCACCGATTTGAGTCTTCTCACCTTTGATTTAGAGAATTTCACTCCCCGACTTCCACATCAAATCGCTCTTGTTATTCAAGTCGGGATTAACGGTCTTAACATCCATAAGGTTGTTGTGGATGAAGGTGCCTCTACCTGTGTTATGTCATCTGCTTGCTGGAAGGCCATTGACTCTCCGGCCCTTTCGTCCTCTCCCAATGCCCTTGAGGCATTTGATGGTCGGGAATCCAACCCCCTCGGTGTTCTCGAGAGTTTAGCGATCACTTTACAAGGGAAGACTGTCAATGTAGAAGTAGAGGTGGTTGACGCCAGGCTCAACTACAATATACTTCTTGACCGTAGCTAGACCCATGCCATGCTATGTGTGCCATCCACCATCTTTCGACTTCTTAAGTTCCCTCACGAGGGAAAAATCGTCACGGTGGATCAGTTGTCCTTCTTCACCTCTACCTCTGAGAACAACGTATCATACGTGGATTAGATTCTGAATCCCCCAGACAGTGTAGGACCCGGTCTCTTCAAAGACCCCATCCTCATGGGTATCTTTCCCGAAACACCACCGCACGCCGCTCAAGTTAACATGATTTCCAGGTCTGATGACCCCTGGCTCATCCCTACGCTTGAGCAAGTGTTTGAGTTTGGAGAATCAATGCCCTTAACTCCAGTAGAGATTAGCTACTGTGAAATTTTTGCTGCATCTGATCCTCCTCCTCCTCAGCATGCTCTTTTGAGCATGGCTCTAGACGTCTACTCTCAATCCCCCTGGCTTGGTCAAGCCGATTCACCTGATCCTCTCAAAGAGACTTTTCCTTCCGATGAAGCCATCATTGAAACTATGTCTCTTGAGGAGCTGCCTTGGGGTGATGGACATCATCGCTCCTCTTTCATGCCTAGCTTGGGGGAAATGACAGATTGTCTAGAGTGTTATGCATCTCAGGTTCCTACTCCTCCTCTCCAAATTCCCATCTTGACACACGAGGTTTTTTCAGAGGGAAACCTGAGTAATATCACTCAAACCATCCCGATCAACATCTTCGTTAAACTGGGGATCATTGAGAATATACAAGTGGGAGTGACTTGTTCTCTTGATGAGATTCAAGTCTATACTGATATTTTTAAAGAATTCAAAGATGTGTTCGCCTAGTCCTACGAGGAAATGCCGGGGATTGATCCTAGTATCCTAGTGCATCAGATTCCAACCTACCCTGGTGCGAAGCCCGTGCGCCAACGCTTACGCCCCATGCATCCTCGGAAGGCCGCTGCAATCAAAGCAAAAATTGAAAAACTTCTGAACGCGGGCTTTATTTATCCCATCCGCCTCACAGAATGGGTTTCCAACATTGTCCCTATCGATAAAAAGCAGGGTACTATTAGGGTCTGTGTTGATTACCACGATATTAATTGCACCTGTCCGAAAGATAACTATCCCACTCTGTTCATAGACCAGATTATCGACAAATGTGCCGGAAGTGAGATTTATTACTTGATGGACGGTTTCTCAGGGTATAATCAGATCAATATTGCAGCTGAGGATCAACACAAGACTACTTTCATCTGTCCGTGGGGTACTTTCGCATATAAAAAACTCCCATTCAGCCTGAAGAACGCTGGAGCCACTTTTTAGCGTGCGATGTCTTATGCTTTCCATGACATTCGCCACATTGTTCAGCCTTATCTAGATGAATTTCCGGCTCACTCAGATAGGCGAGAGGATCACCTTGAACACCTCCGCCAGATCTTCCTTCGCTGTAGGCGCTACAATATTAGGCTTAATCCTCATAAATGCGTCTTCTGTGTGGATTCTGGACGTCTTTTGAGATTCATAGTCTCCAAAGATGGAATTCTCTTTGACCCTTTAAAATTCAAGGCTATCATCAACCTCCCATCTCCCTCCTCACTGTATCAATTGCAGAGTCTACAGGGAAAAGCAAACTTCCTTCGACGCTTTATCCTGAACTACGCGGAGGTGGCTAAAGGATTCACGCACCTATTAAAGCATAATGTTCCCTTCCATTGGGATGAAATTGCTCAACAGTCCTTTGAGAAGCTAAAGAAATTACTGGTAAATGCTCGTTTGCTTCATCCTCCTGATTATCGGTGTGATTTCACTTTGTATCTTGCCGCCGCGTTTAGCACCATTGCTATGGTTCTGGTGCAGGATGATGATGATGGTAATGAACATCTCGTTTATTATCTATCACAAAACCTTCTCGATACAAAAGCGTGTTATTCTCACGTCAAGAAGTTTGCGTTAGCCGTAGTACACGCTGTGCAGCGTTTTCGCCATTACATCCTGTTGCGTACGATAACAGTGGTTTCAGATTGCAACTCCATGACATATATTCTCTCTAGACAATTACTGGGGGGAAAATACTCCAAATGGATCGTGATACTGCAAGAGTTTGACTTAGATTTCACCACTGCTAAGTCAACCAAATCACTTGTTTTCGCAGATCTTATATGCTCACTCCCGACAGACTCCACTCCTTCACACTCCGAGGATCATATCCTGGATGAAACTCTTTTCCTCATCAGTACTCGCGACCCTTGGTATGGTGACATAATTGTGTATCTTCAGACCTCCACATTTTGATCTAAGTTGACTAAAGATGCCCGACGTCGAATTCAGCATCAGTCTCAACCCTACCACATCATAGGAGATACTTTATACCATGTTGGAGTAGATTCGGTGCTCCGTCGGTGCCTAACCTTGGAAGAGGCTGAAAGGGTCCTAAATGACTGCCACATTGGCACCTGTGGTGGACATATGTCCGGATATGCTACTGCTCAAAAAATTCTGCGAGCAGGTTATTTCTGGCCGTCAATATTCAAGGACTGTATCGTTGCAGTCCGTAAGTGTCACGCGTGCCAGGTGTTTCAGCGCAAGATGCGCGCACCACCTCTCCCTTTGCATCCTGTTATTAATGTTGGCCCTTTCGTGAAATGGGGCATAGATTTTATGATGTGTAACCCTCACTCAGCCGGGGGGAATGCGTATATCATTGTCGCTGTCGACTACTTCACCAAGTGGGCTGAAGCAATGCCTACACTAGCTGCCGACGGTAAGACAACTGCCCAATTCATACTCAACCATATCATTGCACGTTTTGGGGTCCCGCAAGCCATCGTTACTGACCACGGTACTCATTTTCGAGATTATATGATGGCCGAGCTGACTTCAAAGATGGGCTTACGCCACAATAGCTCAACGCCATATTACCCTCAGGAAAATGGCCAGGTTGAAGTAGTGAACAAGGTTCTAGTCACTATGCTTCAACGAACAGTTGGTATCCACAAATCCAATTGGCACCTCCAACTGTTCTCAGCTCTATGGGCATACCGAACGTCTACAAAAAGTGCAACTGGATTCACACCATTTCAATTGGTGTATGGTCTAGAAGCAACTCTTCCGGTTGAATGCGAGATTCCTTCGTTGAAACTAGCTGTGGAACTTCTACCCGACACTTCTGCCGAGGAAGAGCGTCTTTTGTATCTGGAACGGTTAGATGAAAACTGCCGCTTAGCTGCTTTATTGATCGAAGCACAAAAGAAGCGGGTCAAATCTCACTTCGATCAATCGGTTTCTCCTCGGTCCTTTGTTGAAGGGGACCTCATCCTCCTATACGATCAAGCACATGAAAAGCTTGAGGCTGTCAAGTTCCAACCTATGTGGCGTGGGCCCTACATAGTAAAACACGTTTTGAAGAATGGGGCTTATGAGCTTATAGATTATGAAGGAGTTTCGCTGGCGCAGCCCAGAAATGGGTTGTACCTGAATAAATACTACGCTTAAAGTCATTTTTGGTGTGGTGTATGTACATAGGTGTGTTTTTTCATTTGTGTGCATGTGTGGTGTGGTGTGCAATGTAAACATATTTCTGCTGATCGGGTCTTCCTGATTGTGCAGATGTCCATTCATCTGTTTGTTGGTTTCGCAGATGGTGCCTCCTGCAGTACCAGGAACCTGTCTTCGATGGCCTGGGTAATCTATGATCTTGCTGGTGAGTTGGTCAACCTGCAAGGTGTGTGTCTGGGACGTACTACAAATAACATCGCGGAATATAGTGATGTTTTAGAATTTTTAACTGAGGCTGTAAAGTTTGGTATCCGTGAATTTCTTGTGTATATAGACTCACAACTTGTAGTATTACAACTGAATGGTCATTGTTCAGTCACAAACCCATCCATTTTACCTCTGTATCTGCGTATTCGTTTACTGGAAATAAATTTTGACTATATTACATATCAGCATATACCCAGGCACCTGAATACATTAACAAATGCAGTAGCTAATTTGGTGTTAGATAGACATTTGCGCAATTTGTAAATCATCATCACATGTAATAGGAAAATCCATCCAGAAATAGATATGTATATATATAGATATCGAAATGTTTACATAGTGTGCGTCGCATAGAATCAAAAAATATATATGTTCGTCTTAATACATCTAGAGACAACATGTCTCTCAAAAAATATGCATGATAAAAACCCCTAGGAGTCTAAACCGCATGGTGCTCATGATAACAGGTGATTGCACGCACTAAGCATCTTAGAAGTTGGTGGAGGTGACTAGGCACTCCCACCGTATGTCTCTGGCACGCCATTGGTACATCCACCAGCCGGGCATAGTCTAGGATCCCTCGGGCGATGCCCTCAAGATTCTGGATTAACTCCCCCCCTTCTGCACCCTCTGACTGAGGATCAAGTGCGAGAAGAGTTCTCCGTGCGATAGGAGACATACCGGCTGGTCTCTCTGGGCCCACGTCTGCATACATATAAAATGTGTCAGGAAGAACATGTATTAACAAAAAAAAAATCATAAAACACAAAAATTAAAAAGAGAAGAGGTCATACCCATCTCCTCATCCCAATCATATCCCTCAGCAATGGGAGATCTGGATCACCAGTGAAATTGGTACCTACATATGGCCAGTCTTCCACTACGATCAACTGATGCCGCAACCACCCAAAAAACTCCGGCCTCCAGGACATCTGTTGGCCCCCTCTAGCTCTGGGCATCAATGCTGCCCAGCGAGCCATTCTTGTCTCTCATGGAATCGGCTCAGCTACTATGGTCCCTTGGCCCTGGAAGATTGATAATCATTCCAGAATGAATGATACCATAATAGAACCATAGCCAAACTATTTCAGCTTGGCTTGTTTGCATTTGGTCAGTTGCCTCTTTATGTTTATCGTCACTGCTGTGGCCCAGTCAAACAATAGAGGAGTCATACACTCTGAGGCTAACAAAAGTTGGGCCTTTGTGGCCTCGTGCGGTGCCTGCGACCCCACAGCCCACGTGATGGTATGGAGCACCACTCTTAGTGCCAGGTCAGGAATGGTGTGGATATCCACCTTTCCACTTCCTGATCCCAGTTGTGCCCCTCGGCACACTCGTGCCATCACTTGTTCCATTTTCTCACCAGATGGTCTGCTCCCTGTCAGTATGGGTACCGGACCTCTACACAATAATCCAGTTATGAAGTACACGTCAGCAACCTCCAGTTCTAGCACTTGGTCCCGCAGTTTTAATACTTGTTCATCTGCGTCCCACATATTGATCAAGTGCTGCAGAAGCTCAGGTTGAGCTCGTAAATAGGGTGCCAGGAAGAACTTTTTTAGCGCACAGTTCCTGAGGGCGTTCATGCAAGTTTCATTTTCCATGGCTTGTTCATCCTCTTCACCATGCTCTCTCTCTTTCCACTCAATCACCATTTTGCTCAGTTTCCTGCATCAACATGGTCACAAACCCTTAATTAGATCTCTGATGAGCTACCAATTTCGTCCAAATTGACTAGAATCTCGATTTTTTAGGCGGAAATTTGGGTTCCGCTACTAGCGCGGTTGTTTCATGAACAGTCGCGGCAATCAGCGCGGGCCCTTTACATATAAAAGCCCATTGGCGCAGGTCCGTGCCCGATACCCACGCCAATGAGCGGAGCCCTAAAAATTTAAAAAGTTTCCTCAGAAGTCTAATGCATGATGGAAAGCCATTAAAAAATGGATTGAAATGGAGTACAAGGAAGCACCTCTTACCTGGAACTGACAGAACTCTGAATAGTAGCCCGGATTGGTCGCAATCACAATCGGAAGTTCGCACACAAACTGGACCACTGCTGCTCTTTGGTGAGGTAAAAAGTAAAAAGTAATTTTATTTTTACCATTTGACATATTTATAACTTTTTGAACTTAAAATAGGTCCTGAAAGTTATTTTTCTGAATATTTTAATATATTTTGTCAAAAATGGGTTTTACACTTGCCTTTTTTGTGCAGTGACAGGTCTTTCATGCAACTTAGACGGCGAAACGAGTTGTATTTTATACTTTTTCGGACTCGGTAAATACACAAAAAAGTCATTCTGGAGTCATCTTTCAGCTCTTTTCTGACTCTCTAAACATGAAAATATTGCTGAGGCCCTTGTCGTTTCGATCTCGTTAAAGTGGACACGAATCGACATCTGCCCAGTATACGTTTACCCCTTTTTCGGGTTGGGATGGATTATTTACGAAAAAGGAATACCCTAGCCTATCGCGACTAGGAGGTTTTCTCGGATATTGTTTTCTACCTTTTCAGATCCGAGGAACTATCTACGAAAAGGGACCGCTGGAGTTTAATTTTATACTATCTTTTCAAACTCTCTAAATATGAAAAGACGTCGAGTTCTTCCTTTGTTAGACTCGTTAAACCCTGATGACATTGGATTCAGTGGAAATGACGTTCTCCGAGTTCCTCCTTCCTAGGGCTCATTAAATGTACTAGGATGGATTCACTCGAAGGGTAGACTTATCTTACAAGCATATGCGATCCCCTTCAAGCTTGTTGTCAAAAATAATTGGGGTACTCGCCAGAAATGGTGGGGGAAAATGGAGCCAGTATCATTGTCGTGTCTACAGTATGTCACTCTTGAACATGGAACTTGTCTGCATTCGTGTCGGGTTGGGGACATCTCATATCGTTCTTCACTTGCCTCCATGGGTTTGGATAATCCCTTTTGACCTCTCATCTGCTCATTACCTCATCACCATGACCTCTGATCCGTTGATGTCAAATACTGGCAAGTCCACTGTCATGCCGTTTACATGTTCAAGAGAAGTTGACCTCTGCAAGCATCAACCTTCCTCTGATTCTCATATGATCCTGATTCACAAAAACACAATCTTCCTCTGTCTCGTGTCGATGATGTGGGAAACATTATGGACCACCTTCGATCAAGATCACTTCCTGTCGACTTCAGCTCATTATCCGGGAAGCTACTCTAGAGACTCCCTTATGGTACCTTGGAGCCTGCATGCCTCAATGGCAGGTTCGTCGCATTCGATGTGGGGTTTTTATCATTGGCCTCCGATCGAGTGATTCTACGGGTGTTCGACACTAGCTCATTGATTCACACGCCGTAGTTTGTACCTGTAGTACCTTGAGAGCCATTTTCATTATTGGTGGTTCCTCTCCCATCTGTTAACAGCTTTCATCATTGGCTGGTAATCAGGCGATGTTCTTGCATGTTCGACTTTAGCTCACACATTCGCATGCTTGAACTTGTACTTTGTTCGAGTCGAGTTGGAGCGCAAGACACTGGATTGTGTCTGTTGTAATCCAGGCTACGATATTGTGGATTATTATGATTATTTACATGACTCACTGATTGGATGGCTGCGACCATACCTGAGTCTATTTATCAATCCTCACTGGATGGCTGCGTCCATGCCTTGGATCTAGATTATTGTAAACTCTGTTATGGATGGCTGCGCCCATACCACGTATATATCATGTATCTGAGACATCAGTTGTACTTCGCTCCACAGGTTTTCCGATGGCACTGTTTTCAGTCAGCATGATCTCGTAAAGCATTTCACGCCTCTCTCTCTCTCGGGCCTCATGCTTTAGGGGGCATCTATTACAGAGCAATTTGTCACCATCCCTACAATCCCCATCCCGCACATTGGAAGGTTCATTCCGTGACCTGTGGGTAGAGTTAAGACTTGAAAATACTTTCATTGCATCCCTCTGAATATGAGCTTTAATTTCCCTAAAGACATCTCCTTGCAAAAAACCCTAAAAATAGCTCCTTTTCCATTGGCGCGGTTCCATAGTTCAGCCCTCGTGCCAAGAGGGAAAATCCTCCAAAGAGGGCGTGCCAATTAGCGCTCTGTCATAGAGCCGCACCCACGCCAACCATATTAAGAGGTGTTTTTTTAAAAATAAGAGGCGGAAGTTTCATCCTAACAAATTCTGGACTGATATCTATCTTGAGTTGGGTGGTTTGGCTACGGATTTCCATAGAGAGGAAGTGGTTTTCCACCTCTCATGGAATCTTCCTTGATGATAAGGCCAATCCCATAATTATAGGGATCCCAACTTCCCTTCCTCCTCCTATAAAGGCTTGCCCATCTCCATAGCAAGCTAGTTCCAAAAAAAATCCCCAAGTTCCCAAGAGCTTTCATGCTGCAAAATCCTTCTTGATTCCCTAAGGCCAAATGCAAGCAAGGAGACTATTGCCAAGTATCTGGAGAGAGAGGCTTGTCCCATCCTTGAGAGGCTTTATCGAGACATGTGCTGTTGACGACCCGCCAAAGGAGAATTCGGCGTCGAAGCTTTGGTTGTATTCTTCTTTTTGACTCATTAATACTAAGCGACTATTGGTTATGGTTCCACTCTTGTTCTTGATCACGTTCATGAGTTATGTCCTCTTCGACTGACATATAGTTGTATATACTGGATTTTATGCTTGCGTTTGTGTTGTTTCTTGCATGTGCAGGTGTCCGACTATGGAGATCGTGAGGATTGTGACCTGCCAGGGCAAAGGAATGAGAGCACCACCTCTTCTACAAACAACAACGTTGGATTCCAGGTAAGATTTCCTCGCAAGTCAGTTTATTTATGATTAGGAACTTGCACCGTAGTGTGTTTGATTTTTGCTAGACCTGATCTAGGCTAGTAGGGATTGCCTCTGTCCGCAGAGGGGATTTCCCTCCTCTACAGAGGGAAAACTAGAGTTGAAGCATGCAAAAATATTATACAATGTTTTACTGGAACATTGTTGAGATGGTGGGAAGTAGAAACATCTCCATCATTGATCAGTAAAATGGAATCTGAAATCTTAAAGGATGAGGTAGGAGGTGTAATATTCAATACTGATGGCACACCTACTAATAATATGATTAGAGGTATTACCTCCATGATCATTGAACATTGGTGTGGTATTGAGTCTATTGTTACTGACAAAAATGAAATCATATTGATGAATTTGAAATGCATGAAAATGAGCCAATATGAAGAATTTCATAGGGATTGGATGTAGATAATATTTCTAGTGAAAGATCCCAATAACCTCCTATGGAAACAAGTCTACCTTGCAACTTTACCTTCAAAGCTTGTAGACTTTATCAAGTTGCAAGAATTCTTCCATTTGCCTTTTGAGACATACACTTGGGGAGAAATATATTCAGTCATCACTAAAGCTTTAGTTAGTCTCTGTACTAGCTCCAAAATGAACAAATCCGTAGAAAATATTTCAAGATTTCCAGACAGTAAATCTATCGATAACAAGTATGGTATCACCATTTATGACCCCCTTTTCAAGAGAAGAAAGACAAAAAGAAAGCTAAAAAGGCTAAAAAAACAAAATTTCATCAGCAGAAATAATAGGAGAAGAATCTTGTTGTGTAACCAGCTCCAAAAATAGAAGAAAAAAGATATCAACGCCTTAGAAATAAGCCACTTCGAGGGGGAAACCTCCAATACATTACATAAATGAAAAATTCTTGGATGATACAAATGAACAAAACCTCCTTCTATATATAGGAATCCATGGGGCCACAATATAATCCTAGTGGGCCACAATGTAATCCTAGCCGACCTGACAATAATAATGTAAGGGCACAATAATAAAAATATGGGGGTTACAGGGGTACAACAATAACAATAAGTGGGGCTACACTAACATAATAAGGGACTACACTATTAATATAGGGACTTAACATGCCCCTCTCCTTCAAACAAGTGTTGTCCTCAACGTTTGATTATTTCTTGATGCTTCTGTATAAAATTATCATCCTCCCATGTGGAATCTTCTACAAGAAAGTTCTTCCACTTAGTGAGATACTCTGAAATTGATCGTAATTTTCGAGTTCTTGTTTTTGTGACTGCTTCAGAACTTCTTTCAATGTGATGTTGATATTCCTGTTGTTTCATTAGATTCTGCACCAAAGTTAGATTATCCTTTGAGAGTTGGAGAACTTGTTGTTGATGCTCGTTGTGACCTTCCACTAATTTATCATCCATATTAGCTATTATTTTATCCTTCAAACCATCCAACCTAGCCTCCATTTCTTCTTTTAAACCATCTATTTCATCTTTGATTGCTCTTCGTAAGATCGAAACTTGTTGCACTTGGTACCGTAATTTTGATATCTCATACTGTAATTCTTCCTCTTCATGCATCATTGTATAGATTTCTAAGGGATTTATGGGTATGGAATTATTTTTTGGAGGCATTATATAACCCAATGCTGATGAATATTCTTCAATATGCCCTTGGAATCATTTCAAACTTCTTTTTCAAACAAACGTTATGCAATTTTAAAAAACAAATACACACCTTTTACTTGCTTTGAGGAGCTCGATATTGAAATTGAATTATCTCTGTAATTGAAAATATTCAATATCTAAAGTTCAGCTTCTGAAACTTCGTAGAAAAAAAGTTATAGGGAAAATGCCACGATGACCTGTTTGGAGCAGCGAAACCCTAGAATCCAAAGCTTTGATACCAAATGTTGTGTAACCAGCTCAAAAAATAGAAGAAAAATGATATCAACGCCTTAGAAATAAGCCACTTCGAGGGGGAAACCTCCAATACATTACATAAATGAAAAAATCTTGGATGATACAAATGAACAAAACCTCCTTCTATATATAGGAGTCCATGGGGCCACAATATAATCCTAGTGGGCCACAATGTAATCCTAGCCGACTTGAAAATAATAATGTAAGGGCACAATAATAACAATATGGGGGTTACAGGGGTACAACAATAACAATAAGTGGGGCTACACTAACATAATAAGGGACTACACTATTAATATAGGGACTTAACAAATCTCCTCCAGGCCATCTCAGAAAAAGGGATATTATAAATATGTCCCAAAGACACATTCTTATAAGCCATCAGATATTCATATGAAAATCCATAAAAATGAAAAGATTAATCAAATCACATGCTGGTTGTGTGGTAAGCCTGGCCACACTGCAAATAGATGCCCTGATGGTGATGAATCAAAGAAGTATCGAGGCAAGAAATATCAGCCTCCAAATAAAGGAAAGACAGTGGTTAAATTTGAAGATAAATGCAAAAAGTGTGGGTCGGCACATCAAAAAATAGAAAATTTTCCATGTTTGCTGATTCAAAAATAGTAGGCTGTTGATTATTCTTCTGATACATGTAGCACATCTTCCTCTTCCAGCTTTTCAATTGAAGAAATACAAGCTCACTTATAATGTTTTCGTTTAGATTCTGATGCCTGCAATTGTAATTATTCTTCTGATGATGAATCTGACTCCTCATATTATACTTTCATAGCAGAACACTTCAATTCCAAACTAAAAGTTCTCATGGCCCAAACAGATGATGATAAAATAAATTTTTTTGCTCAAATTCGAGCAACGGAAGAAGGAGATATGAAGACCAAATTACTTGAGACTTTTACGTCCCAAGTATCATCCACCAGCAAAAGTTCCAGCAAAAATCTGCTCTTCATAGAAGGTTATTTCGAGTGCAACAACAAAGCCTTTCAATGGGATCAGCTGTAGAAAAAAGTTCGTTCACTCAATTTGGGGGAGGTGAGTAGAGAAATACAGATGCTCAAATCTAAAATTTCTGTTCTGAAATCCCAAGTTGTAAAATTAGAAAAAGGAAAACAGGAAATTCCACAATTTATTTCCTGACACTGCACCAACTACACTCTGCATAGTGCACCCTTCATAGAATCTAAAGTTGAAATCCTTGAAGGAAAACAATATCCTACATTAGGATTCAGAGAGATCCGTGTTTTGGTAGTAGAATATCAGCATCATCATGTCCAAGTAAAAATTTGTATTAAAGGAGAAATTTTTTCTCTTATAGCACTTCTAGATTCTGCTGCAGATGTTAACATTTTTAATAACAAGGCCATTCCTTCCAAGTATTGGGTTTCAGCCTCCAGAAAAATTATAGGGTTAGGAGAAAATACCCCACAATATAAAGTCCCTAAAGTTGCTGTCTGTTTTGACACCCACTGTATCAAATTGAAATTTGCAGTAGGAGACATTCCTGTAGATTGTATATTAGGAAATGTGTTCCTAGTAGCTATTGAACCACATGGATTGATAAGATTATAAAATAACATAGTTTGTTATTTTATCACTGTACCTATCTCGAGTGGAGAATTTAAAAGGATAGATATGCCCTATATCTCAAATCCTACGCTATCAACTATGGTACAGGCCATGCAAGAGATCAAAAAGGCTGAAACAAAATTGAATGAGCTCAAAGATCTCAAGTCTACTATCCACATAGGAGAACAGTTGAGGACCCCTAAAATTCAAAGAAAAAACTCTGAAATCAAAAACAAAATAGAAGCAGAATGCTACTCAGAAGAGCCCAATGCCTTTTGGCATAAAAAGCAACACTTTGTAGAATTTCCTTACAAATTTGAATATACAGGTAGACCCTGTAAGTCCAAAGCTATTCCTATGAATAAGGAATATAAGGATTTATGTGAAAAAAGAGATAAACTAGCCTTTGAGCAGAAAATTGATCGGAGAATCCAATAGCCCATGGATTTGCTATGGATTCTATGTGAATAAAATGTCTGAAAAAATCAGAGAAATCTAGAGGCTAGTAATCAATTACAAACCTCTGAATACAGTTCTAGTTGATGATACATACCTAATTCCTCATAAGGGAGATATGTTGAGGAGAATATCTGGTGCTAATATATTTTCTAAATTCGATCTTAGGTCAGGATTTCGGCAAGTTGCATTTGCAGAAAAAGATAAATTCAAAAGTGCCTTCAACATTCCAGTAGGTCATTATGAGTGGAATTTCATGCCATTCGGCGTCAAGCATGTGCCTTCAAAGTTACAAAAGGTTATGGATTCAATATTCAAACCTTATTCAGATTGGTTGCTCATGTATATTGATGACATTCTTAACTTTTCCAAAAATATATAGGACCACTTAAAAAATATACAGATTTTCATGAATTTGGTCAAATAGAATAGTCTGGTACTTAGCAAAAGGAAGATTGAAATATTCCAGACTTCAGTGAAATTTTTGGGACACACAATCCTAAATGGGAAAATCTCCCTACAAAGCCATGCAATGGAGTTTGCAAAAAAATTTCCTGACATCATTCTTGATAAAACTCAGCTTCAAATATTTTTAGGATGTCTTAATTATGTTGGAAATTTTTATAAGGATTGTGCAATAGATAGATCTCTATTAAATTAGAGATTAAGAAAGAATCCTTCTCCTCGGACAACCACTCATACAGGTGCTGTCAAGAAAATCAAAGCCAAGGTAAAATCTCTGCCAATTTTATATGTTGTTGATGACAATTATTCAAAAATTGTTGAATCAGATGCTAGCGACATTGGTTTCAGAGGTGTATTGAAGCAAAACAAGGACAAATCATGGCAGATAGTCTAGTCCGCCTCCGAAACCTGGAGCCTAGCAGAAAAAAACTTCTCTGTGACAAAAAGGGAGGTAAATGTAGCATGGAATTCCATTGACAAATTTTCAATTCATCTTATCAATAAGAAATATTTGTTAAGATCTGATGTATCTACCTTAAAGAAATTCCTTACAAAGGACATTAAAAATCCTAGTGAAGAAAAATTCGCCAGATGGCAAGCACTGTTTGCAAATTTTGACTTTAATGTTGAACACATTAAAGGATCAGACACCCACTTGCTATATTTTTTAAGCATGGAATTCATCCAGCCACAAGAACAAGAGCATGTAATAGTGATAGTCACCGAATGGGACCAGAGTCACCAGAGAGAAATACTGAGATCTATACCAGAAGACAAAAGTTGGCCTGAATATAGAGATGAATGGAAGCCAACATGATAGCTAAGGAACACAAAAGTTCTGGAGGAAAATATACAGAATCATATTGATCTTATGCATCTTGTCCCAAAATACCGAGTATACCCAAAAGGAAGCAGACAGATACATGAAATGGTATACTCAAAAAGTATGACAGCTTCCCATGAGGCCAAACAATCATTGGCAAATTACTTTCTAGATATATCAGTCATATGGTCAGAAGGAGGGGATAGACGCAAGAACTATCCCAATTATTTTGTCATAAATAGGACCAGGAATCCTGAGTGGACATGGACCAATTTTAATCAATGGCAAGGAGACGATCCAAACTTGATATTTCCTGACACAATCTATAACTTCTCGAGATACAAAAGGCTATGGTGGGATCTTTTGAACAAATATGGAAAGAACGAAATCCACTACACCAAGATTAAATTTGGGGCAACATGGATCATGTAGCAACACTTACAGTGCAACTGGCTACATGATTGGTGGAATTATTATGGGGTTAATAGAACTGTCGTAGATCTCATTTTCTATGAATCCTATTTTCAAAATGAATGTACATGATGTATCGAAAATGGGATTGGTGAATGTTTCCATACACCTTGCCAGACTGTGAGAGACCTACGTCATCTATGAGATACTGAAATTTTGAAACAATTCATGAAACAACATAATGAGTGGTTAGTAATGACGAAGATTAAACATCAAGTTGTTCTAAATAAGCCAGTGATTCTCCGAAGAATCTATACCAAAGACTGGTGTGATGCAACTTACAGAAGATACAGATTTCCTGAGATACAAATCATTGATGACCAAGTATGAAGTGGTTCTCGAGGACTCCACTTAAGATAAAGTCTCCACTATGTATTGTCTCTCAGTCAGAGGATAAAAGTGACAGTATTTTCTTGAGGAATTTTCCGGTAAAAAAGTATCCTCTGTGTAATTATTCGTAATAGTTTTCTCGTGGGCCTTCTGTACCGAAAAGGTATCCACTTTGTTTTGCACCCACCAATCTGTCTGGAAGATGGAATCTCTATGCGGACTTTCCTTCAGCGTTACCCGAAAGTAATGATTCCTCTTCCAAATCTCAGATATTGTCAAATCCAAATTGATTGTTTGCCCCCCCTTCACATCTTATATAAGGAGGGTTAGGCTCATTCATTCAACATCGGAGATAGAGAGTGAGAGTCTAGAGTCTTAATTTTATGTTTAGAGTTGGAGTCTGCGATTTTCCTACTTATCATATGTGAGCTTTAAGCTTGATCTACTTGCATCACAAAGTTGTAACTCAAGTCCATAGGTCGATCTGAGAAGCCTGCGCATCAGTGTGCTTGGCACTGGTGAGAACCTAAAGTGGCCAGATTTATAGTCTATAAGTGATATGTGTGTGTTGTGTGTATTCTTAGGCTGAGCCTCTATTCAGCCAGGAAGCCTCCAGGACACTATTTCATTCATTGAGAAGTAATCAATGGTAAATGCTGATAAATTCAATCTGAGGAAAGAAATCTGAGTCCAAAAATTTGATGTAATTAAAATTATGATATAAATAAAGGGAAATATTTCTGCAGATTTGAGTACTGAGAAACTCTGATCTTAATATTTTCTGTTGAGGTAGTATCTATCTCTCTTGTATTCAATTGAGGTTCGCCATAGATTTCCGAAAACACCCAGTGACACAAAGGTTGTTGAAGGCGAGAGGATTCATGTGTAATCCAATAGAGCGTGAAATTGGAAGTAGGTTCATGTATGGGTCCGTCTAAAGGAATTTGAGAGATTAAAAACAGAAAAGAAACTCAACAAGGCCAGCTAGCCTGTTTTTGTTGTTTCAAGCTTCATCTTGAGAAGCCCTTGCTCAAGTAAAATAAGTTAAACATAATACATTTAGAAACAAAATCAATGTTGAAAAAATAATTAGTGCTACAACGACAAAGGAGAATTAGAAGACTTGGTATTTGACTCTCAAGGACGTCTCGTTAAAGTGGCCAACAATCTCCAATTTCCTTCTCTGGTGGGCTAATCCAATAAAAGTACACCAACATATTACTTAATGTCCATAGGAACTAGTAAAAAATGAGCTTTTTTAGAGAATACATGTTTTTATAATTAGTTTAGAGAGTAGCCTAACTAGGTGACATTTTTGTGTGAAAATTTTTGAAATTTTTTGTATGATTTTGATAAAAACAATTTATAGTTTCAAAATGGTGCTAAATCAATTTTCATTCTAAAAAAATTCAAACACTTTCATAATAATATTTTTAAGTAAAAAGACCAATTTATTGTCAGAAATAGTTGTAGAAAAATTATCGCGGTAGATAACACTGTTAGTTTACTATTTAATCCAAACAACAATAAATAACTAGGAATTTCCCCTAAAGATAAAAATATAATTGAACATGCCTATGATGTTTCTGCAAAAACATTGCAGCAAAGGAAAGATAATAGCCTAAACGGTGGAGGATGGATGGGAGGAAATGTGTTCATGCTTGCAATAGTACCACACTTATGTTGATGTTTGTCTAACAAATGTTGCTCGAACCACTGGCTAGATATTTTTTTTCCAATAATTTGACTATGTCAAAATCTTGTATACATATGATATTAAAGATATAACATACAAGGTAATGAGGAGAAATATTGCCATAGGTACACGTCGGCACCAGCGCACAAAAAATGTAATTGCACAGAGGAAATGACTAAGGCCAATGTGTGTTGATAATGGTATTAAGTAAAGAGAATCTTCGAGTGGAGTGACCTTCAGATTCTAGTATATTTTTCACTCAACATAAAGAGGAGTGTTTGTTTTAGAATTTTAGCTATCCCCTTTTAAAAAATTTAAATTAATTTGGAGTCATTAATTCCAATTTCAAATTTAAATTTAAATTTTTTCTAACAAATATTTGTTGGAATTTCAAATTTATGTTGTGTAGTTTACACAATCGAAGTCTCCATGTAAAATTTCAATGCATTGTATCCATTTATGCATTCAAAAATACAATATTAAACATGAAAAGGTATGCATGCCATATTAAAAAACAAAACCAATATATATCAATTTTGAAGAGGGTTAAATCTCCTGAGGTGCATAATTTTTTCAAGTTTTTCACTCTAAAAGAGGTCACATAGGTTATCTTTAACCTTGTGGATGTTAATTTTTTTTTCATATTTCCAAAAGTAATTATATTTGTCTTTGCACAACTCATGTTGGTCCCACAATAATGAGTGACCATGTAATTTAACCATCGTTAAGAAATATTTATGTCAATGATGATCATTCCTAAACAAAAAAATACCCAATAACATGGGATGTTGAAGAAATTTTGTGTGGGATTTATCTTAAGAATACCATAAACTAGAATTAATTAGTTAAAGAAATTTTGTGTGGGATTTATCTTGAGAATCCCCTAAGTCGGAATTTCTATATGAACTTGACCAAAAATTTAGATATTTTATGTTGTATAAAAAAAAAATTAGACATTTTATGTTGTATAAAAAAAAAAAATTAGATATTTTATGTTCTATAAAAAAAATAAAAATCAGTTATTTTCTAGATGTAAATTGGTTGAAAAATATCAAAATTAAGCTCATTTAATTTTTCAGTTAAAAATTTTATATCATTCTACACTAAAACAAATATCTTAAACACTTACAAGAAATCTTTAAAAATACATAATTTAATGTAAATATTATCATACTTGTTAGTATGCTAACATCAAGCATAGTGTAATACACCATGGCTAAAATGAATTCACTAAAGAAAACTTAATTTAAGGTGTCCATTTCCCACTACATGATATGTATCATGGATTTTGAATATGAATCTCCATAACCACATCCTAAAAATGCATATATTTTGTTTTTATTTATGATATATAAATAAATATTCAAATGCACATTACACGTACCAAAATAAACTGATGTACGGCCCTTGTACCTTCCATACTTCCAAGATGAAAATAATTCGTTATATTTAAATAAAACAAGAACTTTTTTATTGTAAAATTTTTTATGACTTCGGTAATTGATGTGTCACGTGAGGTTTCTTATTTATATTTTGTTTTCAATGTCATTATAGTGATGCATATTTATTTATTATTTATTATTGATTTAAATATGTAATACAATTATAAAAATTAAGGTTATCAATTTTATATTAATATAAATATTTAAATGTGAAAATTTTAAAAATAATTCTAATTAAAAGTAAATTTTGTTAAGTGGAATTTTTTTATAAGTTACTTAAAAATTAATTATATTTAAAAAACGAAATAATTATCTCTCATTGAGGTGTGAGACACTTGGATACATGCATCACATGAAGAATGGAATTTGGCATAAGGTATGAAAAGAGGAGGGCAGACATTCAACCCTTCCATCATGTTGTGCTTAATTTCATTGCTACTATGGTTAAGTAGTATGGTGCATGGAGCCTTTTAGGTGTTTCTTGGCTCATTGAGGGATACAAATTTATTTGTGTTATCATTTCTTATGGTCCTGCAGGCATGGTGGTGGTATTCTATTTATTGCTCCTCCTGTGGGCTAAATAAGGTAACATATCTTTCCCTATTTCTATGGGTGAAACTTTCCCTTTCATTCCTTGGCTAGAGGATGTGCTTTTTGAAAATATGGTTGGTTATGGGAGTTGATGTTTCCGGCCTGCATGCATTATTTCTTTGGAATTCTGGGTGGTGGTTCTTCATTTTTATGTGTAAGGTGTCTTTTTATTTTATAAGTGGCCCCTAACCTTCTGGTGGTAGAATTTTTTCTCAGGCAGAGGTTTTAGTGTTGGTGTTGTTTTGGATCTCTAATTTAGGCATTGTCTAGATTTTCCTTCCTGGTGTTGTTGATTGAATAATTCGCTTCAGTGAAGCCTAGTGGCTTTGGCGTCGGTGAGGTTTGTAGGAGCCTGAACTTATAGTTCTTCTTATGTGCATCTAGGAGGTGTCTTTTAGGATTTTTCAGGAAAGGCATTTTTCGCAAGTTCTAGCATGTATTTGTGTTTGTTTCACGATGATTTTGGGTCAACATAACGAGTAGTGCTCGATTACCTTAACTTCTCTGTATGTTATGTTCAATGTTTAGTGGCTCGTGGAGGGTGGACAATTGGTAGTGTGTGTCACTTCTCAGTGTGTGGTGCTAGGTTTTATTAGGTGGTTCTTGGTGTGGATTGAGTTTATCCTTGGGGGTCTATGTTTGGACATAGCCAAAAACATGAAGCCAAGTTTACATTCCTTGTGTGTCCTTGTTCAGGCAAAGGCAGAAGTGCATTGTCTTAGGGAGGGGTCAATTGTGTTGGATGGAATCTCGAGCAGTGGTGTGAGAGCAGATGGTGATAGTAGTAGCTAGGGTGTCAAAATTGTGTGCGACTTTGCGCGTGGGGAGTAATGGAGCACTTGGTGGAGGAAGTTCTTTGGTTGGTCCTATGGTTGGCAGGTGTAGTAGGATCCTAGCTTAGAGTGGATGTGGAGCAGGAAACAGGTGTGGGGGAACCATTCATGGCCAAATCTCGAGCACATAGTCGTGAAGAAGAAATTTAAGTGGTGTGGGGACAGTTGTACGCGCATCTGCTATGCGTGCTTGGAGAACTACGATGCTTCAAGCGATAGTCCAATATGTCATAGACATGATGGAATATCATAGTAGGGTTTGGAGGGAGGAACACAAAGTAAATATGGTCAAGATTGACTAAATCAATTATTTTCAATTCCATGTCCGCAAAAGAATTGTGGTTGTCTAGTGTGGTAATAATATATTAACTAAGAAGATTGAAATATTGGAAGCTAGTCTGAGCAACATGTCAACTACATGTACCCTCATCCTACCCCAGGAATGGGGTCAGATAATCCTTCCTTCTTTAATCTCTTCTGATGACTGATTATGGTAAACAATGTCTTTCTAGTTGTTTTTTTCTTCTTATATGTAAGGCCTATAAGGTTGTGAATCTCTTCGTTGGGCATTTTTCTTTTTGTATGGAGCATGGTAATAATATTGGTCAACAAACTTGGTCGGGGTGAGACCACATACATTTTGAGATATATGTATATGATTTTTTTTAATGAAAAACTTTGACTTACCAAAAAAAAAATTATCATATAATTTTTTAAATGGAAATATCTAATTTAAATGAAAGTGAGTTATTTAATTGATGTGATAATTTTCCATCAATTGAATGTTAACAAAGTTAATAATTTTATTATTATGCTTTAGGTTTCTTTAATAATGAGTCAGTAAATATTTTTCCAATTTTTAATTTGAAACAATAAGTAAACACTCCTCACTCTTGATTTGAAGGATTACCTACTAAGTATATGATATGCATTTATAATTTGGAAAATTTTCATATTATTGAATTGTTTATTTTACATATGTTTGTTCTACACGTGAAAGGGATCAATTATAAATATGAATTTCATCTTAACATAATATAAATATAATGGAGGAAATTATATATATATATATATATATATATATATATATATATATATATATATATATATATATATATATATATATATATATATATATATATATAAAACAAGAGTTAATAATATGTTTTTCTTTGCAAAAATTTTATAGGTTCAAATTCAAAGAGAATTAAAATATATATACCTTTAAAAACTTTAAATGAAAAATATCTATATCAATATAATATCTAATTTAACTGCAATATTAAAATTAAATTATCATTGCTATTATCATTCTTTTTTCAAAAACATCAAAAATAAATAAATAACAAACTTGATTTTAATTTATATATTAAAAATTAATTATAACATGGGTCATTACTATGGCTTATCAATACTACATGCCTAAAAAATCATAACTCATGTCATATGACACTTGTTAATATAAAATCTTTTTTAATTAATTAATTTAATTAAAAAGATAAAAAATACATGACTACTTTGGAAATAAATCTCAATCCTTAATTTGTGTATACTATTATGAAAATTCTAAAATATTTCATAAAAGTTAAATCCTTACTAGCCACCTAATAATTATTGACAATAATTCATAACTGGTAAATGTGGATCTTCTTGAGCTCGATATTATTAATCCAACCCACCTATAGCAATCTTGGAGAAGTTATTTCCCTTCTCTTTGACTATAGAAACAAGATTTAGAATAATCAAACTTAGATTCTTTCTCCTATCTTAAGGTCTAATAGACCACATTGGTATTAATGGATGATAACCATAATCATCATCGTCATCATGAATTTTGGGTTGATTTTTTTTTTTTTTGGTATTAATGGACAATAACCATCATCATCATGAATTATGGGGGTTTTTTTTTAATTCACTTTCATGTGGGCGTGTGTATCTTTGTATGTTGATTGGTGTAAAGAATAGCTCATATATGGAAATGGATATATGTGTTCTTCTTTATTTAGCTTTACATATGCCTATGTAAAGCTATGCCTTCATTTGGGGTAGTGTATTACAAAGATTTCTAGGTTGTATTGACTTTTAATAAATTTAAAAAATTTATATCGGTTCACCAATTTACCAAGGATTTGAGATTATTCTGATTCTAATAAGCTCATCCATGATGAGTTCGTCATTATTATTTATAAAATTAATTATATATAAGAAAATTTTATTTAGAAAAACGATCCATTACTTTTAATAAATTTAAAAATTAGATTCTTCACGTGGTTCCACATACCAATTACCTAGGGATTTGAGATTATTCCAATTCTAATAAGTTCCTCCATGATAAGTTCCTCATTATTATTTATAACATTCATTTATATATAAGAAATTCATTTAGAAAAATGGCTCATTTTATAATAAGATATTGTTTATAACATTCATTTATATATAAGAAAAATTTAGCAGAACCGTCCATTTTACAATAAGATGGGTAATTCTTTTTTCTTCTTCTTATGTTAAAGCTGACTTATGTAAAAACAAGGTGGAAAATGCCTATCCTAACCAATTTCAAAAAGGTACCGATGTAGTGTATTATAGAGATTGTTAGGTTGCATTGAATTTTAATAAATTAAAATAATTATATTCAATGTAGCTCCTAGGGATTTGTGATTATTTCAATTCTAATAAGTTACTCAATGGTAAGTTCTTCATTATTATTGATAAAATTCATTTATATATAAGAAAATTTTATTTAGCAAAGTGGTCTATTGCTCTTAATAAATTTATAAAATTATATTCGTTTCATGTAGTTCCTCACACACCAATTTCCTAGGGATTTGAGATTATTCCAATTCTATAAATTCCTCCATGATAAGTTTCCCATTATTATTTATAATCTTTATCTATATAAGAAACATTTTATTTAGCAAGATGATCCATTTTAAAAAAAATATAGAATTATTTTTCTTTCCTAGTTCTCACATTGAAAAAACGCCAAAATATATTAAATAAAAATTAAAACAATAAACCATAAGTAATTTGACCAATTTAAAAAAAACAACTTTAGTGTAATATATATAGAAATGTTTAGACTTTTTTAATTTAACCATTCGAATTATTTTAATATTTTAATTGTTTATAATTTATAAAAATTATAAAATGAAAATAAGTATTAATAATACCAATTTTAGGAATATAAATATAATAATAAAACTAGATATAAAATTTCCTATAAACTAATTTAAAAATTTATAAAAATCACTTTCGTTAATATAAAAAGCATGAAGCTGCTTAATCTAAATATTAAAAAAAAAATGTTGTAGTTCTTGTCATTTACAAATTATATATATAATTAAAACAACATATTTTAATATAATATTAAATATATATTATATCATTTATTTTAATTATATATTTTTTGAATTTTTTTATTATGAATCATTTTCACTAATATATGAAATTTTAATAGTAAGTTTGAAGATAAGATGAATGTAAGTTAGTATTATTTTATTTGATAATGGATTTTTATGGATTTTGAATTTAAGATAATAGATATAATTGTAAATTACTGATCAAATAATTAACTTAAATTTATGTTTACAATTATTATTTTTCAATTTTTTTATTTTAATATTGAATCAAATAAACATAATATAGAGTATATAGAGTGTATAACACAATTACTCTATAGAGATTTTATGAGTATATAGAGTCTTTAGAGAAACGTAAAGAAGAAAGGGAAGTCAAGCTACAAACCCAGCTGGAAGCCATGCAGGAAAATAAATTCACATCTCTTGAAGAAAAGATCCAAAAACAAATAGAAAATAAAATAGAACTATTGGATAATAAAATGGAGGCAATGGAGACTAGGCTACAGGTCATAGAAAAAAAAACCAAGATACGAACCAAACATCCTAGCAAGGAGATCCTGTTAATATAGAGAGTCTTAAAATGAAGGACATGATTAAAGAACTAGAAGAAAAAGTTAACAACAATCTCACCCTAAATAGTGGAGCAGGTAAATTAGATATCAAACCAATTAAAGATGAAATGAAAAAATTGATCGAATTAGACCATGAGCATAACAAAAGGGCCTTGAACCTTCTAATATTTGGTTTGAAAGAGGAGGTAGAAGAGGATACTTTAGCCATACCTAGACAAAATTACATAATACATTACAAATTGAAACCACGTGTCTCACAGAAGCAACAAGGTTAGGGAAATTAATTGAGAATAAAGGAAGGTTGATCCGAATAAAGATCAGCTTTATTGACCATAAATATGACATACTTAGTAAAACCTCAAGTCTAGAAGGAACGAGAATATTTATAAATGAAGATCTCATTCCAGAAGATCAAGCAGAATTAAGAAAGGAGGTTCAAAAGGTAAAAGAAGCTATGAAGGAAGGAAAATGGGAAATAATCAGAAATATAAAAGCCGTTATTCGAGATAGAAACCAAAAATATAGTAATAAATATCAATTCAAACTGATCCGAATTATTTCTTGGAACTGTCACGGCTTTCCATGGAACAAAGGCCCCAAAATAAGTTGGATCTCAAATGATGTTGATATTATATTGCTTGTTGAAACTTGGGAGCACGAAGAATCTATGGTCCCTAACATAGATGGCTTTGCACTATGGTCTACCTGGAACAAGCGATCCTCCCATAGAGGCATTAGGGGCATAACTTGCTACATTGAGAAGAACATCTCCCGCATGCTAGGATTTATAAAAAAGACAATTACAACCAATATAGTTGGATTGAGATTACTGACATTAATCATAAAAAGACCTACATAGAAATCTGTTATTTTCCCCCATTAATTCTAAATTCTATAATAAAAATAATCTAGATTAAAATATTCCTTACAATGGTTTAGAGAATGATATTTCTAGCCTAAGGAATGAGGGTAATATCCTTTTAGTGGGTGAATTTATTTCTCAAACTTCAAGAAACCAAGCTATTCTTCTAAGCAATCATTCCAACCCCAATCCTCTTTGGTTAGAGGAAGACCTTACTGTAGCTAGCTGGTACAAAAGGAGCTCTGAAGACCTTGGGGATAACTTGTTTGGGTCGGAGCTAGTTAAGCTCTATAGTGCTCAGGATCTCATAATTTGCAATTTTCTAAAGAAGTGTACCAATTCTAGCCAGATGACCTGCATCCATGGGCTTGGCAACAGTGTGGTATACTATGTTATTTACGATCTCCCTTTATACAACAAAATAATTAGTTTTTACATCTTAGATGACCATGAGCCTGACTCTGATCATAGGCCTTTACTCATAAATCTCAATTTTTTCATTCATAGAGATCCCATAGAAGATAATCCTTATAGTCAAAAGAACTTAATCTTTGGTAGAAATAAAAATTATCTCTTTCTAAATGAATTAAAAACTAATTTGCTTCCTTTATCTAGTATAGACAACATAAATGACCTCTATCATAATTTTACTACAACCCTCTCATATTATATTAACAAGTTCTCAATTGAAGTCTCAAGTAGTAAAAGAAATATAAAAACCAACCCATGGTATGAAAAATATTGTAAAAGTGCGAGGAGAGTAATTCAGGAAGTTGTTGATGAATCTCTCAAAATTGACAAGATAAAAATCTGTAGAGCCCTAACTAAAAGGAAAAAAATGAAATCTATTCGTAAAAGACAAGAGAATCTCTTATACCTCTCTAAGGTGGCTCCTAAGAAATTCTGGAGGCAGATACTAACTAAGAAACTAAAGATAATAATAAAATTGCTTTACACGACTGGAATTTCTATCTTAAAAGTCTTTATGAATCTCCAAATGCCAGGGATTTTGAAACCATGCTCATAAAGAAAGAATTTTTCTCATTAGTAGACATTGATTTTTGGGTTAAACGCCTGGAAAATGGGAAAGCTAAAGACATTGAAGGTTACCAGGAAGAAATCTTAAAAATTGGAGGAACTGTCCTCATCCCCCACATCCACAAGATTTTCAACCAACCGGTCAAGCAAGGTTTCCCTAAACCTTGGACTCAGAGCCTCATTATCCCTATTTTTAAAAGTGGGGATACAAATAACCGCTCTAATTAACAGATAATTATGATCAACCATCTCTTAGCCAAGTTAAATGGTATTATTTTGGAAAATAAGTTCATCATTTGGCTTGAAAGTGAAGGTAAGCGGGCTAAAGGCCAAGCAGGTTTTAGAAGGCAACACTCAACAACGGAGCACCTCGTTACGCTTAGGATCATTATGCAGGAATGCCGCAATGATAAATCCAATCTCTTCTATTGCTTTGTGGACTTTATAAATGCTTCCTAGAAACAACCTATGGAATAGATTAGAAGAGCTAAATGCTCCTTTAGAACTAAGATCAGCCACTATAAGGTTATAGGAAAATGTAATTGACAAGTTAAAGAGCAATGAGGGGTGGTCGAAATATACTAAGTGTAATATCGGAGTTAAACAAGCTTGCCCCCTCTCCCCTACCTTATTTGGAGTTTACATCGACAAGCTACAAGGTTGTTTAGAGGAAGCAGGATGTGCTGGCACGATCTTAGCTGGGATACTCATCATCCTTCTGCTCTATGCTGACGATATTGTTCTTCTCGCAAGGTGCTCATCTGATCTTGATAATCAACTTAGAATTCTTAAGGATTTTTTCTCTACCATGGGTATGTCTATTAACAGTGACAAAACAAAAGTTATGATTATCAAATCCAGGAAGGACACTTACGCTAATTTTATGTATGACAATAGTAACTTGGAGGAAGTGTCTTCTTACAACTACCTAGGAATTGATATTCATCACAAGCTCAATTAAAAATATAGCATTCAGAAAAGGATTAATGGGGGGTGGAAAGCTTATTTTGGTCTTGAAAATAATTGTAAAACGACAAACCTTGTAATGTGGGATAGAAAAAAGTTCCTTTTTCAAAATTCAGTCACTCCCGTTATCTTATATGGATGTGAGGTTTGGGGTTGCAACATCTCTAGAGAATCCTGGGGAAACATTGAGTAAATCCAGAAGCGTTTTATAACTTATAACCTTAAAATTAAAAGCAATACACCCTATCCTATTCTCCTGATAGAAGTGGTTCTTTCCCCTATTCATAGCCTAGCTATGACTAGGCTTCTGTTGTACAAGCATAAGCTCAATAGCATAGGAGACCATAGACTTCCTAAGCTAGCTTTAAATTCTAGCCAAAACCACCTAAGGCTTAAATGAGGTTGGTATAAAGACACCAGGGCCTGGTTAAACCATTGAGAGATCGACGAGAATGTTGCATTGCAAAACAGTAATAACATTAAAAAAATTGTTACTTCTAAGTTTAAAGAAAAAATGTGGTGTGAGAAAGATCTAGTAGCTAAAAGAAAATTAAGATATTATAAGGAGGTCATCAACCCCACCCTAGAAGATCAAAAGTATCTATCTATTTTAACTAGCTCAAAGAATAAAATTAATATAGCCAAGATTAGAATGAATTCTCATGAGCTCCATAGTGAAACAGGTCATTGGACAGTTCTTAAAACACCATGGATGGAAAGGATCTGCCATCTCCATGAGAATATGAACATCGAGGATGAAAATCACTTCCTCTTATAATGCCCCACGTACAACCACATTGGAGCTCAATTTCATAATATTTGTTGCAATATTGACCTTCCTAGCCTTTTAAGATGTCAAAATTATAGTGAGCTCGAGAGGCTTCTCTCCAAGCTTTTTGCAGCATAGGAATAAAATCTTAAATCAAACTAAATAAATATTTTCTTTAGGTCTGATACACCGAAGATTGGTCTTAGTAGATGTTAACCACCACCATCATCATCATATAGCATTACCTAATAATTTACAATACCATTATCCTGACAATTGTTTTAGATAAAATAACATATATATTGTTTCTATTAAAAATACGTTAAAATATTTATTCAGACATAATACATAAAATATTTCAAAACATAACAATGAAATAATAAAAATAAATAAATAATAATAGTGTCATTTTAAATATTTATAAATTTAACATTTCTTTACTTCCGTTAAAAATGAATATTTTTTAATATTTTTTCCTCACACTTTATAATATAGCATAAATTTATTTAATATTTTATAATTATATATTAATTTTACTTGTATATTTCATTTATCAATATCTATTGGTTTTTATTGAATTTTTTTCAAACAAAATACATCAAATATTTCAAAACATAACCATAAAATAATAAAAATAAATAATAATGGTCTCATTTTAAATATTTATAATTTTAGCATTTCCTTAGTTCCTTAAAAATAATTATTTTTTAATATTTTTTCTGACACTTTATAATATAACATAAATATATGTAATATTTTATAACTATATATTAATTTTACTTTTATATTTCATTAATGAATATAGATTGGTTCTTATTTGAAAAAAATTACGAAATTGTTTTAAATTGTTTTTTCATAATACTTTATAATACAGTTTTTTTATAATATTTTAGTCTGACATATTTCTTTTATGAATATAAGTTGGTTTTTATACTATTTTATAAAGAGAAATTTACGGAAAAGAATAATGTGAGGAGTTGTATATAATGTTGATAGGTATAATTTGATTTTTTCGTTATATATTAATAGCCATATGTCTATAATTCGAGCTTTGTATAATATCAAAATGGTTTTATATACCATCGTTTTGTCGGTCATTCTTGCATTTCTTCTGTAATTTTTAATTTTTATAAAATTAAAATTTCAGACAGTTGATAATGTGCGTATGAGTTGAAGACATTTGTTATGATTATATAACGTAGTTTAGATATCTGTACTGATTAACATTATATTACTAGGATGTAATTGTTTATGATTGTACCCAAACTACTCAAACTATCATCCGTGATCAGTATTTCTTACTTGATGAGGAATTTATTGAGGTCTATAAGTTGGGATGAAATAAAAAAGGGAAGTGCTTTAAGGGTGGTCGATTTAATAAATCTAGTTAGACAACTTTGGATATAGAGGGAGAGAAGCTAGAAATCACCTTTATAAGCTTTGAAGGTTCTAAATATACAACTTTTATAAACCGAATCAATAACTGAATGATCATCACTGCTTATAGACCCCGAAAATATAGACCGCAAAATAAAACCAAGTTGTTAACTAAAAAAGACCGTCTCCATTTCGATTCCTATAGTCCCTGCCATGCCGAAGGCGGCAGGGACTAATAAAAGATCTATATAAAAAAATTAGGAGTAAAGAAGCAAAATAAAATATAATAAAAATTAGAAAAAAACAAAACGACTCGGTATCGTTTTTCACCTGCATGCTCCCATGGCTCATCCTAACTTAATTAGTGGTCACTATATACCTATTACCCATTTCAATTAAATAAAAAGTTCCAAAAATAAAATAAAATGGATTAATATATTTTTGATTATTTAGTGTATATATCATTTTATTGAGAGGTACATTTTATAGTCTATTATTTATATGGCAAATGTGTGATTTTGTCCATGTTGAATGTGCAATTGACATGTATACTTCAATTTTTTTGTCATTTAAAACATTTTCATTAGATTTTCAGGAAAGCATAGCTTACAATATCTGTTTCAACAAAATTCTTTCTCTCATTCGGACCAGACTTGTTGAGATTAAGGGCTCAAGAACATCATAGTGGAAAATTTACATACATTATTTCCGGGAGGCAATGGCGCTATAGCACACTATGAGTAAAGAAAAAGGAGACCACAAATAACATAATCATATCAAGGAGGGGGATGGGGGTTAGTACAGTGGGAGCTGCAAAATAACCAACATGATCATGCATATGGAAATCAATGTGTTCCACTCGTGCTTCCAAGATGTGAAGGTGGTCATTTGTGCGATGGTGGTTGCAACGAAGGCTCTGAAACTATTAGAGAATTTCATTTTGAATATATTGGATATAATTGAGAGAGGCCACAATTTATTATGATCTTCATACATGTGGTCCCTGAGAATGTTCGTATTGATTTGAATATTTCGAAGTTGGTCTGCAGTGGACTCCATGGTAGCAAGAGCCACTATGCGACCTAGAGAGTGACGTCGAGAGATAGATGCAGCATCCTCGGTTTCCCAACTGACCAAGCTAGAGGAGGATGAACTATAGGATAGCTCAGGGTACCTTGCATCGACATGCTAGGCCCCCCCTTGGCGATGACAATCCCGTTGGAGGGGGATATCAAATTTGGAAGAAGTTGACTATCACCTGAGAGGAATGGTTGAGGGAAAACCTTCAAAAAACCTACAAGCAAAATGAAATAACCAAGATGAAGAGATTGTTACCCCAAATGGTTTCACACTAGAACCTGAAACCGTGAGCTTTGAAACATGAAGGGAAAGTCTCCGCACAGATCAAAGAGTTATAATGGGTAAAAACCACACACCAACCAATTAACCCACTAACAGAGACTCCATGGCCCCAATTGCACAGAGGGATAAATTTAGTGACATCAACCTAGAATGGGCATCTAGATCATCATAGCACCCCCACACCAATAAAAAAAAGACAGAATTGCTAACAAGGAGTCGACAATGGAGTGACTATAAAAGACAGAGACAAAGTCCTCCAAGTACAAGGACATGGAGAAGAAATTAAAAGCATAGAGACCTACCCCACACAATAGAATTAAGTTCCATGAGCTTATGTTTTATTTTTGAGGGCCTGTGGTCGACTATGAAATGGATATGACACAGTGCCATCTTCGCTCGTGTTCTCGAATCCCAGGGACATGTGAGATGTAATATCCTGTTTTAGGGATATCTCCAAAACAGGAAAAACTCCAACCAGAGATAGACTGGGTGGGAATTTACAGGATATTCCACCTCTAAAAGAGGACGAGATCTGGAGGCTACCTGGCCCTTTCCAGACTCTGTCTAGGAGTGAAGGATAAACACACCAAGTGGTATAGAATTAGAGCGCTCAAAACAATAGAAATAGAAAGAGAATATAGCAACTACGGCAACAACCGCAACTACGGAAACTCAACCAGAAGACATAGAGAGAAAATTCTGAGCCATTTTATTAATCTGATAAATTTAATGAAGTAGAAGAGGCGATCTTGCACAAGGCAAGTGAGAAAACACTCTTAGAAAAGACAGGAAATGGCTGCTCTATGAACTGTGTCCTAGCTGCTGGAAAAATGTCGTGCAGCTGCTACTACTTGAATCGACTGAAGATTAGGGGCTGATCCCCTTGCCAGGATGAGATGAAAATTATCAAACCTCCTCTCCTCGATAACCCCAGCAAGATCCACAAACCCTTCCAAGAATGGCGAACCCCCGAAACCACCAGAAACTGCCTCCCCAGTGAATTATACTGGCCTCCAAGGTACAGCAAAGTGGCTGGATAGAAACAATTAAATTACTACAACGAACTCCGCCAAAAACCTCCGACTGGCAAAGGCTGACCCGCTGCTCGAAATCCCGGAAAAATCCCCTGCAGAAACCCCAATCTGAAGCTCCTCCACAATGGACTATGTCCTTTCTCCTAGTGACTGCGCAGTCTCTATAAGCTCTAGCTCCGCAACAAACCCAAACAATGAAACAACTCACAAAATGCTGAAAAACTAACCTTGCCCGAGCAGGCACTCGAAGTCCCCCGGGACTAAGGGTGAGATCTCCGCACGGAGACACTCAGTGCACTAAACAGTGATGTAGACAGGCTAAACAGCCAGTGTGCTCAAGAAGACAAAAGTCTCACTCCAAAATCAACAACTCCAGAATGATCCAAATGAGGAGGCTCCTCCATCTTTTATAACATTGGTTTCCCTCCAAAACTCTTCGTAGCCTCTCTCTCCTCCACATCCTCATCCTTATCTGCGCAGAAGCTTCTAGAGTGCACGTATGCCCCCCTCCTCAACGTGGTGTTTGGCCCCCCTTGACCCGTCTTGAGTCATAACGTTGTGCTACTAGGCGGATGTATTATTCTAATAAAGTGAGTTAGACCCTCTTTACTCAGTTTTTATTTATTTACAAAACATAGATAGTAAAAATATACAAAGTCGAATATTCCAATTAGCTGTCGCTAATTAGGATTATTACAGTCCCCCTCGGCAAAATGTTTCTTGCCCTCAAGCAACTGAAGTGATGGATGCTGCGAAATATTCTCACTCTCCCATGTGGAATCCTCATCCGATAAATTCTTCCACCGGATCAAGAATTCTCGGATTGTCCTACTCCGTAGCCACCTCTCCTTGGTATCAATAATGGCCTCCAGCTGTAACACTAAGTGCCTCTCATCATTTGTCGACAGTAGCTCCTCTGTCACTATCACCTTCTGTCCCAACGCCTTCTTCAGGGATGATACATGGATAATGTTGTGGATCTTGCTGCCTTGGGGCAGCTCCAACTCATATGCAACCTACCCAATCCTGCGTATCACCCTGTATGGCCTATAGAAATGAGGCTTGAGCTTCTCAGCTCCCTTCTGCTTGAGCGATGACTATCAGTATGGCTGTAAGCGTAGGTAGACCAAGTCCCCTACTTTAAACTGTTACTCCACACAACCTCTGTCAGCATACAACTTTTGCTGGTTCTGTGTTGTAGCCATATTGTCCTTGAGAGCTTTGAGGATATCCTGACTCTCTTGGATCCACATCTTGGCTCTAGGAGCCTTACTCGCACCGAACATCACATCAGCAAATGATAAAGGATGGTACCCATACAAAGCATAAAACGGTGACATACCAATTAACATGTGATGTGTCAAGTTGTAGCAGTACTCCCCCAAATGCAACCATCTCAACCATGCTCACTGCTACCCACTGACATAGTTACACAAGTAGCCCTCCAGACACTTGTTAACTATCTCCGTCTATCCATCCGTGTGTGGGTGGTAACTGGTACTCAGTCTCAACTCCATCCCCACTAGCCAGAAAATATCCTACCAAAATCTTCCCATGAAGCGGTTGTCCCTTTCACTGATGATGGTCTTAGGAAGACCATGCAACCTAAAAACCTTCCAGAAGAATAGCTCGGCCACCTGTGCTACTATGTAATGTGCGGATATGGAGAAAAAGTGCGCATACTTTGTCAGTCGATCAACGACGACAAATATACAATCCTTGCCTTGCACCATGGGAAACCTTGTGATGAAGTCCATCGATATGCTCTCCCATTTTCCCTCTGAAATGGGAAGAGGCTGCCACAGTCCTACAGGATGGCTCATCCCACCCTTGTTCCTCTGACAAACATCGCACTCTATGATGTGCTAGATTACATCCTCCTTGAGGCCCCTCCATGAGAACCTCTCTCTAATGGTCCTGTAGGTTTTGGTAAACCCCTGATGGCCTGCCAATGGAGAATCATGTGATGCATGGAGTATCTTCTTCTTAAGATGAGATCCCTCAGCGAAGAAGATCTTGTCCCTGTAATAGATGATCTCATCGACCACCCAGTACCGGTCATTCGCCACCTATCCATCCAGTACCTCACATGAAAATCTGTCCTTGGAGTACTCAACTAAGAGTCGAGCCCTGCAATATGCATTCAAGCACATAAGAGATAATGTGGCTGGTCTACATGAAAGGGAATATTCTACCACGTTATTCTTACCCTTTACATACTCAATGTCAAAGTCATATGCTTGGATCTTACTGATCCACTTCTGTTGCCTCTCCTGTAGCTGCTTCTGCTCCAAAAAGAATCTGAGGCTGTTGTGGTTAGTTCTCACCCTGAATCTGTTCCCTACAAGATACTGCCAGAATTTTTCCAATGCATGCATGATGGCCAACATCTCCTTGTCATATGTGGGATACAACATCTCATGCGGAAGGAGCTTCCAGCTCTCAAAAGCTATAGGGTGTCCCCCCTGCATCAATATTATGCCGATCCCCTCTCCCGACGGATCACACTCCAAGACAAATGGCTGCTTAAAATCTGGCAACACAAGCATTGGGCAGCTACTCATCACCTCCTTGAGCCTATCAAAGGCTTGTTGTGTTGTATTTGTCCAACTAAATGCCCATTTCTTTGTCAAATCTGTAGGGGGTGTAGCAACCTGTGAGAACCCTTTGACGAAATTCTTGTAATAGGCACATATCCCAATGAATCCTCGAAGTTTTGTCACATTATTCAGCTTCGACCAATCTCTGATGGCTCTAATATTCTCCTCTTGGACCCTCACTCTGTCAAATGCAATGATGTGACCCAAATACAACATCTCTTTCATCCCAAACTCACACTTGGAGAGCTTAGCATAGAACTATTGCTCTTCCAAGATGCATAGCACTGTCTCTATATGTTGGAGATGCTCCTCCCACGTCCTTCTATATATGAGTATGTCATCAAAGAAAGCCAATACAAAATTCCTCAGATGACTGCGGAAGATATGGTTCATGCAAGACTGAAAGGTGGCTGGTGCATTGGTCAGCCCAAAAGGCATAACCAAAAATTTAAAGTTCCCATAATGACACCTGAAGGCAGTCTTGGGAATGTCCTGTTCCCTCATGCGAATCTGATGGTACCCTGATCTCAAATCAATATTTGAGAAGAACTTAGCTCCTCTTAACTCATCCATTAGCTCATCGATCCTGGGTATAGGGTACTTATTCTTTAGAGTCTTCTTGTTCAGGGCCCTGTAGTCAATGCACATTCTCAAAGTGTCGTCCTTCTTCTTCACCAACACTACAGAAGAAGCAAATGGACTAGTGCTTGGTCTGATGTGTCCAAGAGCCAAAAACTCCTAGATGGCCCACTCAATCTCATCCCGATAGGCTTTGGGATGCCTATAGGGTGTAGTGATCACCGCCTAGATACCCGGCTCCAGTTCGATGGTATGCTCAAAAATTCTATCTGGTGGCTGACCTGGTGGTATAGCCCCAAACACTACCTCATGTCTATCAAGGATAGCCTGTATCTCTGGATGAATTTCTCGACTGGTGGTCTCTGCCTCTAATGCCCGCAACTCAACCGCCCACTCTATGTTTTCCTTCCGGAAGTCTGCCTCCATCTGGTGTGCTGAAACTGTCTGAGGTGGGTAAGTATGCATCTCGCAGACCTTCTCATGCTTCTCGATCTTCTTGTCATCCCACTCCATCTCTAAGGCCTCCCAATCCGTGGTGACCATCCCCAGTGTAATCAGCTACTGAACACCCAGTACCACATTGGTATCTGGTATGTTGACCACGAAAAAGTGATCAATCACAGTGTAAGTACCCATCGTCACTGCTAACTCTGGAACATACTGGGCACACTACATCGTCTGGGCTCCTGGGACCAAGACTCAAAACTTGTCAAAACTCTCAGTCGATATTCCCCTTTGCTCGACCATCTGTGCATCAATGAAGTTTTGGGTTGCCACACTATCAACCAAGACTGATACTTGTTGTGAACATACTCTCCCACGTACTCGCAGCGTAAAACACATAGGAACTCCTCACAAAGCTGCAAGGGCCCCTCAAGTGGGTGCAAAAGCTACACCTCCTGTCCCTAGAGGTGGAGGCAGCAACTGATCCTCGGCCATCTGACTATCTCCTGCCCCCTCATCATCCACCTCATTCTCTTCTCCGCTATCATCGGAGAAGACCTTAATGAAGTGTGTTTTGCCAGCAGCACACCTATGCGCTGGTGCCCACGGCTCCTGACAAGTGAAGCACAGCCACTTCTTCCTCAACTCCCTCCTAGCCTCATCATCTACTTGTGCTTGTCCTGTATTCCCCTTGGGAGGTGGAACCCTCACATTCTTCCCCTTGGGCTGGGAACCCTGTCTCTTGGGGTAAGGTGTCCATGTCCTAGGCAATGCATCTTGCAAATCCCTGGTCCTGCTGAGAGCATCCTGGAGTGTAGCTGGTCTAGTGGATCTGACTAGACCTCAAAGTGGCTCCGCCAATCCCTCCACAAACATATAGATCATCCGTGCCGCAGATATATCTGGCACCATCACCGAAACCCTCAAGAAATCTGTAATGTATGTCTCAGGGATTCCTGTCTATTTGAGCTTCGTTAGCTCAACAAAATGTTGCTCCATATCCCTACAATCAAAACGCTCTATCAATCTCTTGGTAAAATCGACATATGTTGTCACTGTAGAATGCCCGAGTGTCACCATCCCATGGAACCACTAGTCCTAGGCCTCACCATCCAAATGTAATGTTGCCACCTTGATGGTCTTTGTGTCCGAAATCTGGTTAAGCTGGAAATAGATGTCTAGCTTCTCCACCCAAGACTTTGCCAAACTGTTTCATGATCCATCAAACATAGGCAAATGAAATCTACTAGAGGCTCAGTGGGAATCTCCATCATGGTAATGTCGGTGCCCTCTATGATGGTCACGGGGTCTAATGTCCCGCTGGAGCTGCAAAAAATCTCTGAATGTGAGAGCATCCCTGAACTCTTGCCCGTAGGATTGATACTCTGCAAAATACTCATCTAAGTGTCCAGGCTCTGCCTCCTGCTGGGCTCCTGCCCCTGTATCTACTCCTAAGAAAGTGGGCATAGTAGAAAAGGTAGGTGCATAAGAAGCCATCGATTGAGGAATATCATGCTGAGCAGTACCCTGCTCTGGAAAGTGATGGGATGTACCTGATCCCTCTCTGACCTGGAAAACCCGTGGACTCTCATGTTTCCTAGCCTCCACAGTTGTGAACCTCTGTCCCATCACCTCAATCTATCTAACTAAATCCTGCACAGACTTGAGGAGTGCCTCTCCAAACTGCTTGGCCTCTGTGTCATCTGCCATTGGTTCTTTCTCTCTTAAATCTACTACAAGCTCCACTTGATCTGTGTTTTCCATAGGCTTTCTCTCCTAATCTGCATTTTGTACCTGGTCACAATATTCCTCTTTATAGGTGGCCTCCAACCTATCCTCACAGTCTCTATACTTCATGCCTCTGTAAAGTCTCTTTCCTGATGTCATAGACCACAGGCTGAGCTAGAACTATGCTCTGATACCACAAAGGCCCAACCACTACACCAAAAGCTCGAACTGTTAGTGAGGGCAGCATCCCAAGGTGTTAAGGGTGGGGTCTTAAGGCCCACCGAAGCATCTCGGGATAGGGACCCTCGCACAGTCCCCCAATTACGCAGACCCCGCAACATGGTAGGGCCCACCGGACCCTCAACAGGGAGGCTGCCCTAAACAGGGATATTATAGCCCACCACGCTCCACGAGTCTCGACCTTGAGGCTTGAGCTCTGATACCACTGTAATATCCCATTTTAGGGATATCTCCAAAACACGACAAACTCCAACCAGAGATAGACTTCGAGGGAATTTACCGAATATTCTGCCTCTGAAAGAGGACGAGATCCAGAGGCTACCTAGCCCTTTCCAGACTCTTTCTAGGAGTGAAATATAAGCACACCAAGTGGTATAGAACTAGAGCGCTCAAAACAATAGAAAGAGAAAGAGAATACAACAACTATGGCAACAACGGAAACTACGTCAATTCAACCAGAAGACATAGAGAGAAAATGCTGAGCCATTTTATTAATCTGAGAAATGTAATGAAGTACAGGAGGTGATCTTACGCAAGGAAAGTGAGAAAACACACTCAGAAAAGACAGGAAATGGCTGCTCTATGAACTGCATCCTAGCTACTGGAAAAATGCCATGTAGCTGCTACTGCTAGAATCGACTAAATATTAGGGGATGATCCCCTTGCCAGAATGAGATGAAAATCAGCAAATCTCCTCTCTTCGACAACCCCGACAAGATCCACAAACCCTTTCGAGAATGGCCAACCCCCGAAACCACCAGAAACTGCCTCCCCAATGAATTACGCTGGCCTCCAAGCTACAATGTAGTTGTTGGATAGAAACAGCTGAAATACTACCACAAACTCCACCAAAAACCTCCAATAGGCAAAGGCTGACCCGCTGCTTGAAAACCCAGCAAAATCGCCTGTAGAAACCCTAATCCGAAGCCCCTCCACAATGGACAACGTCCTCTCTCCCAGTGACTGCGCAGTCTCTATAAGCTCTAGATCCGCAACAAACCCAAACAATGAAACAACTCACAAAGTTCTGAAAAACTAACCTTGCCCATGTAGGCACTCGAAGTCCCCCGGGGCTAAGGGTGAGATCTCTGCACGGAGACACTCGGTGCACTAAATAGTGCTGCAGACAGGCTAAACAGCCAACGTGCTCAAGAAGAGAAAAGTCTCACTCCAAAATCAACAACTCCATAATGATCCAAATGAGGAGGCTCCTCCATCTTTTATAACATTGGTTTCCCTCCAAAACCCATCGTAGCCTCTCTCTCCTCCACATCCTCATCCTTATCTGCGTAGAAGCTTCTAGAGTGCATGTAGGGCCCCCTCTTCTACATGGTGTTTGGCCCCCCTTGACCCCCCTTGAGTCACAACGTTGTGCTACTAGGCAGATTTCTTATTCTACTAAAGTGATGTAGACCCTCTTTACTCACTTTTTATTTATTTACAAACCATAGACAGAAAAACAATACAAAATCGAATATTGCAATTAGCTGTCGCTAATTAGGAATATTACACGAGAAGGTCAAACACAACCCAAACCCAAATACCACTATATCCACTTCGCTCCTCAACCAAGGTTGAGACCCTAGTGAGCCACCATGGAACTAGACACACACACCTCTATTCTCCTCCCGACCCAGATTCATTGCCCAAACTTCCAGAGTGGAGCTAAACACTCGCCAACTCTTAAATTTAACAACTAAATGTGTGAGATAGATCATCACGTGAGGGAATTAAATGCAAGGAGAGTGCATAAGTGAGGATTTAATGATTGTGTGAAGGAGGGGCAAGACCCGGTGTCCTCACATGTGAGAGGTGTACATTTTCTTGGTCACCCCCATCGGGTAGTTGACATGTATACTTAAAAAAAATACTTTAATTAAAAAATAATATCTTCTATAATAAAAACATAAATCATTACTAGATTTAATTACAAACATTATAAAGTGTGAATAATTCCATTGCAATAATGATCACTTCCTTGTTTATTGATGTTAAAATCCAATATGAAAATATGTAAAAATATTTCACTTTCACTTTGAGAGTTATAAATAAAATATTTAGACGTGTATGTTAAATAATATAAATTTATATGAGTTTTACAACCATAAAGTAATTAAAAGTGAGATAAAACCTTCTATTTATCTTATAAAAGTCATATGGGATAAAGAATTATGGAAAGGAATATAAATAGGCACTTTGTAAAAGTAGCTATTGGAATCAACCTCATGTTATTGGAGGAAAATAAGAGTTGTTCATTCCTTCTAAAAATAATATAAGAAATAATATATTTGTGTTTATATTAATATTGACATTATCAATTCAATGTTCAAAAGAAATAATTAAAAATAAATAATTTAGTATATATATATATATATATATATACCGATTATATAAAATGAATTATAAGTAAATTGAAATACACATGAATAATATAAGAAATAATATATTTGTGTTTATATTAATATTGACCTTATCAATTCAATGTTCCAAAGAAATAATTAAAAATAAATAATTTAGTGTATATATATATATATATATATATATATATATATATATATATATATACCGATTAAATAAAATGAATTATAAGTAAATTGAAATACACATGAATAGGTTGTATGCACCAAGGATTCCACTATAAGCCGCAGCAGCAGTTTCGTAGTTCAGTGACGCCCGAAGTTCCTCCAAACACTTCAGCGAAACGATATCTCCATCCAATCACATCTTAAATATTGCATGCTTTTGTATTGGACGGAGTGCTTGAGGGAACTCCCGGCGTCGAGAACCGGCTGTGGGCGATAATAGTGACGGTCTGTAGTTGTGGCCATGATCGATGCGCAGCAGGCGGTATGATCACCTGCTTAAATACTATTCACTCTAGGATTGTTAGCAACCATTATTTCGTCGAAATTCAAAACAAGACATATGTACATTCATTGCACTTGGACAAAAAACAAAAAAAACTATTTGCCCAGCTACATTCAATGAATGAACCTTACAAAATGTCAGTCAATCAATCATATTCTCTATAGTTTAACTTGTTTTATTTAAATGTTCTTCTTTATTGTAACTTTCTTTTTGTATTCCTGTGTAGACCACCCGTCCATTCTTTCGTGTAAGGAGGGCCAAGGTCCGAGCCCCTCGCTGGTAAGTTTCCAGGTATGCAGAAAAGCGGTGCTGTAAAGGCCTACACGAATATTCCTGTTCGTCTCTATGATGAATATTTTAAAATAGAACTTCATAGACTAAGCCATCAATATGTTGTAGTTAAATCTAACCTGATAGGCAAAACCTTCGAAATATATTGGAAAAGATGTTGAGATTTTCTGTTTTGGATAAAATAGGAAAAATCTCAGTAGGTGACAAAAATTAGGAATTAGTTCCTAGATTAGCTCCAGTTTGTTGGGAGGGAGTTAATGCATCCTAAATTTGGGTTGAGAGGATTTATGAGGCTGTTAGATTCTCCTGCTATATAACAGGTATCCATACGTTTGTTTTGGAGAGTGTGTGTGGGTGTGTGAATTATGTAATCTCCTGTTCATTAATAAAGGATTGCCAATGCCCTGTTGTGTGGACGTAGCCCAGGAGGTTTGGGTGAACCACGGTAAAATCACTGTGTCTTCTTGTGCATGATTTATTTGCTGCGTATTTAATTGTTTTGCTGTGCATGATCTATAACAAATGGTATCAGAGCGTGTTGGAGGAGCGCGCAGTGGAGGAAGTGCTGGTGCGTATTGTTGTTTGCTGCGTGGACCTGCGTGGAGGTGGAGCGATGGTGATGTTTTTCATTTAACTACTGGAGCTGGTCGATGGTATGGAAGTGCCATTTTTTAAATGCGCACTGGAGCTTGGAAAATGGGCAAAACTGTGGAATTCGAGCCCGGCCATGGCAGACAACAACTCATCTTCTGCGCTTGGTAATCACGCGAATACATGTTCTGCATAGAATATATATGCAGAGCTCTTGCAGTCGAAAAGTCCATAAATTGAATTGGAGAGGACGAGTTGAATTGTGAAGCAGGCAGTAACAAAGATTTTGAGTGTCGATGTGGTGCGCACTGCTGCTGCGTTTCTTGAGTACCGGCGTGCAGTTTTGTACTGTGTTTCTTGAGCAAAGAACTTTGGAACAGAGCGGCATGGCAGCATTTGACACAGAATGTCGGTATAAGTTTAAAAACCCAGTTTAACATCGGTTGATGAATGCATTTTAAAGTGCCATTTTTTTTTGTTTCCGTTAAAAAAAACGATATGCAAAGTTCATTTGAATGGGTCGATATATATATGAAGTGCCATATATATATGTAAATCGATGTGGAGCATACGGTTGGGATAAATCGTTTTTTTTAAAGTTCCATTCAAATCGTTTTTTTTAAATTGCAATGTTTAAATATCAAATCGATTTTGTTTTAAAGGTGTTACAATCGATATGTAAAATCGACTTTGGAGTTTTTTTTTGTAAAAAGTCAAATATATATATATCCATTTTTAAGTACAATCGATTTATATATTTAAAAGTTTTTGGTTTAAAGCGAGTTATATATATATATCGATTTGTATTGTATTGAAAATCGATATTTTTTAAATCGATTTGAATTGCCATTTGCATATGGTATCAAATGAAAGGCACTTAAAGGAAGGCAAGGGCAATTTTTTTTTAAAAGGCATTTTTTAATTAAAAGGGCATTGTTTATTTGAAAATTGGTTCTAGAGATTACTGTGTTTTTTGCTGAAACAAGATGGCGAAAACTCAAAATGCCCGGTTTGAAATTGAGAAGTTCAATGGCAAAAACAACTTCGAGATCTGGAAGGTAAAAATGCATGATCTCCTGGTACAACAAGGCGTGGCGAAAGCACTGTTGGGGAGGAGCAAAAGGCCTTCTTCCATGACGGAGGATGAATGGGATGAGTTGGATGACAGAGCTCTGAGCGCAATTTGGTTATGTCTGGCCGATGATGTTTTGTTCAACATTGTGTCAGAGAAGACCGCCGCAGGCTTGTGGATCAAGCTTGAGAAGCTCTACATGACGAAATCCTTGACAAATCAGATTCTCCTGAAGCGGCAGCTATACAGTTTGCGGATGAAGGAAGGTACCTCGGTTACTGACCATCTGAATGTTTTCAATACTCTATCGGTACAATTACAAAGTCTAGATGTAAAATTTGATTCAGAGGATAAGGCAATAACTCTATTGTGTACATTGCCTGAATCGTGGGATCACTTTGTTACTTCCATAAGCTTCAGTAATGCAGTTGTCCTTGAGTTTGACGATGTGGTTGGAGCCATGTTGTCTGAGAAGACGAGGAAGAAGTCGAATGCTAACACCTCTACATCAGAGGCAATGATGGCTAGAGGTCGTTCTAGAGAAAGACGCTCAGGTAAGCGCAGCGATTCGCGTTCAAAGTCGAAATGGAAGAAGAGCAAAGTGAAGTGCTGGTTTTGTGGCAAATTGGGGCAGTTGAAGAAAGACTGCTGGAAGAGACAGCAAACAGAGAAGAAAGGAGACTCTTCGACAGAGAAGAAGGAGGAAAATGCGACAGATACAGGTTCGGCATCTGGTTCAGGTATGAGCGACGAAGTGTTGTCTGTTAATATGTCAAATCATGGTCAACATTGGTTGTTAGATTCTGGTGCATCAAACCACATGTGTATTCATAGAGAATGGTTTAAGACATATAGATCAGTTAATGATGGAGTCGTGTACATGGGTAATGATGTCACATCTAATATTGTTGGGATAGGAAGTATACAACTGCAAATGTTTGATGGCACAACCAGAATATTAACAGATGTGAGACATGTTCCAGAATTAAGGAAAAATCTAATTTCTTTAGGAGCATTGGATACGAATGGATATAAAACTGTAATTCAAGGTGGAGTTATGAAAATCTATAAAGGTATTTTACTAGTAATGAAAGCTAAGAAAGTAGGAAATCTGTTTCAGTTAGAAGGAAGAATAGGGTCAGTTCATGTGTCTACTGTGTCTGAACATGACAGTAGTTCCATTCGCCTATGGCATCAAAGGTTGGGCCATATGAGCGAAAGAGGGTTGAAAATTTTGGCTGATCGCAAGTTACTTCCTAATCTAAGGTCTGGAAAGTTAGATTTCTGTAAGCATTGCTTGCTTGGAAAACAAAGTAAACAAAAATTTAAAACAGGCAAACATACTAGTAAAGGGATACTTGATTATATTCATTCAGATGTTTGGGGTCCAGCCCCTACAGCGTCATATGGTGGCTCGTTATATTTTGTGTCGTTCATTGATGACTTTTCTAGGAAGGTGTGGGTCTACATGTTGAAAAGGAAGTCTGATGTTTTTTCAGTTTTCAAACAGTTTAGAGCATTGGTAGAAAACAGCAATGGTAGAACAATAAAGTGTTTAAGAACTGACAATGGTGGTGAATTTACTTCCAAGGAGTTTGACAGCTATTGCAAGGATGCAGGGATCGAGAGACATAAGACCACGGTTTATACTCCTCAGCAAAATGGAGTTGCTGAACGCACGAACAGGACTCTTCTAGAGAGAGCAAGGAGTATGCTGAGTAACGCCCGGTTGCAAAAGGAGTTGTGGACGAAAGCAGTGGAAACAACTTGTTATGTGATAAACCGATCTCCATCAACAGCGATAGACTGCAAGATTCCGCAAGAGGTATGGAAAGGACACCCTTGTGACTATTCTAAACTCAGAGTGTTTGGTTGTGATGCATATGCTCTAGTGCCTAAACATCAGTGAACTAAATTAGATCCAAAGTCTAAAAGGTATATCTTTGTTGGGTATGGTGTTGGAACAAAGGGATATAGATTGTGGGATCCTACTACCCGCAAAATCATCATCAAAAAAGATGTAAAGTTTGATGAATCCTCTCTTGTACAGTTAGATGTAGATAGTAAATTGAAACAGGATGATGTATTTGATTTTCAGCACATTCAGTTTGACAACACTTCTAATGATAGTCATGATGACCATAGTTCAGATTCTAGTCATGAACAGGTTTCAGAATCAGATCATGAACAGGGTTCAGATGTAGGTCATGAACAGGTCTCAGATGGTGATCGGCAAGAAGTTCCTACAGGTGGTGGACAGCCAATTGTGGAAGCACCAGAAACAGCTTTAAGGAGGTCTACAAGAATAAAACGTGCTCCGAGAAGGTATGATGATTATGTTACTTCAGTTGCTTTGATCGCTAACGACAATGAACCTCTGTGCTATCAGGAAGCAATAGAAGGTTCGAATAGTGACAAGTGGAAAGCAGCCATGAAGGACGAAATGATGGCCTTGAGTAAGAACGGCACGTGGGATCTGGTTGAGCTTCTGAAAGATAGGAAAACTGTGGGGTGTAAATGGGTTTACAAGCTGAAACGGGGTGTGAATGATACGGAGGACAGGTACAAAGCGCGGCTGGTTGCAAAAGGGTTTTCTCAGAAAGCAGGCATAGACTTTCATGAGATTTTTTCACCAGTTGTTAAAATAGTTTCAATTCGAATTGTGTTAGCTTTAGTTGCTTTGTTTGATTTAGAGTTACAGCAACTAGATGTTAAGACTGCATTTCTACATGGAGACTTAGATGAGGAAATATATATGGAACAATCGGAAGGGTTTGTTCAGCATCGCAATGAGAAATTTGTCTGCAGGCTCAAGAAGTCATTATATGGCCTGAAGCAGTCACCTCGGCAGTGGTATAAGAAGTTTGATTCCTTCATGTTGAGTCAGAAATATGTTAGAAGTGAATATGATCATCGTGTGTATTTCAAGCAATTGAAAAATTGCATGTTCATTATCTTAGTGTTGTATGTTGACGATATGCTTTTAGCAAGCAAAAGCATTGATGAAATCAACAGGTTGAAGACTCAGATGGCAAGGACATTCGATATGAAAGATATAGGAGCAGCAAGACAGATTTTGGGCATGGAGATTTTCAGAGACAAGAGTAATGGTAAGCTATGGCTATCACAACAGAAGTATGTTGAGAAGATACTTTTGAGGTTTGGTATGAACAATGTGAAGCCTGTTTCAGTCCCTTTCGCTTCCCATTTCAAGTTTTCTTCGGGTTTATGTCCTAATACAGATGAAGAAAAGGATTATATGTCTCGAATTCCATATGCCAATGTAGTAGGATGTTTGATGTATGCGATGGTTTGTACTCGACCAGATATTTCACATGCAGTTGGGGTTGTCAGAAGGTACATGGCAAATCCAGGAAAAAAACACTGGTCAGCAGTGAAATGGGTGCTTCGGTATTTGAGAGGCACAAGTAGTCATTGTATCACTTACAATAAAAGCAGTGAATATGTTTGTGGATATGTTGATTCTGATTTTGCAGGTGATTTGGATAAGAGAAGGTCAACTTCAGGGTATGTCTTTACTCTTGCAGGTGGAGCTATTAGCTGGATGTCAAAGCTACAGAACATTGTTGCTTTATCTACTACTGAAGCAGAATACATTGCTGCTTCGCATGCTTGCAAAGAGGCGGTTTGGTTGAAAGGTTTGCTTGGTGAGTTTGGTAGGTTACAGGACAACATCAGGTTACTGTGTGATAGTCAAAGTGCAATACATTTGGCTAAGAATCCGGCCTATCATAGTAAGTCAAAGCATATTCCAATTAAGTACCATTTTGTAAGACAGGTTATTACTGAAAGGGGAGTCTCTCTTGAAAAGGTGCATACAAAGGAGAATTGTGCAGACATGTTCACGAAACCAGTTTTGTTGGAGAAGCTGCGTTGGTGTTTGGCTTCTCTTGGCTTGCAGAAAAGATAAAATAATAAAAGAACAGGGCATCAAGCTAATTGTTGTCAAGGTGGAGATTGTTGAGATTTTCTGTTTTGGATAAAATAGGCAAAATCTCAGTAGGTGACAAAAATTAGGAATTAGTTCCTAGATTAGCTCCAGTTTGTTGGGAGGGAGTTAATGCATCCTAAATTTGAGTTGAGAGGATTTATGAGGCTGTTAGATTCTCTTGCTATATAACAGGTATCCATACGTTTGTTTTGGAGAGTGTGTGTGGGTGTGTGAATTATGTAATCTCCTGTTCATTAATAAAGGATTTCCAATTCCCTGTTGTGTGGACGTAGCCCAGGAGGTTTGGGTGAACCACGGTAAAATCACTGTGTCTTCTTGTGCATGATTTATTTGCTGCATATTTAATTGTTTTGCTGTGCATGATCTCTAACAAAAGATCCATATTTTATTTTCCGCTTCGACCGTTATGCATATTTGTGTTTGTTTTATAAATTTTGGTTAGGATTCTACAAAATATATTTTTGTTTAGAGTGTGAAGGTGTTGAGAGAGTTTTTATTGTGCGCTAGTGCAGAGATATAAAGGAAGCTTTTATTATCCTTCTTTCTTACCTTGTAATCTCGCACTTTTGTGCTCTACACAATGTAAGTTTTCCCATCAGAGTCAAATTAATATATTAATTTTGTAAGACTTAAATTTGTGTAAGCTTTTCCATCAGAGTCAAATTAATATATTAATTTTGTAAGAACTAAATTTTTAGGTATACACTTGCTTGATATATAATATTGTAAGATGTGTTTCTTGCTTCTATTTAGTCCAATATCTTAATTTGGATTTTAGATAATAGGTAACAAATTTCTTTATATCTTAGCAATTTGGAGTAGCTGCTATAATAAATTCAAAATGTGCACATCTCAGATTGAGGAGTCCATGAATAGACTTATTATTCATATTTTGACATTGACTATTCCATACATTGCCGGGTTTTTATAATGTCTTATTAAACAAAAGAAGATCATGAATAATTTTTTTAATTTGTGCTAATCCGATATTGAGGGGTTTGGGAAGCCCAATTTACTATGCATATTTAATCTCCATATTTACCTATAATGAATTAAGCTTAATGTGCACATCTTAGGTTTAGGAGTCCATGAATAGAATGATTATTCATACTTTGACATTGACTATTCCATACTTTTCGGGTTTTTTTTAATGTCTTATTAAACAAAAGAAGATCATGAATATTTTTTTCAAATTTGCGCTAATCAGATATTGAGGGATTTGGGAAGCCCAATTTATTATTCATATTTAATCTCCATATTTACTCATAATGAATTCATTAAGCTTAATTTTTTAGATTAATCATGATTCATTCTCAAGCTATAGCTACACCAAAGGGATTTCCCACTCAACCTTGCTAGATGTTTTGCATCATTCTGTGCAAGAGATCATCATATTTCACCCAAGAGATGATTGTTTAAATAAGTATCCAAGAATTTCCCAATGGACATTATTGTGGTTAAGAATCTCCATTTTCTTAAATTCACTAAGAAATTCTCACACCTCCACACTTGATGTACTTGGAAAATGTTTGGATGATATCATATTAATTGTGACTGAATTTTTCATTTTAGTATCAATTTATTTGGAGTATGGAAGTGAGAGGAAGTTTTTATTCTGTGAAGTGGGAAAGTGTCACTTAGCTAAAATGAAATAAGAAATAGAGTGCTCTCTGACAGAGGCGAAACTCAAACCCCACACTATCTTAATCATGCCAGCATATCGGTAACTATCAAAAGAGACAGATACTATGTTATCATACATCCATCATCCTTGTTTTTAATCCGTCCTCTTAATATATATAATAATTGAACCTACCATATTTCTCTTTTTTTTCTATATTATAATTAAAAATATTTTTTTTTTACTATAAATAATAAATATAAATTATATTTTTAAAGTTCAGTCGTGAACTATTTCTTTTCACTATATTACTTTCTTCTCTTCTCGTCTTAAAACGCGACTAATGGTTGTGTTACTTCCACATTAGAAAAAAAAATGACTTTAATTGTGAGAATAATCTAGAAATAGATTTAGTTTTGGTTTGTTGTACGGGAGTGTGCATTTAGAAATCAGTTCCATCTATTCAGGGTTGTTTCCTCTTCTTCAGGAAGATTAGGTGAGTGAGTTTCTTATTTAAGGATGATGTAATTGAGCAATGATAGTCATTGTGTTGAGTGAGCTTGTCTCACGTTTGCTAGTGTTTCTGCCTGTGTATTTGTTTTCTTAATTTGGTATCAGAGCAAGAGGTCGCAGATCAGTTGGGTATTGGATTGAGCCTGGCTCATCCGCTGTCAAAACCCATCGGAGGTGCTATTCGTGGAGGCGTCTGAAGTCTGCACAAGTCGACATTGAATCTTGTTTGCCGCGTTGAAGTGAGAGTTTTCATGGTGAACGCATCCAGCGATTCGTTCATGCGCTGATAAGATAGAACGTAGGCCCACGGAGGTTGCCCACGGAGCTTACGCTGCCTGTACTGTGCTGGAGAGCTGTGTGAGACAGCGTTTGAATAGCGGCCCAATCACATATGCAGTGAGCGCAATTCACATATGCATTGAATTCAATTCTGCCGGATTAAAATTGTGTAAACTGAGTTGAATTTCGATTTGAGTTAAATTAACGTAAATTTTCAAAGCACTTTTGGTGCGTTTTCAAAGCTTCTCCTCTGCCCCATTTTTTTTATCGTTTGGTTGCATTTAAGTGGTGAAGTTGACCTGCGTTGAGCAGCAAAGAGTGTGAAGCCGACCTGCGTTGATTACAAAGAAGTTTGAAGCACGTTTTTTGGAATTGCAAAGAAGTTTGAAGCACGGTTTCGTATGACAGTGCTTTTATTTTGGAATTGCAAAGAAGTTTGAAGCACGGTTTTGTAAAAAAAAGTTTGCTGCGCTATATATATATATAATTGCTGAGCTATATATATATATAATTTTCTGGTCACGTTTTTTTAAGTTTTGGGGTTCGATTTTTTAAGAGCAAAACCGTTACCATAAAAGTTTTTTTTAAAAGGGAGCAAGTTTGCAAGTTTTGTTTGAAGTTTTTTTTTAAAAAAAAAAACATCAAACTAAATAGAGTGTGTAAGAAAGCTTGCAATTTTTTTTGAATTTGGTCATTAGTGGAGAAATGGCTAATCCCCTTGCAGATACATATTTAAATGAGTCTTCAAAACTTGATGGAGAAAATTATGTAAACTGGAAATTCAAGCTCATAACAGTACTGGAGGCATACAATCTCTGGACGATTGTCAAAGGTGATGAGCCCAAGCCTCAACCTCCTGCTGCCACTCAAGATTGGGAGAAGCGTGAAATGAAAGCAAGGGTGCTGCTACGCATGTCAGTGAAGGACAATATTATTCCTCACATTCGGCACTGTGAAACTTCCAAGGCGACTTGGGACACGCTTAAAGGTTTGTATGAAACGACTAATGCAAACCGTATTTTATTTTTAAAAACAAAGCTGCTATCTATTAAAATGGAAGCCCATGAGACCATTAGCAACTTTGTTTCCCGAATTAAAGACCTGAGTGATAAACTAGGTGATATTGGTGAAAAGGTGTCTAGTACAGACTTGGTAACTGTTGCTTTAAAGGGGTTAGTTCCAGACTATAAAGTATTTATTTCAGCTCTCTCAGCTAGACCGACACCTCCTACATTTGAAGAATTGGCTGGAATTCTTCTTCAAGAAGAAGAGCGCATGAAAAATTTTGACCAGGAGCCAAATGGTTCTGATTTGGCTTTGACTGCAAGAGGCAAACGACCATTCCGAGGGAGACCATGGGACAGGAACAGAGGCCATTTTCAAGCAAAGCAGAAAGGTATGGCACCTCCTGATTCTTATGTTAAGAGGAACATTGAATGTGATTATTGTGGAAAACCTGGACATCTGGCTAAAGATTGCTATAGGAGAAAGAATAATGAATCAAATCAAAGACATAGAAGGCATAATGGAAATTACATAAACAGAGACACCTCAGAGAATGATGGATTTAAAAATCTTAAGTTATTTCTTTCTGATGCTGCATTGTCTGCTGAAACTGATGATGAGAATGCATGGTTCATCGATTCTGGTGCATCTGCACACATGACTTGTAATAAAGAATGGTATGATAAATATTATGAGAAATCTGATGGTACACACATTTACCTAGGAGATGATAGGTCACTTAAAGTGCAAGGCTATGGCATAATAAATGTGTACTTACCTAATGGACAAATGCGACAGATTCATAATGTGATGTATGTCCCTGCTCTCAAAAAGAATTTGATATCTGTTTCCACTATCACTGATAATCATTTAAAAGTTGAATTTGGTAAACTGGGGTGTATAGTGAAAGATGTTCAGGACCACTACAGGGTTGTTTCTACAGGTACCAGAGTTGGAGGATTATACAGATTGGATGTGACAGTGAAGCGCCATGTTGCATTGACATCCAAAGAGACGTCGACAGCAGAATTATGGCATCACAGGTATGGGCACCTAAATTACAATGATTTATCGTTGTTGCAAAGGAAATCAATGGTTGAAGGTCTTCCTGTTATAAAGTGTGAACATATCCCATGTGAAGCTTGTGCACTTGGTAAGCAGCATAGAGAAGAGTTTCCTGTTCATACTGAGAAACGACAGTATGATATACTTGAATTAATTCACACTGATGTATGTGGACCTATGCAAACTAGGTCTCTTGGTGGTGCTTCATACTTTGTTATTTTTATTGATGATAGATCTAGGTATACCTGGGTCTATTTCATTAGAAGGAAAAATGACATATTTGAGTATTTTAAAGAGTTTCGAACTATGGTTGAAAAACAAACAGGCAAGTGCATTAAAATACTCAGATCTGATCAAGGGGGTGAATATAAGTCAAAAGCATTTAACACCTATTGTAAATCTAATGGAATTCAACAACAGTTCACAGTGCCACATACCCCTCAGCAAAATGGTGTTGCTGAGCGATGGAATAGAACCTTGGTGGAATCTGCTCGTAGTATGCTGCAAGGTAAGAATATCTCTAATGGTTTCTGGGCAGAAGCCATTAACACTGCTGTTTATCTGAAGAATCGATGTCCCACTAAGCAATTAGTTTTTCAAACTCCTTTTGAGGTTCTTCATGGTTATAAACCTGATGTGAGTCATTTCAGAGTCTTTGGATGTACTGCTTTTGCTCATATTCCTAAGGCTAACAGAAGAAAACTTGATGCCAAGTCAATCAAGTGTGTTTTCATTGGATATTGTACAGATCAGAAAGCCTATAAATTGTTTGATCCAAGTTCCCATAAACTATTTGCAAGTCGTGATGTGTTGTTTCATGAGCAGGCTGATAAAAGTAATACAAAGAATGATGCATGGCATATATCTAATGATGCACATGTCAAACTTGATACTTTGATTAAGCAGGAACAGGAACAGAAACAGGTACAGGTACAGGATCAGGATGAAAGCAGCAGTATGAGCACATCTAGCAGCAGTGAGTCATCACAAGGGGGTGATTCACCTCAAAGCCGACGAATCATGGATGGAACACCCACAGGCATTGAAGCACCAAGAAGGTCGTCCCGACAGACTCAGCTTCCTGCAAGGTATAGAGACTATGCCTTAATGACTAATATAATGAATGTTGAAGAACCAATTGATTATGAGCAGGCTAAACAACATGAACCATGGATTAATGCTATGAATGATGAGTATGCTTCTCTTATGAAAAATCAAACATGGGAATTAGTGGAACTTCCTGAAAATAAAGTTCCAATTGGAAGCAAATGGTTGTACAAATTGAAATTTAAAGCAGATGGTACAATTGATAAATTTAAGGCAAGATTAGTAGCAAAAGGATATGCTCAAAAGGAGGGAATTGATTATGAAGACACTTTTTCACCAGTAGCTAAGTTGAATACAATTAGATTACTGATTGCCTTAGCCACAAAACATAATTGGAATATACATCAATTGGATGTCAAATCTGCTTTTCTAAATGGTGATTTAAAGGAAGAAGTTTATTTGGTTCAACCTGAAGGGTTTGTCAAACAGGGATAGGAGCATCTGGTTTGCAGGTTAAGAAAGGCATTGTATGGTTTGAAACAGGCACCGAGATCATGGTATGTAAAGATTGATACCTTCTTTCTTCAGAATGGATTTGTGAAAAGCAAAAATGATCCTAACTTGTATGTTAAGAAAGATGGAAAAGGAAATGTTGCTTTAATATCTTTGTATGTGGATGATCTCATTATAACAGGAAGTGCTCACAAGTTAATTGAAGAAATTAAAGTTCAGTTGTCACAGGAATTTGAAATGAAAGATTTGGGTGAATTGCATTACTGTTTAGGAATTGAGGTATGGAGGGAGCCTGGTAAAACTTTGATCACTCAAAGCAAATATACTAAGGAGATTCTTAAAAAATTCAATATGACAGATTGCAAAGCTATGTCAACTCCCTTAGAACAGAATGCAAAGTTGTACAAAGAAGATGGATCGAAAGAGGCAGATGGAACATTATATCGTCAGTTAGTGGGAAGTTTGAACTATCTCACCACTACCAGACCAGACATTGCTTACTCAGTCAGTATCCTTAGTCAATTCATGGCTAAGCCTTCAGGAAATCACTGGAATGCTGCAAAGAAAGTTCTCCGATACTTAAAGGGAACAGTGAATTTAGGTATTATGTATACTGATGAATCTGATGTTGCACTGACAGGTTTTTCTGATTCAGATTGGGCAGGAAATCCAGATGACAGACGATCTACCTCTGGCTATGCATTTCATATTGGATCGGGGGTCGCATCTTGGAGTAGTAAGAAACAGCCAACCGTTTCTTTATCATCAACAGAATTAGAGTACAAAGCTTTGACCAATGCCACCTGTGAAGCTATTTGGTTGCGGAGAATTCTTGCAGATCTTGAAGAAGCGCAAAGTGGTTCAACATGTATCAATTGTGATAATCAGAGTGCTATCAAATTAGCACATAATCCAGTTTACCATGCTAGAACAAAACACGTTGAGTTACAGTACCACTTTGTACGAGAGAAAATTGAATCAAATGAAATTGAATTGATATTTTGTAACACCAAGGATAATATGGCTGATATATTTACTAAGCCCCTTGGTAAAATCAAATTTGAAGTTTTTAGAAGTCAGTTAGGTATTGTAGAAAATCCATTTCTCCATTAAGGGAGGATGTGAGAATAATCTAGAAATAGATTTAGTTTTGGTTTGTTGTACGGGAGTGTGCATTTAGAAATCAGTTCCATCTATTCAGGGTTGTTTCCTCTTCTTCAGGAAGATTAGGTGAGTGAGTTTCTTATTTAAGGATGATGTAATTGAGCAATGATAGTCATTGTGTTGAGTGAGCTTGTCTCACGTTTGCTAGTGTTTCTGCCTGTGTATTTGTTTTCTTAATTTTAATTTCTAAGTTATTTGACGCATTCATGTAATTTAAATAAATACTATGTGATAAAATAAATCATCAATCTCAATGTAAAATAATTAATTTTAAATAAAAAATTTAAGGGGCTTATTTTTAACTATGCATTTTTTATTTGTTTGGAATTATTTTTTTTTAATATTTGGAAAGAGGTAAATGAGCTAGTTTTGATCATACACTTTTTCTTATTTATTTGGAGAATTTTATTTTTTTCTTCACTTCCAAAATGAATTTATCTAGTTTCTTCTCTATCAGCATAATATACTCATCAACTTAATAAAATAATGTATATATTGTATTATGTTCTAACATAAATAACTCAATTTGTCATATCAATTGAATTAAATAGAGTCTTTGGAATTTTTCATGTAATTATACAAGATGAACATCCAATAACACCAGACAGCCTTAGGTAATTAAATCTCGCCCTCTATGTGAATTAGAAAATGGACCTGCATATCAATAAAAGAAAAGGATAGTTACTTGCCAAACATAAAAACGTTCTCAATTATCTCTTGATGCCCCCAACGTGCATATGGCTCATTCTAATCAGTTACAAATATAGATATTTTATACCTCGAACATCTCAAGCCTGGGCGAAAATAATGATTGACACACTGAGAAACAACTAAAGGATAATAAAACCATTAAATCCACAATTACAAATTTAATCATTTTAAAAATATCAATGCAAGAGAGACTACAACCTCCACTATGAACAAAATCATGCAATTCGCATCTAGGACCTCGAGTCAACCTATGAAATAAATGCACCTTCACACCCAATATATATCCCTATAGAGATTAAGATCATATTTACTCAAAAACCATGGTACATCATTTTATTTAAAATATTAAGATGAATTTTCTTTCTTCCTTTTCCATAGTTTTTATATATAATAATTTGTATCATTTTGACTCTAAGTTTTTCCAAAAAGAAGATGAAACATAAGATGAAACATTTTTTTTTATATAGAGATAAGATTTAGTATTTGGGTGATCTAAAAAATTTCTCAATATTAAAATTTAGAATAAATATTTCTTGTTACATTTCAATAAAATTTTGTAAATATAGGTATCAAATTAACATCATTAAACATGGGTTTTTTAGTTTAACTGAACAATTATGAACTCCTTTCTGGACATAAGATAATCTTTGGGTATCATTATTTCAAGTTCTTAAATTTTCTTTGGTTTAATGTTAAAATTAAATATTTCCCATCTATAATGATGTGATTTTGGAAGAATATCCTCAAGAAAGAATACATTTACTTTTGGATGTTATTTGACAATTTAACCTTTATGGAAGGTCAATAACACTAACATCGATGATAATTTTTTATTGAAACATTTGTAATTTTTTATATATGGAAAAATCAGTGCAAAGGAAGAAAATGCCTCTATATTACTTACGTTATTTAACATTATAGACATAAGAAAACAAATCATCATGCTTGTCATGGGAAAATCCTAATCTTATATAATGTTTTTGGTATACTAACATATTCCATATATATTAACATACCTCTACATCATATATCTATATACTTATCCATAATTTCTTAAATTAATTAGCCACTAGTGAGAGATTGATATCCATTCTCTTCACTTGACTTCTACCGTCAGGAAGAAGAGGAAACATAATATGTTCATTTTTCACAAGAAATAATATGGGGATAATGTTGTTGAGCTTTATCACTAGTGGAATATAATAGTTCATATTTTGGAGGGAATATTGATTAAAAATATCCATATCTATTCTTATAAAAATATATTTAATCTATCCTAAAATTTAATGAGACATATATCATGTATAGAATATATGGTTATTGAACTATCTACAATCCAAAAGATCCTTGCTCACAAATATGTGAGAAACACCGATGTTTTCACATTACCATTTATTTGTTATGCGAAAAAAATGATTCCTTAGTATTATAGCAAGGTGCATAAATATTTTATGGAAAATACCTTCTACATTGTCCTTGTTTTTTTATCTATGGTACTTTCATGATCATATTTTTGAAATATATCATTGTATATGCATTTGGATTTATATAGAATATACTTTTCAGAAAATTATGATATGATATATACTCAGGATTCATCCATTTTATCATTTCATAAGCCCTTGTTTACAGATATTAGGAAATACATTATAACTTCGAAAAAAAATACCTTGGAGTAACACACATTTTCCACGCAATACAAATTTGTGTTATCATCATTAATTATGTAAGAATATTTAGTAAAACATATGAAGTTATTAATATTAATTTTCATTTACATTAGTAGAAATAACAACCATGCTTCCAAAATAAACTAGATTGATGTTACATTCAAAAAGAACATTTATCTCTCTAGTTTGGTAGACCTCGACCTATGTTCGAAGTCACAAGTGTTGGAAGCATAGTTTTAGTCTTTCAAGGAAAGTATCTATAGTACAATCATTGAAACCTATCTCATCGCATTGGATTTCATATAGTCATATATACTCCATGGAATGCGTATCATATAAACAATCTATCAAGTGCCCAGAGGGATCAAATTTCTTGAGGCGCAAACCTCTTTTATCAGTACAAAAATTTAGGAAAGGTTTACACCTCAAGAGATTTTATCCCTCGCGCTTGATCAATCTGGAGTTAAGATGGATCTAGGTTGGTTTCAATCGTATATGGCCAACGAAAAATTATCAAACATGTGATTAATTTTATCAATAATATGTAAATACATCTAATATTAATATAACCATTGTATATATGCTAAATATGTTTGAGATTTATCTGGTTATTTTAATTTTAAAATTTCTTCATTAGATTAGTTTGTTAAGATGATAAATATTGTACAATAACTTTAGTGATAAAAAATGATGAAATAGAAGTTTTGAATGCAAAGTGACAATGTAATAGAGTTGAATGATAGAAAATGTGAATAATAAGAATGTAGTCAATTTCAAATAGTCATCGTTGTGATAATCTCAAATTATTTTCTTCTACTAACCTTATTGTACCCTTCTTAGTTTTGTCATCTTTTCATCTCGATTATACGAAAAGGATAGTTGAAATCATAAACCATTTAACCTTTTAGCTCGAGATGTTGTAGTAAGCATCATACCTTGTGTCTCTTACTCTTTGATATTAATATGTTTAATTACTACAACAAAAAAATTAATGTACATTATCAATGTTGTTTTGTGTCTACACTGAAATAAATGCACACTATTAATCCAATGACTTTGAAATCAATGTAACATCATACATCCAATTATATCAAATCATAAATCAACACATACACTAAAATCAATGCATCTAATGCAAGAAATCAAATAAGATTAGAAAACAACATCTACACTAAAATGAATGCAACTAATGCAAGTAATCAAATATAATTAAAAATCAACATTTACACTCTAATAAATGGATCTAGTGCAAGTAAGAAAATAGGATTAGAAACCAACATCTACACTGAAATCAATGAATCTAGTGCAAGCAATCAAATATGATTAGAAATCACCATATACACTAAAATCCATGCATTTAGTGCAAACAATCAAATCGGATTCAACATCATCTACATCGAAATCAATGCATCTAGTGCAATCAATCAAATTTATTTAGAAATCAACAGCTACATTGACATTAATGCATGTAGTGTGAGCAATCAAATAAGATTAGAAATCACCATCTAGACTGAAATCAATGAATTTAGTGCAATAAATAAAATAGGATTAGAAATCATCTACATTGAAATGAACGCATTTAGTGCAAGAAATCAAATATCATTAGAAATAAATATCTACACTAAAATAAATGCATCTAGTGTGAGTAATCAAATAGGATTAGAAATCAACATCTACATTCAAATCAATGAATCTAGTGCAACAAATATTATTCCCTCTCTCCCCCCTCCATCTATATGTATATATCCCTCCATATTTCCTTCTTTGTCTCTTTATCATAACCCTGCAAACACATGTGCTCTCTCCCTCCATATCTATCAATCTCTTTGTCCCTCCATCCCTATCTCCATATCTCTCTTCTTTCTCTTTAAATTCCATCTACATCTATCTCCCTCTCTATATATATATATCAACCCCGAAACATACACTCTATTTATCCAATATATATATCTATCACTACCTCTCTCTCTCTCTCTCTTCCCCTTCCCTCCCTCTCCCACAATTCTATCTCTCTTCCACCATGTTTTCCTCTCTCGCTCTCTCTTGATATTCCTTATCACTCTCTCTCTCTCAACATTTATCTCTCTATTTATTTATTCTTACGCCCCTCTCTCTCCCCCTCCTTCTCCGTCTCTCTTTCCCTACCTCTCTCCACTCTCTCACATCCTATCTCTCTTTCTTTCTCTCCCACCTCTCTCTCTCTCTCTCTCTCTCTCACAACATTCCATCGCTGTTACTATATTCCTGTCTCTCTCCTTCTCTCCCCCTTCTCTCCATCTCTCCTTTTTCTCTTAATCTCACCCCCAAATATACATGTTGTCTCTCTATCTCTCCCTTGTCATTCCCCCTATCTCCACTTCTCACTCTCTATGTATTTCTTTTTCCCTTCCTCTATCCCTTTTAAAATCCATCTATCTATCCCTACCTCTCTCCTCCTCCCTCTCATGTTTGTTCTCTTGTCCATCCTCTTTCTCCCTTTCTCTCATACCTCCTTCTCTCTTCCCCCATGACTCTCTCTCTCTCTCTCTCTCTCTCTCTCTCTCTCCTACAATCCTCTCTCTTCACCCATTACTCTATTAATCTCTCTCAAGTCATCTCTTTCGTCCTCCCTCTCTCTCCCTTTCTCTCTTCCCTCCCTCTATCTCCTCCCCTCCCTCTTCTTCTCTATTTTTCATTCAATCCTCTCTCTCTCTCACACTCTCATCCTCTCTCTTCCTATCTCTCTCTCTCTCTCTCTCTATCTCTCTCTCTCTCTCTCTAATCCTCTATCTTCGCCCATCACTATATATCTCTCTCGAAATCCATTACTATATCCCACCCTTTCTCCTTCCCTCTCCTTCTCTCCCACATTGTCTCCATCTCTACATCTATGTCTCTTTATATCACCCCTAAACATTGACACTATCTCTCCACTTCTCACTGTCTATGTATTTCTTCTTCCCTCCCTCTCTCCCCCTCTAAATACATGTCTCTATCCCTCCCTCTCCTTCTCCTCTCATCCTTCCTCTCTCTCCCTTTCTCTCTTACCTCCCTCTCTCTTCCTCCTTCTTTGTCTCTCCCTCTCTCCTTCTCTCTCTCCCACCTCCATATTTATGTCTCCCTCTCCCTTTGTTACCCTTTTCTACCTCTCTCACTCTCCTCCTTCTCTCTTTCTCTCTCTCTCTTCATTCTTCCTTTTCTGTCTCCTTAAGTTTATCTCCAACTCTCCCTTGTCACTCCCTCTACTTGTCATCTTCTATCATATGTCTTTGTTCCTCCCTCCCATATATATACGTAGAGTTAATATATATATCATAACATATTAGTATATATTATAATATAAGAGATTTAATATTGTATTAATCCAAACTTATTAAATTCAATATTATTAATATTATAGTATATTAATATTAATATTAGGGTTACTAATGTTTTTTTTGCATGCTATTAATAATAATTTGTTTCATGGTATTAGACCCATTGGCTTGGTATATAATTAGATGTTCATTTTTAATCATTTTTAATATATTTTTATATATTTACCTTACCTCTTTATACCTCTGTGATATTTATTCATTTATCACACCACTTTTATAAATATGGTATTTGGCCCATGGTATTTGTCCTGTGATATTGGAGACATAGGCTTCACCTAAATAAAACCTCTCTTTGTAGTTTTTGTAAATAAAGAGAGATTTATCGAGTAAATATAAAAAAAGTTTTTATTTATTTATCATACCTCTAATTTATTTATATATTTTTTTATTTATCATACTTCTAGAGTAAGTATAAAAATACATTTTATTTATTTACCATATCTTTCCTTTATTTATATTTATATTTATGTTTAGTTATCATATCTTTTTATGAGTGTTCGTAAACCTCTTCATATTTTAAATCTGTATTAATTTTTTTTTTAATTTTAATTATTTATTTATATAATTATATAACTTATTATTTCAGCTAATATTATTTAGATTGTTATCTTTTATTTTTTTTAACTTTTTATTTTGACAAATATTAATAAAATAATATTTCTTCCGGGCCGTAGAATAGGCCTCTCCTCTCGGCACAACAACACAAACTTATTACAAACTAGAAAAGAGTTTACTGAAACCAAAACAATATAGAATGAAAATATAAGGGGCAAACAATACTATATTATCAAATTCTCCCCTCGAATTTGAGAAAGAAAAAACACAATCAATATGCCTAATCAACATGTGTGCATATTCTTAAAAGAAAATTTGAAAAACACGTAAGATTCTAAAACAAAATATGTATTTTTGAGGATTCTTTCTGAAAGCACTCAATCTATTTTTTATTAGAGAAATAAAAAGTTCGATATACTAGACACGTCAATATGCTAACGTTTTGGATGCATTGAGATAAATCTATATTGAAGGCTTTACAACGGAAAACCTCAACAAAGATTTAATTGAAGGTTTGAACATTTCTTTCTACTTAATATTATTATAATGTTGTGTTAGGTCAATGTACCATACAAGTTCTCTTATGTATCATGAGAAACTGCCAATGTTTGAATATTTATTTCTAAATTATCTTATTACACTGTTTTGTTAGGTAGATGTATCATATAAATGTTTTAAAGTATTATTGCATAATAATTTTTTTTTCACTACAATTTAAATTGTATAAATTAAGCCACTTAAATATGAGTTTTTAAAAAAAAAATATCGTATTTTGGTCAAAATTAACAAAAACTACCTCGAAAAAGGTCAATTTTCCTATAAACCAATTAAAACTAGCAATTGCACCATATGTTGCAAAGGAGACGCTGTAAAGTAGTAACAAAGGAAATAGTAGTATAGAGTAAGTTGAGTTTTAAGGTGGTGAAGAAGTTGGAGCTTAAGAATATGCATCATTTTGGGAAGGCTTTGGTAGCTAGATGCATATGGAGGCTCATATCAAATAAGGGTCTATAAAGCTAAGTTATCCTCTAAAAGTACAATGAACCTAATTCATTAGAAGACCTTCCAAGAATACTCATAATATAATTTGTTGATATGTTGGGAGGCCATTGTCCAAGCCTGATGAAGAAGTTGAGTTTTAAGGTGGTCAATGCGTTGGAGTTTAGGAATATGCATCATTTTGGGAAGGCTTTGGTAGCTAGATGCATATGGAGGCTCATATCAAATAAGGGCCTCTTAAGCTAAGTTATCCTCTAAAACTACATTGAACCTAATTCATTAGAAGACCTTCCAAGAATACTCATAATATAATTTGTTGATATGTTGGAAGGCCATTGTCCAAGCCTTCCATCTTGTGCAGAATTTCCTACTGTGGGAAGTTGTTAATGGAGAAAGAGGAAAAGTTGTTAATGGAGAAAGAGGAATTGCCTACTGTGGGAAGTTGTTAATAGAGAAAGAGTAAAGGTAGGAGCTAATCCTTTCTGGGGTTGGAAATGGAGAAGATTATAAAGTCCTTGAAAGCAACTATAACTTAGATTATACAACCTCCCTACAATCTTAATGTATATGGCATCAAGAGTAGAAGAAAGCAAACTTGATCAAGAGTGGAAGAAAGAAAACTTGCTAGGTTTGGATGGTATTGAAGGAGATTGATGATAATTTTCCAGAAGCCATTTCCATTTATAACCTACCACATACTATTGATTAGAATAGCCCATTCGAACTATTCTATGTTTTTAATAACCCAACCTCCTTATGCATAGAAATATCTTCAAGAGAGGCAAGATAAATCTTTTTATCTATAACTATTTTTTTTTCTATTTATATTTTGTAATTATTTTCATATCAAATAAATGCATTCACAAATATTTTTTTTGTAAATATGCAATATTCAATTTATACATGTAAATTTTAAATAGTACACAATATATATACATTATTGATTATTCTAAATAAATATAAAACATTTTTTTTCAATAAATTAAATATACTTAATACATAAAATATAAATATACAATTAAATCCACAAAACAATCCTAAATACTTTGGTACAATATTGAAAATATTAAATCTACCATCCATCCACAATGATAAACCTTCTTCACATAAGTATTGTAATTCTAAACAATAACTACAACAAAATATATCTCATTAAATCTAGATTCATATTTATTCACTAACTATACTAATTAAAATATAACTACAACAAATATATCTTATTAGAGCTCAATTCATATTTATTCACTAACTATACTAATTAAAATATTTTATAGGAACATATTTTTTTTATAATAATATAAAAAATAATAAAAAACTCTAATAAGAAGCATAATTCCACTATGATTTAAATGATGTTATAAATTCCACATATAATAAAATAATGTAATGCAAGATTATATATTGGACAATTCTAATTTTATACGCATTATTAAATAATTAATTAAAATTAGGAGCTAATCGTTTATTCTAAATTTCAATGGCCGCAAAGAAATTTAGAGGACGAGTCCCCACAACTTTGGATGGTGTTGTCATTCGACGGAGAATGAATATAGAATGTTGTACTCATGGGAAACATTTGGGTGGTGTTGTCATTCGAAGGAGAAGAATATAAAATGTTGGACTCAGTGGAAACGTTGGATGGGAAAGATAAAGACGGGGAGTCTGGGACCTGTATGAAGATGGAAGTGGAGGGTGCCTTGAAAGTTGAAAGACGTAGTTTATAATTAACTTATTTCTTTTTGCTCTATTCCATTCCAAATTGACTTTATGAGGAAATGTTTCTAAGTAGTCAAGAACACGGTGTTGTATTTGTATTTCCCGCAAGATCGGGAAAGAAGGAGAAGTCGTATGGAAATTGTCCTTTGAAATGTTTGAGTGATATTTTACCCCTGTTGATGGGATAAAAATAAAATTAGAAATGGCAATTTTACTTTGGGTTATTTTTAATTAAAATCGGACAATATTTTTAAAAATCTACTTACTTAGCTTGAAATGAATGATTTATACTCTGAACTTACGCGCTTCTCAATCTACCACAAACAGTCTGCCTGAGACGGAATGGAAATCAATGTATCCAAATCTGCATATTGTTGTGATTGCGGAGAGACAATTGCGATGGATGTTGCAGAGGCGAGTCTGAATGTAAATATGTTGGAGTTGATTCGCCACCATTCGCTGGAAGTGGAGGACGATATCGACATCGTAGATATCGGAGGAAACTCATCCTCAATTTCTTCATCCTTATGCTTCACCACCGGTGGTTGATGGCAGAATAGTAGCAGGATATCAATTTCAGAGGAGGATGAGGGGGAATTTACCCAACAAAATTGCTCTCCATTTTCTTTTTTATGCTCACTTAGAAGAGTAGAGACAGTTAAGTTAAAGCCACAGGCACATGAGGAGGAGAATAGAGGGATGAAGAAGCGCTGCACTAGACATTACAGAGGAGTGAGGCGGCGGGCATGGGAAAATTTGCAGCTGAAATCAGAGATCCCGAAAGGAAGAGGACCAGTGCATGGTTCGGCACATTCGACATCGCCGAAGAGGCTACTCTCGCATATGATCGTGCTTCCTTCAGAATCCGTGGATCCAGTATGGAAGAGCGATGACTCTGCAACCTTGTGACTGCATGCCATCGGAAGATAATGTTAGCAGTGAAATATTGTAAAAATAGAGTAGTGTTGAATGATTATAAAAACCGTGCCTTACCTTCCTGTTGGATAAACAATAATTCCAACCAAACCCGCCGACTTCATTTAATGCTGGAACTGTCTCAGAGTTTCTCGAGAGTTCATTTAGCTTCTCGGAGAAGCCATCTCCACCGACATTCAGGGCTCGAGAAGCTTCTCAGTTGTATATAAATATCTGTTTGTTGTGAATGCAAATCATCAGTTGAGTGTAATTGCTGTGTTCTCTGATATGGTATCAGAGCAAGGTGAGGTTTTCTTGAGTGATCTGTGATCTGTGTATGAGTGTTTTCTGCTCATCATCAGAGAGTGTGAAGTCGTTTGCAGAGAGACTCTGAGGAGTATATTAAGCATATTAAGCTGCTGGTGAAGGGTGTATCTTGCCGGAGGGAGAGCGTGAGTGAAGATTGATGTTACTACATCGCTCGGAGAGTATCGCTGCAAGGGAGTCGCTGTAAATGTGCAATGTGTGTAGAGTAAACAACGGCGAGGAGTTTGTCTGTTTTTTGGTGTCCAGGAGAACGTTGAAGGAAGTCGCTGCCTGCGTTTCAAGATTCTGCTGAAAGTGTGATTGCTGGAAAAGAGCAAGACCAGAAGGGTATAATAGTATATATCGTAATGTTCTGTATTAATATTTTAAAATTGCTTATGCCCTTCTTTCGATTTTGTGAAAAATCCGAATGCTAAATTCCTGTGAGAAATAATTTTAATGCTGTTACATCAAAGATAGGGGGAGTAAATTTCGCTGTCAAGTAAAAATAAATCGGATGAATAAAATTGTGCTCATTATTAGAATGGCCTCCTAAATTCTGGGTGTTTCCAATCAAGTGAAAAGCAGATTGTAAGTTTTTTGGCATTGTGTTCATTTTTCGGGCATTTTGAAGGTGTTTTTTTTTTTAAAGAATTGTTGTGACGGTTGTAATAAGAGTTTTTTAACAAATTAAAAGGAAAAAGGGGGGAAGTAAAATAAGTTAAAGAAGGTTTTATTATTGTTTGTGAGGAGCCATCAAAGTTTAGATTTTTGCTTGAATATTCATAAGCTCATTACTATCGCAAATATATTAGCAGAATCTTATTTAACTAACTCTGATAAGTTAGATGGTGAAAATTATGCAAATTGGAAGTTTAAGTTGCAGACTGTGATGGAAGGCTCTAATATGTGGACGATTGTGACTGGAGATGAAGTGAAGCCAGAACTTCCTCAAGCCACAGCTGCTGCAATTCAAGATTGGCAACGACGAGAAAACAAAGCAAAGGTATTGTTGCGGATGTCCGTTAAGGACAATATTATTCCGCACATTAGAGAGTGCAAGACATCCAAAAAGACATGGGACACTCTCAAAAATTTGTATGAGACAAAGACCACAAATCGAATATTGTATTTAAAGAGTAAGCTTCTTTCAATTAAGATGGAAGAAAATGAAAATATTTCTAGTTTTATTTCTAGAATTAAGGACTTGAAAGATAAATTAGGTGACATTGGTGAAACAATATCTAGTACAGACTTGGTTTCTGTGACATTAAATGGAATGTTGGATGAGTATCAAATGTTTATCACTGGTCTTGCAGCTAGAGAGAAGGCTCCTACGTTTGATGAATTGGCGGGTATATTTATGCAAGAAGAAGAGCGCAGAAGAAGTCTTAATCAGAAACCCCCCAATTCAGATTTAGCATTGGTGGCTAAAGGAAAGCAAGACTTCAAAGGAAAACAATGGGAGAAAAATAAAGGTAAAAAACCACAGGTAAAATCATTTCAAGGTATGCCCTCACCAAGGTCAAATTTCAAATCAAGTAGAGTTGGTGCATGTTACTATTGTGGAAAGCCTAGTCATCATGCTAAGAATTGTTTGAAAAGAAGATCTGATTTATTTAAACTAAGAAGACATACAGGGAATTATGTTGATAGAGATGAGGCAATCAGTCATGAATTTAACAATCTTCAATTATTTGTGACTAATGTTGCTTTGTCAGTAGAAACTGATGATGATAATGCCTGGTTTATAGATTTTGGTGTATCAATCCACATGTCATGCAAAAGAGATTGGTTTGATACTTATCATGAAGTTAATAATGGTGAAGACATTTATTTAGGAGATAACAGATCCCATGAAATAAAAGGATATGGTGATATAAGTGTTACTATGCCTAATGGACAAGAAAAACAAATTCAAAATGTGGTGTATGTTCCAGGATTAAAAAAGAACTTAATATCTGTCTCTACTATTACAGATCAACATTTGAAAGTTGAATTTATGAAATTTGGTAAAGGATATGCAGGACAACTACAAGGTTGTTGCAAAAGGAATGAGAGTTGGAGCATTATACAAGTTGGATTTGACAAAGAATAGGCATCAAGCTTTGGCATCAACAGGCATGTCAAACATAGAGCTTTGGCATCAAAGGTATGGGCACTTAAATCATAATGACTTAATGTTACTTCAAAAGAAAATGATGGTAGAAGGCTTTCCAAATATTAATCGTGAACACTTTGAATGTGAAGGTTGTGCACTAGGAAAACAACATAGGGAAGAATTTGATATGCATGAAAATAGAAGAAAATGTGAAATACTTGAACTAGTGCATAGTGATGTATGTGGTCCAATGCAAACTAAGTCACTTGGTGGAGCATATTACTTTCTTATATTTATTGATGATAGCACTAGATACACCTGGGTGTACTTTATAAGATATAAGAGTGATGTGTTTGAATACTTTAAAGAATTCAAGAATATGGTAGAAAAACAATCAGGAAAGAGTATTAAAATTCTTCGATCAGATAAAGGTGGTGAGTACACTTCAGGAGCTTTTATGAAATACTGCAAAGAAAATGGAATCATACAACAATTTACAGTACCACATACACCTCAGCAAAATGCTGTAGCTGAAAGAAAAAATAGAACATTAGTTGAATGTGCTCGTAGTATGTTGAAAAGTAAAGGACTTTCTAATAGTTTTTGGGCTGAAGCCATTAATACAGCTGTATATCTAAAAAATAGAAGTCCTACAAAATATCTTGAGCACAAAACACCATTTGAAGCATTTTATGGTTTTAAACCTAAAGTTAGTCATTTAAGGATATTTGGATGCAAGGCCTTTGCTCATATTCCTAAAGAGAATAGGAGAAAATTAGATGCCAAAGCTATCAAATGCTTTTTTATTGGATATTGTCCTAATCAAAAGGCATATAAAATGTATGATCCAAATACTCACAAGGTCTTTGCAAGCAGAGATGTTATATTTCATGAGCATGTAGATAATCAAATGAAAGATGATGAATTTAATGTATGGCATCCTACTTATAACTTTAAAGAAGATGAAGAAGTGGAACCATCTCAAGAAAGCAAGGACATTCCAAAAGACAATTCAAGAAGCCAAAGCCCCCAAAGAAGTGATGAAAGCACTCCACAGAGAAGAAGAAGAGAAGGTACTCCACAGTGTAATGAATCTTTAAGAAGGTCAACACGACAAATTCAAACCCCTATCAGGTATAAAGATTATGCTTTAATGACTCAAGTAATGAATGTTTTTGAGCCTTCAAATTATGAAGAAGCCAAAAATCATAAAGAATGGATGGAAGCTATGAAAGAAGAATATAACTCTATAATGAAAAATGAAACTTGGGAATTAACAGAATTACCTGAAAATAAAGTCCCTATAGGATCAAAATGGTTGTACAAGACAAAGTTTAATGCAGATGGTAGCATAGACAAGTATAAGGCAAGATTAGTTGCAAAAGGTTATTCACAAAAGGAAGGTATAGATTATGAAGATACCTTTGTTCCAGTAGCAAAAATGAACACAATCAGAATATTGATAGCATTGGCCACTAAATATGATTGGAATCTATATCAATTAGATGTGAAGTCAGCTTTCCTAAATGGGGAGTTAAAAGAGGAAATTTATCTTGTTCAACCAGAAGGATTTGAAAAGAAGGGACAAGAACATCTTGTATGCAAATTAAAAAAGGCTTTATATGGACTAAAACAGGCACCGAGATCTTGGTATGAGAAAATAGATAAATTCTTCTTTCAGCAAGGATTTAACAAAAGCAAGAATGATCCTAATTTATATGTCAAGACAGATAGAAATGGAGACATAGCATTAATCTCTATATATGTTGATGATCTAATAATAACAGGGAGTGCTGCTGAAATGATTAATGATATAAAAATGAAGCTATCACAGCAATTTGAGATGAAGGATCTTGGACAAATGCATTATTGTATATGTCTTGAAGTATGGAGAGATAATGAAAGAACTTTAATCACACAAAGCAAATATACAAACGAGGTACTAAAAAGATTTCATATGAAAGGATGTAAAGCAGTGAGTACTCCTTTAGAACAAAATATCAAATTGAGAAATGATGAAGGAACAAAGGAGGTGAATGGAACATTGTATCGACAATTAATGGGAAGTCTTAATTATCTCACTACCACTAGACCAGACATTGCATATGCAGTAAGCATACTTAGTCAATTTATGGCTAAGCCCCTTGAGAGCCATTGGATGGCTGCAAAAAGGGTCCTTCGATATTTAAAGGGAACTATCAATTTTTGTATTGAATATACTAATGATTGTAATTTTTAATTGACAGGTCATTCTGATTCTGACTGGGCCGGAAATCCAGATGACAGGAAATCCACCACTGGATATGTGTTCAATATAGGATCAGGAGCAATATCATGGAGCAGTAAGAAACAACCAACAGTGTCCTTGTCATCAACTAAAGCAGAATATAAAGCCTTATGTAGTACCACATGTGAAGCTATATGGCTAAGAAGAATACTTGAAGATATTGGTGAAGCTCAAGAAGAACCGACAGTGATCAGATGTGACAATCAAAGTACCATCAAATTGGCAAACAATCCTGTTTGTCATGCAAGGACAAAGCATATAGACACACAATATCATTTTGTAAGAGAAAAGGTCCAATCAAAGGAAATTGACTTAATATATTGTCATACAAATGAAAATGTAACTGACATATTCACTAAGCCTCTTGGGAAGGCTAAATTTGAGACTTGTAGGAGTAAGTTATGTGTTGTAGAAAATCCAAATTATGTTGTAAGCCTTGCTGAGACTTACACCAGCAGGCATGTCAATTAAGAGTATGTTTGTGTCCTATGTATAGTATGTCTGTATATGGTTGGAATTAAGGGGGAGTGTTGGATAAACAATAATTTCAACCAAACCCGCCGACTTCATTTAATGCTGGAACTGTCTCAGAGTTTCTCGAGAGTTCATTTAGCTTCTCGGAGAATCCATCTCCACCGACATTCAGGGCTCGAGAAGCTTCTCAGTTGTATATAAATATCTGTTTGTTGTGAATGCAAATCATCAGTTGAGTGTAATTGTTGTGTTCTCTGATACTTCCTACCACGGAGGATAGCAGCATCACATAGCCACTAACTATGGATTCCCTACCACCACCATGGGCGGTGCCCAAGTAAACAATGTAGACCTGCAAAATGACACACAATTAGATAAATACGATGTACAAATCTTAGATAATATACTATTTGTCCAGAAAATACAGAACTTGTGAAATTACTACCTACTTATTGGAGACGCCTCCCATATCAAAGATAGCAAATGCCTCCCAAGAAGTTTAAAATCGTCTTATAACTGAATAATAACAGTAATCAAACAAATTTTCAAATCATTTGAATCGTCTAACATGAACATCAACTGTACATAATAGTATAGGTGGCACTTTAGGTAAGTTGTTTTCAAATAAGACACTTTACAGTGTAAATATATAATTTAAATATTTTAAAAAAATCATTTAATTGATTTTTTCTATATTTTGAAAAAGCTTTGTTTGACGAACCTACAAATTGGTCCTAATGACAGTTTTGTTAAAAAAAATTCAAAAAATTAGATTGTTGGAGTGATTGAATCATTTTTTTAAAGGTGAAATGGACTCAATACCATCAAGAACCCCAAAATGCTAAAAATCCTAAACTTTGACAATTGTAACCCATATATTTAAATATTTCTAATATTTCTACCAAATTTTATCATAATGTTGCGAAAATTGACAATATTTTTCAAACTAATATGTGAATTTTTTAAACTACAGTTTTTCCAAATACAATTTAAATAGAACAATTTATCTTGAAAATTTGTTTTAGCTAAATTATCGTGGTAGGCTACACCTTTAGTTTACTATTGAATGCAAACACCTATATATAACTAGAAATTTCTCCTAAAGATAAAAATGTACACCGAAGGAGTTTAGAATATCTATGATGTTTCTGCAAAAATGTTGTAGCAAAGGAAAGATAATATCCTAAACAGTGGAGGATGAAGGGGAGGAAATGTGCTCCGAAGGAATTTAGAATATCTATGATGTTTCTACAAAAATGTTGCAGCAAAGAAATGATAACATCCTAAAGGGTGGAAGATGAAGGGGTGGAAATGTGTTCATGTTTGCAATGGTCTCACACTTATGTTGATGAATGTCTAGCATATGTTGCTCGAACCACCTAGCTAAATCATGTTTTTACACTAATTCGACTATGTCAAAATATTATATACATATGATATCCAACCTATAACATGTAAGGTGATGAGGAGAAACATTACCATAGGTTTTCGTGGGCACTACCACACAAAAAAATCATCTTTAAAAAATTCAAACGCTCTTATAATAAGATTTTTTAAGTAAAAAATAGAACAATTTACCTTCAAAATTTGTTTTAGCTAAATTATCATGGTAGGCTACACCTTTAGTTTACTATTGAATGCAAACACCCATATATAACTAGCAATTTCTCCTAAAGATAAAAATGTACACCGAAGGAATTTAGAATATCTATGATGTTTCTGCAAAAATGTTGTAGCAAAGGAAAGATAATATCCTAAATGGTTGAGGATGAAGGGGAGGAAATGTGCACCGAAGGAATTTAGAATATCTATGATGTTTCTACAAAAATGTTGCAGCAAAGAAATGATAACATCCTAAAGGGTGGAAGATGAAGGGGCGGAAATGTGCTCATGTTTGCAATACTCACACTTATGTTGATGAATGTCTAGCATATGTAGCTCGAACCACCTAGCTAAATCATGTTTTTACAATAATTCAACTATGTCAAAATCTTATATACATATGATATCCAACCTATAACATGTAAGGTGATGAGGAGAAACATTACCATAGGTTTTCGTGGGCACTACCACACAAAAAATGTAACTTCATAGATGAAATGACTAAATTCAGTGTGTGTTGATAATGATATTAAATAAAGAGCATCTTTCACTAGAGTGACTTTTAGATTCCACAATATTTTTCACTCAACGTAAAGAAGGGGATTTTTTTAGAATTTTAGCTATCACCTTTTAAAAAAATTTAATTAATTTGAAGCCATTAATTCCAGTTTTAAATTTAAATTTAAATTTTTCCTAGCAAAGATTTGTTGGAACTGCAAATTTATGTTTTTTAGTTTACACAATCAAAGTGTTCAAGTAAAATTTCAAGGCATTGTATCCATTTATTTATTCAAACATATGGTTTTAAAAAGGAAAAGTTACACATGCCATATGCATAAATAGAACCAATATAGATCCATTTTGAAGATGATTAAATCTTTTGAGGTGCATACTTTTTTTCAAGTTTTTCACTCTAAAAGAGGTCCCATATGTTATCTTTGGTCTTGTGGATGTTAAATTTTTCTTTATTTCTTTTTCAGATTTTTTAAAGTATTTACGGTTGCCTTTGCACAACTCATGAGGGTCCCACAATAATGAGTGGCCATGTAAGTTAACCATAGTTAAGAAGCCTTTATGTCAAGGATGTCCATTCCAAAAAAAAAAAAAAAATACCCAATAATTCCTCAATTTGAACATGATTGAAGGTGGGATTTTCTCATAATTTGTTAAAGCAATTTTGTGTCAGAATTATTATAAGAATCCCCAAAGCCTAAATTTCTATACAAACATGACCAAATATTTATATATTTTATGTTATATAAAAAAATTGGTTTGGTTATGATCTAGATGTAAATTTGTTGAAAAATATCAAAATTAGTCCATTTAATTTTTCAATTAAACATTTTATATCATTCTACATTAAAAAAATATACCTTAAACACCTACAAGACATATTTAAAAATACACAATTTAATATAAATATTATCATACTTTTTAATATGTTAGCATCAACCATAGTGTAATACACCATGGTGGAAATTACTTCCTTAAATCATATTCAATTTAAGGTGTCCATTCCCCACTACATCATAAGTATCATGGTTTTCTAACATGAATCTCTATAACAACATCCTAAAAATGAGCATATTTAGTTTTTATTTATGACATATAAATACATATTCAACTACACATTACACATACCAAAATCGATGTATGTAAGGCACTTGGACCTTTCCTAGTTCCAAGATGAAGATAATTCATTATATTGTAATAAAATAAGAACCTTTTTCTTGTAAATGTTTTTATGACTTCGGTAATTGATCTCTTGCATGAGGTTGCTTATTTATATTTTATTTTCTATGTCATATTATAGTGATACATATTTATTTATTATTTATTATTGATTTAAATATGTAGTATAATTATAAAATGTAAGGTTGTCAAGTTTCTATTAATATAAATATTTAAATGTGAAAAAAATTAAAATGATACTAGTTAAAAGTGAATTTGATTGAGTGGAAATTTTTTATAAATAATTTAAAAAATAATTATATTTAAAAAGTAAAATAATTATCCCTGATTGAGGTGTGAGACCCTTGGAACCATGTGTCACATGAAGAATGGAATTTGGCATAGCAGAGGAGGGTAGGAATTCAACCCTTGCATCACATTGTGATTAATTTCCTTGCATTCAAATGTGTGAAACATCTTCCTTCACCTTCATGCAAAGGAATAATACCATCTTGAGGATCAGTGGCAACGATGTTACGGTGGATAAGTAGTATGGTGCATGGAGCATTTTAGGTGTTTCTCGGCTCATTGAGGGATACAAATTTACCTATGTTCTCATTTCTTAGGGTCGCGTAGGCATGGTGGTGGTATTCTATTTATCACTCCTCCTGCGGGCTAAATAAGGTAACATCTATTTCCCTATTTCTCTTGGTGAAAATTTCCTTTTCATTCCTTGGTCGGAGGGTGTGTTTTTTTAAGATATGTTCAGTTTTTGAAGTTGATGTTTTGGTTTATGTCTATTATTTCCTTGGCATTCCGGGTGGTGGTTCTTCTTTTGTATGTGTAAGTTGCTTTTTTCTTGGATAAGTGGCACCCAAGCTTCTGGTGGTGGCTTCTTGCTCGGGCGGAGGTTTTAGTGTTGATGTTTTTTTGGATCCCTCGTGTAGGCATTGTCTAGATTTCCTTCTTGGGGTTGTTGATAGGACAATTCCCTTAACTGAAGCCTGCTGGCTTTAGCATCAGTCAAGTTTCTAGGAGCCTATACTTCTAGTTCTTCTTATGTGCAGCTGGGAGGTGTTGTTTTTTATTTTATAGGGGAGGCGTTGTTTGCAAGTTCTAGCTTGTATTTTTTATTTTCTCATGATGATTTTGGGTCGAGGTAATGAGCAGTGCTGGGATACCTTGACTTTTATGTGTCTTGTGCTGAATCTTTAGTTTCTAGAGGAGGGTGGACGATTGGTAGTGTGTGTCGCTTATAGGTGTGTGGTGCTAGGTTTGATTAGGTGATCCTTTCTGTGGATTGGGGTTATTGTCAGGGTTCTCAGTTTTGACATGACCACTAGCATGAATCCAACTCTGCATTCCTTGTGTGCCCCTGTAATGGCAAAGGAGGAAGCGTATCGTCTAGGGTAGGGGTCTATTGTGTCAGATGGAGTCTCAAGTGGCAGTGTGAGAGCAGATGGTGACAACATCAGCCGGGTTGTTTGAATTATGTGCGAATTTAGGCATGGGGGTAATGGAGCACATCGTGGGCGAAGGTCTTTAGTCAGTCCTGTGGTTGGAAGGGGTAGCGAGATCTTGGCTCAGAGTAGTCGTGGAGTAGGAAATAGATGTAGAGGAATTTTTCATGGTCGAGTTTGAGCACACTGGTGCGGAGAAGAAATCTGAGTGGTGTGGGGACATTTGTGCGCACATCTGTTATGCTTACTCGAAGAACTATGACACTCTAGGAAATGGTTCAATCTATCGTAGGCATGATGGAATATCAAGATAGGGTCTGGAGGGACGAACATGAAGGAAATATGGTCAAGATGGACCAAATCCATTATTTTCAATTCCATGTCCACGAAATAATTTTTGTTGTCTTGTGTGGGAAGAATCTATTGACGAAGAAGATCGAAAAAATGGAAGCTTGTCTTTCTCATTTTGAGAAACATGTCAACTACTAGTACCCTGCTCCTCCTCCTCAGAGAACGGGGCCAGATAATCCTTCTTCAATCACTTATGATAGCTGATTATGGTAACTGATGTCTTTCTAGTTGTTTTTTTCTGGTATGTAAGGCCTATAAGGTTATGGATCTCTTATTTGACCATTTTTATTTTCCTATGTAGCATGGTAACAACATTGGTCAACAAACCTGGTCAGAGGGAGACAACATGCATTTTGAGATATTTGTATATGTTTTTTTAGCAATGAAAACACTTTGACTTACCAGTAAAATATTATAATATACTTTTTAAATGGAAATATCTAGTTTAAATTAAAGTGAGTTATTTAATTGATCCGATAATTTTTCGATGAGTTGAATGTTAACATTGTTAATAATTTTATTATTATTCTTTCAGTTTCTTTAATAATGAGTGAGTAAACATTTTTCCCATTTTTAATTTTAAATAATAAGTAAACACCCATCACTTGTGATTTTAAGGATTACCTATTAAGCATCTCATATGGATTTATAATTTGGAAAATTTTCACATTATTGAATTTCTTATTTTACATATATTTTTTTTTGTATGTGGAATGGATAAATTATAAATTCCAATTTCATATTAACAAAATATAAATATAATGGAGAGAATATATATATATATATATAGCATAAAAGTTAACAATATATGTTTCTTTGTTAAAATGTTATAGGTTCAAATTCAAAGACGATTAAAATATATGTACTTTTAGAAACTTTAAATGAAAAATATCATATATCAATTTAATATCTAATTTCACCGCAATCCTAAAATTAAATTATCATTATTAGTATTACTATTCTTTTCTCAAAAAAATAAAAATAAATAAATAACTAACTTAATTTTAATTTATATGTTAAAAATTAATAAAATCTATTTATTCCCTATTTTATTGTGGAGATTTTTAATTTGTAAATAAGGTTTGTTATAATACCATAGGCCATTACTATGAATTATCAATATTATGCCTAAAAACCATAATTCATTTCATATCACATTTTTTATATAAAATCATTTTTAATTAATTAATCTAATTAGAAGGATAAACAAGAAATAACTACTTTGGAGATAAATATCAATCATTGATATGTGTATACTACTATGAAATTTCTAGAATATTTCATAAAGGTTAAATCCTTACCATCCACCTAATAATTATTGATAATGATTCATAACTCGTTAATGTGGATCTTCATGACCTCAATATTAAAACCAAGAAATATCCAAATATTTCATTTATGAATTTGGCGTTGATTTCTTCCTATGATTTTTTAGTTGTTGTTTATGTATTCTTCTTTCTGCATAAGCATATATACATATGCTTATGAAAAGCTATGCCTTCACTAGGTGTAGTGTATTACAGAGTTTTTTAGGTTGCATTGAATTTTAATAAATTTAAAAAATTATATTAGTGTTAAAAAAATATATTAGTGCCAATTGGCTCGCCGCCCACTAATTTCATATTGATATGAGATTCTTCCAATTTCAATAAACTCATCCATGATATGCTCATAATTATTATTTATAACATTCAGTATCTATAAGAAAACTTTATTTAGCAAAATGATCCAATACTTTTAATAAATTTTAAAAAGTATATTAGTCAAGTGGCTCCTCAAATACCAATTACCTAGAGATTTGAGATTATTCCAATTCTAATAAGTTCCTCCATGATAAGTTCTTCATTATTATTTATAACATTCATTTATACATAAGAAAATTTTATTTAGCAAAATGGTTCATTTTACAATAATATTTTATTTATAACATTCATTTATATTTAAGCAAATTTTATTTAGCAAAATGGTCCATTTTACAATAAAACAAGATGTTATTTTTTTTCTTATCTTAAAGTTGACCCATGTCAAAATAAGGTGGACACTGCCCATCCTAACCAATTTCAAAAAATGACGGGTGTAGTGTATTATATTCATGTTAAGTGGCTCCCATCCCACCAATTTCCTAGAGATTTGCGGTTATTTCAATTATAATAAGTTCATCAATTATAAATTCCTCATTATTATTTATAACCTTAATTTATATATAAGAAAAATATATTTAGTAAAATGATCTATTATTGTTAAAAAAAAAAAAAAAATAGATTCGTTCTATGTGATTTCCCCCCACCAATTTCTTAGTGATTTGAGATTATTCCAATTTTATAAATTTTTGTATGATAAGTTTCTTATTATTTTTTATAACATTAACCTACATAAAAAGAAATTTTATTTAATAAAATAATATATTTTACGATAAGATATGAAATTGTTTTTTTTTTTTTTACTTTAATTTAAAGTTGACCCATATAAAAAACACCCACAAATATCAAATGTCAAATAGAAATAAAAACAATAGACAATAACTACTATAACCAATTTAAAAAAAATTAAAAAAACATCAATGTAATTAAAAATCCACAAAGTACACATTTATGTTCTGTATTAGTTAATCCGAATGATTGAGGAAAATCTATCGATAGTTTACAAATATCAAAAGTGTGAACTTTACTGTAATTTATCAAAAAAATTGTTTAGAATTTTTTAATTTAACAATTAGAATTAGTTAAATATTTTAATTGTTTATAATTTTTAAAAATTATAAAATTAAAATAAATATTAATAACACCAATTATTAAAATTGACTATAAAGTCATTTAAAATTTTATAAAATTCATTTTCATTAATATAAAAATCATGAAATTTCTTGGTCTAAATATTTTGAGAAAGTGTTCTATTTCTGGTCGTTTAAATTATAGATACAATTAAACATAATTATTAATATATATTATATTATTTATCTTAATTATATATTTTTTGAATTTTTGTATTGTGGATAATTTTCACTAATATATGAAATTTCAATACTAAGTTTGAAGACAAGATACATGTAAGTTGGTATTCTTGTATTTTATAATGGACTTTTATAGATTTGAAATTTATGACAAAAAAAAAATTATAATATCATGGACTCTAAATTAATCATCAAATAATTAACTGAAATTTATCTTAATAATTATCATGTTCTAATTTTAATTTTGTTTCAAATATTTAATCAAATAAACATATTATTACATTATATAAGAAAAATTTATTTTGCAAAATGGTTCATTGTATAATAAGATGAGTAATTCTTTTTTTTCTCTTAAGTTAAAGTTGAACCATGTCAAAACAAGGTGCACAATGCATACCCTAACTAATTTTAAAAAGGAAGTGTATTACATAGATTTTTAGGTTGCATTGAATTTTAATAAATTAAAAAAAAATTATATTTGTGCTACGTCCCTCCCTGCCCACCAATTTAATAGTGATTTGTGATTATTTAAATTCTAATAAGTTCCTCAATGATAATTTCCTCATTATTATTGATAACCATGAGCCTGACTCTCATCATAGGCCTTTACTCATAATTCTATTTTTTGTCATGCATAGAGATCCCATTGAAGATAATCCTTATAGTGAAAAGAACCTAATCTTTAATAGAAATAAAATCGATCTTTTTCTAAATGAATTAAAAACTAATTTTCTTCCTTTATCTAGTATAGACAACATAGATGAGCTCTATCATAATTTTACTACAACCCTCTCATATTCTATTAGCAAGTTCTCAATTGAAGTCTCAAATAATAAAAGAAATAGCAAAACCAACCCATGGTATGACAAAGATTGTAAAAGTGTAAGGAGAGAAATTAAGGAAGCTATTGATGAATCTCTCAAAATTGACAAGATAAAAATCTACAAAGCCCTAATTAAAAGGCAAAAAACACAATATATTTGTAAAAGACAAGAGAATCTCTTACACCTGTCTAAGGTGACTCCTAAGAAATTCTGGAGGTAGTTCTAACAAGGAAAACTAAAGATAATAATAAAATTTCTTTACACGACTGGAATTCCTATCTTAAAATGCTTTATTAATCTCCAAATGCCCAGGATAACTTTGAAACATTGCTCACAACAAAAGAATTTTTCTCCTTAGAAGACATTGATTTTGGGGTTAAATGCCTGGAATATGGGAAAGCTAATGACATTGAAGGTTACCAGGCGGAAATCTTAAAAATTGGAGGTCTTGTCCTCATCCCCCACATCCATAAGCTTTTCAACCAAGCGGTCAAGCAAGGGTTCCATAAACCTTGGACACAGAGCCTCATTATCCCTATTTTTAAAAGTGGGGATACAAATAACCCCTCTAATTATTGGATAATTATGATCAGCCCTCTCTTAGCCAAGTTATATGGTATTATTTTGGAAAAGAAGTTGAGCATTTGGCTTGAAAGTGAAGGTAAGTGGGCTAAAGGCCAAGCGGGTTTTAGAATGGAGCACTCAACAACGGACCACCTCGTTATACTTAAGATCTGTCACACCTCCTATTTTACTTCCCCCAAAAAAAAAAATTCCATTCATTTGTTTAAGTTAAATTCTAGCAAGGGATTATGCTATTACCTTACAGATCTAGTCTGATCAGAATTGTTTTCTCAATTTTGAATTATTCCCATGTATCAAGTATATCCCATTACACGTGAATACATTTGACTTGTAAGCCATATGGGAATTAAATAAAATTGTAACACCCATAACCATAATTATCATAACACCGAATGGGTTTGTATATATATATATATATCCACCCACTTTATATGTCCCACTTTCGATTGTAAATGTTTGACATAATCGTATATCTAAGGGACATAGATGGAAATCGATTTGGGTTCACATGTTAACCATGTTTTTATTTGGCAATGGGTCCATATGAAAACACTTAGACTTCTAGATGTATTACTCCATGTCTTCACTTGTGGATGGCGTATAACTCATGATGAAATTAATTTGACCTATGTTTATAGCTCTGCGTACATAGTATTCATGTCGACTTAATTGTCCTCTCGTACTTGTTTGTATCTCCAATTTATTTTGTGTGTGTGTTGGCTTCCACGTATTACGAGTTTGTGAGTTGATTTCTCATAGATGTATTTGGAGACGGAAATGTCGTTCCACGTAGCTCACATATAAATTTTAGTTTTCGCCACATAGATTGTAACGGGTCTCTATCCATTTGTTGTCACGTGAATTCGTTCCACGTCGCTCTGAGTTACTCCCATCACCCTACCTTGTCGCCCAAGCAATGCTACGACACTGCCAGTCCAACTTGACATTCAGTGGAATTACTCGTTAGGTTAAATATTTAATGCAGGCTCAGGAACACTTCAATCCATGGCTTCTTCCATCAGATCTTGCCAATTGGACGACGCCGATTCATTTGTGGCTTTAGGGTTTATCGATCAATCTGGATATAATTTCACATGTTAATTTGTACAGGGTTCTTTTTTCGTTTTTCTTTCTGCGCGTTCTGGTTTGTTCATGACAGAGAAAACTTGGTGGCATAACCACTAAATGGAATTCGACCCCGTCTATGGCGTATCTCCGCGCTAACATGACCACTTCAGGTATGAAATTGTCGTAGGGTGAAATCATCTGGTTCTTACTATTTAACATTGTTTCATTCTTCTGATTAAATTTTACTCTCCCTTTCTTTCGAGCCCTTTCTACGATTATGGGACTTAGATGAACCATATGCCATCGTTTTGTTCCAGGTTGACTTGCATTTAACAATTTGTTGAGATTTCGTTGCGTCTCACCTTTTTACTATGCTAGTTTGCAGAGAATTTGTTGTTTTTCTTTCCAGGCGTTAGATGGTGCGTGTTGAATCCATGCAATTGGCATTTGCTTCTGCGAATTCTCAAGAGCTCGTTCTGACCGACTGCTCCTGGGTTCAGAGGTTATCCTCTCCTTACACTCATCGATGGTTCCTCGGGGTTTATTACTCTGGCGCTAGGGCGATACTCTGGTTCGTTTCTCTTCTTGACCTGTGTAGGTCGAAACACATACTATTTGGGAATATTGTTTCGTTATTCATTTTTGAACATCAACCTTAAATTTGTATTTATTTATAACAATTTCTTGTTCATATGTTACAGGCTATGGATGGATTGGAATTTCTCCCTTACCAGGTACTACCATTTTCCCAGTCATCGTTTTATCCTTTCTTATATTATTCCTCCTCATCACGTTTGGCATTATAATTAATTTGGGGTTCTTGACTCTTGCAGGTAACATAAGACTTACGTATTACTCCCTTATATTGAGACCGTGAGTAGTCGCTGCCTTTGACATTAATGTTGGCTCCGGTTCACACTTGCAGGTCGGTATTCACCAAACACTGGATAGAGGAAATCTGTATGGTTATACAATACTTGTTAGATAGCTTAAAATTTGTATTGATAAAGTTGTACAAGTTTTTACAATTATGACTATTAAGTCTAGACACTGAACACTTATTTATATCTGCTCCAGTGGCATTTTGAGATGGTTCTCAGGCCACAGGGTTTGAATCATTTCAATTTTTGTATATATGTACTTATGTCGTTATACCCTCATTAAAATCTTATGGGTTCTGTTATTCTTTTTGACTTGAATCTGGTTAACTACTTACTGATAGTATTTTATTCACGTTCTGTGTATTTTATTGTCTTGTAACTTTCAGATCATGTATTCGTTTATGAACCTTGGAATACTTTAATGGATAATGTACTACTCTTTCTCAGTGTTGAGGTCTAATTGTCTGTATTCTTATACTCCTCTTTTTTATTATGGTGTTCAGAAATGGTTCTGTCTATATCCTTCTTGTTTTAGGAAGGCTTTCTTGTACCACATCTGTGTATGTGATTCTCAAATCACAATAGTTGGCAGTTTTGATAGTAACAGTCTCCCAGTCTCTTCTTCTATTGTGAAATGGTACAGAATATTAATAGTTCTGCTCTATACCTTTGGTTACTAATTTTCCCAAATTTATTTACAGGTATTGTATGAATATTTAATTCCATACTTATGTCTAAAAGATCATAGCATGTACAATAATCTACTATACACCCTTTTATTTGATAGACTATAATACTTATAGCTGATGTAAATCTTCATGGTGCTTATTTACTTAACTTCTTTCAGCTAATAGTATTATCCCCTAATGTAGGGATGATTCCTTTATGTACTAATAAGCAGTTTCATTTCAATGGATATTTGTTTCCTTCTAATGTATAATAAATTTATTATCTACAACCATAACTTGTTGTTGGGCTTATGTTTTCTTATGAATGATATATTGACCTTCAATTCAGTCTATGAAATCTTGTCTTTCTCATTCAATACACGGCGATTGAATTTATTGTAAATCTCTGTTCTTAGTACTGAACTAAATAATTACTTCTGCACTCCATAAATTCATTTTCTCACTGTTTCAATTCTTCCAGAGACAGATTAAAGTTACAGTTTGGTGAACTATGAATTACTAATATTCTCCAGCATTTAACTTAAGTATTGATTTAGAAAATTTGGAGAATGTCTCCTCAATTTAACTAATCATACTCATAGTTGCATACTAATAGTATCTTATAGCTGAATCATCTGTGAAGGAAATATGTATCCCCAGATTTAAACCAACCTTGGTTTAGAGTTTCTGTGGGATTCTACTTTACAGATTTTCTTGCCTACAACTATACAGAATTATGCAGGTACATTCCTAATGATTAATTTTGTTGAATGTATCATTAAAATTTTAACATAAAATCAAACAATTATATGTAGCCAATTCATACCAGAGAAGTAGAAAAACCAAATAAATTTAAATGCGTACCACTCATGTAGTCAAAAAACCTCCCAACCTTAGAGTCCTTCTGTCTTCCAGAACTCACCCTCAAGGTGAGATCACCTCCACCACAGACCAACCACTAATCTACTTAGGAGCAACTTATTTAAGCTATTGTTCCCCAAAGCATGTTTCTAATTCTGCGTCCAGAATAGCAGGATGCTTTTCTTCCTGTTTGCCTAGGCTTCCCATTTTAGGGATTATTTAAAGTTTTTTTATGATTTTCCTCAACTTTTCCAGCTTTTTACCTCTTCCCAACTAATTTCCTCATCATTGGTGAAATTTAGATTCTTCCCCAAGAAACTAAATTAGAATTAATTTCTTTCAAGGATTTTTGAAAGATTGTGGGGAAATAATTGCCTCATCCATCCTCATGAATTTAGCAAGTGATCTCATAAATCTCATTTTGGTCAATCTACACAATTCATTTTATTCATTTCCTCAAATTAAATATTTAATTACATTCACAAATTACTTATCCTTTGGGGTCCACTCCCCTTAGGATTAAAGTTCAAATGTCTAGCTTTGAAATTCAAACACATAAATTGGGGGTGTTACATATTCCCCCTATGAAAATAAACACTGTCCTCGGTGTTGTTATTCAACTACTAGAGTTCATTTTTCAAACAAAAATGGATATCTTTCCATCATTGCAGCTTCTCTTTCCCAGGTATCTTCTTCAGCAGTAAAGTGCTTCCACTGCACCTTTACTCTTGCTACTGTTCTTTTTCTCAATTCAATTTCTTCCCGCTCCAATATTTGAAGCGGTTCTGGCAGAAACTCCCCTTCTGGTTCCACCTGTAAAACATTCCAATCAACTATGTGAGAAGCATCATGCACATATCTTTTTAATAACGAAACATGAAACACATCATGAACTCTAACATGGGGTGGTAAGGCAAGTTTGTAAGCCACTGGTCCCACCCTTTCTAATACTTCAAAAGAACCACAATATCTAGGAGCCAGTTTTGCAAAAATTCAAGCATAAAGAGTGCTCTTTTTGGGTTTAATACGCAAGTACACATGCTCCCCCACTTTAAACTCTCGGTGCACTCTTTTCTTATCAGCATAGTTCTTCTGGCGATCTTGTGCTGTCTTGATTTTTCTTTGTATCTGTTTGACAATTCTTTCCATCTCTTGTAAATCATCTGGTCCCAACATTAATTTATCTTCTGGCTGACTCCAGCTCAAAGGGGTACGACACTTCCTTCCATATAGTGCCTCGAACGGACTCATTTTGATGGAGGATTGGTAGCTGTTATTATAGGAAAATTCAGCTAAATGCAAGTAATCTTCCCACTTTGATGGTCTATCCATCACATACATTCTCAGCATGTCCTCCAAAATTTGATTAACTCTTTCCGTTTGACCATCTGTCTGAGGGTGGTAAGCAGTACTAAAATTCAATTTAGTACCCATCCCTCCAAATAGCCCTTTCCAAAAAGCTGCTGTAAACTTAGCATCTCGGTCAGAAACAATCACCTTTGGAACCCCATGGAGTTTTACTACCTCCTTTAAGAACACATTCGCTACTTGAGCTATTCCGAAAGTAGATTTCACTGGTATAAAATGTGCAGCTTTTGTTAGAGTGTCTACTACTACCATTACTGAATCATGTTGGTGTTTGGTTTTGGGTAATCCTGTTATGAAATCCATGGAAACTGTGTCCCATTTCCATTTTGCAACCGGTAGAGGGTTTAAAAGCCCAGCAGGATGCTGATGCTCAACTTTGACTAGTTGACATTCCATGCATCTACTTAAATATTCTGCTACATCTTTCTTCATTCCTGGCCAGAACAACTTCTTTTTCAGGGCTGTTAACATTTTCTGATATCCTGGATGTCCTGTATATGGCTGTTTGTGCTATTCATCCAAAATTTCCCTTTTTAAGGACTCTACATTGGGAATATACAATCTGTTCTTATAGCAAATCAGCCCTTTTTGGTTTTGAGTGAAATCAGTTTTCTCCTTTTTTTGTAATTTCACCAGGAGTGTTTCATAATTTGGATCTTGGTTTGCTGCCTCTTTCGCCAAATCTTCTACATCAATCTGAGCACTACTTCCAATGCTATTGATATTCTGACAAGCATTTCTGCTCAATGCATCAGTAATTTTATTTTCTTTCCCTTTGATATGTTTTATGTCCATATCAAATTCACTTAGAAAAGACAGCCATCTGGCTTGTCTAGCATTCAAATTAGTTTGGGAAAAGAAATATTTGAGACTAATATGATCAGTCATCAATGTAAATTTTTTTGCAAGAAGATAGTGCCGCCACATTTTCAAAGCATGGATAACAACTGATAATTCTAAATCATAGGCACTATAATTATGTTCATGTGTCTTCAGTTTCCTAGATTCATAGACAATAACTGAATTTTCCTGCAAATTAACTCCTCCCAATCCCTCTCTACAGGCATCCGTACATACCACAAATTCTTTATCAGGATCTGCAATTTTCAGTATAGGATCTTTTAGGGTCAACAGCAAGGCCTTGTTCAGAAATAATATGACCCAAATATTGGATCTTATCTTTATAAAATTCACATTTGCTAAACTTGCCATATAGCTAGTTTTCCTTCAGAGTTTGCAATACTATCCTCAAGTGTTCTTTATGTTCCTCCTCACTTTTTGAATAGACTAAGATATCATCTATAAACACAAGGACAAATTTATCCAAGTACTTGTTTAACACACTGTTCATTAGGCACATAAATGTGGCAGGGGCATTTTTCAAACCAAAAGGTAGGACTACAAATTGGTAGTGACCATACCTGGTTCGAAAGGTTGTTTTGCTGATGTCTTCTTCTTTAATTCTAAGCTGGTTATAACCAGTCCTTAGATCAATCTTTGAAAATACTGAAGCTCCTCTCACTTGATCAAAAATATCATCAATTCGAGGCAAAGGGTATCTATTTTTAATGGTCAACTTGTTCAATTGACGATAATCAATGCACATCCGAAAAGTTCCATCTTTCTTTTTCACGAACAGCACCAGTGCTCCCTAAGGAGACACACTCGGTCTAATATACCCTTTATCTAATAGTTCTTGTAATTGAATTTTCAGTTCCATAAGCTCAGGAGGACTCATTCGATAAGGAGCCCGGGAAACAGGTAGTGCTCCCGGCACCAGATCGATTGAAAAATCAATCTCTTTTTTGGGGGGAAGATGAGGGATCTCATCAAGAAAAACTTCCTTAAATTCCCTTATCACTGGTAATACATCCAGTAGGTTTTCTTCAGTTTTCTGTTCTATCTCTTCCACATGCACAACATAAAATTGATATCCTTTTCTAGTTGTTCTTTTTAATTGTAGTGCGGGTATTTGTCTCACCGAGATAGGTTTTGGTTTTCCCTTGAAGATAAAAGGTTTCCCTTCCTCATCTACACAATGTACGGTCTTGTCCCAGCAGTTCATCAAAGCTTTCTTCTTTTCCAGCCAGTCCATTCCTATCAGTAGATCATATGAACCTAAGGGTAGAATGTTCAAATTTACTTCTGTTTGAAATTCATTTAATTTTATTGCCGTTTGGGGCAGTTTATGTGTTACCTTTCTCTTAGTTCCAGTGGCCAGCTGAACCAACCATGACTGCTGAAATTTTTCAGGTTTAAGATTACATTTTTCTACAATTTCGAGACTAATTTAACTCAAAGAAGCACCCGGATCAATCAGAACCGTAACAGATAGGTCAGAAATCTTACCCTCCATTTCCACCATGGTAGCTTGATGTTCTGCTTGTCGATTTTCCAAGGCTGCACTGATAGTTGGTATATTTCTGGCTATGTCATTTACTGTGGTGGCTTCTCGATATCTCATAATCATCTGAATGTTTCGATGGGGACAATATCTCAACAGATGGGGTTCTCCACATCCCCAACATTTTAGAGGTTCTCTCATTTTCATTGTGCCCTCCTTCCTACTGTCTCCATCTATTTTTTTTTAGGCCACTTGGGACTGAGAATTTTGACTTTCTTTGGGTTTATTAAACTTTTTCCGTTGATGATCTCTGCCAAAATTCCTCAAATAGGTTGGTTTCTGTTTCCTCCCTTTGAACTCATTCTTATTTACCCAGCTTTTCCCCTGTTCAGTTTTTCCTTTGAACTATTGGTAACATAATCTGGCTTTTCTAACAGCTTCGTCCATTGTTTTTGGGTTGTCAAACTCGATTTTCTCTTTGTATACAGCAGGCAAACAATTCAGAAACCTTTGTACTTTTGCCTTTTCTTCCCTTATGTAGGGTACATATCTCAGCAGATTTGTAAGCTTAGTAACAAAATCATCAATAGTGAGCTATCCCAGTCTAATTTCATGAAATTCTTTGGCTTTATCATCATAGTAATGTTCATTTAGGTAGCGGTTTTTGAACTTAACCTGGAAATCTTCCCAGGTGACTGTCTTTTCATCAATGGCATGAACCATTTTTGTCTCCTCCCACCACAAGGTAGCCTTACCTTGTAGCTGGTAAACAGCTAATCTTGCCTTCAGATTTCTTTCATATTCATAGACCTGGAAATACTTAATCATATTCAGCAACTAGGCTTCAGCATCTTCCTCCTTCTCCCCATCATAGGAGGGAGGTTTAATCTTTCGGAATTCCCCCTGTAATTCCTTTTTCTGTTTATTCTGATGCCTAACAGCATCTTCCTCATCAGACTAATCAGTTTTCCTCTTTCCGGAACCTTCACCTTCTTGGCTGTTCCACGAAGTTAATTCTCTGATGAGCTTTTCCTGCTCCTCACTGGCTAATGACAACCTGTCATTCTGGCTTTTTAGCTCAGCCAAATCTTGTTGCAATTCCCGCAACATAGCCATCATGGGCGCATTGGGATCTGGTGCATTATCCTCATCATGCACATCAACATAGATTTCGTCACCTTCTGCCATTTCAGCACCACTGTACACTACACAACACAGATCAGTGAAGATAACAATTTTTTTTTTTTTTTTTCCCACAGAAAAAATTTTATACAGTGAACACACAACAACAATGAACACAATGTCACCAGCCCAATTTTATAACCTGGCTCTGATACCATTTGTCACACCTCCTATTTTACTTCCCAATTTTTTTTTTTCCATTCATTTGTTCAAGTTAAATTCTAGCAAGGGATTATGCTATTACCTTACAGATATGGTCTGATCAGAATTGTTTTCTCAATTTTGAATTATTCCCATGTATCAAGTATATCCCATTACATGTGAATACATTTGACTTATAACCCATATGGGAATTAAATAAAATTATAACACCCATAACCATAATTATCATAACACCGAATGGGTTTGTATCTATATATATCCACCCACTTTATGTGTCCCACTTTTGATTGTAAATGTTTGACATAATCGTATATCTAAGGGACATAGATGGAAATCGATTTGGGTTCACATGTTAACCACGTTTGTATTTGGCAATGGGTCCATATGAGAACACTTAGAATTCTAGATGTATTACTCCATTTCTTCACTTGTGGATGGCGTATAACTCATGATGAAATTAATTTGACCTATGTTTATAGCTCTGCGTATATAGTATTCATGTCGACTTAATTGTCCTCTCGTACTTGTTTGTATCTCCAATTGATTTTGTGTGTGTGTTGGCTTCCACGTATTACGAGTTTGTGAGTTGATTTCTCGTAGATGTATTTGGAGATGGAAATGCCGTTCCATGTAGCTCACATATAAATTTTAGTTTTCACCACATAGATTGTAACGGGTCTCTGTCCATTTGTGGTCACGTGAATTCGATCCACGTCGCTCTGAGTTACTCCCGTCACCCTACCTTGTCACCCAAGCAATGCTACGACACTGCCAGTCCAACTTAACATTCAATGGCATTACCCGTTAGGTTAAATATTTAATGCAGGAGGTACTTGGCTCAGGAACACTTCGATCCGTGGCTTCTTCCATCAGATCCTGCCAGTTGGATGACGCTGATTCATTTGTGGCTTTAGGGTTTATCGATCAATCCGGATATAATTTCACATGTTAATCTGTTCAGGGTTCTTTTTTCGTTTTTCTTTCTGCGCGTTCTGGTTTTTTCATGACAGAGAAAACTTGGTGGCATAACCACTAAATGGAATTCGACCCCGTCTATGGCGTATCTCCGCGCTAACATGACCACTTCAGGTATGAAATTGTCGTAGGGTAAAATCGTCCAGTTCTTACTGTTTAACATGGTTTCATTCTTCTGATTAAATTTTACTCTCCCTTTTTTTCGAGCCCTTGCTACGATTATGGGACTTATATGAACCATATGCCATCGTTTTGTTCCACGTTGACTTGCATTTAACAATTTGTTGAGATTTCGTCACGTCTCACCTTTTTACTATGCTAGTTTGCAGAGAATTTGTTGTTTCTCTTTCCAAGCGTTAGATGGTGCATGTTGAATCCATGCAATTGGCATTTGCTTCTGCGAATTCTCAAGAGCTCGTTCTGACCGACTTCTCTTGGGTTCAGAGGTTATCCTCTCCTTACACTCATCGATGGTTCCTCGGGGTTTATTACTCTGGCGCTACAGCGACACTCTGGTTCATTTCTCTTCTTGACCTGTGTAGGTCAAAACTCATACTATTTGGGAATACTGTTTCGTTGTTCGTTTTTGAACATCAACCTTAAATTTGTAATTATTTATAACAATTTCCTGTTCATACGTTACAGGCTATGGATGGATTGGAATCTCTCCCTTACCAGGTACCACCATTTTCCCAGTCATCATTTTATCCTTGCTTATATTATTCCTCCTCATCACGTTTGGCATTATAATTAATTTGGGGTTCTTGACTCTTGTAGGTAACATAAGACTTACGTCTTACTCCCTTATATTAACACCGTGAGTAGTCACTACCTTTGACATTAACGTTGGCTCCATTTCACACTTGCAGGTCGGTATTCACCGAACACTGGATATAGGAAATCTGTATGGTTATACAATACTTGTTAGACAGCTTAAAATTTGTATTGATAAAGTTGTACAAGTTTTTACAATCATTACTATTAAGTCTCGACACTGAATACCTATTTATATATGCTCCAGTGGCATTTTGAGATGGTTCTCAGGCCACAGGGTTTGAATCATTTAATATTTTGTATATATGTACTTCTGTCGTTGTACCCTTGTTAAAATCTTATGGGTTCTGTTATTCTTTTTGACTTGAATCTGGTTAACTACTTACTGATAGTAGTTTATTCACCTTCTGTGTATTTTATTGTCTTGTAACTTTCAGATCATGTATTCATTTATGAACCTTGAAATACTTTAATGGATAATGTACTGCTCTTTCTCAGTGTTGAAGTCTAATTGCATGTATTCTTATACTCCTCATTTTTATTATGGTGTTCAGAAATGGTTCTGTCTATATCCTTCTTGTATTAGGAAGGCTTTCTTGTACCACATCTGTGTATGTGATTCTAAAATCACACTAGTTGGCAGTTTTGATAGTAACAGTCTCCCAGTCTCTTCTTCTATGGTGAAATGGTATAGAATATTAATAGTTCTGCTCTATACCTTTGGTTACTAATTTTCCCAAATTTATTTACAGGTATTGTATGAATATTTAATTCCATACTTATGTCTAAAAGATCATAGGATGTACAATAATCTACTATACACCCTTTTATTTGATAGACTATAATACTTATAGCTGATGTAAATCTGCATGGTGCTTATTTACTTAGCTTCTTTCAGCTAATAGGATTATCCCCTAATGTAGGGATGATTCCTTTATGTACTAATAAGCAGTTTCATTTCAATGGATATTTGTTTCCTTCTAATGTATAATAAATTTATTATCTACAGCCATAACTTGTTGTTGGGATTCTGTTTTCTTATGAATGATATATTGACCTTCAAGTCAGTTTGTGAAATCTTGTCTTTCTCATTCAACACACAACGATTGAATTTATTGTAAATCTCTGTTCTTAGTACTGAACTAAATAATTACTTCTGCACTCCATACATTCATTTTCTCACTATTTCAATTCTTCCAGAGACAGATTAAAGTTACAGTTTGGTGAACTATGAATTACTAAGATTCTCCAGCATTTAACTTAAATATTAATTTAGAAAATTTGGAGAATGTCTCCTCAATTTAACTAATCATACTCATAGTTGCATACTAATAGTATCTTACAGCTGAATCATCTGTGAAGGAAATATGTATCCCCAGATTAAACCAACCTTGGTTTAGAGTTTCTGTGGGATTCTACTTTACAGATTTTCTTGCCTACAACTATACAGAATTATGAAGGTACATTCCTAATGATTAATTATGTTGAATGTAGCATTAAAATTTTAACATAAAATCAAACAATTATATGTAGCCAATTCATACCACAGAAGTAGAAACACCAAATAAATTTAAATGCATACCACTCATGCAGTCGACCAACCTCCCAACCTTAGAGTCCTTCTGTCTCCCAGAACTCACCCCCGAGCTGAGATCACCTCCACCACAGACCAACCAATAATCTATTTAGGAGCATCTTATTTAAGCTATTGTTCCCCAAAGCATGTTTCTAATTCTGCGTCCAGAATAGCAGGATGCTTTTCTTCCTGTTTGCCTAGGCTTCCCATTTTAGGGATTCTTTAAAGCTATTTTATGCTTTTCCTCAGCTTTTCCATATTTTTACCTCTTCCCAACTACTTTCCTCATCATTGGGGAAATTTAGATTCTTCTCCAAGAATCTAAATTAGAATTAATTTCTTTCAAGGATTTTTGAAAGATTGTGGGGAAATAATAGCCTCATCCATCCTCATGAATTTATCAAGTGATCTCATAAATCTCATTTTGGTCAATCTGCACAATTCATTTTAATCATTTCCTCAAATTAAATATTTAATTACATTCACAAATTACTTATCCTTTGGGGTCCACTCCCCTTAGGATTAAAGTTCAAGTGTCTAGCTTTGAAATTCAAACACATAAATTGGGGGTGTTACAAGATCATTGTGGAGGAATGCTGCAATGAAAAATCCAATCTCTTATGTTGCTTTGTGGACTTTAGAAAGGCTTTCGATATGGTTCCTATAAACAAACTATGGAGTATATTAGAAGAGGTAAATGTTCCTTTCGAGCTAAGAGCAACAACTATAAGGTTATACGATAATGTAATTTCCAAGTTAAAGAGAAATGAGCGGTGGTCGAAAGATATTAAGTGTAATATCAAAGTCAAACAAGGTTGCCCTCTCTCCCCTACCCTATTTTGCATTTACATCGACAAGCTAGAAGGTTGTTTAGAGGAAGCAGGATGTGTTAGTATGATCTTAGCTGGGATAGTCATCATCCTTCTTCTCTATGCCGACGATATTGTTCTTCTCACAAGGTGTCCATCTGATCTTGATAAGAAACTTAGACTTCATAAGGATTTCTGCTCTACAATGGGTATGTCTATTAACACTAACAAAACAAAGGTTATGATTATCAAATCCAAGAAGGACACTTACGCTAACTTTATGTATGAAAATAGTAACTTGGAGGGAGTGTCTTCTTACAAGTACCTAGGAATTGATATTCATCACAAGCTCAACTAGAACTATAGCATTCAGAAAAGGATTAATGGGGGTGGAAAGCTTATTTTGGTCTTGAAAATAATTTTAAAATGGTAAAGTCGTAATGTGGGATAGAAAGAAGTTCCTATTTGAAACTTTAGTCACTCCCGTTATCTTAGGATGTGAGGTTTGGAGTTGCAGCATCTCTAGAGAATGCTGGAGAAAGATTGAGCAAATCCAGAAGCGTTTTATAATTTATAACCTTAAAATTAAAAGAAATACACCGTATCCCATTATCTTTATAGAAGTGGGCCTTTCCCCTATCGAGAGCCTAGCTATGATTAGGCTTATGTTGTACAAGCACAAGCTCAATAGCATAGGAGACCATAGACTTCCTAAGCTAGCTTTAAATTCCAGCCAAAACCACCTAAGGCTTAAAAGAGGTTGGTATAAAGGCACTAGGGCCTGGTTAAGCCATTGGGAGAGTGACAAGAATGTTGCATTGAAAAACATTAATAACATTACAAAAATTGTTACTTCTAAGTTCAAAGAAAAATGGTTGTGTGAGAAAGATCTAGCAGCTAAGAGAAAATTCAGATATTATAAGGAGGTCATCAACCCCACCCTAGAAGATAAAAAGTATGTCTATGTCTTCACTAGCTCAAAGAAGAAAATTAATATAGTCAAGATTAGAACGAACTCTCATGTGCTCCATAGTGAAACAGGTCATTGGACAGTTCCTAAAACACCAGGGATGGAAAGGATGCCATCTATGTAATAATATGAACATCGAGGATGAAAATCACTTCCTCTTAGAGTTCTCCACGTACAACCACATTAGAGCTCAATCTCATAATATTTGTTGCAACACTGACCTTCCTAGCCTTTTAAGATGTCAAAATCATAGTGAGATCAGGAGACTTCTCTACAAGCTTTTCGAGCATAGGAATAAAATCTTAAATCAAAGTAAATAACTCTGTTCTTTAGGTCGGATAGACCAAATATTGGTCTCAGTGGAAATTAACCATCATCGTCATTGTCATCAACATTCATTTATATACAAGAAAATTTTATTTAGCAAACCTGTCTATTAATTTTAGTAAATTTAAAAAATTACCTAGTGATTTGTGATTATTTTAATCTAATAAATTCTTCAATGATAAGTTCCTCATTATTATTGATAACATTGATATATATATATATATATATATATATATATATATATATATGAAAATTTTATTTAGCAAAATTGTCTATTACTTTTAGTAAACTTAAAAAATTAGGTTTGTTCCATGTGGTTCCCACCCACCAATTTCGTAGCAATTTGAGATTATTCCAATTCTATAAGTTCCTCCACAATAAGTTTATCATTATTATTTATAACATTCATTTTTATATAAACATATTTTATTTATCAAAATGATCCATTTTATAATAAAATGTAGACTTTTTCTTCTCAAATTAAAATTGACCCATGTCAAAGAAAACACACAGAAAAAATGTGAAATAAAAATGAAAACAATAAACAATGTCTAATCTAACCAATTTAAAAGAAAACATTTTTAATATAATTAAAAATCCACATAAACCACACATTTATATTATCGGTTTTACTAATAAATCCGAAGTATTTGAGACAAATCGATTCATAGTTTACACATATCAAAGGTGAGGACTTTATTATGATTTATCAAACAAATGTTTCGACTTTTTTTAATTTAACCATTCGAATTATTTTAATATTTTAATTGTTTATAATTTTTTAAAATTATAAAATTAAAACAAATATTAATAACACCACATAAATTTATATATAATAATAAAACTAAATATAAAATTAACTATAAAATAATTTATAAATTTATAAAAATCACTTTCGTTAATATAAAAATCACCAAGTTACTTAATATAAATATTTTGAAAAATTTGTTTTATTTCTTGTCATTTAAATTTTATATATAATTAAAAATAATATTTGAACTAAATTTATATATAATAATAAAACTAAATATAAAATTAACTACAAAGTAATATAAAAATTTATAAAAAAACACTTTTGTTTTAATATAAAAATCGCTAAGTTAATTAATTTAAATATTTTGAAAAAATTGTTTTAATTTTTGTTATTTAAATTATATATAATTAAAAATAATATTTGAGAGTGTAAATTTCTGTGATCCAAATACCATTAGAGAAAGCAATTTTCAAAACCAAAATCAATAATAAAATAATAAAAATAATAAAAATGGTGGTTAAGAAATTATAATTTTTACTTCTTATAACTATCTAATAAAGAAATTTTAATTAAATTCGATAAAATAAAAAAAAATTATTTGAAATTCGTCCTACCAACTAAATAAAGATTAATAAATTATGTTCTAAGTTATAAAATATATAAATAATAACAAACAAAATAATAAGAACCAATAATTTCTCCCATTATAACTATTTATAATTAAAAAAAATTAGATAAGTGAAATGTAGATAAATTAAAAGTAAACCTTATAACAAAAACACTAAAAATTCAATATTAAATATAAATAGTAATTTTTTTTTCATTATAAGTATCTAATTTAATAATATTAAAAAATAACTTAAAAATCACCATAACAACGAAATCAATAAATTTATTAAAAATAAATCAGAAAAATTTATAAATATTAACATCCCAAAAAGGAAACAAGTCAATCAATATATATATATATATATATATATATATATATATATATATATATATATAAAGCATATGAGATATAAAGAATAATAAAAAAGCCAGAAAGAGGAAATGAGAACCCTAGGAATAGAGAGACGAGATCAAGCAACTACTAATCTTCCACTAGTCATCCTTATTGAGCGTATGAGACATTTTCTTAATTTCAGTAGTTTCCCTGAATTTTCGGTGATGGAAATGCTCAACCCTAGCAATAAATTTCAATTCCTGCAAACAAACACGGTGCAAATTCTTTAAGGCATGTTCAACCAAAGCAGAGGACTTTGTTCTACAATGTCTAATATAAGCTGCATGCTCTTTAATTCTTTTGTTATTAGAACGACTAGTTTCTCCAATATAGGGGATCCCACGGGAACAAGGGATCATATACACTCCTTTCAACCTTTTGGGTTCAGAGGGTCTTTAACAAAATAGAGAGAACTCAAAATAGTGTTCAAAGTTCTAGACAAGGAAGAGATCTTATGTCTCCTCAAAATCTTAGCAATTATGTGAGTAGTACCTTGGATAAAAGGCAGATACATGCTACAACCAAATCACCTTGATCCTTCGTTGGTTTTGGACCTCTGCTAGCATTTAAGAAATCCTTCAAACCTTCACTTTTACTATAGTCTTTCTTCTCAAATACCTTAAGGAGATGGGACTTCTCTTCTTCCACGTGCTCATCATCTGAGGCTCTAAGGGCTCTTGTGGCGAGAGTATTGAGAACACCAAATGTTTGAGAAGGATAATGATAAGAGCTAGCATGAATATACTTCTATTTGTGAGTTTTCTTCTTGAATACAATGTAAGAGAAGGAGCCCTTACCATTTATGGATATTAGCACATCTAGAAAGGGAAGGCTACCATCCATCTTAGTTTCCATAGTAAACTTAATGGAGCTATATTGGTCGGTGATGTATTGATGAAAAGAATCCAACTTTTGATGACCATGAGACCAGTTTATAAAGGTTTCATCTACAAATAACTTCAAAATTTTAGGCTTGAAAGGAGTAGAAGCTAAGGCTCTCGATTCAAAATCTTCCACAAAGATGTTGGAAACAACAGGGGAAAGCAGAGAACCCACTGCAACACCACAAATCTGTTCATAGAATTCTCCTTCAAAGATAAAAAAGGTAGAGGTAATACAAATTTCTACCAATTTAGCAGTATTAACGCCAGTAATATGATTGAACATTTCCACTACCTCATTGTTAGGGATATTGGTATAAAGAGTGTTGGAACACCTAATCGTACATCGGTAGGTGTGGAATACGAAAAGTCACAATGTAGTCCAAGTGACCTTGGAATGTGAAACCAAGAGTCACACCATTGTACTATAAATGTACATCTTTGTATAATGGAAAATAAGAAAGACTCACGCTTATCCTTCATTGTGTTCAGTCTGTTGTGTGTGTGTGTTTATTCTCCTCATACAACATGTGTGTGCTTCAACATGGTGTTTAATATGGTATTAGAGCGGGCGATTGCTGGCCCTACTTCAATTTGAGTGAGCCATTTGTGTCTATGGCCTGTGCATATCTGCAAAAATTCTTGTCATTTTTGCAGCACTCAGAGTTTTTGCAGCAAACATTTTGGCACATTCCAGCACTGGTTTTGGAGAAGAGAAGCATTATGCATCTGGAGGTTTTCTCACTGCTCATCTTTTCTGCAATTTCCACATTTTAAATTTTGCACCATTTTGGAGAGCTATTGGAAATTGTGTTCCAAATTTGGTTTCTGAAAGAAAAAATTCTGAGATTTCTGAGTTTTCTGCAAATCTCTAACTCTGCAAATTCTCCAATTTTCTGCTGCGATATGGGCCTCTGCAATTTTTTGAAGAAAATTTTTGGGTTTTTTAAGTAAAGATTTCTGAGTTCTCTCTGCAATTTCTGAAGTTCTGCTGCTGTTTGAAAGTTAATTTCTCTACTCTCTACTATTTTTAATATTAAAAATAAAAATAAAAAAAATTCTAAATTTGGCCTTCGGCCCTCACTCTGTAACTCACTCCTGTTCCTCGCCCCTATTAAATCCTACACGCACTCGGCTACAACTTGTCCCCTCCCTACATGCCTACTCCTATACATCGATTACTCTTCCCTTACACTACTCCGTCAACAAACAACCGGCCCCTCACCCGGCCGCTCCACCCTACCGCACCCTCAACCTACAGCACACAACACTAATACCTCATTAGTGTTACAGCTCTCCTCCTACCAGCTCTCACGCGCTATGGCTCTCCTCCTTCACACAGTGTCCAGCTCACACTCCAACACCTCCCCTTTCACCAATCCACGACCCCTTGCAACTCACGGCCTTTGGCCCCTCTCCCCTCACAACTGTACACTATCCGCCTTTGCTTACGACACCCTTTACCCAGTCTTTTAATTTTTAAAGTTTTTATTTAATTCCCTCCCGTTCCCTTTTTTAATTCCATCCCTTCTCCCTTTTTTAAATTCCAGCATTTTTTATTTTTAAAACCTTTTAAAATTCCACCACCTCTTTTCACACTTCGTCTCCTCACCCTAGCCATTCGGCCTTACCATTTTCAAAATTATCATTTCCTCCCCATTTTAAATTAATCTCCTCTCCTTTTTTAATATCTGGCCTCCCACCCCTTCCATATAAATAAATAAATAAATCCCCTCCTCCCTTTTAAATAAATTTCCCTTTCCATTTTCAATTAATTCCCATTTCAATTAATTTATTTTTTAATTAATTTTTAATTAAATAAAAATAAATAAATAAAAAATAGCAGAGAGAGAGGAAAGAGAGAATATGAACAACAAAAAAAGAGGAATTGACATGTGAGCAGATGGACTGAATACATAGTGAAAAGAGAAGATTTACATTTTGTGATTTGTGGCATTGATTTGAAGGGTGATTTTTCTGAAAGAATTTTACATGTGAAGACAAGTTTGCCATCATTGAAAACAACTCTTTGAAGAAAAAATTTCAGCTGCCTTAAAGGCCTCTTGCACAAGTCTTTTGCTGCATATTGTATTGAACTGACATTGATTTGCATCTTCATTCAAGACTTGAAGTGTAATTGAGTTGAAAAATTGTTGATTTCCCTCCATCATTTGAGGAGCAGATTTTGTACTTTGAGATTTCCATAGTTGGAAGTTCTCTTGAGTCATTTGTATTTCTTGTTGCATCACATTGTAAACGGGTGCATTTTCGGTTGTAGCCGACACCCTTTCATTTATTTTTGAGCCTAAGTTGTTGAAATGGCCAAAATCAATGAGGCATTAGTGTTGTTGAATGACCTCATTCATTCAAATGTTCATGATATGATAAAAATGAGCAAGGATGCTCTATGTAACATTCAGAGTTGTTTGCTAGATGCACATGAAAAGATTGAGTTTTTGCAGTTGGAATCTCAACTCCAACAAGAAGAACTTCAGCAAAAGAGTCACCATTCTGAACCTGTTTCTGTTCAGAACATTGTGAAGGACTCTCATCAGAAGAAAGAAGACAAAGTTTCAGTTGATTCACATTCAGTTCCTTGTACTAGAGCAGATGTACATGCAGATGCAGCAGTTCAACCTGCACTTCTCAAGCCCATCATCAGACCTTGGGAAGAGCTTGTCCACAACAAGCACCGAACTAGTCTTGGATATGACAAGGATGTGTCCTTTCATATTCCAGACTACACCAAGCCCATCATATTTCAGAGTGTCGGATTCTTGTATGACAGTTCACCTGCAGCTGTTCCAGATCCTGTTCCACTTCCACAACAGATTGAGAAATGCCAACACTGTGATCGAGTTGGCCATATGAAAGATCATTTTTTTGATCTTCATCCATGCAAGCACTGTGGTCGGCACACACATTCTTCAGACAAATGCTTCAGAAACAAGCCTCCTACAAGAACCAAGATTCATCTTGGATGGATCGCTTCTTGGCAATGGGCATCAGCAGCCAAGAAGATGTTTACGACACATGTTAGAACTTGTTCACGGATATTGAGCAAACTTGTAGTTGAGTTTTCGCCATCATCTCACCTTGTCCCTGACAGGGGGGAAAATGGTGGTCATGTACAAGCTTCGACGACAGATCAAGCGAGCCTGAGCCACAATCTCTCATTCCATGTTCAGAGTTGTAGCCAGCAGTTCATGCGAGCCTGAGCCACAATTCGTCATTCCGGATTCAGAGATGTAGCCAGAGACACGGATGCCCATGAGCATGCCTTCGGTTGGTGGACAACCTTAAACCATCATATTTGGTTGGTGGATAACCTAAAACCATCACAGGTAGTAGACCTCCCTTATTTTAGGTCGAAGCTCCCCCTTTCGTATATGAGGAACACTTCCTCTAGCAGAAGCCTTCAGCTTAGCAGCCTTCAGCTTCTTGCCAGCTTTGGTTGAGTTCCAGGAAATGCTTCAAAGCATTCCAGAGTTGTTGGTAATCCTAAAACCATCACAGGTAGTAGACCTCCCTTCTTTTAGGTTGAAGGTCTCTGTTTTTTATGAGGGACAATTCCTCTAGCAGAAGCTTTCAGCTTCTTGCAAGTTTTGGAAGAGTTCCAGGAACTGCAACAAGTTTTGTGTTCCAGTGTTGGTGGTCATCCTTAAACCATCTCTTTTTCCAACATTTTAGAGAGTTGATTCAGCCCAAGTGCTGTCATGTATACTTTGCAGATTTGTATAACAACTCTTTTCTTGGACTCACACATACCCATTCGGATTAAGGGGGGATGTTGGAACACCTAATCCTACATGGGTAGGTGTGGAATACGAAAAGTCACAATGGATTCCAAGTGACCTTGGAATTTGAAACCAAGAGTCACACCATTGTACTATAAATGTACATATTTGTATAATGGAAAATAAGAAAGCCTCACGCTTATCCTTCACTGTGTTGAGTCTCTTGTGTGTGTGTGTTTATTCTCCTCATACACCATGTGTGTGCTTCAACATGGTGTTTAACAAAGAGAGACAACATCAAAGCTCACAAGAGTGTCATTTAGATCAAATTATAATTACTTTAACTCATTGATAAAATAAGAGGAATCGTTAACATAAAAATCCATATGACCCACAAGGGGCTTAAGCTTTCGAGAAAAATACTTAGCTAGGACATAACTGGGCACACCTTCTTTATGAATTTTCGAAAGCCTATAAATCCTCAGGGTGGTAGGATTCCTTTCAACAAGCTTCTGGCTCATGGAACCCACTGAGCTGCTAGATTCAATAGCATCTACCACACTCTAATATATTTTATTAATGAGGTTTTTTTCCAGCTTCTTGTAACTTCTGTTGTTACAAAAATGGTCAAACATCTTCCTATTATAATCATCTTTCATTATATTTTTATTTTTATTTTTATTTTTATTTGTTCTTTATTTTTATTTTTTAGATTGATTGACTTGTTTCCTTTGAGTTTTTGGTTTGTTATTATTGATATATTTTTGTGATTTATTTTTAATAAATTCGTTGATGTTGTTTTTATGGTGACCTTTAATTTACTTTTGGTATAAAGTTATAATGGTAAAAATTTTATCATTTATATTTAATTTTTAGTGTCTTTTTTATAAAGTTGAGTTTTAATTTATTTACATTTGACTTATCTAAAAAATCTAATTATAAATTGTTATAATTGGTAAATATTATTGGCTATTGTTATTTTTTTTGTTATTATTTATATTTTATGATTTATAATATAATTTATTAAACTTTATTTAGTTTCTATGATGACTTTCAATTAATTTTCTTTTTATTTTATTGAATTCAATTAATTTTTTTTTTATTGGATATTTATAAGAGATAAAAATTATAACTTCTTAATTGTGTAAGAAATTTTTTCGATGAAAATCACATGTAAGAAAAAATTTTCCACGTGTTTCGAACAAGCCAGTGTGGTTCATCATCAGGACAAGATGAGAAATTTGATCCTTATTAAATAAACAAGGAAAGCTCCAACTAGCCATTGTAACATAACGTCTAGTTCGACTAAAACAATAAATTAAATTAAATTTCATCATATTATATTATATTATATTTTAATTTTAATTTTAATTTAAATATAATTTAATATTAAGGTTTTAATTTAAGTCTAATTTAATTTTAATGTTTTCTAATAAATTTAATATTAAAATAATTTAATATTTTTATTATTTTAATAGTTTGAATTATATGTCAATAAAAAAAATAAAAATAAAATAAAAATAAATAAATAAATAAATATTTATTATTGATTATTATTATTTTATTATTGATTTTGGTTTTGACACTTTCTTTCTCTCCCTTATTTATTGATCAATTTATTGATGGTATTGATCCGCCAATCATCATTATTGTCTTGATAATGAATTACACTTTAGTTGGAAACTCGTGGACTCTATAATCTATAATATAATTTCCATGAAAATTTTATTCGAAAATAAATATAACACATCTTAATATAATTCTAAATATATATTATATTACTTGTTTTAATTATATATTTTTTGAATTTTTGTATTATGAATAATTTTCACTAATATATAAAATTTCAATAGCAGGTGTGAAGATAAAATGGATATAAGTTGATATACTTGTCTTTCGTAATGGACTTCTATGGATTTGAAATTCCTGACAACAAATGTCATATCATGGATAGTAAATTAATGATAAAATAATTAACTACATTTTATCTTAATAATTTTACTTTTTTCTTTTAATTTTATTTCAAATATTTAACCAAATAAACATAGCATTGCATTATATAACATTACCTAATAGTGTGTATAAATTCTTTCAGCGAAAATCACATTCCAATAGATCCAGCTATTGTGGTTCATCATTAGGACAAGATAAGAAATCTGATCTAGGACACAGTTTAAATAGATAAGAAACTCTGACTAGCAGTTATCTCAAAACAGATAATTGGACTAAATCAAGAACTCCAAAGATAAAATAATATTACAGTTATTATTACTCCATAACTGATAATTTTACTAAATAAGAATAAAATAGTTGAATTATTATTATTGTATTTTATTAATAATTAAAAGATTTAAATATAATAATTATTTGTATAAAAAATAAAATAAAATAAAATAAATAAATAAATAAATAAAAATAAAAATAAAAATAAAATAAAATAAAAATAAAATGCACTAAGAAAAACTACATAAATAAATAAATAAGAAATAAGTAAAAATATAAATAATAAAATGAAAATAAAAATAAAATATATAAATAAAGATAGATGAAAATGAAATCAAAATAAAATAACAATGAACGAAAAATAATAACAATCAAAGAAGAATTAACCCCTAATGGATAATTTGACTGAATATAGAAAAAATAGTTGAAATATTATTAATGTATTCTATTAATAATTAAAATATTTATAAATAATTAATTGAAAATATAAAATAAAATAAAATAAAATAAACTCAAAATATAAATTAAAAATAAAAACCATTAAGAAAAATTGCATAAATAAATGAATAAAACTTTTATTAAAAATAAGAAAAACCAAAAGTAAGTAAATAAAATGAAAAAATAATAATAAATAAATAAATAAAATAAAAATAAATAAATAAATAAATTCAAAAAAAAAATTATAAGAATAAAATAAAATAAAAATAACATAGATATAAAAAATAAATAAGCGAAAAATAATAATACTAATATTTATATATATATTCATAAGGAAAAAAAAAAGGAACGTAGGAGAACAGAAAGGAAAGAAAACCAAAGACTAAGAGTGAAGGGTCGGGATCCAACATCTGCTCAGCCTCCACCCATCATCCCTGTTGAGGTTGACAGGCCTCTTTTCGATCTCTAAGGAAGCTATTGATGTCATTTCTCGGGTCACAGACCCTGATACGGCTCTTCTGGTGGAGATATGTCTTACCTCAACCTTCTTCAGTTTCGAGGGTGAATTCTATGAACAAACTTGTGGTGTGGCCATGGGTTCCCTCCTTTCTCCGGTTGTTGCTAATATTTTTATGGAAGACTTTGAATCTAGGGCCCTCTCCTCCTCCCTGTTTCAACCTAAGCTTTGGAAAAGGTTTGTTGATGACACCTGTGTGGTGTGGCCCCATGGAAAAGATAATTTGGACCGTTTCTCCCGTCATCTTAATGATCATTCTAACTTCATTAAGTTTACCATGGAATTCGAAGTGGATGGTAGCCTACCCTTTCTTGATGTTCTTGTTTCTAGAAAGGATGATGGTTCCTTCACTCATCAAGTTTGCAGGAAGAAGACGCATACTGAACAATATTTACATGCGAATTCTCACCATTTTCCTGCTCAAAAATCAGGCGTTCTAAGTACCCTAGCCACTAAAGCTTTTAGATTTGCTGATGAACACCACCTTGAAGAAAATAAATCTCATCTCCTGGGGTTTTTCTTAATAATGGTTATAACGAGGTTCAATGTATTATAGCTTTTCAAAAAACTGAGAAAGGTCCCAGGGTCAGGAAGGAACATTGTGATAGGTTATCCGGCATTCACCTTCCTTTTATCCAAGGAACGACTGACAAAATCGCGAGGATCCTAAGGAGACATAATGTTCCCTCAACCTTTAGGCCCCTTCGCACCATTAGAAGTTCTCTTACATCTGTTAAGGACCCAATCTACCCTAAGGATGGTAAGGGTATTTACTTGATTCCTTGCTCATGTGGGACCCCTTACATCGGTGAGTTTGGTCGTTCCATTAGTCAAATAATTCAGGAGCATGCCGCTGACCTGAAGCATAATAGGTCTCGCTCCTCTGCATTAGTAGAGCATGCGGAAAATACAAAACATCACATTTGCATTGAAGATGCGGAGGTTATTGCAAGGATTGACCATTTCCACCATAGAAAGTTAAGGGAGGCCTTAGAGATCGAAAAGAGGCCTGTCAACCTCAACAGGGATGATGGGTGGAGGCTGAGCAAATGTTGGATCCTGACCCTTCACTCTTAGTCTTTGGTTTTCTTTCCTTTCTGTTCTCCTACGTTCTTTTTTTTTTTTTAATATATATATATATAAAAGTATTATTATTTTTCGCTTCTTTATTTTTATATCTATGTTATTTTTATTTTATTTTATTTTTATAATTTTATTTTATTTTATTTTATTTTATTTTTTGAATTTATTTATTTATTTATTTTTATTTTTATTTATTTATTATTATAATTTTTAATTTTATTTACATACTTGAGGTTTTTATTATTTTTAATAAAAGTTTTATTCATTTATTTATGCAATTTTTCTTAATGGTCTTTATTTTTAATTTATATTTTGAGTTTATTTTATTTTATTTTATTTTATATTTTTAATTAATTATTTATAAATATTTTAATTATTAATAGAATACATTAATAATATTTCAACTATTTTTTCTATATTCAATCAAATTATCGGTTGGGGGTTAATTCTTCTTTGATTGTTATTATTTTTCGTTCATTGTTATTTTATTTTGATTTCATTTTCATCAATCTTTATTTATATATTTTATTTTCATTTTGATTTGATTATTTATAATTTTACTTATTTCTTATTTATTTATTTATGTAGCTTTTCTTAGTGCATTTTATTTTTATTCTTATTTATTTTTATTTTATTTTATTTTATTTTATTTCTTATATAAATAATTATTATATTTAAATCTTTTAATTATTAATAAAATAAAATAATAATAATTCAACTCTTTTATTCTTATTTAGTAAAATTATCAGTTATGGAGTAATAATAACTCTAATATTATTTTATCTTTGGAGTTCTTGATTTAGTCCAATTATCTGTTTTGAGATAACGGCTAGTCAGAGTTTCTTATCTATTTAAATTGTGTCCTAGATCAGATTTCTTATCTTGTCCTGATGATGAACCACAATATCTGGTTCAAAACGCGTCGACAAAATCTGTTGGAATGCGATTTTCGCCAAAAAATTTTATACACAATCTTATGGATAGCAGAAGCCAAATTCCTAACATTACCTAATAGTTTACAACACCATTATGATTACAATTATTATATATAAAATAAAATATATATAGTTTCTATACTTCAAAAAAAAGTTACAATAAATATTTTCAATCCTAATACACCAAATATTTCATATATATATATATATATATATATATATATATATATATATAATAATAATGTATTTTAAATATTTATAATTTTAGCATTTCTTTCATTATCTTTAAAAATAATTATTTTTTAATTTTTTTTGTCACACTTTATAATATAATATAAATTTATGTAATATTTTATAATTATATATTAATTTTACTCATATATTTCATTTATGAATATTGGTTGGTTCTTATTTGAAGAAATTGACGGAATTATTTTAAATTCTTCTTTCATAACCCTTTATTATTTTATAATATCATATCAATTTTAGTCACATATTTCTTTTATGAATATAAGTTGGCTCTTATAATTTTTTATTATTGAAATTTATGGAAAAAAATAATTTTAGTTGTAAATAATGTTGAGATGTATAATTTTATTTATAGTTATATATTAATAACAATATGTTTAAAAAAAAAATTGTGTCACCAAAATGTGATAAATCTAAAGAAACTATGAACGTTTTCTGTCCAAGCTTTGGTGGAATGAATTTGGGTTTTCATGGCTCTCTGTCCTGCATTAGCGATTGAGGTTTCTATGGCCTAAAGAAAGTGCTATTTACCACTAAGGATAGTATACTACGAAGCTTATTAGGTTTTTTCATTATTAGTTTTTATTTGTTGGCAAGGTCAGATGCCCCGGGAGGCTCACCCTAATGTCTCTGTGGACTTGTCCATGGGGATGTTGTAGATTTCCTGGTGATTTTCGGTGTCTATCTATCCTACTTTACTTGTCAAACATGGTTATTTGTTTCAAAAGTAAACCCTGGGAGTCGATGAAGGTCTTGTTTTGCAATAGGTGGTGGAGTGTTGGTAGAGGATTTTACTGTTGGTGTGAAACTACGAAGGGCTGTAGTAGTGATTTATGAGGGTGTGGTTCTGCTGCTGTGTCCTTAGAGTGGAGTATTCTCTTTGGGATCTCTGCTCTTTACTCCTTCTCTCTGATCCTGCAAGGAGTTTCGATGGTTGGGAGGGCTTCTTTTTTTTTCAAATTCCCTCAGTAGTGTTCTCGAGCATTGTCATTGCCGGCAGGAGTCGGGTTTCTGATGGAGATGGTTTAAGCTATCCTTTAAGCTTTCGGTGTTCTTAATAATGATTGAGATATATGGTACTTTTATATTTTCATCGATTATGCCATATAGATTTCTTCCTACCCTATTGATTTCTCTTCTTGTCAGTGTTTACTCCTTCCTACTCATGGTATAGAATTTCTAGGAGTCCCATCTCTGGGTGATCGGTTTGGTATCTTCCGTGCTCTTCTGCCTTTACTATCTGGCCTACTCTGGGTACGTCGAGTGGTATTATTATGCAGGAATTAAATGCTATGCTCGCTGATCTCGAGATAGAGGTGGATGACGAAGCTCTAGCACATGCCCTGGACGTGGTGGAAGGAAGTCTCTCCTCCACGGGTCAGTCAGATCTCCATTCTTGCGCAGCTCTTGGCATGATACCAGCCTCCTCTCCTAGGGATACTACTGCAGGTTTCCTTCCTGAACATGGGGGTTCTCAGCCTAAGACCTAGAACAAAGGGATATTGGGTATCTCTTCGAGGGTAATGGAAAAACTGTTCAAATCCCATGTGGATTGCAAACTATTAAATTTTCGTCCTGATGTCCTATGGGAGCTAACAGTGAGCCTATAGGACCGCTCTCTGTTTGGCCAGTGGAATTTTGAAAATCTTAATGGATCTGATCATTTTTTCTTGGTTAATAGAAGCCTGGCAGACGCTTCTGGGATACCGACCATTGGTTAGTAAACTGGAGGGCCGCTGGTTTGGGTTTCATTTTATGAAAGCGGAGGACCTGGCGGAGGTGCACAATAGGGTCTGGGTTATTGTACGTGGCTTTCTGGCACTACACAGATGGGAGGTTGATTTTCATCCTCTTCATAATGCCCCACTGTGTCATTTCATCTGCGTGAAATTACCTGGCCTTCCCTTGGAGTTTTGGACTCCCAAGGCATTACAAAAGATTGGATATTGTTTTGGCACATGCCGGTATACCGACCCAAAATGCAAAGGCATTTTCGATAAGCGAATTTATTGGATTCTTGTAGAAATGTTGTTCTAAGGGGGTCTCCCTAATAGGAGGGTTATGTGCATCAGAAAATGGTGGATTATTGGAAAACACCCTTTAGGTGTAACCTGTGCCACGAGACCGGCCATCTTATGTGGAAGTGCTCAAGATTTAACAATTCTTATTGCAAGCAGGCTTCTAGGAAGCTGACCACCTAGGACAGGACTCAGATCCCCAAAGCTTTCTTGGAGCCTCACTTGCCTTAGCAGACTCATTTCTCAAGTAAGTCTTCCAAATATCCATCTCAGTATCTTGACCGCGCCTATTCTGCTTTTCATGTTGATTCAGAATTGGAGGTTTTATCTGAGGCTCAGGGTATTTTAGTGGAATCGCTCTTGTCCAAACCTCTCCCCAAATCATATTTTTTTTCTGATCTTCAGGTTCCTACCCCACCCCCCTAATTTTCTCGCATCGGCTTAGTCCAGATAAGGCTCCCTTTTCTGTCAGGAAGGACCCTTTATCTCCTCGGGCGCCCCTAGACTCTCCATCCTTATTATCACTTGTTTTGGGTCTGGATTCACCTCTGCCTTCCCACTCCTCCCTCCTCATCCTGGGGATGGACCTTTTATTAATAGAGACCTCCTCCTATGTTATTTTTGTTGCCTCAGACCATCTCTTGACCTCTCATTCCCTACCTGCAGAGGTGGGTGGGGAAGGAACCTTATCCCCTCGAATCTCTGTTGGGAGTGATCTTGAATTTATTCTGCATAATTCTCAGGCTATGACGGTTCCTCTGACCATTGATTCTGGACACCCTTCCTCTCCTGTTTATTTTCTTAGCCCATCATCGACTCACAATGTAACTATTCGGAAAGGGAAGGGGCAACCGAGGGCAAACCCAAATCTGTCAGGGTGGGTGATATTTTGGATCCTCCTGACGGAAATTTTTGAGATATCCCTGTCACTCGGGTGTTAAATTGGGTCCTTAGAGCATTTACCCCCGCTGCTTCTGGTTTCCCATGATCCTTTTCTCTTTGAACTTAAGAGGGGTGCAGGGTAGAGAAAAGTTCGTTTCACTAAGGGATTTCCTTTATGCGGCTAAGCCTTCTATTTTTTTTTAAGAGACTATGTCTAGTGCTATTTTTGCTTGTTCTTTTTGTTGGAATTTGTTTCCTGACTGGAACTTGGTTGCCACAGATTCCATGGGCCACAGAGGCGGCCTCGCTATCATCTAGGACCCTGTCAGAGTCTCCCTTTTGGCTTTCAGTTTCACTAAAGGTATTTTTTTATTAGGACATTTTAGAGGTTTGAAGGGGCAGATCTACTTGATGAATATTTATGCACCCTATAAATATAAGTGTGGTCTCTCAGGTAGAATAGAACCATGTGGACTTCTAGCATTGGATAACTGCATTACTGTAGGAGACTTTAACTCCACCCTGCATATTGGAGACACCTGAGGTATTGGGAGCAGAAGGGATCCATCTAAGGATTTCCTTTTTTCTCTCTTCTATTCTTAAAATCTAATTGATCTCTCTCTGCAATGGGAGGCACTGACTTCGTACAATGGACGGGCTGGGGACGCACTCATTGGGAAGAGATTAAATCAGGTCTTGGTTAAGGCTAACTTGTTGCCTTTTATGGTCGGTTTAAAAGCTAGGGCCAAGGATTTGATCATTTTAGATCATCGACCGATTTTGGTTGATTGGCAATTTAAAAACAAGTTAAATGGTTATCCATTCAAGTTTAACTGTGCTTGGCTTGCAAGCATCGGTTTTAAGGAACTAGTTAGAAGGCAGATGGTTGATCACAATGGCTCGGAGGGATTTTCAGGTATGGAATTGCTTGCTAAGAAATTAAGGAGTCTCAAGCACAGTGTTAAAGCATGAGAAAAAGAGGAAAGGGTAAAAATTCTCAGGGATCTGAAGCAAATAAAGGATGATATGTCGAACAACTTGAAAACGATTGAAAATGGGACTTAGGAACCGAGTAGTTGGTCTCAACTCAAGAAATTAGAAGATAACAAGAGGAATATTCTACTCTTCCACGAGCAGACTTGGCACCTAAAGAGTAGAGCGGCTTGGCTCAAAGAAGGAGATAATAACACTAAGTTCTTTCACCATTTCGCTAATGGGTGCAAGAAAGTGAATGCGATATGGAGCCTGGAGGTCAATCAACATTATGTAAACACCACAGAAAGTATTCAGGATGAAGTTTTTAAGTATTTTAAATCTCACTGCAAAGGCAGAAAGGAGGTGCGTTATGAAGAAAAAAATAAAGGTATTGGACTTGTTTCCAAGGATGTTTGGGATCTCTGAAAACACTAGCCTTATGGAGCCTATTTCCATTGGGGAAGTGGAAAAAATTCTCAAATTATTTCCTTGAGACAAGAGTCCAGGTTCAGACAATTGGATGCCAGAATTCTTTATGCATTTTTCTGATATTTTTATAAGGTATATTAAGGAGATTATTGAGGAGGTCAAGAACACTGGTAAATTCAGGGGAGGAATAAGTTCTACTTTCATTGTGCTTATCGCAAAGAAAAAGGGCTTCGTATGTTTTCCGGACTACAGGCCGATATCCCTTTGTAATACCATATACAAGATTGTGTCCAAGCTACTGGTGGAAAGACTAAAAGTAATATTTACCTCCTATATTACTGCTGAGTAGTCTGGTTTCTTGCATGGGAGGACCATCCATGACACAGTGGCTATCACCCAAGAAACTATACACTCTATTGTAACTAAAATGACAAAAGCTGGTATTATGAAGGTTTATTTGAGTAAGGCAGATGATAAGGTTGATTTGGGTTCCTTATTTTAATCTTGCATAAGATTGGTTTGTCATGTGAGATGATTGATTGGATAGCGGCATGCCTCACTTTGACGTCTTTGGCCATCATTATAAATTGGTTTTCTTCGGCTTTATTTAGACCTGGGAGAGGGATTAGATAGGGATGCACCCTCTCCCCTCTACTGTTTATCCTGGTGATGGACGCCCTAAGCCTTAGCATCAAACGAGTGGTGGAAAGTGGGGTTTTCAAAGGTATAAACATTTCCAATAGGGGCGAAATTACCCATAATTGTTTTGTGGACAATGTTCTATTTTTTGGTATGATGATCAAAAGCAGTTGGAGTACTCTGGAGCTGATATTCATAAATTTTTGTGAGGATTTGGAAATGGAATCGAATGAGGTCAAGGCATATTTCTATCATCTCCAGGGATCATCGGAGGACATGGATTATATGGAAAGCCTCTTTCATGTCCGAATTTCCATACTGGACAAGGGCTTTACATAACTCGGTTTCAAATTAAAGGCTTCTAGATATACTTCGGGCGACTGGGAATGGATCCTTGAAAATATCAGCACTGATTTAATATGTGGGCTAATAAGTGGTTAACTAGGGGATGTAGGCTTGTTTTAACCCAGGCTGTATTGCAATAGATTATTATTTTATGGGCTCATTTATACTGCATTTCATGGAAGATAATGAAGAAAATTCAAGGTTTTATGGCGTAATTTATGTGTAATGGAGAATTAGGTAAGACCTCTTTCCATCTGGCAAAGTGGAATTTAATTCCTCCTCCCAAATAACTAGGGGGATGGGGTGTCATTGAACAGGAAGCTTTTGGGTATGCTCTCTTGATGAAGTCATTTTTGAGGTGTCTGACGTGCTCAGGTATTTGGAAGAACATTATGGATCATAAATAATTCAAACATAAAACTATCGAGGACCTTTTTCTAGGAGATGATCTTTAGTTTCAGGTAGGATCTCGAATCTGGAAAGGATTTCAGAGAATATGTCCATTATTCAGAGACCGTCTAAGATGGTAGTTTGGATAGGGGAATAAGATCCTTATTGGGTATAAAACTCTGGATGCATCTCTGGATGACCCCTTACTTTTGGAATTCCTGATTTCTCAATTACACCAAAGGGGTAGTTTTCTGATTGGACAAGTTTTATCTTGGCAGGAGGAGATTCCTTTATGGCTCTTCGCTTCTCAATTGGGTTTACCAACAACTGTGGATTTTGAATGGGAAGGGTATTGTGACTATTTAAGAGGACTAGGGTTGCATAAACATATTCAGGGGGATAAAATCAGATGGGGGGGAAAGACTCAAAGGGAAAAAATAGTGGTTAAGGACCTTTACCTTTCTAAGATGCAACATTGGGAAGAGATAAGGAGTTCTAGCTGGCTAAAGGAATTGTGGAGAGCAAGAGTTCAAAAAAGAAAAAAAATCTATTTTCTTTTGGCTGGTTTGGAGGGACAAGAACCTAACGTGGAAGAACCTTAAGAAAAGAGGAATGAATGGTCTTGGGATATTCTTGTTATGTGGGGTTCATGATGAAGATAACTGCCATATTTTTATAATTTCCCATTCACCCGGAGGGTATTACAACTGATTTGTAAGAATCTCAAATGTGATATTCTTTTATATGATAGTGTTGAGGGTAGTATTTTACGATGGGGAGAGATAGGAAAGTTCTACATAAATTTGGCAATCTTGATTCATTGGAGCATATGGTTTTGTCGCAATAGAAGGATATTTTAGGATCAGGTAAGTGAGCCAGAAAAGAGTTTACAGGATTTGGATAATTTGAGGATCTCAGAAAATCCCCCATTTGACTTATCAATTAGAAATCGCCCTCATGAAATCAGCTACCAAGCGGGGTTTTTTAATGGTGATTCTCAAAATCATAGATGTGGATGTGGTGCATGGTTAATGCCCTCTCCTTCTTGTCACTATAATTTTTTTTGGGTCAGAGGCATTGGAACTAATACGAGGGCCGAGGTAATTGCACTATGGGGATTAATGTGGTTTACTAACCACCTCTGTATTGATAGAGTATCCATTTTCAGAGACTCTAAATTTTTTATTGATCACTTAAACCAAGAGGCTTCTATAAACCAAACTTTTCTTTCTTCTCGGATCAACTGAATTGAAATCTAGAGAAAAAAGTTCTCTTCTATATGTTTCAGTCAAATCTTTAGAGAAAAGAACTCTTAGGCAGACAAATTGTCAAAAGTGGTTCTTAAAGGCAGATTCGGCAAAATACATTATGAATTATTTGAAGTGGAGGGTATGGGAGCGAGGGGATCGGTTATGCTTTCATAGTTTTCACCTTTACTATAGTTTCATGGGCGTTAGTAGGAGCAGCACAAAGCAATACTTCAAGGAGCCACTTACCTCGGAACATGCCAATGGAATTTTTTTATGGCTAAAGATATCTTCCCCTTATTGCTTGAAAAAGAAAAGATAAGTAGTGTTTGTGATAGAATGAAGGTGTATTTCTTATTTTGGGTTTACTTTCTGAGAAGTGTATTTTTTGTAACTCTTTGTTGGCTGAAGTATGTTAAAGGATCAAAGGTAAAGCTTGCACATTTCGTATGGTTATGAAATATGAAAGTTTTGATGGATTCCGTAACTGATGATGGAAATGTATTTTTGATATTTAAAGTTTCCATACTTGTACTTTACATAAACTAGCCTTTTTTTTCTCCTAAAATTTTTTTTTTTTATAATTTCAGTTATGTAAGGAGTTGTCTATCGACACAATACAAAAATTTTGATTGAAGTTTTTGGCTTGAATCTGGTAATTTTTTTTTTTCAAAAAATCAGGTAGTTGGAGTGTTGGAATTGCATTTTTTTTATGGTGGACATGGATTTAGCACCAAAAATACTAAAGTTTAATGACTGTAACCCAAATTTTCAAAAAAAAAATTGTGAACGAGCTTCAAAAATAGAAGAAAAGAGATATCAACGCCTTAGAAATAAGCCACTTCGAGGGGGAAACCTCCAATACATTACATAAATTCACAATTCTTGGATGATACAATTTACAAAACCTCCTTTCTCTATATAGGAGTCCATGGGGCCATAATGTAATCCTAGTGGGCCACAATGTAATCCTAGCCGACCTAACAATAATAATTTAAGGGCACAATAATAACAAAATGGGGGTTACAAGGGTACAATAATAACAATAAGGGGTTTACACTAACAATAATAAGGGGATATACTAGTGATATAGGGACCTAACATGCCCCTCTCCTTCAAAAAAGTGTTGTCCTCAACACTTGAGTAGCTCCGGGTGCTTCTGTATAAAATTCTCATCCTCCCATGTAGAATCTTCAGTGGGTAAGTTCTTCCACTTGATGAGATACTCGGAAATTGATCGATTCCGTAGTTGTCGAGTTCTTTTTTCCATGACTGCTTCAGGTTCCAATATGATTTTCCCTTCCCCATCAAGTTCTGGCAATACTGTTTGAACTGGAAGATTTCCACCTATAACCTTCTTTAAGCATGAAACATGGAAAACTGGATGTACTCGCGAAGAAGCAGGAAGCTCCAATTTGTATGCCATAGTACCAATCTTTTGCAACACCTTGTAGGGACCATAGTACTTTGGCGATAATTTATTATCCTTCTTAGCTTGCTTGAGGGACATTTGTTTATATGGTTGTAGCCGTAAAAATACCCAATCTCCTACATCAAACTTCTCTCACTGCGATGTTGATCTGCCTGTTGTTTCATTCGATTTTGTGCCAAATTCAGGTTATCCTTTAAGAGTTGGAGAACTTCTTGCTGATGCTCGATGTGATATTCCATTGTTTGAACCTTCGAATTTTCCCTTAAAGATGATGTGATCGATGGTGGATGATATCCATAAAGTGCCATAAATGGGGTCATTTTTGCTGCAGTATGGAAGGAAGTGTTATACCACCATTCAGCGAGAGGTAACCACTTGACCCATGGTGTTTGTTTATCAGATACAAAACAACGAAGATATCCTTCCAAACATTTATTTACTATCTCAGTTTGACCATCATATTGAGGATGATAAGATGAGCTATGAGCTAATTGAGTACCCAAACAAGAAAATAACTCCATCCAAAAATTTCCACTAAAAATGGGATCTCTGTCGCTCACAATAACCCTTGGGCTTCCATGTAGCTTTTGAATTCTATCCATAAATGTAGTAGCAACTATAGTTGCTTTAAATGGATGAGATAATGCACAAAAGTGTGCATACTTGGTAAGTCTATCAACTACCACCATGATGACACTCTTTCCTTCGGAATTAGGTAAACCTGTGATAAAATCCATTGAAATCTCCTCCCAACGTTGACTTGGAATGGATAAAGGTTGTAGAAGTCCCGGGGTCTTAATTGTTTCCACTTTATTCTGCTGGCAAACAAAACATTCCGCCACAAACTTTTGAATATCAGATTTAAGGCCATCCCAAAAAAATTCTTTCTTCACCCTGTGGTAAGTTTTTAAAAATCCTGAGTGTCCTCCTAAAGGAGAAGTGCGCAATTCCAGAAGAATCTTTTGTTTTAGTTGGGAATTCTTACAAAGATATAAGCGATCTTTGTACCATAAGGAATCATTTTTCCAACTAAATGTATCGGATGTACTAGGATCTTGCTGCAACTTTTGAATGAGTGTCCATACATCTTTGTCCTTGTTCCATTCATCTCTTGCTTCGGTTGTCCAATTTGGTTGGATAATAGAAATGGCACAAAGCAATGCTTCCACTTCTTCATTCTTTCTTGAGAGTGCATCCGCAACAACATTAAGCTTTCCTTTTTTGTAGATTATTTCAAAGTCATAACCCAACATCTTTGTGACCCATTTTTGTTGCTCTTCTGAAGATAGTCTTTGTTCCAAAAAGTGTTTAAGACTATCATGATAATTTTTTACCTTGAAGTGTCTTCCCATTAGGTAAGTTCGCCATTTCTTTAGTGCATGTAGTATTGCTAACATTTCCTTCTCATAAATAGGTTTCTGTAAATACTTTCCTTCGATTGGACGACTTTCAAAAGCAATGGGTCTTCCTTCCTGCATTAAAACTGCACCAATTCCATTTCCTGAGGCATCACATTCCACAATAAAGGTTTTTGTGAAGTCTGGTGTAGCTAAGACCGGTGCTAGGCACATTGCCTCTTAAGACGTTCAAAGGCCTTAGTTGCTTCAGGAGTCCATGAAAATGCATCTTTCTTCAATAATGTTGTTAGAGGTGCTGCTATTCTCCCATAATTCTTAACAAACTTGCGATAATACCCCGTTAACCCAAGAAATCCTCGCAACTTCTTTATGGTTGTGGGGACTTTCCATTCCTTAATGGCTTTAATTTTGTTAGGGTCTACTTTAACACCCTCGTGAGAGACAATATGACCCAGATATTCCACCTCTTGTACTCCAAAGAAACATTTGGATTTTTTTGCATATAATTGTTTCTCCTGCAATAGTTTGAGCACCCTGTCAACATGTTCAACACGATCCTTCCAAGACCTACTATAGATTAGTATATCATCAAAAAATACTAGCACAAATTTTCTAAGGAAGGGTTTGAAAATGGAATTCATCAACCCTTGAAATGTAGAAGGTGCATTGGTAAGGCCAAAAGGCATGACCAAAAATTCATAATGAACCTCATGAGTTCAAAATGCTATTTTTGGAATATCTTCAGTCTTCATTCTAATTTGATGATATCCTGAACGAAGATCCAACTTGGTAAAATAAATTGCTCCATGTCATTCATCCAATAATTCATCAATCACAGGAATGGGAAATTTATCTTTAATGGTGAGCTTATTGAGCTCCCTATAATCCGGACACATGCGCCATGATCCATCCTTCTTGTGTACCAATACTACAGGAGCAGAGAAAGAACTTTGACTAGGTTGAATTATATCCGCCTCTAACATTTCTGCAATCATATGTTCAATTTCGCTCTTTTGGAAGTAAGGATATCTATAAGGCCTGATGTTTGGAGGAACACTTCCTGGAATCAAATGAATAGCATGATCATGGTCACGAATAGGTGGGAGTCCTTTGGGAGTTTCAAACACCTTGGAATGATTGTCCAAGACTTGTTGGAGATCTGCAGAAATAGATGATTTTGATGTCGGAACTTCTAGAGAGCATAATTGTGCCATTATGCCTCATTGTTCTTTATTTAGAAGCTTTGTCATGACATTAGAGCTTATTATCCTTCCTAGATTCCCTTCAATACCCCGTAATTCGACTTCCTTTCCTTCTGAAAAAAATTTCAAGAAAAGTTCTTGAAAATTAAAATCTACCGTCACCAAAGATTGTAACCATTGTACTCCTAGTACAACATCAGCACCTCCGATAGGAATGGAAAGCATTGGACTATTCAATATATATTCCCCCATGGTTATCTTGATATTATGGCATTTCCCAAAGAAATTTATAGTTCCTCCATTTTGCAACCATCACTTGGCATTCTAGTGCTGGGTATAGGAGACAATTTAATTCCTTGGCTACCTTACAATGAATAAAATTATGGGTGCTACTTGAATCAATCAACACTATTACCTTTTTCTTCTTGATCTATCCTGCTATCTTGAGAGTTTGAGGAGTGGTAATTCCTGCCAGTGCATTACATGATATGGTCTGATTCATTTCTTCCTCTTCTATGGCTAGTTCCTGGTGTGTATCCTCTTCTTTTTCATTTTCTTCTTCTTCTTCACAATCTATGTAAAATAATTTCTTTTCAGCACACTTATGACCTTTAGTGTATTTGCTATCACAACTGTAGCAAAGCCCTTTTGCTCTTTTTTCTTCCAATTGTTGTGGTGTCAACATTGTAGGTTGTGGAAATCTAGGCGTAGAAACACTTCCTTCTTTATAGAATTGAGTGGTAGGCTTCCTTGTCGCCATAATTTTACATTCAACTTTTCTTGCCAACCTGAATGCCTTCTCCAATGAATCAGGTTCCAAAACACAAACTTCATGTTGGATGTTATCCTTTAGAGTACCTATGAAGAGATCAATCCTGTGTTCCTCTGGAATATCAGTTACCCTTATATTCAATTTTTGGAAGTCCTCAATGTGCTGCCCCACTAAACCCTTTTGTTTGAGATTTATCAATTGCCTAAAGAAGGTGTTGCTCTTTGTATCCTCATAATGTGCTATCATTTCCTCCGTAAAAATTGACCAAGTGAAAATTTTTTTACGGGAGCAAAGCCATCGATACCATACAAATGTATTTTGTTCTAAATGTAAAGTTGCAATGCATACCTTTTGTGTGTTTTGCACGTTATGTAGATCAAAATATTGCTCCATCTGTAGTATCCATGTTACAGGATCCTTTCCATCAAACTTCTTCATATCCATCTTTGGAATATGGTGGTTCTTCCCGCCAACATTAGAGTTTATGAAATCACAATTAACATTTATTTTGTTCTCATCATGAGGTTCTTCTACTATCTTTTCACCATTAGGAAACTTTTCTTGTATCAACTTTGTCAAACCTTCCATGTCTGATTTTAGAAAATTCTTCATGTTTTCCATTTTCTCATCGATCTTAGCTTCCATGTCATCCATTTTAGATTCCATGCCAGCCTCCATGCCATCTATCTTAGCTTCCACGCCATCCATATTAGCTTTCATGCCATCCATCTTAGCTTCCATGCCTTTCTTCAAAACTTCCTTTTCATTTTTTGTTGCTCTTTGCGAGAGTGAAATTTGTTGCACTTGCTCTTGTAATTTTGATAGATCATGTTGCAATTCTTCATCTTCATGAGTCATAGCAGAGATTTCCAAAGGCTTAATGGGTGTTGAATTATTTTTTGGTGCCATTTTATAATCCAATACTGATATCTATTCTATAATATGCCCTTGCAATCAATTCAACTTGATTCTTCAAACAAGACTTATGCAATTCGGAAAAAAATACACACCTTTTACTTGCTTTTGAGGAACTCGATATTGAAATTATATTATCTCTGTGATTGTAGCTCTTCTATATCTAAAATACAACACTGAGGTAGCCCTTTGAATTCTCTTTTGAATACCACAGGTCTGACCTGATTTGGATTCTCCAAGACAAAGTTGTGTCCAATCTCCCACAATGACCTAATTATGGACTGGTTCAGTAGAGCGAACTTGTACGACTTTCCACGTGTCACTTGTTTGTGATTTTTATATGAAATTGATAACAAAAAAACTGCATTCTGTTTACTTGTGACCACTTTTTACGGCACTCCAATACGATGCCCAGAGAGAGAGTTATTGAACTTTTTCCACGATCACCTCTTTGAGATGAAATTCAGGAGCCTGAAAAAGCACTACCTTCCACAGATCATATCTCAAAAAATATTGCGAACCAAGATCTGAAATTTTTTTACAAATTTCCTCAGGATTTCAGCTTTGCACCGTACGAATTTCAGATTCTGAACCTTCGTACAATAAAAATTATAGCGCAAATTCCACGATGACCTGTTTAGGAGCCTGAACAAAGGCCTAACTTCCATAGATCATATCTCCGAAAATATTGTGAACCAAACTCTGAAATTTTTAGAAAATATTCCTCAGGATTTCAGCTTCGCACCCTACTAATTTTAGCTTCTGAAACTTCGTGGAAAAAAGGTTATAGAGAAAATTCCACGATGACCTGTTTGGAGCAGCGAAACCCTAGAATCCAAAGCTCTGATACCAAATGTTGTGTAACTAGCTTCAAAAATAGAAGAAAAGAGATATCAATGCCTTAGAAATAAGCCACTTCGAGGGGGCAACCTCCAATACATTACATAAATGCACAATTCTTGGATGATACAATTTACAAAACCTCCTTTCTATATATAGGAGCCCATGGGGCCATAATGTAATCCTAGTGGGCCACAATGTAATCCTAGCCGTCCTAACAATAATAATTTAAGGGCACAATAATAACAAAATGGGGGTTACAAGGGTACAATAATAACAATAAGGGGGTTACACTAACAATAATAAGGGACTATACTAGTGATATAGGGACCTAACAAAAATTTATCGCAAATTTTCATAATGTTACTAATATTTAAATTATTCTGTAAGATTTTTAAGACTACTACATATCGAAATAGTTTTACATACCATCATTTTGTCCATCCATCCTGTATTTCTTCTATAATTTTTAATTTTTATATAATTAAAATTTCAGACAGTTACATAGGAATTGAAGTAGTTTAGATATTTGTACCGATTAACATTATATTCCTAGGATGTAATTGTTTATGATTGTACCCAAACTACTCTAACTATCATCCATGTTTAGTAATTTTGACTTCATACGGAATTGATGGAGGTCTATAAGTTGGTTTCCGTGCTTTAAAGGTGGTGGATTTAATAAATATAGTTAAAAAACCTTGGATATAGAGGGAGAGAAGCTATAAGTCACCTTTATATGCTTTGGAGGTTCTAAAAATGTAACTTCCATAAACCGAATCAATAACTGAATGATTATCACTTTGTATAGGCATCTGAAATATAGGGCACAAAAATAACCAATTTGTTACTAAATAAAAGATCTATATAAACAAAGTAGCAGTAAAGAAGAAAAATAAAATACAATAAAAATCAGAAAAAAACAAAACAACTCTAAATAAAAGATCTATAGAAACAAAATAGCAGTAAAGAAGAAAAATAGAATATAATAAAGATTTGAAACAAGCAAAATGACTCGGTATCATTTTTCACCTGCATGAGCTCCCATGTCACATCCTAATTTAATTAGTACTCCCCAGGGGAACATTGATATGCCTATTATCCATTCTAATTAAAAACTAAAAGGTTCAATGAAAATAACGATTAATATCATTATGATTATTTAGTGTACATGTATTATGGTTATTTGGTGTATGTATTAGTGAGAGGTGATTTTATTGATAGAAATAACTAAAATCACTCAATTACTAAACACACTCATATATATTATACACAAATGGTGTATGTGTAAACACACTCACACACTCATTACATTCAGATTACTCTTTTAAATAGAGTTTATTAGATCTAACTTATTCCTAATTTAGAGAGAGAGGTTCAGAGAATTTCTCAATGATCACAAACCAACTTCTTAAATATATAATGTAAGCATTAACTCCAACATCCCCCCTTAATGATTATATTACATGAATTTATTGAAATCACTCATAAATAACAAAATAATCAATCATTCTTTAGCTTATCAGTAAATGCTCCATCAAGTTGCCTCATAACCCTCGTAAATGTGTATTTGGCAAGTTAGATTCCCGAGTTCGCTTCCTCAACTCCCAAATCAAGGACCTCTCAAAGTCAATTACTGGACCACATCCCAATCTTTCGCATAACTTCATTAGAAGACCACTCTATGTCTTCAATGAATTAGGTTTCCTTCCATAGATCCGCAACTGCCATACTATCTTGACAACCATCCATATTGAGCCTTACTACCACTTGATATCTTCAAACACAATTGATTGCATGTTTGCAATAGCTGAACTCCTAGTCATTCTATGGATGAGCTCCCATCCACCGAAATACATGGGTGCTAACAACTATACTCGCTAGTTGTCTAGGGAAGCCATCTAGATACAAAATGTATCTAGAATTAGTTTTTCAAAATAACCATTTTATCTAGTTTTAAATTCATCACTTAAGTTACAAACAAATTATAATACTAAAAAACTACTAGACACTACTATACTTCTCACAACGCTAAGCTTATATACAATGGAAGACTCCTTCATCTCATTAAAATCTTCCATCAAACACTTCGACAGCATCTTCGGATCAACACAACCACCATGAACCTTTATTTGCATCACGACAGTGCCCATATAGCTGAGGATATTGACAGCCACCGGTTCACTTGAGGTCCCTATTTGCGAAGTATACATGGACACAACCCCTCCAAGCCGAATCTGGTATTACACATGTTGTCGCAGGAAGGTTGACATAATCATGGAAAGGCAACGAGAAAAGCCAGGCATGTGGGTGCACCCCATGATTTGAGAAAGTCATGGAAAACCAAGGAGAAAGCCCAGGCGGGTGGGTGGAATTTTATAAAATCAGATCCCACCTAGCTCTAATCGAAAGAGCTAGATAACTCTAAAATATCTCCAACCTCAAATAAAGCAACAAAGGAGTACTCCCTCTCCCCTTCAGAAGATCTCCATGAAGCGTGCCCGGGAAGTTGTCAAAAATCCATCTCTTATGTGCACACATGGTTAAACACCTAGCTCCGAACGGAATCAGAGAAATCCCGATTCCCACCCCATCTCAATGCTTGTTAAATCCCCAACCATATACCTAGACCCAGTTGGGCCGATGTGGCAGAGGCAGTGCAAGCTCAGTCCTCCCACAAGAAGAGAAGAAATAACCACTCAACAAAGCACCACGCAGCTTCAGGAATTTTCTCACAACAAAAAAACACACACAGGCCTCTAATCCTGTGCTCTGATACCATGATAGAAATAACTAAAATCAATCAATTAATGAACATAATCATATATACTATACACAAATGGTGTATGTGTAAACACACTCACACACTCATTACATTCAGATTACCCTATTAAATAGAGTTTCTGAGATCCAACTTATTCCTAATTTAGAGAGAGAGGTTGAGAGAATTTCTCAGCCATCACAAATCAACTTCTCAAATATAGAATGTAAGAATTAACTCCAACATTTACAACTATAGTATATAAGCGTGATGTGTGATTTCGTATTCAACGTGGAGTGGAGTGGAGTGGATCGGAGTGGAATTGATTGTGATTTTGTGTTCAACTTGGAGTGGAGTGGACTGGAGTAAAATATAGGTGTATATTTAAAAAATATAATTTAGATAAAGAAATAATATATTTTATATTAAAAATATAATTTATTATTGGATTTAATTAAAAATATTATAAAATATTAATAATTATTTTCGTAGTTGTTATTATATATTTATTATTCATTTTAATTAAATTAAAATGTCTAAAAAAATGGATTAATATATTTTTTATTATTTAGTGTATGTATCATTGCGTTGAGAGGTACATTTACAGTTAAGTATGTATAAGGGAAATGTGTGATTTCATCCATGTTCAACGTGCAATTGACATGTGTACTTTTTTTTTTGTCATTCAAAACACTTCCATTATATTTTCAGGAAAGCATAGCTTACAATATCCATCTCAACAATCTCCTTTGTCTCATTCAGACCAGACTTGTTGAGATTAAGGACTCAAGAATATCATAGTAGAAACTTTACATGCATTATTTCGGGATGTAGTGGAGTTGTAGCATAATTGGAGTAAACAAAAAGGAGACCATAATTAATAGTGGGAGTTGCAAAATAACCAACACGATCATGCATATGGAAATCAATGTGTTCAATCCATGCTTCCAAGATGTGAAGGTTGCGATTTGTGCGATGGTGGTTGCAAAAAAGGTTGTCAAACTATTACAGAATTTCGTTTTGACTATATTGGATATCATTGAGATAAGCCACAATTTCCTTGCGATATATATACCTGGGTCCTTGAGAATGTCTATATTGATTTGAATATTCTGAATCTGCTTTGCAGTGGACTCCATGGTACCAAGACCCGCTATGTGACCTGGAGAGTTATTTGGAGAGATAGATGCAGCATCCTCGGTTTCCGAACTGACACAGTTGACGTATGAAGAACTATGGGCATGCACGGGATGCCCTACATGGACATGTTTCCCACTCCCCCTCAGAAATGGTGACCTTGTTGGAGGGGCATATCAAATTTGGCAGAATCTGACTGTCAGCTGAGAGGAAAGGTTGAGGGAAAACCTTCGAAGAACCTATAAGAAAAAATGAAATAACCGAGACCAGGAAATTGTTGCCCCGAATGGGTGCACACAAGAACCCTGAAACTATGAGCTGTGAAATAGGAAGGGAAAGTGCCTACCCATACTAGAGACTTGTACTGGGTAAACACCACACAACAACCAATTAGCCCACTAACACATACAGCATGGCCCCAATTGCACAAAGGGATAAATTTAGTAACAACGACCTAGAATGGGCATCTAGACCATCAAAAAAACAGACAAAAGACTAGGGTAGCACCCCCACAGTAGTAAAAACAAGATTGAATTGCCGACAAGCAGTCGACAATGGAGTGACCATAAACAAATAGAGACAAGCCCTCCAATTACAAGGACATGGAGAAGAAATTATAAACATAGAGACCTACCCCACACAATAGAAGCGAGTTCCAAGAACATATTTTTTCTTGTTGAGGGTTTGTGGCCGGTTATGGAATGGAGATGACGCAATGCCCCGTCTGCTCGGGTTCCCGAATCCTTCGGAAATTCGAGAAGAAAAAACAAAACCCAAACCAAAATACCACTATCTTCTGCTTCGCCCCTCAACCAAGGTTGAGAGCCTAGTGAGTCACAATGGAACCATACATGCACACCTCTATTCTCCTTTCGACCCAAATTCATTGCCCAAACTTCCAGAATGGAGCAAAACACTCACCAACTCTTGAATTTAACAAGTGAATGTGTGAGATAGATCATCACACGAGGGAATTGAATGCAAGGATGGTGCATAAACGAGGATTTAATGACTATGTCAAGGTGGGGAAAGACAAAGTGGCCTCACATGTGAGAGGTGTACACTTTCTTCATTAGCCTCGTCAAGGGGTAGTTGACATGTAGACTTAAAAAAAATACTTTAAATAAAAAATAATATCTTCTATAATAAGAATATAAATCATTACTAGAATTAATTAAAAACATTATAAAGTATTAATAGTTCCATTGTCATAGTGCTCACTTAGTTGATTATGTATGTTAAAATCCAATATGAAAATATGTAAAAATTTTCCACTTTAACTTTGAGAGTTATAAATAAAAAATTTAGATGTGTATGCTAAGTAATATAAATTTATATCAATTTTACAACCATAAAGTAATCAAAAGTGAGATGAAACCTTCTATTTCTCTTATAAATATTTCAATATAAAGCTTAAATACACTATTTGAATATCCATATTAACTAACATATTTCTTTCATATATATATATATATATATATATGAAAAAAATATGTGCAAATAAAGTCATATGCACTTTGGAATTATGGGAAAGACTATAAATAGGTACCTAAAGTTTATAAAGGTAGTTATTGGAATGAACTCCATGTTACTCTAGAAAGGTAAGAGTTGCTCATTCCTTCTAAATACAATATAAGAGAGATACTATATGTGTATTTATGTTAATATTGACCATATTAATATATTTGAATTTTCAAAAGAAATAATTAAAAATAAATAATTTAATTTAATAATGTATAATTGTAATAGTTGGCTTATTGCTAACTAATGATTATGATATGTTATTAAGACATTAAGACATTTATTGTTACTTTTATTTTTATTTTTACAATATATTACGAGTAGAAAATTAATCTTGATTAAATTAGTTATGTACGTGATTTCCATAAAAGAGTAATATACTAATGGTAAAAATTAACTCAAGAATTGAGAGTTAGTTAAAATAGAATCAGTTCAAACAGTTACCCCAACCTATGAGGATAAAGTGTTATCCTAGTGAGGAAGAGGGGTTATTTTCTGTAACTGGAGAAAGAAAAATTTTATAGAAGAATTCCTAGAGTGGTGCTAACCAATGGACATACTCCAAATTTTTGATATTGTTGGAATTGAAGACCGGACCAGATTGTCCCGAGGTCCCTTCCAAAAATTTATGTTAACTACAAGCTCAGACTTGGAGCACGGGGGAGAGTTTAAGACGTGATAGCCTCACTCGTGGTAGGGAGGAACAATATGAGTCAGATAAACGAAGGACAGATAAGTATTTTGTTTTATTTCTGTTATTAAAATTTTGGATTATGCAGAGAGTTACATGTCTTAAGGAAGTAGAAAATTGTACATGTTTCTTTTTCTGTTACAGATAAGACAAACAAGTAAAACAAGCACTATTAAAAATTGGTAGCGCTGAGAGCTGTTAAAATAGAACCCTCGAAGAAAGGTTCTGTGTTGGTTGCTCTATGCTTCCTATGATATTACACAAATAGAATGGTCCATTCATTGGGCTAACCAGTTACAGAAAGAAAACACATACAAAATTATTTGGGTATAGCGAGACTCATTTTCTTATTACACAGAGCAGGATGCTTTGATCTGGAATTTGACCTAAGGTTGCTATTCTCTTTTCTCATCGATATCTGAGCGAAGTGCTGGCTCTCCTTTGTCGAGATTTTGGCAAGCTCACCCTAACCCTCACCTTTTTAGGGAAGGTGAGCGATAAATCCATTTAGTCGAGAGTTCGGCAGGCTCACCCTCACCATATGAATAGTGAGCCCCCTAACGGGTCCTCCGGGTCCTTCTCTTTCCCGCTCTTTCCAGGAATGAACCGGGATAGAAGATATGATATTATCCTTCCCTACTGCCCATGAAATCACCTACATTCTTAGAGGATAATAAAGGTAAAGGGTGGTATTCGCAGGAGTGACCCGCCTATAACTGTGAAAGTTAAGTAAAGGATAGTAAGGATTAAGGGCAGGAAAAGCCACATAGGACAAAGACGCGCTACTACATGTCATGCCATTACAAGCAGGACCATGAAAATGAGGTTCTGTAGAAGGGGCTTAATATTAAGTACTAGCTCCCGCATGTGATGCAGTGCGAAAATGATCATAAGGATGACCGAGCATAGGACTGTAGCCAAGTAATCGATTTAGGGTCAAGCCAAACCTATAGTATGAACATGGACGGGCCAAGCCAAAGAGTAAGCCAGTCAAGCAATAGAAGCCATTGGAAAAAGCCTGCCATTGTAAGTAGCTAGCTCATATATAAGCAAGAACCTATAAACATTCCCTATCAATAGACTAGGCTTTTCATAAGGCTTTATAGGCTGCAAACAGGTTGCCATCAGCTCATAAGCTCCTATCATTAGACTATAGAGATAGATAGACTAGCCCTTATACTATTTGGTTATAAGTAAAACTACCGCTAGCCGATAGAGAGAACCCAGGTCTTTCCATTCATTAGTCAGAATGGTTGGGTCAGACCTGAAGCACGCAGAGAGGGAAGGGAAGCATGGTCCTTCCAATAAGCATGTCAATAAGCAGGGAAGCGTGGTCCTTGTCTTTATAATAATAGGAGGGAAAAGAAAGCTTATGGAAACGAGAAAGTCACTAGCTATAGCTAATTCGTCGGTTGTATTTTCCCTTCTAACCACCTCCGCTACTCGTTTATCAATGCCTGGCTGGGCATCCATTCCAGAACACAAGCTGGAGCACTGGTTTCAAAGTATGCTCGAGAGCCTATATATCCAAAGCCTATTCCTGTTCGAGGTCCCTATCCAGATCCAAACACAGATAAAGATCCCGCACCATTTTACCTCGTTAAAGCAGCAAAAGGCAGCATCCCTACCAATTCGAAAGACAAAGCCATAAGTGGTTGACCTTTAATCCATTGAAGTTGACCCGACATCCCCGTCCGTAACTTTGTTCAAATTCACCTGGTCCTAGTCTTCGAGGCGGCCTACTACGGGAGATGTTTACTACCTTGGATTAGCCAGATCCACTCTAGTTACATTATAATGTAACCATGCATACGTTGAACTTGTCCAGACCGATCTACTATTCTAGGGCTCTAGACATTTGAGCTTTAAATTAAAGAAATATTATGTTGTGAGGAAATTGTAAAGACAAGAAATTCACCATAGAAGTGGACTAAAGTTATTTAGTTAAAGAACTATTGAAAACAAAACTATATATGGTGAAATTTGTTTGAAATAATGTAAATTATAGTATTACAAGAACAAAAACTGGAAATAAACTTAATATAAAATCTTTTCTACCAAACTGTAAATTGTATTTCCATTTCTCAATTTCAAGAAGACGAAACAAGAAATGCTATGGAAAAATATGTAAGTACAGTAGAATTAACCCTAGGCAAGCTTAAAGAATAAAACACTCTGGAAAGAATACTATTACTATTCACTTATGAATATAACAATGATATTATATTATTCTAGAAATTCCCTAACTCAGAACTGAATCAACATTCAAACCCGAAACAAGATTTTTACGAATATGAGCAAGATAACTCCTCAATGTATTTTATCAAATATTTCATTTATGGAACCAATATTACCATCAAAACACATTAAATCACTTAGTATTACAATACAAAAGATAACGGATCTACCAGTTTATCTTTGAACCAAAAAACAATAATATCGAATGGAGAAAATAGATAAATAGACATTGCCAGAAAAGAATTATATTTATTATTTACAGTATTGTATATTAGGAAATAACCATTGTCTTACACAAATGTAAAATATAAGACTGCGCTATAGGATACCCTTGAGTTAACTGGTAATTTTTTTTTACAATGGAACCTAAGAGTAAAAGTGGCATGCAACATCTGCATGGCATGCAAGCCGAATTCTAAATTATAGAAAATAGAGAACTCATTAGGAAGTCAGGAAACTAAAGCCGAGGGTTTTAGTTCCAAACTGAATAAGCAGATGGGTACCTGTTGAAATTGAAAGACAAGGGTTGAGCTGAGTTTGGAGAAAACGAAACTTCACATATATTACAGAGCTCACCCAATGAGTTACTTGCAAGGAGAGACAGATAGGGATTAAATTCATGATATCATATGTGAAAATAATTTAATTAATATAAAAATAAATATTATACAGGTAGGAGGCTTGCCATCGTTACCTATGAGGATGTTCTAACAGAGAAATTGACACCGTAACCTGTAGATAAAGTTGTGGGTTAATTGTTCGTAAAGGAAAACGAAAATGAAAACAATCCATAACAACCTTGAAACCGATTGTTACCATGAAGCAGGGTTTTACCTTATCTGATGTTGGTGCAGCGTAAAATAAGGTAGCTTACTCCAAAGAGAGGTCCTGAGTGAGTTTCACCATGAAGGTAGCTAATAGTAAAACGCAAAAGGTAAGTTATGTTTTGTTATTTAACTATTTCAACTTCAAAATTTGAGAGAAAACAAATTGTTGGAAAGAATAAAGAAAATATAAGGTTCTTACCGAAGAAAAATGCAAAAGCAACTGCAATATCCCGAGGAATTAAAGTATGGTGGATCTATGGCAGAATTATGTTGCCAAGCTTGCCGGGAAAATGACCGTGATGGATTGTATAGCCATGTTAGAAGCCCTACAAGGATTGTATGCAAAGACAATCATCCATCCTCCGAGTCGCAAGGCAGAATACACAAAGAATGGGGAAAAAAAATTAAGAAGGTAGTCATTGCCCCAAAAAGTGTAATGCATGTCCATCGCTTGATGTGGGTTAAAAAAATCTACAGTGGAGAAGTTTAAAACTGTTCGTCATAATTGCAAGCTGGTGGGAGGGACGAGGTTTTGAGAAACAAATTAATTACACCTTATCGTCAATACAAATTACTGTGCCAAATGAATTAAAAACTTTTTACAACAGTTGGAATCGCCATAAATTCTAGTACCATATGACTTAAGTGCGATTTGATTGTGACCTATTAAGGCCTTGTGAATAGAGAGGAGCCTAGCTGGAACATTATGATAGAGGTATGACAAGTGTATTAAGTTATCCATTGCAAATATAGTTACATAATACAATCGATGTGTAGTGCAGTTAAGTGGAGGAAAGGTTACTCAATCACTTAGTAGGGTCGATTGATATAAATTTTAAATAATGTAATTTATACATATACATTTATAATTGAAGGAAATAATGTGTTTATAACGTAGTGTAGTATTTTTTTTTTTTAATGATATAATCATGTATGTTACAAGTGGTATCAGAGCAACATTGGCACACTGGGACCCTATGGGTCAACTAATGTTTAAGCTATGTGTATATGATGCACAGAGAGAGAGGAAGGAAGTATAATAGGAGACATTATGTGAAGGGGGAAAACACAACAGCCACCCCATAACACTATGGAAACCCAACCCCAACTGGAAATGAACCTAGAAATGTGGGTGCAGCTGAGTGTGGATCAACACCAACAAACTAGTAGACTGCTGGAAGAATAACAGCACCAAACTAGAATTCTACTAAATATAGTACAAAATTTACAAGAGGAAATGGAGAGGGTGAAAAGTGATAATGCGCAGTTGACACAAGAACATGAGAGGATCTTAAAAATTATCTCAGACAAACAGAATCAAGGGATTGAACAACCCAGCACTGATAGAGATTTTCTGCAAGAAGGAAATGAGCAACAAGCAAGAGATCATGCCACTGACAAAACGGAAATAAGTCAATCTTAGCGGAGTAATAGAAATAAAAATTACCATGAGGTTGTGTCACATAATGTGTCTGATTATAAAGAAGTTAAGAGACAGAAAGTGGAACTACAAGGTGAACTTCTAAAAATAAAACCTCCTACGTTTGATGGAGTAGAGGGGGAAGTGGATGAGGCATGGCTGATAAATATGAATAAGTATTTTCAAGTATATGAATACAACAGTAATCTTAAAGCTAGATTGGCTATTTATCAATTGAGAGAGAAGGCCACACTTTGGTGGGAGGAAGTGAAATATGTCCGCAATATAGATAATCAGAATGTGACTTGGGACTTGTTCGACCAGTATTTTAAAGATAAATACTTAACTGAAGGCTTATATGAAGAAAAATATAGAGAGTTCCATGACTTAAATTTGGGACAAATGATGATGGATGAGTACATCACTAAGTGTACTTCCTTACTCCGTTACTTTCCTTATTTAAAAGATGAGGCAGAAAAATTACAACAGTTCCTGAGTAGTTTTCCGACTTATATGAAAGAATGAATTGAGTTTGTGAATCCAAAAACTATGGATGACTAGATCTGGAAGGCATGAATGTGTTACCAGCAAGCTAAAGCAAAAAGAGAACAAGGTAAAAGCTGGCAGACAAAGAAGGAACATAAGCGTAGTTCCGATTTGAAGAAAAACAAAACCAGTAATTTCAAGAGTGCTGCCAGAAGTTCAGCTAGAAAACACTTTGGAAGGAATCATCAAAGAATAATATGGCTTGTAGAAGATAAACCCATGGAAGCTTCCAAAAATCTAGAACAAGCACAGAATTTGAAGCCACCTTTACAGTGTTGAGGGTGTGGTGAGGCAAACTACTACCAAAACTGTCCACAACGAGGAAGAAGCGAGGTGGTTACTAACTTACAGGAGGCCTCAATAGTGGGAGATGTAGCTAGAAATATATGCAGAATTAATGTAGGTCTGGAACATTAGCAGATAGACTACCAACCAACAATGATAGAATTAAAAGGTAAATTTCTATCTCAATCTGTTTCTATTTTGGTAGACCCAGGTGCAAGTTTAAGTGATGTAAGTCCCAAAGTAGTAGATATTTGTAAATTGTAGAGTCAGAAATTCAGAAATCCATGGCTAGTATAGTTAGCCATAGGAGAAAAGAGGGAAGTTTATGCCAAAATACCAAACTGTGCACTAGAAATTAATGAATAGAAGCTAACTGTGCATCTGAATATATTACCCCTGGGTTCTTATGATGTGCTACTTGGTATGGACTAGTTGGAGAATCATTGGATGTTGGGAGATTTTAAAGAAAAAGTTACATGCTACATAATACATGATGGAACCCGCAAATAAATTCAAGGTATAAAGAAACCTCTGCAACTACGTCCAATTACAACATCTCAAATGGGTAAGTGCATGAGGAAAGGATTCTAGTTATATGCCATTTAGGTGGGCTTTACTAATTCCAAAGAAAATGCTCCAATGATGGAAAACATTCTGATAGTACAAGAGTTTATGCACGTATTTCTGGAGGAAATACTGGGTTTTCCACCCAGAAGGGACATTGATTTTACCATAGAGTTGATACCTGGAGCATCACCCATTTCAAGGACACCATACCGAATGAGTGCACCTAAATTAACCAAATTGAAGATGCATTTACAAGAATTATTGGATAAAGGGTACATCTGACCAAGTGTATCCCCTTTGGGAGCACCTGTCCTATTTGTGAGAAGAAAGACAGAACCATGTGAATGTGCATGGATTACTGCCAGCTTAATAAATTGATTGTTAAAAATAGATATCCTCTACCGTGAATTGATGATCTATTTGATCAAGTGAATGGAGAAACGATATTTCTAAAGATATGTCTAAGGTCGGGATACCACCAGATCCGGATAAAGGACGAAGACATAAATAAATATGCTTTTTGTACCAGGTACAAACACTACAAATTTGTGGTGCTACCTTTTGGGTTGACTAATGCACTAGAAACCTTTATGACACTAATTCATGGTGTATTTCACCTCTATATAGATAATTTTGTGTTAATATTTATTGATAACATTTTAGTTTATTCTAAGAATGCAGAAGAGCATAAATAGCACCTGCAGATAGTGCTAGAAATGTTATGGAAGCTTAAGTTGTATGCTAAGTTTAGCAAGTGTGATTTCTTCAAGGAAGAAATACAGTACCTTGGTCACATTATTTTTGCTGAAGGTATCGTACTTGACCTGGAGAAAATCAGAACAATTATGGAATGAAAAGTACCTCAAAATGTGGTAGACATAGGATCCTTTGTCGTTTTGGCTGGTTATTATCGATGGTTTATTGAAGGCTTTTCAAAAATTTCTTTCCCAATTACTTCCTTACAAAGGAAAGGAAAAATATTTAAATGGATGAAGGAATGTCAAGATAGTTTTGAAAATCTAAAATTGATATTGACTACAACTCTACTATTAAGGGTAGTTGATCCTAATAAATAATTTGAAGTCTACACAAATGCGTGTAAAGAAGGAGTTGGGGTGGTATGTCACAAAAGGGTAAATTAGTTGTCGATGAATCATGAAAATTAAAGTAGCATGAGTAGCGATACTCAACTTATTATTTGGATTTGACAACAGTAGTGCATGCACTCCGGGTATGGAGGCACTACTTGCTTGGAAAAATATTTGTACACAAAACTGATCATAGCAGCTTACCAGGCAAGGTGGAATGCCTTCCTGAGAAAGTTTGACATTGATATGCATCATGTAAAGGGTAAGGAGAATAGAGTAGCTAATGCATTAAGTAGAAAATTTCATGATGTTTATGAGTTGTACTATAATCAAGTTGAGTGCAGATTTTTGGAGCAAATAAAAGAAGAAGCTAGCTGAGAAAGATCCTGAATACTAGTTTATGTAGTAGCAAGCAGAGGAGTTCAAAAAACAAGGAAAATCTATTGATTACTAAATTAGTAAAGATTGGCTGCTAATTTTTAAATAAAGTATTTTTATTCCAAATCGAATGGAATTAAAGAAACTGGTCCTAAATGAGTATCACCAAAGTAACTAATTTGGACATCCCAGGTATCAGAAAATGCTAACAGCAATAAGGAATGATTATTTCTGGCCAGGTATGAGTAGAGATATTGCGGAATCTCTAAACAAGTGTTTAGAATGCCAGCAAGTGAAAGTGCAACATCGACGCCCAGCCAACTGATGCAGCCTATACTGATACCAGAGTGGAAGTGGGAGGTCATATCTTGAGACTTCATCACTGGTCTACCAAGGTCAAAGAAGCATAATGATTCTATTATGGTAGTATTGTATTGATTAAGCAAAGCATCACACTTTATACTAGTGTAGTCCACTTATAAGACGATGTAGATAGCGGACATGTTTATGTGCGAGATCTTCAGACTGCATGGTATCCCAAAGACTGTCATATCTGACAAGGATGTGAATTTTACTTCAACATTCTAGAAAATTTTGTTCACAAGATTGGGGACTCAAATTAATTTTAGCATTTCCTACCATTCATATATGGACGAACAAATGGAGAGAGTAAACCAAATCCTGAAGGATATGTTACGTATGTATCTAATGCAACATCCAACTAGGTGGGAAGAGTATTTACACCTAGTGGATTTTGCATACAATAACGGATATCAAGAGTCCCTTAAGATGAGTTTGTTCGAAGCCTTATACGGGAGACAATCTAGAACTCCTACTAATTGGAGTAGCCCATAAACCAAGTTGATGCTTGGACCAGACATGCTAGCTGAAATGGAGACAAAAGTAAAGAAGATCTAACAAAATTTCAAGGCAACGTAGGATAGGAAAAAAGTGTATGCACATAAGAAAAGGAATTATCATGAGTTTGAGCTGGGGGACCATGTGTATGTAAGGATTAAGCCTAAGAAAAGCACCTTACGATGGGCTTCATGTGCCAAGTTGGCTTCGATTTTTTGTGGCCCTTTCCAAATATTGGAAAGTGTAGGACCCGTGGCTTACTGATTGGCCTTGCCCAGTCATATCCGAGTGCACAACGTCTTTCATGTATCATTATTGAAATGATACCTTCACGATCCAAAGCACATAATCCATTGGGAGAGTATTCAGGTAGGATAAGAATCACTACAAGAAAAAATCACATTGGTGAGGGTCATGCTTGTGACAGACCTTTAAGGTCTGTCACCAATGTCACATATGGTGACGCTCCTTAAAAAACTGTCACTGTAAGTGTATATAGTGATGGTCCTTTATGGTCCGTCACCAAAGACATTTTCAATGACACTTTTGGTGAGGGTTGTTAAAGGCCCATCATTAATTCTCTCTTTGGTGACACTTTTAGTGAAGAACTTTTAATGACCCTGACCAATGCTCTTTTTGTTACTTTTAGTGATGGTCAAAAAATGTCCTTCATCATTGATCATTAAAAAACCGTCATAGTAAGTGTATATAGTGATGGTCCTTTATGGTCCATCACCAAAGACATTTTCAATGACACTTTTGGTGAGGGTCGTTAAAGGCCCATCACTAATTCTCTCTTTGGTGACACTTCTAGTGACGAAATTTTAATGACGCTCACCAGTACTCTTTTTGTTACTTTTGGTGACGGTCAAAAAATGTCCGTCATAATTGATAATTCCAATGAGTTTTTGATGATGTTATGTGCCTGTTAATATATTTTTTGTCAAAAGATAACGATTTAATACCATTATCGTGGAGTATTTTTTATAATATGTCCAAGGCCGTAGTGGTTGGGGTTAGTCAATTTTTTAAGAAGTAATTAGTGTGTATCATTTCCCTCAAGTAATGACTAGTTGAATAGAGATTTCCTATGAGTCAACACATGATTCATATCTATTAAGTTTATTATCTAACAAATTACCTTTATATACAGTTCCACTATTGGATATAGGAAATATATTATTTAAGACATAATCAAGCTCTGACAATTCTATTAATGAGAAAGACCTAACAATCCTCAAAAATTTGGGCACACCTTAAATTAATGCTTTGGCACACACTAACATTTCTTAGCACCCCACATGTCTTGGAACATCTTTGTACCTAGAACATCTTGTGATGACACTCACGCCCAAGCACATGGTGGAATGCGCTATCGCAACATGGAACTTCCCTAGCATGTGTTGGCATGCTGCATATAGTCCCTAGCATGCCCTGGAACACCTTGGTTGAATGCATTGACATACATTAGCACTTGGCACATAATGCCACTTGGAATGTATTGGGACCTATTATTAGTGTGCCTCGCATGCCCCTTTTCAATAACATAAAGTCCTGACTTATTAAGCCTCTTATTGGTTCTTCCTTTTTTTGCCTTAACACATATTGACATACCCTGGCACCCTACGCCACATCCTTAACACCTAGAATGTATTGGCATATCTTGGCACTATTAATTGGCACATGATATAATTAGCACACCCTGGAACTCCCAAGCACACTTTGAGAAATATTGACATGCCTTGATATTCCCTAGCATGCCTTACCAATGCTTAGCATACCTTGTCACTCCCTCCTTGGCATGACAACTAACACTCATTAACACTAGTCTCTGGCAGTACAAATTCCTCATATTCATTAAATTCCATGAACTTTTACCTAGTGCTCCCTTAATGTTTTTTCCTAGTACTCCTTAACACTCATAAACATGAATTATCACTCTCTATCACACCTTATCACTCTTCAACATTCCCTTCCACTACATAACATGCATAAAATTAGTCCCTGACACATATTGGCGCTTGGCACATGTTAGCACTTGGAAAGTCTTAGCATGTATGGAATATGTTGAGATGCCTTGGTATGATTTGGCACGGTTTAATATTAAATTTATTTGTCATGATAAATTGTTGAAAAGTAGATGAGAAGCAACAAATTAATACTTGGCACTTAGAATGCACTAAGACTTTTCACTTGGCACCTATTTCCACCTAGTGTTGGTGTGCCTAGAATGCCCCTCTTGGAAAAGGTAAATTGATGACTTATTAACCCTCTTATGTGTTCATTTCCTTGTAGTTTAACTTTTTTCTCCATTTTTTTGTCTTGACACTCCCTCACATGCATTGACACACCCTTGCACATCTTGGCATGCCTTATCACTTGGTACATCTTAGCATGTTTGACATGTATTCCCACTATCTGGCACATCAAGGGGGTGAAGAGAGATGCAGTCCTAAAGTAGGTCGAGTACGAGGGCTGAGTAAGGGTTGTTAAAGAGAGGACATGATCATCCTCCAAGAGCAAGATCATCATGTGAGGGTTCAGAAGAATGTTGCATACCTTAATGGTTGTTTTACACTAGGAAGTAGGATGGCATATTGTTGCTTTCCTTCTAGTAGATCGAGCTTAAGAGAGGTTTCTAATGAGAATCTGGGCATGTGATTTCAATGGTTTCTTTGTGTGGAGGCCACATAAAATTCTGAAATGTTGAAATTTGCAACAAGAAACAGTGAGATTGGAAACCAGAAAGGAGAAAAAAAAATGTACCCACACTGGTGAGGAATTTCGATGCACCAGGAGTAAGGAATGTGGGGAGTCTAAATTATTTTTCCCTTAAATAAATTGGACAATAAATTTTAATTTCATCTCATAACAACTTGTGTCCATTAACTAAGTCATGATGACCGATTTAGCTCAAGAAATTAAAGTTGAGGGTCTCATATGAGGCTTCTAGAGGGATTATAGCATTTTTTTGGGTCCAGTTGAAGTTGATGCATTAGTGGGGTGCAAGTGTAATTAACTCAATTAAATGAGTTAAAAAAAGTTTAACTAGTTCTAACTGAGTGATGAGCTAGTGAGAGGTCCAGTGAATTAAATTAGATTTAATTCACAATGAGTGATCAATCACATAAATGGTAATTCGCTATTAATAGTTGCATGCATGTCAGTTTCGATGAATACCTAGTTGAGACGGAGGTTAAAGGGAACATAACTATTAGTTGTATTCAGAGAAAATTTCCCATGTACAATTATAAAGTCATTGGGATGCCATGATGGATTGCACAATAAAGGGAGACTGATTTTCCTAATAAATAAGGAGTTAATTCCCTAGGAATTGCATGAGCAAGGGAGGTTGAAGTAAGGATAAGAATTGGCTAAGTACTAGACCAAGTTTGCCTAGATCAACGAGAGAGGATTGACAGAGTGCTAGAAAATCTCATGAGAAATTTATAAGCATTGTATTGTATCATGATTCCTTGACTTAATACACAATAGAGATAGAGGGGTTTTGAGCAGTTGCTTTCCCCAAATACATAATGTTGCTATGCGATTGATAATTTATTTCTCTTACTTATATGTGATTGTGTGATCATGTTTTGTTTCCACAAATTGTAGGAAGGATTCAGTATCTTGTTTTAGTAGATTACAAGATCAGAATGAATCTCGTTGGTTATATTTTCTACATGGTATCAGAGCAGGAGTTTTTTAGGTGGTGAGTTGGTAGAGAATATCTGAAAATTTTGGTGTAAAATTTTCAAAAAAAAAAAGAATATTTGGATTCCTTACGAAAATATACCCAAAGGGAAGAAAAGATTGGTCGAATAGGAGCTCAGATGAGGGAGATATCATCGATTTAAAATCAAATCCTTTCTAGAAAATTTTTGTAACATCGGGACAATTGCACTGTGCACGAGTCAAGAATCTATATGCACTTGAGGTACCAGATGCATGAAAATATTTGAGGAGAAGGGAAGAAGTTAGAGACTTGGTGGTTTAGAGGGAGCATAAATTACCTCTCAACATGCATCCTCATGAGAAGCAGTCTCAGAAGGTTGTGGAGTAGCTGCCACAATTAAAGAAGTAGAGAGGAGACCGAGTGGAAGCGCCCACTCAAGCAGACACTCCATGAAGGGGAAATTTCAAGCCAGATGGGAAGAGGGAGCAACGATACCTTGAGGTGTAAGGTAGGGTGATGTGTAGACATAATTCCAAGATAAGTAATTTAGGCAAGGTCCACTGAGATGGCATGTCTCATGGATCAAACCTAGCTATGAGGATCCCACATTACAACAGTAGTAGGAAAGATCAGTTAGATTGATGTAGTTAGATGTCAGCAGGACAGAAATCAGAGTGATAGATGTCAAATACTCGAGCACAAATCAGAGTTAGAAACAGTTCAAAGGGCATGGATGCAGATGTCAGCAACAGTGTAAAGAATCTAGTACTAGATAGGTGTAGTAGCTAGCAGTAGTCAAAAGACTCTGATGACAGATGCATTATATTGATTCAGTTTTTCGGAGGCTATTCAGTATCAAGATTTGCAGGTGAAAACAACACTAGAGAAGTGTAGCATGAAGAACATTCCAAAGGTACTGGATGGGGATAGATTGAATTCCTTTCTTGTTGAGGAGGAGTGTTGAAATTGGAAATAAGAAACAGTGAAATTGACAACTAGAAAGGACAAAAAAAAAATGCACCCACACAGATGAGGAATTTTGATGTACCAGGAGTGAGGAATGTGAGGCCTCTAATTTGTTTTTCCCTTAAATAAATTGGACAATAAATTGAAATTTCATCTCATAACAACTTGTGTTAGTTAACTGAGTCATGATGATTGAGTTAGCTCAAGAAATTCAATTTAAGGTGATCGAGGTGGATATTGGTGGCCGCCTGCCTATTCCACTTTAGACCTCACCATTGTCTCTTTCTATTTTTCAGTTTCCTTAATTATAGCACAATTTACTATTTTTGCAGTTTTCGGGTCCTAAACTTCCAGAGCCATTTTGATGCCCTAAACAATGTTTTCTAGGCATGACAGGTTTAGAAATTTCATTTAAATCACATTACCAATTGTAGTCCTCGGAGAGATATTTCGAACAAGGTATCATGTGCCCCAAATGAAGATCATATGACCAAGTTACGACCCCGGGAAGTTGGCTGCCCAACTAACCCCAACAGGGTCCATAAAATCTTGGTGCTACATCTCCTTGGGTTAGGGTTTTGGTTGTTTAGGGTTTTATCTTATTTTCAATAATAAAAAGACCTTTGATCCTTATTTTAACACAGTTCAGAGGAACACAACTATCAGTTGTATTGATAGAAAATTTCCCATGTGCAATTATAAAGTCATTGGGATGTCATGATGGATTGCGAAATCAAGGAAGGTTGATTTTCCTAATTAATATGGAGATAATTCCATAGGAATTGTATGAGCAAGGCAGGCTGAAGGAAGGATGAGAATTGGCTAAGTACAATTGGCAGTGTGCTGGAGAATCCCAAGAGAGATTAAGCATTGTATTGTTTCATAATTCCTTGACTTAATACAAAATAGGGATAAAGGGTTTTGAGCAGTTGCTTCCCCAAATACATCTTGGATTGTGCGATTGATAACTTGTTTCTCTTACTTATATGTGATTGTCCAATTGTGTTTTTTTTTTGTTATAAAATTATATATTATGGAGCAATGCAACATATAAAATATGCAGAAAATACAAGCACACAAAACACATAAAACCAGAGAGACATAGATATACATGGTTCACCCATTTTAGGCTATGTCGACCCCGAACAGCTAGTCCTTCCTTTCTATTATCCAGCAAAATGAATAGACAAAACCTACAACAGATACACAACCACAATACAATACCCTCATACGAAGAGAGGGGTTGCCTTCTAGGGCAAAAAACCATAAACTAAACATAACTTCTACCATCAGATCATCAGCCTAGTGAATGGCCCAGATTGACTAGATATTACTCTACTTTTACAAGGAAATTTTACATTTTTTTTTAGCTTCAGGGGCGCTGCCCCCAAAACCGCCAGGGGACCACTGGCCCCCGGACCCCCCAGCCTGGGGGTCAGCCCCCCCAGATCCTGCGGGGGGAACAAGTCCCCCCCGCACCCCCACGTTGCAAGGGTGTACAGTTTTCCTGGGGTATACATCTAGCTAAAACAAGGATCTCTGAATCAGGATGAAGATCAGGCTCCGCACCCAAAAATTTCCACAAATTGTAGGAAGGATTCAGTGTCTTGTTTTAGTACATTACAAGATAGAGAGGGTTGATACTATCTTTCCTTATTGTGGTTAGTAGGTTTCAAGGTTTGTGATAAAGAAAAACATAAATGGAGGAGGGCTTGCACTTTAATTTAGAGTCGTAACAGAAGTTGACACGGGTGTAATATTAATTGATTTAACCCTAGTTTGAGGGTCGACATTGAGATCTGAATTTCATGTCAAGATTCGATCAAAGAAATTCCCATAATCTATGAATCCATATGAGTTAGGTCGAGTCTCTTATGGAGGCAAGAGTCATGCTTTTCTATTTGTCGATAGGGTTTGTTCTACAACAATTAGAAGTACATAAGTATAATGCCCTAGTTAGGACAGTTTCCTAGCATGCTTAGTTCATAAGGTATGCCCTTAAGACTATGAAAAATTTGCGTAGAAGAAGACGGGTTGTGACCCTTAGAGGGAGGTTTATTTCTGCAATAAAGACCACATATACAGAAGATGGTTTAAAGATTCAGTATGTGTGGAGACAACAGATCCAAAGGAGGGTGGAACCTGAGTAGAATATTGTGCATGTAGAAGAAATGTGCCATATGAAGAATGGATTGACATGCAGAGGAGTTGATTTTGCTGGAATTTCCATAGAGTTTTAGACAAAGATCTAAAGAAACCTATAAAAAATTAGTAAATGGAATATTAGTGGCTGATTTGTGACCCTAGTTTAGTCATCTATAGATTGTTAGAAGTATGATAAGAGGAGTAGTTCATATTTTTCAATAGATTAGATAAAAAAGATCAAATTGTCGATACACAATAATAGTGATATTGAGAGGACTCAAACCATTATTAGGTGGCATATTTGAAGAGCCCTAGATGAAGACAATATTGTGGGCCCTAGATCAGTAAAAAGAATTAAATATGGTTGGGCAGATTGATGGTAGTCCAAGTATAGTTGGAGGGTTTTTAAGTTACTATCAAAGAAGAGCCTTGACTCTTGTTCTGGTGAAGGACAACAAAATTTGTAGAAGGGAAGGTGTATAGGGCCTAAGGATGTGTAGACTTTGAAGGAATAAAGTAATAGTCAAGTGGGCCAACCAACTAGCCCTAGTTCACTATATTGTAGAGGATTGATTCAGTGAGAAGAAGGGCAGCCTCCATAGCCCTAAACTTCTCATCTTGGAGTTGTAGTATGGAAAAAGTCGGCATACCAAAGGGTTGTTCACAAATGGAATTGTGAACAACTTGTTACCACTCAAACTAATAGTGGACCTAAAAGGGGTTCCTAAGAGGGCAACTGCTAGGCCAAGGGAAATGATGGAGGCTTAGCCCATTGTCACCATAGCTAATGCTCCTTGCTCTTCATAGAATTTCACGAATGGGTGGAGTCCCGGTAGTTTAGGAAGTCACTTGTAGAGTATAGGTTAATGAAGAGGTGGGAAGTGACCCTCGAAACCCTTTCCCTAAGATAAAATAAAGAGTGGGACTTGTTTTCCTTTTAATCAAGGGAATTTATCTTCTAGGGAGAGAGGAGGGAGGTTGAAGGGTTGAGGGAGAAAAATAAGAATTATGAATTAATTTCTCAATCCCTAAAATCCTTTGGGGACTTGGATTCCCAAATCATCGTTGATGAAAGGCCTTTGACACCAAATTGGACCACATGGGGTCAGGGCCAAGTGGACCCAGCCCAGGTTCAGGGATGGAATTTAACAAACAATGATGTTCTTATCCTGGACAAAGTGATGGGAAAGGATCAGACAAGAGTTTTTACTTTTATAGGTCAAATTGATCCTACTAAGTTCTATCCTTGGGAACATCTAAGTAAAACTTGATCCTAGAGCTGGGGCTTTAGGTATCTAGAGATTCCACCATCAGAATTGGCCCAAGTTTTGAGGAGAGTGAGGGCACCCAACAACACAGCTACCTCTAGGAGATATAATTTTTACTCTAGCTAGATTCCTGGGAAATTGTTGCCCTAGGTGACCTAATGGGGCTAGACGTAGCGAATGTGAAAATTTCTTAATCTAAGAAACCCTACTGCAGTATCTTGATTTACTTCTCCTACTTGAATTAAGTTACACGTTAATTTCTAAAATATTCAGTAAATTAGCAAAGTAAATAGTAAATACAACTATCAACCTACACATACAGATCAAATACTGAATAACATGCTCATAAACAAAGTGACACATGGATTTTCTGGACAACTGTCCCTGGAAAAAACCCAATGCGGGAAAATCGGTGCAGCTAGCTTTGGAGGGTTTTCATTATTATGCAATTTCTAAGTACAACAATCTTAGGCACAAAAACTAGTTCACCCAAGAGAGAAATAAAAATGACAGTAATATGCTGCTGTGAATCCCTCTATGTTAGCCTGAATGGCTTGCGTTGGCCTCTACGCTGCTCAGTAAGGGCCTACGTCACACTTGAAGGGATTACACTACCCCTGCACTGCCTTGAATGGGCCTGTGTCAACCTTGCATGGATCTTGCTGCCTTTGTACTGCCCCTGCTGGGCTCTGGCTGGACTGGGTGGCTCCTGCTGCCATTGCTACTCTGGCTGGCTAGAATTCTTAAGTAGAAAAGGCATAGGTAAGAAAGAATGCACTGTCAAAAGGTAATGCATAGCAGTGATAAAATTTGAATAAATGAAATGAAAATAGATCAATGTCCACAAATAGCTGAAATAGCTCAATGGGACTAGAGAGTAAAATCTTTGACAACAACAATAAGTGCTTATAACATCAACTAAGAGAACATAGGAGACCAGTTCATGAGGTTAAAATGTTGTATAATTGTTGGCACAGGAAAATTGTAGAATTGTTAGAGTAAATTTCTGTAGGTACCATTACCTGGTGACCATCAATAATCATTTCATTTCATCAAATACCTTGATGAATGGGCCTTACAAGCTATTCGCGTAGAAAAACCCGACAGAAGCTGTGTGATGGAAAAATATTCACACTATATTGAAGAAAACACCTACCAAATAAGGATGACATTTAAATTGGGGCAAGAAACAATAGAGAGATAGACATCAAAAAAGTTAAAATTCTAGGGCAACAAGAAAGAAACCAGGTAGCATGGTAGAAAGCACAACAAAGAAAATTATAAAAATGGAAAACCCTACAAATTAGCACCCATTCAAACATTTCCACAATTTTTTCTTTAACTCTAAATCTCCAAATTCATCAAATTATATCCTATATTCAAACTTGATCCTCTCTGTTAGCCATTCTAAATATAAGGCTAAGAACTTACTATAGAACCATCACCTACATGTAGTGATCTTATTCTGTGACCAGACAACCTACTTTCGTGAAGACTTGGAAAGGTAAACACTCTCTGCCAAGATTTTCTAGACAACCCAGGTTGAGAAACCACATATACATCACCAACGTTTTCTCTTTAGATTTGTAACTTAGAAGAGCTTTGTCTAATGACCTCTGGGTTGCTCCTAGTGTCACCCAAGCAAGCCCTCTCAGCATCATCCTCTTTCTATAGTACCTAATTAGTAATTTAATTAAGCATAACAAGTTATTGATCATGCAGGTATTTCAAATATATTGCCAATAAGCATAAAGCTTTCATGTTGAACAATCAGGTCAAAAGACTTGAGAGTATGATGCAAAAAATACAAATAAACCTCACCAACACTCAAAGGACAAACAAAGTCAAACCTCTACAAAGTATAAATAGATATCTGATAAACTTCTTTCCACCACAAAAATGTGCCTAACAAAAGAGAATTCTAATTAATTTTCTTTCAAGACAAGGCTTTCAACGGTAGTGATTTTATAAACATACCCCTACACCTCGTGAACAATCAATGTGTATAAGTAGACCACATTCTGACAAAGTTGCATATGGTTAATAGTTTGACAAAGCAACTAACAAAGGGGAAGTTTGACAAGTTGGGTGAGAATCTTGGGTTATTGGAAAAAAGAAATTTCTCAAGAGTGTTAGATTACCTAGTTGGTCCAAGTTGGTCCCACCTCAGACTTGAGAAGTTGAGTAGCACCAGGATTACATAGCTAGATTGTGGTACACTAGTCAGAGAGATTCTTAAATACATCCAGAAGCTTATAATGACACCTTCGAGTATAGACAAATTAGTTTTTGGGTCACACCCACGAAGTATGGCACACTAGTTGAGGATATTAACACCATCATCTCAGGTGCATTCATGAATGAACACTTATGGAATGAGGCACCTTTAGGAGAGGAGTTATCTCTACTGTGATAATGCACTACTCTAAAATAAAAGCCTTGCATACAAGGCAAATTTATGATGGAGTTTCTCATGCTCAAGGGAGATGCACCACTAACGCTATCATTAGCCTGTTTTCTAACAACACCTTCTCTTAACATATACATGAAAAGGATGGGCACACTAGTCATACATTTGTAGAAATAGATAATAAGAGTGAGTATCTTTAGCTTGTAGGTTGTAGTAGGAGCTTTTTTGAGATGACCACTTGCTCTCACATTCTTCTATTTGAGTAATAAAGACTTCTATGTAATTTTTTTTGGAGCCTACTCTTTTTATCCTAAATTCTTAGATTGCAGATTTCTATAGAGTGGGCCTAATATATTCATCGTTTTAATCCATTGTACATGTTGTGTTTGCATGCTTGAATTTACATGCTTCAATTTATACTCGTACAAATCTGAAATTTTGATAGGAAGATACTAAATTTCATTCCTGTTGTTAGGATTTTTTAATTCTCTGAGAGTATTCTCTTGTTTTCAATAGTATTTGTATATTTCTACATCACAACTGATATCTTCCATTTCATTCTACTATAATACAAAAATCATTTCTAGTATAGTTTAGTTTATATATTCTTTTTACTTAATTGGTCTTTTATTTCATTTCATAGGATCAGTACTTAGCAATCTCAATTCACACTCCCTTTGTATTCACACTGTTGTATATGTGTGGTCGTTGGACATTATCTCATCTTTATATTATCTTTGTTTGTAGACTTGTGTATCACAATTCACATGTTACAATTGACAATCATGAATCAAAAGGTTGAATTTTTGTGTTGTATGATCTTAAGTTGTTGTTTCTAATTAGTCTTGCAGCAAGTGTCTTCATAGAAAACCCTGCAACCATAATTCTGGCTAAGGAAACTAATCTCGATGTGTCTAATGGCTGAAAAGAATGACAAATTAGATCTCAAATATGAAGATAGTTTAATATAGAGAATGTGACTGAAATTCTCCAAAACAATACTTGTAGCCAAGTATTATATCATTTTCAGGGAAAGCCAATAAACTCAATACAATTTTCTACGGAAAAAATAATGTAGAAGCCAACGCACATGGCCTTGGCAATTTTAAAGTCTAATATTTGTTGAGATAAAGCTATGAAAAATAACCTTTTCCCAATTGTAAATTGTTCTTGTGCTATAAATTTCATGACTTAAAAAGACACAGTAATAGGAATTATGGAATTGGTTTGTTGACCTGTCATTTGAGTAAATACTAAATGCTCCAGCAAAATTCTTATGTTTCTAAGCCAAATGTCTACATAATACTTATTGGAAACCACTACTGTTGATGCATTCACTCTTCAAAGGATTTATCATCACATGACTCCAATGGTTATTCTTGTTGAGCCTGTGCTCCCCTGAAATCTTCATGGGTATACATAAACTATTAGATATTATAATGTATATTAAGGATTCAGTGGAATATTGCAAGATCCAAATATGGGCACAAGTTAGACAAGGAAACAATCTCAAATCCTAGAAATGACAAAGTACAATGATAGTCAAAGGAATGACTTAGAAGAGAGATTGCAATAGTGGAGGCACAAGTCTTTAACATCTCCAGGACTGTAGAAATATTAATTCCAATTCTAGAGAACAAGATCCTTTGAGGGCTTATTGGCTATAATATGGATGATGGTTGTCTCTGGATAAAGAAGAGAGAGAGAGAGAGAGAGAGAGACCAGGTTCTAATAACATATATCACCAGTGTCTATTTAAAGTGGATGCCTAGACACCAAGACCTATCAAGCTGAGACGAATTCTATAAAATTAAATCATTGGTTGCAAAAATTAAAATTTAGAAGTTTACTTCATTGGGGTAGCATCAGATGTGCAAAAATGGCATTCCTCATGTTCCCATGAAACCATCTCCCCATTGGTTGGCAGGACACTTGCCTATGAAATTTTTTTCTCATCTTAGATACTCTACAAGTGATTTGGAAAGAGGAGGTAACAATGGTATTTTTTGGCAGTTTTAATTTCCAGACATTTTAGTGGGGCATTGGCTAGTAGACAGTGAGATTATGTTGAAATGTGGTTTTGCTGCAACACTGCAAAATTATCTAGGAAATGTTTTGTACAAAAATTGCAACTAGAGGTAGTTTTGGCCCTCACAATACTGAAACAGGGAGACTCTATATGTGTTTGTAATTGTTCTATATGTATCACATTAATAGGGATATAAATCAACTAATGTATCACTAAGGTAATTACACCATTAGCCTGCAATAAAAGGGTGGCATATTTTTCAAAGGTGATGCTAGAACTATATATTGACAAGACCTTGACAAAGGTTTTTTTGATTACATAGTTGTTATTTTTTTAAGGTCAAGTAATTAAGCTAAGAGTTGGCATCAACAGAACTAAAATAAACCAAGAGAAAGGTGTGAACATAAGTTTGAAACAGTCTCTAACTCACTCTTGTGAAATGACTTTGTTTCATATAAATATTAGGTGTTGTTCTTGTCATAATAAAACCCTATATGAATTTACCTTGTCAACGGTTAGAGTGCTTTCCATTTGACAACATACCTCATGTATGCACTAAACTGACACAATGATCCACATTACAATGAAAAAACATAGTGATCCTAAAGTTGTCAACATATGATAGTAATTCTCGCTGCAATCTCATTGTGCGTAGTTTGAATAAATTCAAGAACCAAAGTTAGTAACCCAATCACTCACTTTGAATTGTATTTTTTTTACATATTGTTGACAAACCTCTCATTGCAATTATGAACCAAAACAAATTTCCATAACACTTACCTTATGTGACCCTGAAATATTGATTTGTGCATCAAATTTGTGGACATTAGTACACATAGACAATGAACCTATCTACCCTACACTGATATGACCTTGAAATTTGAGTATACTTAACTGAGATATCATATTTGACAAAGTTTGATACATTAACATATTGCCACGATTTTTTGGTCTTAACATTGATACATTCAACCTCCATTGACATTGAAATTACACATATACCACAATGTAAGATAGACCTTTGGCATTTATACCTCACAAGTGTTTTGGGAATTGATATGTTGACCGCAGGTTAGTAGCAGCATTAGTATAAGAATATCATAAGATTGCAACAACTAGAAATTGATAGTAATGTGTCCTATTGACTTGATATAATTACACATGGGATGGTGAGTTAACACTTAGATATTAATGTGATGTCATAACTTTGACTTAACCAATCATGACTAAGCAGTATAACTAGGACTGCTATCTATAAATTGTTATAACATTAATACACGAGGTTGAATACAGATGAAATGATAATTGATCTTATTACAATACTTCTAAGGATAACATTGTCTTGAATGATAATTGACACAAAGAGGAGGTAAAAATGGTAATTCTTGGTAGTTTTAATTTCAGGACATTTTAGTGGGGCATTGGTTGGTATACAGTAAGATTACGTTGAAATGTGGCTTTGTCACAACACTGCAGAATTATATAGGAAAATTTGTGTACAAAAATTGCAACTAGAGGTAGTTCTGGCCCTCACAAAAATGAAACAGGGAGACTTTTTATGTGGTTGTAACTGTTCTATATGTATCACATTAATAGGGATATCAATCAACTAATGGATCACTAAGGTAATTACACCATTAGCATAGACTAAAACGGGGGCATATTTTTCAAAGGTGATTCTAGAACTATATATTGACAAGACCTTGACAAAGGTTTTGTTTGATTACATAGTTGTTATAGTTTTAAGGTCAAGTAATTAAGGTAAGAGTTGGCATCAACAGAACTGAAATAAACCAAGAGAAAGGTTTTGGCCCTCACAAAACTAAAACAGGGAGACTCTATATGTGGTTGTAACTGTTCTATATGTTTTTGGAAATGTCATGTTCAAGAGAAAGGCCATTCCTCTTATCACTCTTGTATGGGTAACTATGTTTGTGCTGAAAAGTGGACATATTATTCTCTCGAATTACACCAAAGAAACCAAGTGGAGGATTCTTGAAATTTGGCAGGTCATGATTGCAGAAAGAAAAATCATACATATATGGAGATCTGTTCTTCTTTTGACAAATCATCCAGATGCAGCAAATATTTTTTATTGAAGTTTGGACATGAAGGTCTTCATAACTATAAGTCACCTCAACATTTGTAGGATAAAGTGTTCTCTCCCAAGCTGCAAAAGTCCTTCTGTGATAAAATTGAGATTGAGTATCATGAAAACACACTTATCGTGGGAGATATTGTCCTAAAAAAAATGCATCATGGAGGTTGTGATGAACATCTATGTGGTAATGAGCATGCTTGTTATAGGAAGTGCGAAGTTGATGCTTTTGTGAGATTTTCACTGAACTTGTGTGAAGACATGCTCATTTTAGGACATAAGAGGTTGCATTGAGTATGAACATGTCTCTAAACAAAGCAACATGTAGAAGGATGGTTACATTACCATGAAACTTTTTGAAACATTCCATGATGGTTTGCATCTTCACACACTAAATCTAGATGTTGCATGTTATAGTAAGGTAAGATGTAAAGCTTGTAGGTATTTTTGTCAATGACCAATCAATCATTCTGGTTTACATCAAATGGTCTCAGGGGAATATGAGGAATGCCATTTTTGCACCAGAACATGAAGAATTCAATATCCAGGGTAGGAAATATACATGAGAGATCACATCATTGCAACTGTCCTTGTCCATTTCTGGCTTACAATTAAAGATTACATGCCCAGAAATCCTTGAGAAAAAGGATTGTTACTCATCAAGATAAAAAAAATAGCAAATGTGGATGGAACTTACATATAACTTTCAATTTCAGAAATAGAAACAAAATGATGCTTGATAAATATGTGTTATAACAATTGCTAAATTTTTCTTACTATAAATATGTGTTATGACAATATGTAATTTTATTACTATTCTAATTTTCTTCGTTTGTGTGAAAATTCCAACAATTAGAGGAGCCTTATAGACACTATAGTGTGTGTATTGCAAGGACGCTCTAAAATCAAGCAATTTACTAGATCCTCAATCATGTTCCTCATTTAGTATAGATTTCAGAAGTTAAATAATGGTATGACATTACAAAAAATACAAAGAGGAAATTATGGCATATGAGAAGACCACTGAACTAAATCATTTTCAGAGAAATTTGCAGCTTACTCCTATTCTAAAATGAGAATATCTATCATTAGCAAGTGTAGGATGGGTAATTTAAATGGTTGCACAATTGTTTAAGCCTTAATTGAAAAGGATTCTGGCTATCAGCAAAAATCACACAAAGCTTTCAACCCTTACACAACATTTAAGGCCAAAGCATAAGTCTCATGCCCACAAGAGTTGAGAATGGTGGTTAGCGCCACGATCGGTGGTCGGCTGAGGCGGTCTGCAACATTATTGGTGCTATGCTTCTTGTACTTGATGTTCAAATGAAACTATTTCAGATATGTGGACCACCTCTAATGGCGATTGTTATGCAACTTCCCTTGTTTTTGTATGAACTACAGGGGCCGGTGGTCTATGTGGATGATTGTTTCCTTCCCCAAAATGTAATGCTTCCATTGTCGAAAAGCCTGAACAATGGAATACATTTCTTTGTCATAAGTGGGATACTTGTGAAATGTGTTGGACAATGTCTCACTGTGATATTCCACTGGATGCCCCTGTTGAGTAAGAACTGCCCCAATAGCATAGTCAGAGGCATTTGTCTCGATCTGAAAGGGTTGTTGCAAGTCTGGTAATGTGAGCACTAGGGTAGAACAGAGGCAATGTTTCAATTGTATGAACACCTTCAGTTGAGATTCTGACCAAAATATTTTTTCTTTCACTCCTCCCTTGGTGACTTGACTCAAGGGCCAAGTGATATGAGAGAATCCCAACACGAACCTACGATAGAAATTAGCAAGGCCTAGAAAGTTGCAAAGCTCTGTTACAGTGGTTGGAGCTGGCCAATCCTAAATGAATTAGATCTTCGTTGGATCCACATGCACCCCCTTTCATCGATAATGTATCCCAGATATTGAACTTGGGTCATACAAAAAGTGCACTTCTCCAAATTGGCACACAACTTGTGTTGCCGCAATGTTTGGAGGACTTGTCAGATGTGGTGGAGGTGCTCTTCCCAAGTATGGCTAAAGATCAGAATGTCATCCAAGTACACCACTACAAATGAGTTGGTGAATGGCTGCAATATGTCCTCCATCAACCTCATGAAGGTTGCAGGAGCATTTGTCAGCCCGAAAGGCATGACCATCCATTCGAAAAGGCCCTCCTTGGCTTTGAAGGTAGTCTTCCACATATCAGAGGGTTCGAATGGTACTTGGGGATACCCAAACTTCAAGTCGATCTTGCTGAAATATTTCTCCCCTTTGAGTTGTTCCAGAAAGTCATCAATCCATGGGATCAGGTACCTATTCCGGACAATGATCTTGTTTAGCACCCGATAGTCAATACAGAGTCTCGAATTCCCATCCTTATTCTATACTAACATGATCGAGCTCCCACAGGGCGATGAACTTGACCGGATGTGACCTTTCTGCAACAGCTCTTGAATCTGCCTCTTGATCTCATCGTTCTCCAGAACAGAGTGCCGATAGATTTGTCAATTGAGTAGCGGCACACCTGGGGTCAGATCAATGGGGTGTGTGACCTGACAGTGCAGAGGAACCCTTGTGGGTGAGGTGAAGATTCCCCTGTACTCCTCCACAACCTTTTCCATTTTTTGTTGTCGTGCAAAGGAGCCTTGTCTAGAGGTCATGGCCATGGTCTTCTTCTTGCCCTGGGGGCAGATCATCAGGAAAATAAATTTCCTAGTTTGGGAAATGAGCTTACTACATTTTTTTTCCGTAACCAAGGAGATAGAGGCAGGCGGTGGTACCTTTGGTATCCTGTACAACTTATTTCCCAAAGTAACGATAACAGTGCAAGGCTAGGACTCATACAGAGCATGTCACTTCCACAAGTATGGTTGGCCTAATAGTACATCAAAAACATCAAGAGGATTAATGTCACATAATACCTCAACCGTGAAGTGCTTGATGCTATAGGGAAGGTGGAATTGCTGGCTGACACATAGATCTCATCCTTGGTGAAGCCACTCGATGGTGTATGGCTATGGGTGTGCTATGGTCGGCAAGCCCAACCGATTCACGATGTCTACTAAAATGAGTTTCTTTTGGCTCCCATTATTGACAATGAACTGTATCGGGGAACCCTTTAGCCACATCTGGGAGTGGAAGAGATTGTCCTCCTCCTTTGGATCTTCCGGTTCCTCCTTCTGGATATTCGCAGTGGCAATATTGGCATTAGGCTCTTAATCAATAACTTGTTTCCCTTTGTCATTCCCCTTGTCAGGTTTTGATTTAGAGTCGGAGGATGCATCTAACTCAGAAGCCCTCATCTCGGCCACCAGTGACTGCTTGGCCCAACACTCACTTATGTTGTGAGTGGAGCTCTTATGGAACTCACACCACTTTCCTGTGTCCTTCTTTGGCTTCGCGGTGTTGTTCTTTGATTTTGGCTTTGACATGTTGTCTTGGGCCACAATGCCTTGGATTTTTCGTTTGTTATTTGGTTTAGGGGCACCTTTCCCTTGCTTTTGATTTGCAGATCCAAAGTTTCGCTTCTTCTATTTGAATTTATGCTCAATCTTGGCAGCATATCGATATTCTATACCAAGCAAGGAGATGTCGAGGAATGCCATTTCCTCTTGAATGTATCGGTGGAGACAACTGCGATACATTAACACCAAATTTTTCTTTGAATCTTTGATACCCAACTTTGTGCGCGGGGTATGGAACAGATTCATCATCTCATGCACATCTTGATCCCTTTGTTGCCACATCATGGTCCATTGTATGTACTTTTCCTCATAGCTCCCCATGAGGTAGTATTTTTCCTTGATGGTGTCTCGGAAATAATTCCAAGTGGGTACAGTTGAGAACATAAAGGGTTTTGTCTCATCCTTTTTCTCACAGTAGGTTTCCCACTAGTCCTTGACATGGGGGGTAGCTTTAAGGAGTGCAAAAATAATCTTTGCTCGGTCAGAAATGTCATGAATCAAGAAATATACTTCTAATATATTCAACCATATATCTATGACATCTACATCTATTTGACCCTAAAAAATGGGAATGTAAAATTTTAATTGTACCTTAAAGGGAGTTGTTCCTCTAGAGTGGCTGTTGGATGCAGATGCGCCACCAGTGGGCAGTCGTTGAAGGATCTAGGAAAAGTTATCCATCATCGTGTTCCTTTTTTTTTCGAGGGCCTCCTTGAGAAATATTTTGAGAGGATCTCCTACTCCCTCATATTTCTTTTCACCCCCCATGGGTGGCCATCGGGGTTTGTGAGGCTGATCTTGCAAAGGTTCCACCAGATCGAGCCCTAACTCCTTATACCATGACCTCTTTGGGGACATGCAAAGAAGGATCGAGAAAAATTAGACTGTTCTGATACCACTGATTTAGATTTATGTAGGAACACATAAAAATACACATATAACCATAAATACAAAGATGCAACTGAAATAATACTTCATTTCATCAATATCAAAGAACTGTAATTTTCTTACAAACAGAATGGAAATAAACTAGCTAGGGCATTGATAGCTTATCTATGAGAAGAGATGTGGTGGCTATAGGCCTCTGAACTATGTTACAATGAGGCTCTAGGGCCTATTTATTATTTAGAAACAATGGAAAACCCTAACCCTAGGAGATGAAGTGCCAAAACTATGGGCCCCGTTTGGGTAAATTGGTGTTTCAACTTCCTGGGGATGTAACTTTGGCATACGATCTCCATTTGATGCATACCATACCTCTTTAGAAATATTTTTCTGAGGAATATAACTTTTAATGTGAGCAACATCGATGCATGAACCCATGTTGTCCCGATTTTCCCAAAAAATGTCATTTAGGGCCTTAAAAAGGCTTTAGAAGTTCAGGATTGTTACACTAAAAATTGTCATATTGACATTCTACTATTTGTATGAGCTCATTATCACTCATACTTCCTTATTTTCAAGTCTAACACATCAGTTCCTTATTTCAAGACTTGAAAATAAGAGAAAATCTCTCAAAGTCTCTAAAACTCTGGTATCGCACTTTCTCTTTGTCTTACCTGTGGTCTCGCACCTAATGGTCATGTTTCCTACTTATCTGACCACACTGTCTCTATGTTGAGGGTGTGGACCCCTGTAAAAGTTAAAAAGGTGCAAGTAAACTCTAAAAATTTCACTTTTAGTCATTTCTAGAAGCTTCTAGAAGGAATATTGCGGTGGCAAGTCCACTCTTTTGAGGTTCATGTATCCCATACCTTATGGAGCTAACCACTTGATGTGAGGAGCTTATCCCTTTGAAGGAGGATTTTATCCCTTCTTGTATGGAGTTGTAACCTCCTATTTTGCACTATAAAAAGAGGCATAGGGCAGCCTCAAAGGGTGAACTATTAGATAATTTATGAGTTCAAGCTTTAGAATTATTTGAGGTTAAGTGCTATTGGGATTCAGACTCATTTAACTGATATTTTTGTGAGGAGAGATCACATACCTCTATCTATCTTGGTTGAAAGAGTGCAAGGCTTTTTGGAGTAGAGGAGATTCCTGCTTTGGACCTCGGGAAGACTTGTTCAACATCAAGGCTAAGGTTGTAAGGTTTTATTTGTTTCAAAGTTAATACAAATGAATTCATTTTTCTCAATAAGTTGTTAGTTAACTGTTTATTTCATGGATTCCTTGATCACCATGATAAGCATGATTTATGATGTTTACTATACAGGTGCTATTTAATGAGTGCTTGTTTATGACTGCAGGTTTACGAAGATAATTCCTTCAAGTGCACGAGGGAGAACAACTTCGAACAAGCATTGGATCTACGATAAGTTCTTTACACCTTTATAGTATTCTTTTGAAAATCGAATATGTTTAGAGAAAGATAGGTTTGTTTGGTGGTTTGTTGCTAGATTACCTTTTGGTACTAGGGAGATCAATCTTGTCCACAAGGTTGATTAATCCACCCAAAAAATTGGCGACTCCATTGGGGAAAGAAATTGTTTCGATTTTCCTTTGTTTTGATTTGAGAAAATGCCTTTTTTCTGATTTTTGATTTATTTGTACAGGCTTCGGTAACTTAGATTTACTTTGTTTTGAAAAGTTTTGAGGTCTTTTTTGTTTTTCTTGAACTTTTCTGGGGACCACACATTGTTGCATACCCTATTAAAAGTCTTGAAAAACTTAGATTTCTTTTTTCAATTTAGTTTATATTTGATTTAGGATTCCTAGTATCTACCTAGATCTGTATTTTTCTGTCAAAAAGCCTTGTTTATGAGTTTCTTTCAACAAATTTTTCATCTCATCAATCTCCGTTAAGTTAATTGGGTGTTTTGAGTCTCTTTTTTGAGAAATTCCTAATTTTATTTCCTTTGGTCATTACTTGGAGGTTTGTCTCAGTGTTTTCACAATTTTGCATCTTTTTGCTTTTGTTTTTGCAAAAAAAATTCCCCCTCATGGGGGGGGGGGGGGCTAAATTGTGTATGAGTGTTAATCGCCTTTGAGTATTTTTATTTTTTGATCTTTGGATCTCTCACCTAATTTTCTTTAGTTACACTTGATTGGTTCTTAGATTACATTAGGATCATCTTGTGTTTGAGAATTCTCTTGCATAGATAACATTTTCATAGTTAGAATTCTCATTTTCAGAATATGAATGAAAAATGTGCATAGATTGTATTTGCATACTTTTCGAGTGAATTGTGCATAGATTACAACTGCATATTTTACATTCTAAAAAATCAATCATAGATTTAGATAAGTTTTCTTTGATTTTAATTTAGATGTTTTTATGCTTGTTTTAAAAACATAAAAATTAAAAAAATGTTTTGGAATTGATTTTCATTAGTTTTTCTTGATGAAATTAATGCATTAGAGAATTTGTTATATTTTCTCTTAGTGATCAAATTTTTCATTGTTGGAAGTGAATGGAAACTCTCTCCTTACTTTAGTTAGGATTCATCGAATTGAAAATATTCCATTATCATATTTGATTGCATTTAGTTTTGGGTCGGGTCATAACACCATTGGTTTCATATCCATTTACCCTTTGAGTAATAACAGCCTAAATAACACAACACTTAATTAAAATTCATCTAGTAATTCATCTAGCTTAGGATTAGTGCTTTGGAATAGGTTGTAGTTAACTTTCCAAAGCAAATAAAACAAACAATTAGATAAATCTTGCGGTAGGAAATAAATACAATTGTAATTGGTACAATCTGGGAAGCTTCACTTAAAGGAGTTAATCACGCGATCATATCCGAACCTTTGAGACAATCAATTCTGTTTCATTGGGAAAGATAGAATAATCTGTGCGCATTACAAACGGTAAACCTCTGATTAACCATTATTGAGGAGCCTGGGGTCACTTGTCGGTAAACTTCAAATTGACCATGTCGAGGAGCCTTCAAGGGGATTGAGCTTTGCTACTCTACCCTTGTGTGGAATCAGATTGCAGACTGTTCCCCTAGTTGTATTTGTTACTGTTGGTAACCTTAGTGTCCATAAGTTTAAGATTATTTCCTAAGGTGATAGTGAAGGAAAGATCTCATTGTACCTGGAGGAGACGTCGACTAGACTCACTTGGACTCTCTGGGGGGTTCTCTTCAGTTGAGATGGTTTTGTGAAGAAGCTTGTTCTAATCTATTTCATTAAGTAGGTTGTTAGGGTAACTTTTCCAACCGCCATTTCTGCATTAAAATTCTACGATGTTAGATTTCATCACCAACTAGTGTTTTTAGTGCAGGAATCTATGTTTGTGTGTGGTTTGACTCCTAGATTTGATAGCGCGTATTAATTTGTTTGTTTTTACTTTTAGAGACCATAGGTGTGAATTGTGAATTTTGATTATTAGGTGTGAATTGTGAATTGTTAATTTTAATTTTAAATTGTTAATAAAATTCACTGAAGTTGAATATAATGGCAACTGTTACGGAATTTACCAACCAGGTAACCCCTCTTTACAAGAATCCTAATACTTTTCCTTGCTTTGGAAATGTTGGTCCTCCTTATATGGCTACCTTTTCATTACCTGGATTAACAATAGGTTAACCGATATGGTTATTTTCAACTTCGTTGGCCCCGAATACTCCAATTGTTCCACCTCAACCAGATGCTTCACCTAAACAGAGTTCACCATCTCAACATCACCAACCTTCTGTTGACCCTTTACCTTATTCACCTAATATTTCTTCCTCCATTTCTTCCTCTTCGCCTGGTAAAAGCCTTGACGCTAGTAACCAGGTGGCTAAGAAGAAGAAGAAGAAGAAGAAGAAGCAAAATAAGAAAGAAGTCAACCAACCAACCATGGCTGTAAGTGTTAGTAATGTTGAGGAAACCTCCAACATGCATCATAAACTCAAATACCCTTGCAAGCTTTGTAACGGTGACCACTTCCTTATCAATTGTCCCATTATTCCAAAGGTCTTGGAAGTATGGTCAAAAAAATCTCAACTTTTTGTTGATCCATCAACCAGTGATAGTCAGGTTCCTGGGAAAAAGGGTAAAGTTAGGTTTCCTTGTAAGTTATGTAAAGGGAGTCATCAAACTTACGTTTGTGCTCACATGGATGAAGCCTCAAAATTATTGGAAAACCTTACTACTCCATAGCAAGAATTTCCAACTGGTTACCTTAAACTTTCTCCCAACCTACTATCAATTGACAGAGTGATTGATCCACTTCCAAGTACAGTCAAGCCCACTCTTCCATTAGAGAGTGAAACTCATATCACTCAGGTTGATGATCCATTCGTTGATCAAGTGGTTGACTCAATTTCACATTCGATCGATCCCATTCTCCCTGTAGAGAATGAACTTCATACCACTCAGGTTCTTCTTGTTACATCAAATTCTTCTACGCTGGGGGGCATTTCACCTGTTTCTACAGAACCCCCTCCAAGTACTGAGGTATTTTCCTTTGATTGGAATAGACTGACAGAACCTCTTCTTCCTTCCTCCATCCCTTTCCAAATCATTATGAAGATTGGTGCTAGGGACATACACCGCACACATGTGGATGAAGGTGCTTCTGTTAGTATTTTATCCTGAGTTGCTTGGAAAGCTTTGGGTTCCCCTCATCTTGTACCTATTATCAGAATTTGAAATCTTTTAATAGAACCATTAGTGAACCTATAGGTATCCTTCCTAAGTTTTCTATTACTTTGTGTTGTGGAGGTAAATCCCCTCTACGGACAGAGGCAATCCCTACTAGCCCAGACCGGGTCTAGCAACAATCATTCACGCTATGGTGCAAATTCCTAATTACAAATAAACCAACTAGAGATGAAGGCTTACATGGAATCCAACGTTGTTGCTTGTAGAAGAGGTAGCGCTCCCGTTCCTTAGCCCTGGCAGATCAAGATCCCCACGATCTCTGTGATGGACACCTGCACATGCGAGAAACGAAAAAAACGGAAGCGTAAAATCTAGTAGATGCAACTATATGTCAGTCAGAAAGGACATAAATCATCATTATAAACAACGAAAAGATTGGAACCATAACCAATAGTCGTTTATTATTAATCAATCAAAGGAAGAATACAACCATATTTCTGACACTAAATTCTTCTTTGGAGGGTCGCCAGTAGAGCACGTATTGAAAATCCTATCAAGGATGGGACAAACCTCTCTCTTCAGATCTTGACAATAGTCTCCTTGCTTGGATTTTGCCTTAAGGGATTTATGGAGGCTCTTGCAGCATAAGGCTCTTGGGAATTTGGGAACTTGAAGACTAGCTTGCAAAGGAGATGAGTAAGCTTTTATAGATGGAGGAAGGGGAGTTGGGATCCCTATAATCATGGGATTGGCCCTATCATCAAGGAAGATTCCATGAGAGGTGGCAAACCAGTTCCTCTCTATGGAAATCCATAGCCAAACCTCCCAACTCAAGATAGATATCAGTTAGGATGAAACTTCCGCCATTTATTTTTTAAAAACACTCCTTAAATTGGCTGGCGTGAGTGCGACTCTGGGACAGAGCGCCAATTGGCACGACCTCTTTGAAATATTTTCCCCATTGGCGCGGGTACTGAACTAGCTGCCCGTGCCAATGCAAAAAGGGGTGTTTTTAGGGTTTTTTAGCAGGAGATGTCTTCAGGGGGATGAAATTACATGTTCATGGGAATACCATGAAAGTATTTTCAAGTTATGTCACTGCTCACACGTCACAAAATGAGCCCTCCAATGTGCGAGATGGGGATTGCAGGGACGGTGACAAATTACTGTGTAACAGATGCCCCCTAAAGCATGAGGCCCGAGAGAGAGAGAGGGGTGAAATTCTTTACGAGAACGTGTCCAACTGAAAACTCCGCTGTCGGAAAACCTGCGTGAAGAAGTACAACTGATGTCTCAAATACATGATATAGATGTGGTATGGGCGTAGCCATCCATAATAGAGTATACAATAACCCAGATCCAAGGCATGGACGCAGCCATCCAGTGAGGGTCGATGAATAGACTCAGGTATGGTTGCAGCCATCCAGTAATTGAGTCATGTAAATAATCATAATAATCCACAAAATCGTAGCCTGGATTACAACAGAAATAATCCAGGGTCTTGCGCTCCATCTCAATCCGAAAATAGTACAATTCCAAGCATGTGAAGAAATGAGCTGAAGTCGAACATGCAAGAACATCGTCTGATTACCAGCTAGTGATGAAAGTTGTTAACAGATGCGAGAGGTACCACCAATAATGAAAATGGCCCTCAAGGTACTACAGGTACAATCTACGGCATGTGAATAAATAAGCTGTTGTCGAACACCCATGGAATCACTTGATCAGAGGCCAATGATGAAAACCTCGCATCAAATGCAAAGAACCTGCCATTGAGGCATGCACGCTCCAAGGCACCAGAAGGGAGTCTCTAGATCAGCTTCCTGGATAACGAGCTGAGGTCGACAGGAAGTGACCTTGATCAAAGGTGGGCCATAGTGTTTCCCACATCATCGATGTGAGACAGAGGAACATAGTGTTTTTGTGAATCACAATTAGATGAGAATCAGAGGAAGTTTGGTACTTTCCAGAGGTCAACTTCTCTTGAACATATGAATGGCACGAAAGTGGACTTGGAAATATTTGACATCAAAAGATCAGAGGTCATAGTGATGAGGAAAAGAGCAGATGAGAGGTCAGAAGGGATTACCCAAACCCACGGAGGCAAGCAAAAAAGAGATGAGATTTCCCCAACCCGATACGAATGCAGACAAATGCCATGTTCAAGAGCGACAGACTACTGACGCGACAATGATTCTAGTTCCATTTTTCCCCACCATTTCTGGTGAGTACCCCAATTATTTTTTATAACAAGCTTGAAGGGGATAGCATATGCTTGTAATATAAGTCCATGCTTCAGACGAATCCATCCTAGTACATTTAACGAGCCCTAGGAAGGAGCGACTCAAATAGCATCATCACGACTGAATCTGATGTCATCGGGTTTTAACGAGTCTGAAAAAGGAGGAACTCGGTGTCTTTTCATGTTTAGAGAGTTTGAAAAGACAGCTGAAAAGTAAACTTTAATGGTCCCTTTTCGTAAATAGTTCCTCAGATCCGAAAAGGTAGAAAACTATGTCTGAGAAAATCTCCTAGTCGCGATAGGCTAGGGTATTCCTTTTTCGTAAATAATCTATCCTAGCCCGAAAAAGGGGTAAACGTATACTGGGTAGATGTTGTTTCGCAGCCAATTTAACGAGATCGAAATGACAAGGGCCTCGGCAATATTTTCATGTTTAGAGAGTCAGAAAAAGAGCTGAAAGATGACTCCAAAATGAATTTTTCATGTTTTTACCGAGTTCGAAAAAGTATAAAATACAACTCGTTTCACCGTTGAAGTCGCGTAGAAACATGTTGCTGCACACAAAGGCAAGTGTAAAATCCATTTTTGACAAAATATATCAAAATATTAATGAAAATTCCTTTTAAAACCTATTTTAGATTTCAAAAATTTATAAATAGTCTCAAATGGTAAAAACAAAATTATTTTTACTATTTACCTCATTTGGAGAGCAACAGTGGTCCATTTTGTGCAAACCTTCTGACGGCGATTGCGACAGATCTGGGCTACCATTCAGATTCTCGTTCATTCCAGGTAAGAGGTGCTTCCCTGTACTCCATTTTAATCCATTTTTTCATAGTTTTCCATTGCTCATTAGATTTCTGTAGAATATTTTTGTAATTTTAGGGCTCCGCCCATTGGCATGGGTATCGGGCACGGACCCGCGCCAATTTCCTTTTGTATACAAAGATCCCGCACCAACTGGCACAAATTTTAAGGAAATAGTCGCGCCAATGGCGCAGCGTGGTTTTCTGTTTCAAAATTCCAAATAACTAGTGATTTTAATGGATTTCCAAGTATACCAGAGATCTAACCAAGGGTTTTTGACCATGTTGATGCAGGAAACCGAGTACAATGGTGATCGAATGGAAAGAGAGGGAGCATGGGGAAGAGGAAGAATTAGCCATGGAGAGCAAAACTTGTATGAATCCTCTCAAGAACTGTGGGCTTAAAAAACTCTTCCTAACACCTTGCTTATGAGCTCAACCTGAGCTTCTACAATACCAGATCAGTATTTGGGATGAAAATGAACAAGTGTTCAAGCTGCAGGATCAAGTATTAGAACTGGAGGTTTCTGACGTATACTTCATAATCGGACTATCACACAGAGGTCCAGTGCCCATATTGACAGGGAGCAGACCATCTGGTGAAAATATGGAGTAGGTAATGGCGAGGGTGTGCCCAAGGGCATGAACCAGATCAGGAAGCGGAAAGGTAGACATTCACACTGTTGAGGATATAGCACTCAGAGTAGTTCTACACACCATTACATGAGCTATAGGATTGCAAGCTCCACATGAGGCAACCAAGGCCCAACTCATACTAGCCTCAGAGTGTATGAGTCCTACACTATTTGACTGGGATACATCAGTGACAGTCAACCTGAAGAGATAGCTCACGAAGTGCAAGCAGGCCAAACTGAAGCAGTTTGGCTATGGTTCTATCCTGGTATCGTTCATTCTAGAACGACTACCAATATTCCAAGGCCAAGGGGCGATAATAGCTGAGTCGGTACCACGAGAGCCGAGAATGGCTCGCTGGGCAGCAGTGATGCCCAGAGTAGGAGGGGGCCAACAGATGTCCTGGAGGCCGGAGTTTTTTGGGTGGCTACAGCATCAGTTGATCGTAGTCTATGACTGGCCATATGCAGGGACCGATTTCACTGGTGATCTAGATCTTCCACTCCCGGAGGGATATGACTGGGACGAGGAGTTGGGTAAGATCGTATTTTTGATTTTTGTGTTTTGTGATTTTTTTTGCTAATACATGTCCGTTCTGACAGTAGTTATATGCATATGCAGATTTCGGCCCAGAGAGACCGGCCAATATGTCTCCCAGTTCACAGAGAACCCATCCCATAGCTGACCCTCAGGCGGAGGGTTCCGAGGGAGGAGAGTTAGTCCAGAACCTCGAGGGGATTTCCCGGGGGATTCCAGACTACGCCCGGCTGGCAGATGTTCCACTAGCATACCAAAGACATACGGTGGGAGTGCCTAGTCGCGTCCACTATCTTCTAAGATGCTTAGTGCGTGCTGTGGCTTGTTATCATGATCACCACGTAGATTAGACACCTAGGGCTTTATTTCATGCATATTTTTTGAGAGACATGTCGTCTCGGATGTATAAAGACGAACATGTATATTTTTTATTTAGGTAATGCACACTATGTAAACATTTCGATAGATATATATACATACCTATTTCTGGATGGATCTCTTCACATGCGATGATGTTTTGTTTATAAATTGCGCAAATGTCTATCTAAAACCAAATTAGCTACTGCATCCGTTAATGTATTCATATGTCTAGGTATATGTTGATATGTAATATAGTCAAATTTTCTTTCCTGTAGATGAATACGCAAATACAGACGTAAAATGGATGGATTTTTAACTAAATAATGCCTGTTGAGCTGTAATACTACAAGTTGTGAGTCTTGATACACAAGTAATTCATGGATACCAAGGTTTATAGCCTCGGTTAATAATTCTAACACAGTACTATATTCTGCGATGTTATTTGTAGTACGTCCTAGACACACACATTGCAAGTTGACCAACTCACCAGCAGGATCGTAGATTACCCAGGCTGCCGAAGATAGATTCCTGGTACTGCGGGAGGCACCATCCGCAAAACCAACAAACGGATGGATGGACATCTGCACAATCAGGAAGACCCGTTCACCAGAAATATGTTTACAATGCACACCACACCACACATGCACACAAATGAAATATCACACCTATGTACACACACCACACCAAAAATCACTTCAACCGTAGTATTTTTTCAGGTACATCCCATTTCTGGGTTGCGCCAGCGGAACTCCTTCATAATCTATAAGCTCAGAAGCCCCATTGTTCAAAACGCGTTTTACTATGTAGGGCCCATGGCACATAGGTTGGAACTTGTCAGCCCCAAGCTTGTCATGTGCTTGATCGTATAAGAGGACGAGGTCCCCTTCGACAAAGGAACATGGACAAACTGATTGATCAAAGTGTGCTTTGACCCACTTTTTCTGTGCTTCAATAACTAAAGCAGCCAAACGGCGGGTTTCATCTAACCGTTCCAAAGAAAAAATATGTTCTTCCTCAGCAAAAGTGTCAGGTAGAAGTTCCACAGCTAATTTCAAAGAAGGAATCTCGCATTCAACCAGAAGAGTTGCTTCCAGACTGTACACAAATTGAAATGGTGTGAATCCAATTGCACTCTTTGCAGACGTCTGGTAGGCCCATAGAGCTGAGAACAGTTGGAGGTGCCAATTGGATTTTTGAATACCAATTGTTCGTTGAAGCATAGTGACCAGAACCTTGTTCAGAGCCTCAACCTGGCCATTTGCCTGAGGCTAATATGGCGTTGAGCTATCGTGGCGTAAGCCCAATCTTGAAGTCAGCTAGGCCATCATATAATCTCGGAAATGAGTACCATGGTCAGTAATGATGGCCTGAGGGACCCTGAAACGTGCAATGATGTGGTTGAAGATGAATTGGGCAGTTGTGTTACCGTCGGCAGCTAGTGTAGGAATCGCTCTAGCCCATTTCATAAAGTAGTCTACGGTGACAATTATATACGCATGCCCCCTGACCGAATGAGGGTTACACGTCATAAAATATACGCCCCATTTCGCAAAAGGGCTAACGGTAATAACAAGATGCAAAGGGAGAGGCAGCGCGTGCATCTTGTGCTGAAAGACCTGGCACGTGTGACATTTACGGACTGCGACGATACAGTCTTTGAATATTGATAGCCAGAAGTAACCTGCTCGTAGAATTTTCTGGGCAGTGGCATATCTGGACATATGACCACCACAGGCGCCACTGTGGCAGTCATTTAGGACCCTTTCATCCTCTTTCAAGGTTAGGCACCCACGGAGCACCAAATCTACTCCAACGCGGTATAAGGTATCTCCTACGATGCGGTAGGGTTGAGACTGATGCCGAATCTGACGTCGGGCATCTTTAGTCAACTCAGACCTAAATGTGGAGGTCTGAAGATACACAATTATGTTGCCATACCAAGGGTCTCAAGTACTGATAAGGAAGAGAGTTTCATCTGTGATATGATCTTCGAAGTGTGAAGGAGTGGAGTCTGTTGGGAGTGAGCATATAAGATCCGCAAAAACCAGTGATTTGGTTGACTTAGCAGTGGTGAACTCTAAGTCAAACTTCTGCAGGATAACGATCCATTTGGAGTATTTCCCCCCCAATAATTGTCGAGAGAGAATATACGTCATGGGGTTGAAATCTGAAACCACTGTTATCATACATAGCAGGATGTAGTGGCGAAAATGCTGCACGGCGTGTACTGCGGCTAACGCCAGCTTCTCAACATGAGCATAACGTGTTTCTATGTCGAGAAGGTTCTGTGATAGATAATAAACAACATGTTCATTTCCAACATCTTCATCCTGCACCAGAACCATAGCTATGGTTTTAAACACGGCTACGAGATACAAAGTGAAATCACGGTGATAATTAGGAGGACGAAGCAAAGGAGCACTAACCAGTAACGTCTTAAGATTCTCAAAGGATCCTTGAGCGATGTCGTCCCAATGGAAGGGAACGTTCTTCTTTAGAAGACGCGTGAATCCTTTGGCCACTTCCGCGTAGTTTGGGATAAAGCGTCGAAGGAAGTTATCTTTTCCTTGCAGACTCTACAACTAATATAACGAGGAGGGTGATGGGATATTGATGATAGCCTCGACCTTTAAAGGGTCAAGGCGAATTCCGTCTTTGGAGACTATGAACCCCAAAAGACGGCCAAAATCCACACAAAAGACGCATTTATGAGGATTAAGCCTAATATTGTAGCGCCTATAGTGAAGGAAAATCTGGAGGAGGTGTTCAGGGTGGTCCTCTCGCCTAGCTCAGTGAGCTGGCAAGTCATCCAGATAAGGCTGAATGATATGGCATATGTCATGGAAAGCGTAAGACATCACCTGTTGGAAAGTGGCTCCAGCGTTCTTCAAGCCGAATGGGCGTTTTTTATAAGAAAAAGTACCCCACGGATAAATGAATGCAGTCTTGTGATGATCAGCAGGTAGAATGTTTATCTGATTGTACCGAGAAAAGCTGTCCATCAAGGAATAAATATCACTTCTGGCACATTCGTCGATGATTTGGTCTATCAACGGAGTGGGATAGTTATCCTTCGGACAGGCACGATTAATATCGCGGTAATCAACAAAAACCCTAATAGTACCCTACTTTTTATCGACAGGGATAATGTTTGAAACCCATTCTGTGATGGGGATGGGATAAATAAAGCCCGCGTTCAGAAGTTTTTCAACTTCTGCCTTAATTGCAGTAGCTTTGCAAGGATGCACCGGGCACAAGCGTTGGCGCTCGGGCTTCACACTAGGGTAGGTTGGAATCTCATGCACTACGATACTAGGATCAATCCCAGGCATTTCCTCGTAGGACCAAGCGAACACATCTCTGAATTCTTTAAAAAGATCAGTATAAACTTGTATCTCATAAGGAGAACAAGTTACTCCCACGTGTATGTTCTCAACGATCCCCAGTTTAACAGAGATGTTGATCGGGATGGTTTGAGTGATATTACTTAGGTTTCCTTCCGAAAGAACCTCATGTGTCAAAATGGGCGTTTGGAGAGGTGGAGTGGGAACCTGAGACGCAAAATTCCTTAGACAATCTGACATTGCCCCCAGGCAGGGCATAAAGGAGGAACGATGATGTCCATCACTCCAAGGCAGCTCCTCAAGAGACATTGTTTCAACAATTGCTTCATCAAAAGGAAAAATCTCTTTGAGAGGATCAGGCGATTTGGCCTGACCGAGCGAGGGGGATTGAGAATAGATGTCTAAAGCCATGCTCAAAGGAGCATGCTGAGGAGGGGGAAAATAGGATGCGGCGACGATTTCACAGTAGCTAATCTCTACTGGATTTAAGGGCATCAATTCTCCAAACTCAGTCACCTTCTTAGGTGTAGGGATGAGCCATGGGTCGTTAGACCTAGAGATCATGTTAACTTGAGCGGTGTGCGGTGGTGGTCTGGGAAAAATACCCATGAGGACTGGGTCTTTGAAGAGACCGGGCCATACACTGTCAGGGGGATTTGGGATCTGATCCACATACGGAACGTTGTTCTTGGAGGTGGAGGTGAAGAAGGAAAACTGATCCACCATAACGATTTTGCCGTCGTGATGGAACTTAATAAGTCGAAAGAGGGTGGATTGCATGAATAGCATGGAATGAGTCCAACTGTAGCCAAGAAGTATATTGTAGTTTAGCTTAGCATCAACCACTTCTACTTCTACGTTGACAGTCATCCCCTATAAAGTAATCGCTAGACTCTCGAGAACACCCAGGGGTTTGGATTCCCGACCATCGAATGCCTCTAGGGCATTGGGAGAGGATGAAAGGGCCGGAGAGCCAATCGCCTTCCAGCAGGCGGACGAAATGATGCAGGTAGAAGCACCTTCATCCAGAACGGCCCTATGGATGTTAAGACCGTTGATCCCGACTTGAATAACAAGAGCGATCTGATGTGGAAGTCGAGGGGTGAAATTTTCTAAGTCAAAGGTGAGAAGACTAGAATCGGTGGGATCGATTCCACCAATTGCAGATAATAAAGATTTCCATTGTGAAGGACAACTTTGAAGAACTTCCAAAGAAGAAATGGTAGAAGGTACCTATGCCAGACCCTCAACAATACTATAGTGCTAAGCAGCACGGGCATTCGGATTGTAGGAATACTTTCGTAGAACACCTTTAGAAGGTGGCCTCACAACGGGTTCAGCAGTAGGCTTCTCAATTTCCAATGAACCGGAGATAGGTGGGGGAGGTGGACCATCCAAAACTACCTTCCACAGTGCCTGGTGCAATTTGTTGTAATCCTTCGAACGCGTGGCGATAGAAATAGGTGCAGCACCATTCATCATAAAGACCTTGGACCCAAACGGTGCAGACGGTGAGGGTTGTTCAACCATCTGGGTCTGCCGAGATGGGGACGATTATTTAAGAACTTTCGGAGTTCCTTTGGAGCCTTTTAGAAGTTGAATAAATTCAGATCGTCGAGGACAATCCTTAGTATAATGATCTCCTTCACAAATGAGGCAGGGGTACCTCGGTTTGTGTTGGGAACCGTCCTCGGTCCGAGGTCTGGAATCTAGCTTTGGGGCATCGGATTTGGATTTTCCTTTGCCCTTCTTCTTCCCTTTGGAGGCTTTCTCTGTAGGATTGGCCTGGACGACATTAACCTTCGCAGTTTTTCCAGAATCGGTAGGGGCGGGAGGAGCAGAATTATTGGATGAGTTAGACTTCTGCTTCCCATTCGAAGATTTCTTCGAATTTTGAGACACGAAACCAATAAAACCATCCACCGCTGGGGTAGGTGGAGCTTTAGAGGTTCCATACCATGGAGCATCAGGCAAGATATCATACAGTGTGCTGAATTGTGAATATACCAAATCCAGATATTGAGCACGCGCTATGGCTTGTTCTTCAGTCATACACGCTCCCATAGCAATATCTTGGGCGATTTTGTTAACAAAGGAGGTGGTGAACCAATGAGTTAGTATCTGATCAAGTATATGAAACTTGATCAGCCTACGACGACGTCGCCACTCATGAATGTGATCAGAAATGTGGGTGGCTTGGTCTTGCTTCAAAGAAGTTAGGAGATGCATCTCAGCTTCGTACCAAACCGGTAACTGAAAATGAGTCAGAAAAGCCATGGCTAACGTATTGAAATATTGAAATATGCCACGAGATAATTCGATATACCACTTAGCAGCAGCGCTAGTCAAAGTGCGCTGGAAGAGGCGTAGACGGATTGAATCATCCACCCAAGAGATGGACGAACACCAAAGATGGTAAGCCATCACATGAGCTTGGGGGTCCTCTCCAGCTTTTCCCTCAAACTTGGGGCAATCACCGGGCACTTTGGTGGGAACCGGATGCCAATAAGGATTATGCATAATTGGATCATTCGTTAATTTCGAAACATCCGGTAACTCCAAGGTAGCCAGAAATGAAAATGGCGGATTGGACAGCATACCTGGCCCTGGATAAGGACCAGTACCTATACTCCACACTGGTTGGGAATATCCTTGCCCCCCCCCCCATGGGTTCTGTCCAGCAGGTTTCTGACCGTAGGGGGTATAGGTGGTATAACTAGCCTTATTCGGTTGCTGGTAAGCAGCGTACGGGGGTTGGTAACCAGAGTATGGACCTTGATTATGAGTCGGCCCTGTGTAAGCAGCATTCGGATTTGGCTGCTGAGCATAGGTGTAGCCGGGTTGTTGAGGACGATAGTTAGAACCTTGGGGCTGGCTATAATTCGGTCGGTATTGACCATGAGAATAGTAGCCGCCTTAAGGTTGAGTGGGTTGCTGATAGGTGGAACCCTGCGGAGCCTGATAATTTGGGCGCAGCGGTTGATTTGGCTTCGACATCGAATAAGTCGGTTGCAGGGCAGGTTTGATAGGATGTGCAGGCTAGCCTAGTTGAGTAGGCTGACCTGGCTGAGCGGGTTGCCCTGGGTTACCGGGTTGACCTGGGTGAACAGGTTGTTTCGGTTACGTAGGTTGACCCGGCTGTTGAGAGACACCAGGTTGGACCAGATGAACCGGTTGGCCTGGAGGTGGAACACCAGGTTGTGCCGGATAAACCGGTTGTCCCGATGGAGTAAAAGAGAGAGGTGGTGGCTGGTAACCGGTTTGACCTGCAGCAGGACCATAAGATGGTCCTGGCTGGTGTGCAACATTTGGATTAACAGGATACTGAGGTTGCATGGGTTGGGAAAGTTGGACTTGCCCCCCAGGACCGTATACCGGTCCCGGTTGGTACGCCGGCTGAGGCTGTAGAGGTTGACCGGAAGGGTTATAATACTGTCCTTGCGGACCGTACAATGGCCTTTGCTGGCCTGCAGGATAGCTTTGGATGGGCTGGCCCTGCGGGTTATAAGGATAGCTAGGCTGGCTCGAAGGTTGGCCTTGGAAAGGTTGCCCTTGCGGGTTATAATACTACCCAGCCTGGCCATACGGTAAACCTTGAGCATGAAGGTGAGCCTCTGGAGCCGGTAAACATAACATGTTCCCGTGCTCATCGTATTGATCTAGAAAAGCATACACGAGTGTACCATCCTGTGCATAATGTGAAAAATAAGAGCGGTTGGGGTCTTGAGATGTTTGTCCACCCTCGGGGTTTAGCTGTTGTAGGGACAACCGATACTCCTCTGAAGAGATGTTCTCCTGCATAGCAGTCACTATGTAGATGTCTTCGGGAGGTGGCACAGCCCTCGCGGAGGGTGTCGTAACAGCGGGTGTAGACGCGGCCACACAGACAGTGGGCTGTACGGGCACAGAGGTGACGGGAGTCTGAGGAGACATCCCTAATGAAGGGGCCACTGGCCTCGTAGAAGGAGCTGATACCCCCATAGAGGCTGCGGCGACAATAATCTGACCCAAGGATCTATACCCTGCTGGTAATGAGGGACCAGGTGATGACATAACAGCTAGTTCAGGGTTGTCTCCTGGAAATAATCTCCGATGAAATAACTGGTAATCCTCACCGGATGTGGGGATTTCCTCACTGGATTCACTCATGATTGAGCCTACCGCTAGATCTCGTAATAGACGGTGAGGACTAGAAGGAAAAACAACAACTATAAAAGGCGAACCCGATGTAAGAGAAAGGAACTCTGCCCCTACTCTTAATTCAGACCAAGGGTCGGAAAAGGGCCAATTGAACTCAACTGGTCCCCCAAAGGGTTGTTCAGCAACAACTAGTCCCCCGTCAGGAAACTCGGAAACAATGGGCTGCTGAGGTTCAACAGAGGATTGTGAAGTCTCTGATGAATCATTCGTATAAGTACTACCAGTAGACGAAACCGAGGGTTCTGCCACTGTGGTAGTAATGATAAGAGAAAAATATCAAACACACACATGGGCTGAAAAAGAGTCAAGACACACAATCAAATAGCCAACAAGCAAAATCTAACAGGGCGTGTGATCGCAGGTGATTAATTTTTTACCACATTGAAAAATAGGAAACTTCATCATTTCATGTTTTAAGAGTCAAGAAACGCCTGAAAGGTGACTCTATCTCTTTTATTTTTGAAGCAAGCGTGAAAGGACAAATGCTTGGTGATCCTTTCAAATTTAAAGAGGCAGAAAAGATCAAATGACTACTCAGGGATACTAGGCAAAGGGTGTACCAAATAATCGGAACTGCAATATACACCTTGGTTTCAAAATGAAAGAGAAATCAACCAAGGACTTTCCATACGTGCAGGTAATCTCCCTGAATGTTGTGTTCAGTGTATCACGGGTATAGGGCGGTAGACTCGGCTTCCTATGGATAAAGGATTGAAACCTAGTGGGGTCTCCCTTTATATATGCGATGGTATGAAGAGTACAAGTCTGTACTAGCGTTGTCTAAAGCCAAGAGGTGGACGACAGCTACTAGGTTTTAAGACACCGGAACACATCTCTAGCCTAGAGCTCTAAATGTGTTTCGTTAGATTTCAATGCTGCCTTAGTGTAAATTGAGTAAATTTTAAAGTTTATCTTCAATTACGTTTCAGTTTTTAGGCCCTAGCGAATGTAATGTTGCAAAATCTCCTAAATGCACTCTATATGCCACAGTATATCATTTCATTCGATGAAAGATATTTATGAGAGAGTTGAGAGCTTTTCACACAATAACAAAATGAATAGAAAACAACCAATGACGTCTCTAATGTAGCTAATGAAAACTAAAAAGCTTTTCGTTCAAGATTACCAATCACTAATAACACCGAAAAGATCTAATTCACATTAACTAACGAAAATAAAAAGAGATTTTTTTTATTATATATTTTCAATATTTCAGAGAGAAGTGCGCTAAAAAATGAAAACTAATGCAAACTCGATTCGAAAAACGATGATAAGAGAGAAAAAACAAACAAATTTCACTCAATAGCAAACACAATCAGACCTCAAATCGACCAACAGTACCTCAAAACCAAGAAAGTCCCAAAGAAACAAATGAGCCGTGTAATCTAGGCCCAAAATGAGACAAAGCGGAATTCGAACGAAGGAGGAGTCAATCACTTAAATAGCACAATAAAATAATAAAAAACTGTCAAACGAATGCAGGGAAGCGATCACAAGGTTTACTGAACCGATAGAAACCAAAAACTCCCAAGGAAGGCTCGACACACCATAGCACCTAGATGACCTAGGGCTAGAATGCAAAAATCGATGGAAATGGAAAAACAACCAAAGGACGAAGGTAACAGTCAGTCAATCAAGGCTCCAAAACGCTCAAGCAGTCGAAAAAATGAAACCAAAATTAGAGATCAGGCTCAAAAAGCTCAAAATCAAGCAAACCCTAGCAGTCCCCAGCACTGGCGCGACTGTCAGGCTGAAACTGGCACCATATCAGAATTGACGCGGGTAATACATTGACAACTAGCGCCAATTGGCGTGACTGTCACGCTAAAAAAGGCGCCAGTCAAGCTTGCTATGCTAAAATAAAAAATAAGAAATCCAAGATCAGACGAGTGATGTTTGGAGTTTTTAAAAACCCAAATTCATAGAAAGAACCAGCCCAAAAGAGCTGATCAAGCAAGCAGAATGAAGAATCAACCGAAGAGACAAGACAATGCTCCAAGTGTTCAGTTTACAAACTAAACCGGAGATTGACTGAAGCAGCTTTGATCTACTTCACAATTGCAGAACAAAAGCGTTTCGAAGGCTATCTGGCCAACTTCAGGCTCCGTCTATAGCTCATAAAATGAACGACAACAAGCTAACGATCCCCAGTATGGTCACCAATTTGTTGTGGAGGTAAATCCCATCTGTGGACAGAAGCGATCCCTACTAGCCCAGACCGGGTCTAGCAACAATCATTCATGCTATGGTGCAAATTCCTAATTACAAATAAACCAACTAGCGATGAAGGCTTACCTAGAATCCAATGTTGTTGCTTGTAGAAGAGGTAGAGCTCCTGTTCCTTAGCCCTGGTAGATCACGATCCCCATGATCTCCGTGATGGACACCTACACATGCGAGAAACGAAACAAACACAAGCGTAAAATCCAGTAGATGCAACTATATGTCAGTCAGAAAGGACATAACTCATCGTTATAAACAACGACAAGAGTGGAACCATAACCAATAGTCGTTTATTATTAATCAATCAAAGGAATAATACAACCATAGTTCTAACGCTAAATTATCCTTCAGAGGGTCGCCAGCAGAACACGTCTTGAAAAGCCTGTCAAGGATGGGACAAACCTCTCTCTTCGGATCTTAACAATAGTCTCCTTGCTTGGATTTGGCCTTAAGGGATTTATGGAGGCTCTTGCAGCATAAGGCTCTTGGGAATTTGGGAATTTGAAGACTAGCTTGCAAAGGAGATGAGCAAGCTTTAATGGATGGAGGAAGGGGAGTTGGGATCCCTATCATCATGGGATTGGCCCTATCATCAAGGAAGCTTCCATGAGAGGTGGCAAACCACTTCCTCTCTATGGAAATCCGTAGCCAAACCTCCCAACTCAAGATAGATATCAGTTCCTGGATCAGTTAGGACGAAACTTCTGCCATTTATATTTAAAAAACACTCCTTAAATTGGGTGGCGTGAGTGCGACTCTGGGATAGAGTGCCAATTGGCGCGGACTATTTAAAATATTTTCCCCATTGGTGCGGGTACTAAACTGGCTTCCCACACCAATGCAGAAAGGGGTGTTTTTAGGGTTGGTCAACAGGAGATGTCTTCAGGGGGATGAAATTACATGTTCATGGGAATACCATGAAAGTATTTTCAAGTTATGTCACTGATCATAGGTCACAAAATGAGCCCTCCAATGTGCGAGACGGGGATTGTAGGGATGGTGACAAATTACTGTGTAACACTTTGGAGGGTAAAACTATCTGTATTGATCTTATGGTAGTTCGAGGCCCCTTGGATTTCAATTTACTCCTTGGGTGAGACTATAAAAATGAAACACGTTGCCATGAGCATAGTTCTTTTCCTATGTCAAGCTCGTTAAAAAATGAAACAAATCCTCCCCTAATTGAGTCGAGTCTTTGAATAGATCTCGTAAATTTTAATTCATATATTTAGGTTAGTTATTTTAGTTTTTGCATAATTTTCTTATAGTTTTAGTGCGGGTCTTTCATATGATCTCGTAAATGAACCTTCATTCCATCCAGCTATTAATTACCAGCAGTGTACTAAGTTGAATAAACTGAAGCTAGGGGGGCATGCGCTCTATAAGTTATGCTTAGGGGGCATGAAGCACAATTTTCTCTCTATTTCAAGCTTGTGTAAAAATGAAACCACTCTGAAGCATAGTTTTTCTCTGTTTCAAGCTTTTGTAAAAATTAAACCTATCTTGAGTCGATTTTGGTTATTATTTTCAAGACTCATTAAACTCATGAAAATCCCGAGATTATTTTGCTATCTTTCATTCCCGTAAAGCACATGAAAATTCCAAGTTCATTCCATCCTTTCCTGCTCGTAAATTAAATTGAAATTCGGCCACAGATGTATATTTTTATCCCTTTTTCAAACTCGTTAAAACTTACGAAAAAGTGAAAACCATGAGTACATTTTTATCCCTTTTTCGAACTCATTAAAACATACGAAAAGAAAAACCCTGGAGTTCTCTTTTAAGCCCTATTCAGACTCTTTAAAAATGAAAATATTGCCGAGAACTTGATTATTCAAACTCGTTAAAGTAAATGAATGATCGTCCCTTCAGTATAAGTTTACCCCTTTTGCGGACTGAAATGGACTAATTACGAAAAAGGTATATGTTGACTATTTATGGTGAATAGAGTTCTCTCTCACATTATTTTATCCTTTTTTGGGCTCGAGAGACTAAATTTACGAAAAATTACACCCACGGAGTTTTCCTAAGTTTTTTCTTCTGACTCTCTAAAATTGAAAAAACACCAAGTTTCTCCTATACTAGTCTTGTTAAAATTTAATAGTAAAGGACCTGTTCAATTTTTAAACAGGAACAAACCACTTCTTCTTAGGGTTGAAATCTTAAACTAAGTTGGACTCATCTGAAGGATGAGCTTATAAACAAGAAAATGTTATCCTCCTCAAGCTTGTGAAAAATAAAGAGGTACTTGCCAGAAATGGTGGGAGAAAAGAGAGAAAAACGAACCTGTTTGTTACATTTTGATTATTTGGAAAATCGTTAACCACTCTTGAACACAACAGTTTTGTTCACCTGGGTTGGGAAAATCCCTTACCTAATAGTTAATCAAACCATATTGAAAGACTTTAGCCAGTTTCTGGGTATTAGCTTATGGTCAATTTTCACCAAACCATCTGCAGTGTCGTTATGTGTTCAAGAGGATATTTCAAACAAACCATTCATTTGCGAAATATCTGTCATCCATTTTGACCATCCCCGAGTTATTCCTTGCCAATATATTTCTTCAAAACTTTATCTACGATTTCATGTTGTGGGCTTGCCTATGACGGATCACTTTCTATCGATGACAACTCATTATCTAGGAATTTGATCCAGAAATCATCAGTACCTTCAACTCTACATGCGTTAATGGCAGGTTTCTCGCCTTCGATGACAAGTTGCATCATTGACCTTCGATCGAATGATTCCATGAAATATTCAACTTCAGCTCATTCATTCACATTTCATGGATTGTACTGAGTACTTTGAGAGCCATTGACATTTCTGGTGGTTACTCTCACACTTGTTAACAATTTACATCATTGACTGGTAATCAAGTGGTTTCTACCATGTTCGACTTCGATACATTCATTCACGTGGATAGAATCGTACTAGTTTGAGAAGAAGAAATAAAGACCCTAGATCTAGCTTCTACCATCCATGCTGCGAGGAATTTTGTTATTCATTTATACAACAAAATATTCATAAACAGATCGCTGCATCCATGCTGTGTCTACCTATGTCTATATTGTTGATGTATTAAAATCATTTATGTATCAAAACAAGTTTAGTTAGTTTTGATCTGAGTATGGGAATGCCTACCTCAGCAATGATATGTCTACATATATATGTTTTACATTGAATGTTTTACAGGTTCCGACTGGGGTGTCCACAGGATGATCCTTGAAATGATAAAGTACTGCACTCTTCATATATGATAGACTTCATCTTCATTTATTCTAGACTTTGCACTTTAGGGGGGAATTTGTTACACTAAAAATTGTCTTCTTGACATTCTGCTATTTGTATGAGCTCATTATCACTCATACTTCCTCCTTTGCAAGTATAACACATATGTTCCTCAATTCAAGCCTTGAAAATAAGAGAAAAGATCTCAAAGTCTCTAAAACTCTGGTATCGCACTTTCTCTTTGTATTACCTGCGGTCCCGCACCTAATGGGCATGTCTCCTGCGTACCTGACCACACTGTCTCTATGTTAAGAGTGCGAACCTCTGTAAAAGTTAAAAAGGTGCAATTAAACTCTAAAAGTTTCACTTTCAGTCATTTCTAAAAGCTTATGGAATGAATCTTGTGGTGGCAAGTCCGCTCTTTTGAGGTTCATGTATCCCATACCTTATGGAGCTAACCCCTTGATGCAAGGAGCTTATCCCTTTGAAGGAGGATTTTATCCCTTCTTGTATGAAGCTGTAAACTCCTCTTTTGAACTATAGAAAGAGGCATAGGGCAGCATCAAAGGTTTAAATATTAGAGAATTGATGAGTTCAAGATTTAGAATTATTTGAGGTTAAGTGCTGTTTGGATTCAGACTCATTTAACTGAGATTTTTGTGAGGAGAGATCACATACCTCTATCTGTCTTGGTTGAAAGAGTGCAAGGCTTTTCAGAGTAGAGGAGATTCTTGCTTCAGACCTCGGGAAGACCTGTTCAACATCAAGGCTAAGGTTGTAAGGTTTTATTTCTTTCAAAGTTAATACAAATGAGTTCATTTCTCTCAATAAGTTGTTAGTTAACTATTTATTTCATGGATTCCTTGATCACCATGATAAGCATGATTTATGATGTTTACTATATAGGTGCTATTTAATGTTTTCTTGTTTGTGACTGCAGGTTTGCAAAGATAATTCCTTCAAGTGCACGAGGGACAACAACTTCGAACAAGCATTGGATCTACGGTAAGTTCTTTACACATTTATAGTATTCTTTTGTAAATCACATATGTTTAGAAAAATATAGGTTTATTTGGTTGTTTGTTGCTATATTACCTTTTGGTACTAGGGAGATCAATCTTGTCCGCAAGATTGATTAATCCACCCAAAAAGGACCGGAAAAACTGCTAAAAATAGTAAGTTGTGCCGAAACTAAAAAACTTAAAGAGACAACAATGGAGCCCCAAGTGGAATAGGCAGGTGGCCACCAATATCCACCTAGATCAGATAGTCCCTGGCATGCACTGACACACCCTTGCACATCTTGGCATGCCTTATCACTTGCCACACCTTAGCATATTTTCCATGCCTTCGCACTATCTGGCACATCTTAGCATTTATTAGCACGCATTGGCGGTCATGTCCTCACAGCTAGCCTTTACATTTTTTCACGACTTGGGAACCCAATCAAGTGCTTGGTCATTACAGATTGTGTGACAATATTGGCCTGCTTAAACTGCATCAACTTGACCAATTTCACCTACTACAAGTAGATTGTGCCTTGTTCACCTAAAAAATGTCTATAACTCATCTTATGCCACTCATGTCCAAGCTCAAATTTTCCCACTTAAATAGTTACCAAGACAAGGATCACATGAGCTATCCATGGCCATAAAACAACTAAGCAACATAGCTTACACATGCAATATTTCACATGTATGTTCAATTCATATAAATAGTAGAACATTGATTGAGATTTTGCAAGAAGCACAAGATGCAAAAGGCACACAAGATATAAGCCGACACAAGTTGAGTGCCGCAAAACTTATACACAACAATGTACAATATGAAACTATCTAGAATATTTTAAAAGATGAGCATGTAGCCAAAGTGTGCCATATCTCATATAAAAAAATAGCTAAAGGCAAAATAATGTTGTGCCTAGCACAAAGTGATCTCCCTTTTTCTAAAACTGCTATGTTGAGCCCCGTAGAACAACTGTAGGCTTGCCTCCTATAAATCATATTATGAACTTATCCTAACAAAATTTTCCATTAACACACTTGAATTTTCCGACACTCCCTAGCACACACTCTTATTCATTCTTTTCCATGCATTTTGACCTTGTTATCCCTTTATTAGCCATGACACTCCCTAACACTCTTCAACATGCATTAAAATTGTCTGACATGTGTTAGCATGTCTTTTCATTATTTTTCATGCCCCGATCCTCCCTAGCTATCATGCCCTCGCAACTACCCTTACTTAACTCGAAACTTGGGAACCAAATTAAGCCCTCGCTTGACTACAAGAGCTTGAACAAGTTACGGAAACTATACTATCTTGTTGAATTCTGTTTCTTGGGAGGTACTCCACAAGCCTATTGAGATGGTTTTGTGTGATTTTGGTAAGAAAAGGCTTTGTGGCAAAGAAACCAAGTAAAGTGATTTTGGACTGAAGATGGGGTTTAAAATATAAAAGAAAATTTAAAAGGAAAAATAATATATGTTAAGTTTTAAATGAATAAAATCATTAGGTTCTAGAGGGTTCCTAATAGAAAAAATAGAAGAAGACATAATATGTAGGCACATGCTAGGGAAAAACCCCACTCATTGGGGAAAACCCAATCAAAATTCTTCCTTCAGTACATTTAAGATGAGATGACCAAGACCTTTAGACTATATACTTCCTCCATCAATTCATCACTTCACTATTGTTGAGCATTGGAAAAGGTATGAATTCACCATGTATTTCTTTATATTTTTCCTTTAAACATAACTCTTTTTATTCTAGAAAGATGATTATTGAAGGATTATCATAGAATTGCAAATATTAATGTTTATTGTGAAAAATGGCTAAATATTGTCTTTTATCCTCAACAAGAAACAAATTAAGTGGGAAACCACCATTCGAAAGGAAACGCTAAAGCAGGAGTAACTGTTGTTCCTCCAGCAAATGGCTGTATCCAGACAAGAAGGATGAAATCAGAACGCACAGCTAAAGTAAGGCAGGGAACTACATGGCTACAACCTAAGAAAACCAACTGTTAGCTAAAAGAAGAAAAAGGAGAGAATCCCTCAGGATCTTTCGATCCTAAGGGTCGTTTTTTAAAGTCTATCGTTGTTTCTTGTAATGTCTGCCGAATTGTTATAAAAGGCAGTGCCTATAGAAATCGGGGGACAGAACGATTATTATTGAAATTCCTTTTCTAACTCTATAATTTCTCATTGACTATTGTGATCAGAGAGCGACTGTTGTAAACGCTATTATTCCTGATTAATACATGATCTAGTTGCTGTTCCATTTCTTGAATCTGGATTAGCCCAGCGGTGTTTCGCTGGTGGCTAAGGGCCCGGCCCTGGTGGATCCATCTGTTGTTTGTATTATTATCTTTCAATTATCATTGTGTGATGGTTTGCATTTTTTTCATTACAAATTTCAATTTTAATAGTTTATTGCCTAATTGCTTCATGATATTGGTGTGTTACATTGGTGAATTGCGCTGCCATTCCTTTTTAATTTAACAAGAATCTTAATCTTTGTATAACTTGTTATGCTTTAACAGAGCTACGTTGTTCAGCAATTTTTGTTCTATTTTAGTTTCTGTTCCAATCCATTTTTTGTTCCGTTTAGTCTACTGTTTAATACGATTTGTTGTTTAATACAGTTTTTTTGTTCAATCCCATTAGATAGAAGTGTTGTTCATTTCTATTGCTATTCAATTCCAGATTTGTTGTTCATTTTAGATAATTAGTTTACAGTCTATTTTATTCCTGCAAAGAGTTGGTTTTGTTTTGAGAAATTTCGTAGTTTACTTTCATTAGCAGCATTAGTGATTTAGTTCAATTTCCATTTCCATTTATTTTTTTTAATGTGAGATCATAAAATGTAAAGGACATCTAGTTATTTATACTTTCGTTCTTAGATTGATTATCTTGTTTTCATTTGATTTAAATTACATGAGTTTCTAAAGGAAAGAGTTATCATTACTGCATCCTTGATTGATGATTACTGGGTGAATTATTGGATTTTAGAGTGTTCAAGTTCATGTCATTGTAGTTAGATTTTATTTCCAAGCATTCGTTTACTCTTTTATTTACAAAACTGTACTACATATTGCAAGGCATTACTCTTAGATTGAATTGCAGCCTCAGACTGAGTACACTCTTGAAACAAAAATTTGTACCTAGATTGATGATTAATGTAGGATAAATAGGCATTAAAAAGACACCTTTTATACCTCAACATTTTGGCACCGTTGCCAGGGAGAGTGTATGCCATTTAGAAAGAGGGATGCATATTTGATTTTTTTTTTCTGTTAGGGAAGAATTGGGTATTAAAAACAGAAAGGTAAGAACCTACGTACCGAGCAAGGAACATACTTGTTCATTGGCCCGCTTCACAACAGAATTGAGTAAAAATTTTTAGGTAGGAATGAATGCTTTAATTTTTTGAATGAATAGAAAATCTAAATACAAAAAAATTCCTCCTAAACCCAAAAAACCTAAGGCACCGGTGAGCCTTGGGTGAAAAACTTTCATCGACGAAATCCTAAAGAAAACTGAATCTCAGCCATTAGTAGGACCTAGAAAAGCTACTTCTAGACAACTTACTAGTTCCCTTCAAGCCACAGAGTCGCCACTTGTAGTCTTTGCTGAGTTCCATAGACAAATAGAAGAAATTGAGCAAGATCCCCAAGAAATTGAGAATTCTCGCCTAATTTCTCTGCAAGAAGGGAAATCTAGTAATCTCCATGAAGGAGGAGGAGAAACAGGGGAAACAGAAGAACCAAAATCTCCTCTTGAAGTAATCCAAACAATGAGCAGCCCAGATAAGGGAAGTGTTGTCAACATCATTCAAAACAGAGCTAAAGGACCTGAATCTCCTCAGATAGTAGGTGAGCAAGGAACACTCATTATTCCAGACCAAGGGAGTGTTGTCAAGGTCATTCCTATTCCTTCTAGCCAGCCTAGGAAAAATTCCATAGATATCCCAGAAGGATATTGGAACATATTTGATCAAATGGCCCACAACCAGCAACCACCTCAACAAACTTCCAGACTGCAATATCCCATTGTGTAAATTTCAGTTAATGCACCTATGAAGGCCATTCCTCTTCAACATATTCCTGCATTCCATGGCCTGAAATCAGAAGACCAAGATGCATTTCTATTTGATTTCGATGTATTATGAAGAGGGTATGACTATACCACTGATCCCCAAAAATTAAAATTATTTCCCTCCACATTAAAAGGAGCAGCTTTATGATGGTTTATGGGGTTAGGTGGAGGACACTTGAGGAATATGTAGAACGCTTTCAATACAACCTCTAGAGATCACCCTATGCATCTTTACCCTTACCCGATAATGTGTTAAAAACTACATTACTTAAAGCGATGAAGGAACAAACATTAAACATTATGGGAAAAGGTGATATATATCAGGAAAATTTTTCTGACATTATTGATTTATGTATCAGGAGTACAAGGGGCAGCACAAGGCTAAAGTCAACACAACGTGATATGATCACAAGGGATAGTAAGACCTCTGGTGAAAGTATAATCCATGCAAATATTGGAAATCTACTAGAAGATTTTAAAACTAATATTCTAGGGACTCTGACAATGCAGTTCGAAATCATGCAAGCTAAGAAAAAGCAAGAAAAAGCAGAACAAAATTTGCCAATATTTTGCCCTAAATGTAGAAAGAAATATAGCCATAAAGAGTGCTCGCTGGATGCAGTCAAATTTTGTGCCATCTGCACAAAATATCACTCCTCATAAGGTTGCCCCATACTCCCTTGATTGAAATCAGTGTATAAAGAGGCAGAGGAAGAATCAGAAATGGTATGCCTACTCAATCATCATTGACAATGGTAGCCATGAAAAACAGGTATACCAATTGATCCATCCTCTTCTTTTCAGTCTCCTCAGTATAATGCTCAGCAATATAATTGAATGTAGAAAAATCAGCCACTCTTCCCCAATTGGCCACAATGGCCATTTTCTACATCACCATGGCCAAATCAAACCAATTGGCCAAACTTTCCTTACTGTCCACCATTTTTGAAAAAATAATACTTATCTAGCACAATGGTCTCCCTCAACTTCACAAAGTCAGACCTGGCAATCGACCTAGAAAATTCCTATGAATTAGCCAGCTGGAAGGAACCCTCTCCCCCAACTTACACTGCCAGCACCTTCTACATTGCCACAAAATCCCTAGACCAACTTGAGACAACAACTCCCAGCCCAACCCAATCGAAATTCTAATAATAGGTTGGTTCAGTCTATTCAAATAATGAAACCACCAGAACTAAAAGCTGAATTAGGGGAGTGCAACGACCTTCAACTAAGATCTAGGTGCATAATAGAAATAGAGGGATACATAAATGTTTAATTTGAAGACTCGTTACCCGCAGAACAAACAATGCACAAGGAGAATGTGGTTAAACAACAAACTCAGGAGCAAGCAACCACCTCTTCTCCACCATTCCCAGAATGATTAATTATACCTCGTCCAATAGAATATCCTGATTTTGATCTTCAAGGAGAGCTAAAAAATTTGTGTATAAAAATACCTCTCCTTCGAGCTATCCAAGACATCCCTATTTATGCAAAAACCATCAAAGAACTATGTATAAAGAAGCCAAAGAGGAGAACAGCAAATAACCCAACTGTCCAAGTAGTCAACACTCTATCTAACTTATTATCAGGAATGGAAGCACCTATAAAGTATGAGGACCCAGGAAATCCTATAGTGATGGTGCAAATCAATGGACAATCATTTCCAAATGCCTTAGCTGATTTGGGAGCTGCAATTAATATCTTAACAACCACCACATGTCAAAATCTTGGCATTACATCATTAGATCCAACAACAACCTTATTGGAATTGGCTGAACTATCGGTAGTCAAGCCAGAAGGCACACTACATGATGTAATGGTATCTGTAGACTCTTGGGAGTACCCTACTGACTTCCTGATTATCAACCCAAAAAACCAGCTAGATGGATACCCGTTGATCCTAGGTAGACCTTGGCTAGCAATTGTCGATGCTTACATTGGTTGCCGACAAGGCAGCATGACTATAACTAGAGGGAACTATGTCAAGAATTTAGCTTTATATCCCCTAGCCTAGCCAAGCCTATCAATAATAAAAACAAGGAAAAAACCTGTATCATACCTCATGGAAAAAATTAGATCACCATTAACCATAGAAGATGCCTTCGACTTTAAAGACCAAACAGAGGATGACATTATTGACAGTTTCATCAATAAACCAAAAATCAGATCCCATTTGCAATGTCACATAATCAAGGCAGCATTTGATAATAAAGAAGGAGAAGATCCTCTTAAACACATTCATGATCAATCAATACCCACCACTTCTATTTACAACAGCAAAATTATAGAAATTGAGCTAGGAAAAACCCTAAACATTAACAAAAACCTGATTGTTGAACAAGAAAAGAAGACAGTCCAACAACAAAAAAAATATAAGGGAGCTTTTGCATGGGATTATCCAGACATGAAGGGAATTGACCCCTGGTTATGTACACACCATATTTACATATAAAAAGATGGTAGACCCATTCACAAACCCCAACAAAGATTAAACCCTCATCCTAAAGATATTGTGAAAGCTTAATTACAAAAGCTATTGGATGTCAACTTTATTTACCCAATATCTTATAGTAAGTGGGTCTCTCCATTAGTAGTGGTGCCAGAGAAGAATAGAAAGTGGAGGATATGTGTAGACTATAGAGAACTAAAAAAAGCAACCCAGAAAGACCACATTCCCCTTCCTTTCATTGACCAGGTATTAGATACATTAGCAGGAAAGAAATTATTTTCTTTCCTAGATGGCTTTAGTGGATACAATCAAATTCAGATTTCCCCTGAAGACCAAGAAAAAAATAATTTTACCTGTCCTTGGGGGAAATTTGCTTCCAGAGTTTTGCCCTTTGGCCTATGAAATGCCCCTGCTACATTTCGGGGGGCCATTCTCAACATCTTTTCAGATTTAATAAATGAAGGGCTCGAAGTGTATATGGATGATTTCACACCTTACGGAGATGATTTTGACCCAGCATTAGAAACCTTGGAAAGGGTGTCACAAAGATGTATTGACACCTGGCTCTGCTTAAGCCATGAAAAGTGTCACATGATGATGACTGAGGGACTCATCTTAGGTCATTATATTTCAGCAGCTGCAATACAGGTAGATCCAGCTAAAATTCACATAATTTTTTTAATACCTACTCCTACCACAGAAACAGAGGTACGTAGATTTCTCATATTTCCTAGTTATTATAGAATATTTATAGAGCATTATTCTCAAATAGTTGCACCTTTATACGCACTAATAGGGAATGTTGATTTTAATTAGACAGATAAATGGGACCATGCATTTGAGGATCTCAAAAAGCTTCTATCAACAGCCCCAGTGCTAAGGGGCCCAAATTTGGATTTGCCATTCCAAATTTCATTTGATGCCTTAGACACAGTTGTTGGAGCAGTCCTTGGGTAGGAAGAGGATAAAAAAGCATATGAAATTTATTATATTAGCAAAAATCTATCTCCGGCTGAATTAAAATATACTATGACTAAGAAAGAATTTTTAGCCGTGATACATGTTGTAAATAAATTTAGACATTATATAACTAGGTATCCTATAGTTTTATATGCAGATCACTCTGCCATAGAATTTTTAGCAAATAAACATGTTACAAATGGTAGAGTAACAAGATGGTTGATTCTATTGCAGGAGTTCGATATCACAATAAAGGATCGACTTGGAAAAGAGAACCCTGTAGCTGATTTTCTATCATGAATGCCAAAACCAACAGATGCTGCGGTAGTCGAGGATCACTTTCGAGATGAACATTTGTTTGGCATTACTTCTAGAACCCCATGGTATGCTGATGTTGCAAATTTAGCAGTAGGTAAATTACTTAAGCATCTAATGCCCAATGAACGAAAATAGATAGTACAGTGTAGTACCCGATTCTCTTGGATTGGGGGCTACCTATTTCATACAGGAGAGGATATGCACACCAGGAGATGTGTCTGAGAGAAAAAAATATTTGATATTCTGAAAGCATGCCATGATGGGCCATGTGGCAGAAATTTTGTAGATCACAGGACTAGTCACAAGGTTTTACAAATAGGCTATTACTGGCCTACAATTTTTAAAGTTGCTAAAAAGTTCGTACAGGCCTCCGATATTTGCCAAAGGGCGGGTCGCCTTGGATAGTCCGACGAAATGCCTTTGAATCCATAGTTAGTAATCGAGCCATTCGAACGATGCACGCTCAATTTTGTTGGTCCTATCAACCCACCATCAAATTAGAAAACATACATACTAGTTGCAACAGAGTATGTTACTAAATGTGTTGAAGCAGAAGAAATTTCAAGAGCTACAGGGGACTCTGTAATACAGTTTCTTTTCCAAATATTTGTGCGATACAACCTCCCAAGGGATGTAATTATAGATGGAGGACCGTAATTTGTAGGTAACAAAATCACTGCAACATTAGAAAATTACCACATTCAACACAAAATCACAACCCCATACGACCCACAGGCAAATGGCCAGGTAGAGAGCACGAATAAGGTGATAGAATCCATACTTACAAAAATAGTTGCATCACACAGATGGAACTGGGCTTATATATTTCCAGAAGCCTTGTGGGCATACCTAAAAACATGGATAAATACCACTGGGTATTCACCATATCAATTGGTATTTAGAAAAGAACCCATCTTTCTAATAGAATTTGAAATTCAGACATTAAGAACAACCTAGGAGGTGGGTTTAAACTTAAATGAAGCCCAGGTCAGAAGATTACATGAAATCAACGAGTTAGATGAAATTATGCTCTCTGCTCTTCAGCACACTGCATTAATTCAACAACACAGAGAAAAATGGCATGATGCCCTCATTAAAGAGAAAATATTCCACGAAGGAGATTGGGCACTCCTATATGACTCTAGGTTTCAAGATTTCCCAAGAAAACTCCAGAAACAATGGCTTGGACCCTATGAGATACAAAAAGTGAATGATAATGGCACCATCACATTAACTACCATTGATGGATCTGGACACTCTTTAAAAGTAAATGGTCATCGAGTATGACTTTACCATAAACCGCTTAATCAGGAATACTTTTACTAGCAATTACGGGAAGATTCTACCATGTAGATTCTTACTGAGGGAGATAACTCCTCCTGACCACCCATTCACTAAATAATTCCTTTATTTTGAAACTTGTAAATAAGCTTTTCTTTTGATTTCTCTTGTTTTTTGTACAGATTCTATTTTTCAAGCTATTCCTTTTAAGGAATAGTTGTTGTTCCTCTTAAGGAATAACAACAGTTCCTCCTAAGAAACAACGTGTTTGTATGTTTCTTTTTTTTTTCCTTTCAAAAGGAACAAAATTTCCGTTGATTTTTTTTTATGTTCCTTTCAAAAGGAACAACAGTTTTTGTTGTTCCTTTCAAAAGGAACTACACTTTTGCCGCGTGTTTCTGTTGTTCCTTTCCAAAGCAACAACAATTTTTTTGTTGTTTCTTTCAAAAGGAACAATAATTTTTGCCGATTGTTTTTTTTTTCCTTTTCCAAAGGAACAAAAGTGTTTTTTCTGTTCCTTTCCAAAGGAACAACAATTTTTGCTGCGTGTTTTTACTGTTCCTTTCTAAAGGAACAACAATTTTGCTGTTTGTTTTTGTTGTTCCTTTCCAAAGGAACATCATTTCTTCCGCTTGTTTTTTTTGTTCCTTTCAAAAGGAGCAACAGTTTTTGTCGATTGTTTTTGCTATTCCTTTTGGAAGGAACAAAATTTCCGCTAATTGTTTTTTCTATTCCTTTCCAAAGGAACAACATTTTTGCTGATTGTTTTTACTTTCCCTTTCAAAAGGAACAACATTTTCGCAGATTGTTTTTATTGTTCCTTTTAAGGAACAATAGTTGTTCCATCTAAGGAACAACACTTTTTGAGTCCATTTTTCTTGTTTTAGAAAAACATTTTGAGGATTTTTGTGAATTCTTTATGATTTAAAAAAAAAAAAAACATACAACTTATGCAAGAACACACAAATTAGAGGTTACTAGAATCAGAAAATCTAGAGAAATTGTCATTTTTAAGGAATTTTTTTTAGTGATAAGAAAAAAAAGGAAAGGACACAACCATCTATATCACTTTTCTGTCTTTATTTTCACTAAAATTAATATGATCGGTTATCTTTATCATGTTGGTTCTTTCCAAAATATTCATAACTCTCTTTGACTTTTATTTATTGAATAAGAATAAGGGCATATTTTCTCTATTCAGATGTTCAAACTTCTTCCACCATCCTCACTCTTAAGGAGTGTTGAGCCATCCTCTATATATAATTAGGGAAGTGCTATAAGAAAAAAAAGAAAAGAAAAATCTCTATATATGATTACTAACAATACTATCATATCGTAGATGGAGGATAGGGGGTCTCATCAAGAGCCGGCCTACCATGATGATAATGAAGTAGTGAAGTGGCATTGCCACTATGGCCACCACACCAAGGATATGATCCAATGGTCAACTCATAAAAAAATAAAAATTCCTTGGAATAGGAGGTCTCATCACGAGCTGGCCTGCCCACCTTTCACTCCTTCCTAGTGAATAGCATTGTGATTCATCTGGTTCCAAAGCTAGCACAGTGGCCTCCATCATGACATCACACAGCACTTCCCTAGGCATAAATAAAGGATAATGGTTCCAAGGGTGGGAAAGCAACTTTTTCAAGGTTATAGACACCTGTGGACAACAGAGCTTTGTTGATGGTATTGGAGTCATATTTTTCACAAATCAATAGTAATGATAAAACCTTTTCTTATATCTTTATCTAATATCAAATGAGAGTATGCTCCTAAACACTTTGTTTGGAACCTATTATGCATGAAATTTATTTAGAAATTGATCATAATATTTTATGTGGATAATGACCACATAAGTACTTTTTACCTCAGCTGTCGTTTTCCCATATGTTCGAAATCATTACATAACGTTTCCATATCTATTCATAATTTAATAATATGCATCGATTTTAGTAAGGCGATAATTTGTTGATCATATCATAACTATGTATGCCTTTCAATGTTGTACAACTATTGTGTAGTACAGTGCTCTTCTATTTTGATGGTTGAGGATGACCTATTATCTTTCAGGGGGGCACAGATGCCTTTTAATTCCTGCATGCGAGTCAATTCCCTATGTTCCTCAAATTCTTGGAAACAACAAGAGTTTAACAGTATTGTGCTGATATACACAAGGTTTTGTTCCATTACATTTACGTGTATTTGTGAAGAATTAACAGGGTGTATACAGAATGAGAGGACGAGCAATACATAGTGAGCCACAGGTGCTAGCAGTTTCCAACACTGCATGGAAAATTCTAGAGAGATTAGGATGGATTACCTACCTCACATGATTGCAACAACCGCATGAAACGGTAGCCATTGAACATTTACAGAACTTGCAGGAAGGCTATTCCACGGTTAGAGGTAGGAAAATAACAGTAACAGACGCAATAATTGTCGAGGTATCTAGTCTACTAGTAGAAGTACCCATATGGACCCATAAAAAAGTGAAACTTCAAGAAGCCATGAATATTTTTTGAGACGAAAAGTAGACCTTGGTCGTCAAAGGGAAAGGAGTTCAGCTGGCAACTTTGGGAGAACCATGGACAGAACTGGCAAAAGTAGTACAGAGCTACGTGTAATGTGATGGAAGAAAGGATGTGATAAGACCACACCACCTTAAGTTATTATTAATATTAAAACAAAAATGTAGTGTAAACCTGCCTGCATATCTAAATTTGTTATTGCATGATGTTTCCCAGAGTATAAGAAAGTCTCGTCATATAGTGACGGTGTTAATCCATCATTGTTTAATCCGAATGATAGTGAGTTACAGTCTTGCCCAACAGCAGACTAATTGGGAAGAATTGATATTCTCAATTGACGGAGGAACAACTCTACCTACCCCAAAACATAAAAGAGTTACTAGCACAACAATAAAACCTTTAAATCATAGAAAGTCCTCCAGAATTAGGAGAAGTAGGGGAATGATAGGAATTATTCAGGATAGCAGCAGCCAACCCTTAGAATTTCCCAGTTCGGAAGATAAACAACCCCTGCAACTCAAAGAAGGAAGTCATCACACTAGTGAAGAGGAAGGAAATCAGGAAGAAGAAGAAAGTAACCACACCAGTGAAGAAGAAGGAAGTCATCACACTGGTGAAGAATAAGGAAGTCACCATACCAGTGAAGAAGAAAGAAGTCACCACACCAATGAAGAGAAGGAAAGTAATTATACCAGTAAAGATGAAGGAGAGGATGCAGAACCTCCCAAAACCTCCATTGTAAGCCCACCATAGAGTCCATTACAGGAGGACCAATTGGCCCAAATTTTGGCCAATATGAGTGAATATATACAACCTCATAGTCCACTTAACCTAAACATTGAGATAGACCAATTGCAGGAACAAGTTGTTAACAACAAAGATACGGCTGAGGAAATGCCTAATGAAGAAAACACTCAGGGAACAAAAAAACCAACTAGGGTTATTTCCCCCAAGGAATGTAGCCAGGAGCATGGAAACACTAAGGAAGTGTCCCAAATAGAAAATATAGAAGCAAGCCTGGGCGAACGCACGACCACTGTAGAGCAAACCCTAGCCGAGAAACCAAGTACAGAAAAATGAATAGTTGTTCCTTCCAAGAAGAAGAAGAAGATAAATGAACTTGGGAAGCTGTGGAGGGAACAAAAAAAGCTCCAAAAACTAGTAAAACAACTGAGGCAGAGGATTAGGGTGCTAAAACAGGGGAAAGTCTCTAAAAGAACCTTGAAAATGAAGAATGCAGCTATCCAAATGGAACCCCACAATACAAGGGCCATGGAGACTCAAACTGAGACCACATTTATTTAGGATAACGAGGAACAGTAGGAATTTGCCCAAACTGAAAATTTACAGGTCTGTGAAAAATATGTTCAGAACGAGGCACTTTCCTTTAGTAGTATGGCCAATAAAGAGACACAGACTGTAGGCACTCGACATTGTAATAAGAACACCCAGGTAGATTTTCAACCCAAAACCATTTTGATAAAAGACCCTGGTATAACAAAGCTCCAAGAGGATCTCGCACAGGCTCAGAGGGCTAGAGAAAATCTCGAAGAAGAGACCGTTCCAAAAAAGAAATACCAACAGTTACTATAGCAATTAAAGGACATTAGTGTGTCAGATGCTAAAGCTTTCTATAGATTTCGAAAGGCAGAAGAGAAAGTTGAAAATGTAAGGAATAGATTAAAAATGGTCAAGAATCATATGGATACCCTCTTTTCTTTATACACATATGTCCTAGCATGTAGATGCCCTACAAAAAATTATTCCTTGCTTTTATTAGAAAGATATTTGTAGTTAAAAATCAAGGCTGTTAAGGCAGGAAAACCTATAGCATTAGAAACCATAGGTGATTTTACAAGTTATTGCAAACTCTACGGAGTAAAACTCCAGCGTCTACTCCGTAAATTTTATTTGCACAATTTTATATTAGCTGGGGAAATGGAGAGAAATCCCAGTCCTTTTGTGGGTGATATCCAATATCAAGCATTTATTTCATTTGCTGTCAACCAGTTGAAATGGCTCAAGGCCTATAATACTTTTCAGAGGCAAGAAAATGGGTTAGACCTTTGGGTTAGGGGTGAAGTGAGAAACCCATTACAACTATGGGCTAGGCAGAAGAGTCTAATGAAAAAGGAGGGTGTGATCCAGAAATTGGAACCCATCCACAAAGCAATTGTATTGGATGGGGTAGAATATTTTCTATCTATCAGAGACCACGCCTATATAGCAGCTAAAGTCCAATGGAATATTTCCAATCGGAAAATTCAAGATAGAGAGCCATTTAATTATAGAAATTTTGGATTAGCTGCTGACCGCCTAGTTCTCTATAGTGGCCTCATCTTGAGGGAAGGCCCATACTGGCTAGGTTATAGGTTTCAAAGTCCCATTATATGGTATCCTGCAACAAAATATAAAGCCAAATATGAATTACCTGAAGGACAGAAAGGGCACATCTTTGAACCTTTAGTTTCAAATCATGGTTTTAGACCTCTTAATGAAAAACCCTCTCTAGCCTATTCCTTAACTGCTTTACATGTAAACTATGGTTTTCATGAGGACATGAAAAAGGGTAAGTATGGGGCTGTGTTCAGCATTGGAAAAGGTATGAATTCACCATGTATTTATTTATCTTCTTCCTTTAAACATAAATATTTTTATTCTAGAAAGATGATATATTGAAGGATTATGATAGAATTGCAAAGATTAATGTTTATTGTGAAAATTGGCTAAAGATTGTCTTTTATCCTCAACAGGAAACAAATGAAGTGGAAAACCACCATTCGAAAGGCAAAGCTAAAGTAGGAGTAACTGTTGTTCCTCCAGCAAAGGGTCGTATCCAGACAAGAAGGATGAAATCAGAACGCACAACTAAATTAAGGAAGGGAACAACATGACTATAGCCTAAGAAAACCAACTGTTAGCTAAAAGAGGAAAAAGGAGCAAATCCCTCAGGATCTTTCGATCCTGAGGGATCACTTTTTAATGTCTATCATTGTTTCTTATATTTTCCACCGAATTGTTATGAAAGGAATAGAAATCAGGGGACAGAACGATTATTATTGAAATTACTTTTGTAACTCTGTAATTTCTCATTGACTCTTGTGATCAGAGAGCGACTGTTGTAAACACTATTATTCCTGATCAATACACGATCTAGTTGTCATTACATCTCTTGACTCTGGAGTAGCCCAGCAGTGTTTCACTGGTGGCTAAGGGCTTGGCCCTAGTGGATCCATCTGCTATCTGTATTATTATCTTTCAATTATCATTTTGTGACGGTTTGCATTTGTTTTAATTACAACTTTCAAGTTTAATAGTTTACTTCTTAATTGCTTCTTAATATTGGTGTGTTACATTGGTGAATTGTGTTTCTGTTCCTTTTTAATTTAACAAGAATCTTAATCTCTATATAAATTGTCTTGTTGTGCTTTAACGGAGCTATGTTGTTCAACAATTGTTGTTCTATTTCAGTTGTTGTTCCAATCCATTTGCTATTCCGTTGAGTTTTATGTTTAATAGGATTTTCTATTTAATAGAGTTTTGTTTTTCAATCCCATTAGATAGAAGTGTTGTTCAATTCCATTAGTCAAAGTTTGTTGTTCATTTATATTTTTGTTCAATTCCAGATTTGCTGATCGTTTCAGTTAATTAGTTTACAGTCTATTTTATTCCTACAAAGAGTTGGTTTTGTTTTGAGAACTTGCCTAGTTTACTTTCATTAGCAGCATTAGTGATTTATTTCAATTTCCATTTCCATTTAATTGTTTTATGCGAGATCATCAACTGTAAAGGACATCTGGTTATTTCTACCTTCGTTCTCAGATTGATTATCTTGTTTTCATTTGATTTCAATTACATCAGTTGCTAAAGGAAAGATTTATCATTACTGCATCCTTGACTGATGATTGTTGGGTGAGTGATTGGATTTCAGAGCGTCCAATTTCATGTCATTGTAGTTAGATTTCATTTCCAAGCATCCGTTTACTCTTGTATTTCCAACACTGTGCTACATATTCCAAGGAATTACTCTTAGATTAAATTGCAGCCTCAGACTGAGTACACTCTTGAAAAAAAAAGTCGTACCTGGATTGATGATTAATGTAGGATAAATAGGTGTTAAAAAGACAACTTTTATACCTCAACAACTGTGTTAGAACCAAGATTTCCATGACACCGAGATCTCCTTTTCTTGAACCTAAAATCCATCCTCATTACCTTGACCGAGTTTGATATAACAACATAGCACTGAGCATAATTACTAAGATAACCTAGCATCATCATAGCACTGAGCATCATAACTGAGATCATTGAGAATTTTCATAGCATTGAGTATCATAATATTGCACTGATTCTTCGGTAGATTTGTGTTGACACCGAGGCCCTGTTTTGTTGCAACATCATAGCATGGAATTTTCCTGAATCATAGCATAGATGGTTACTTGAATTTTGTAATAGGTTCGAGACCTTACCCTCCAAAACCGAAACTGTGATCATGATCCAAACTATATATGTGGTCTGAAACTTTAGATATGTCCAAAATTATGTGGTAGAAATGTGAAAATATGCCCCTGTATATATAGTTGTCTTCCATAGTTATTGAGTTGACATGATAGTGTTAAGTGTTGTGTCTTGATTTCAGCTGACTTGAACACTGATTGAGGCCAGCTTAAGGAGGCATTTTTGATGACTTGTGTCACTTGACTTGAGGGTTGTCTTTAGGTGGTAGGTCTTCAAATTTTTCCATTTACTGGGAAATCTCACCCAAAACACCATTAAGCCTTAGCCCTTACAAGCAACCTACTACCCCTCAAAATGCATTTTCATTTTGAGCATAGTCTTTCCATGGGCCATGTTCAAGGTTCCTAGAGTTTGGTTCCTTTTCTTGTGTCAAGCTCCTTAAAAAATGAAATAAGGTCTTTGGATAACAGTTCCTTTTCTTGTGTCAAGCTCTTTAAAAATGAAACAAGGTACCAGAGTAGAGTTCCTAGTCTTCTGTCAAGCTCCTTAAAAAATGAAAAAGCTCCCAATTTGATTCGAGTATTTTCTTAGATCTCGTAATTTCCCAATCAATTATTTCACTTGATCTCATAAAAGAACCTTAATTCCATCCACCTTTTAGTACCCAATAGTCTACTTACGTGAATGAAATGAAATTTGTGGGGCATGTGACTCGAACTGAGTCATTATCCTAGGGGCATGCAAACTTATTCCAAGCATATTTGTCTCTGTTTCAAGCTTGTGTAAAAATGAAACCACTCTCAAGCATAATTCCCTCACGTTTCAAGCTTGTGAAAAAATGAAACCAATTTCAAGTACAGTTTCCCATGTTTCAAGCTTATGTAAAAATGAAACCGTTCCCATCCTAGCTCTCACGATTGCCATTTTATCTGTTAGTTTTTGCTAGATGAGCCTTGGTTTTCTCATTCCATTATCAAAATAATGTACAATATGCAATTATCTAGAATAGCTTAAAACATGAGCATGCAGCCAAAGTGTGCCACATCTCATATAAAAATAATAGCTAAAGGAAAAATAATTTTGTGTCCAGTGAAAAGTTACCCTTTGTCTAAAACTGCTATGTCAAGCCTCTTATTGCAACCATAGGCTCGCCTCCTGCAAATCCTATTATGAACTTGTCCTAACACACTTCATCCTTGGCACACTTGAATTCATTGACACTCCCTGACACACACTCTTATTCGTTCCTTTCCATGCATTTTGATGTAGTTCTCCCTTGTGATGCCACAACACTTCCTGACACTCCTCATCATGCATTGACATTTTTAGACATGTGATAGCATTACCTATCCCTCCCTAACTATCATGCCCTCAAAACTACCCTTACTTAATTTGAAACTTGGGAACCCAACCATGCCCTCGTTTGACTACAAGAGCTTAAACAAGTTACAGTTACTACAACTAGATTATGTTGTTGAATTGTGTAGCTTGGGAGGTACTCCACAAGCTCAGTGAAATGGGTTTGTGTGAGTTTGGTCACAAAAGGATTTGTGGGAAAATAACCCAAGCGAAGGTATTTTGGACCCAAGATGGGGTTTAAAATCTAAAAGAAAATTAATATTTCCTAAGTTCTAAGTGGATAAAACTCGTAAGTTCTAGAGTGTTCCTAAGAGTCCTAGGAAAATATATTTAAGGAGACCTTAGGATGAAGGAAATAACATCAAGTGAGAAATAACTGATTTGATCAAGGAGGCCAGGAGAGATGTAGTTCTAAAATAGGTCCAGTTAGAGGATTGAGTAAGGGATACTAAAGGGAGGCCATGATCATCCACCAGGAGAAATATCATCATGTGAGGGTTCACAATAATGTCACATATATTAATGGGTTAGAGCTAGGAAGTAGGATGTAATATTGTTTATTCTCTTATGGAAGATTGAGATTAAGAGAGGTTGATCATGATAATATGGGCATGTGATTTCAATGGTCTCTTTGTGTGAAGACCACATCAAATTTTAAAATAGTAGAGAGGGTTGAGACCCTCTCTTGTGGTGGTTAGTAGTCCGCAAGGTCTGTGATAAATACGAATTCAAATGAAGGAAGGCATGCACTGGAATTTAGGGCTAGAAAAGTAGTAGTTGCAAGCATAATATTGATTGAGGTAACCCTAGTTTGAGGGTCGTAGAGATATTAAGTTCAAGTCAAGATTCAGTCAAATAAATTCCCAGAATCTATGGATACATATGAGCTAGGCCTAGTCTCTTAAGGAGGAAATTTTTTTTGTTTTTTCTCTGGGTGGATAGGGTTTTTTCTAAAGCAATTAGAAAAAAATTATAATTCCCTAGTTACGGTGGTTTCCTCGCATGTTTAGTCCATAATTTATGCCCTTAAGACTGTGACAAATCTACGTAGACGAAGAGGGGTTCTAACCCTTAGAGTGAGGTTTATCTCTGCAATATAAACCACATATCTGGAATATAGTTTGCAGAACTATTTGTGGATATAACAGATCCAAAGGAGGGTGGAACCTGAGTAGAAGCAATGTGGCATATGAAGAATGGATTGACATGAATATGATTTTATTTCGGTGGACTCTCCATAGAGTTTTGGACAGAGATATGAAGAAACCTATAAAAATTATTCAATGGATAATTAGTGGATTATTTGTGACCCAAGTTCAGTCATCTACAAATTGTTTGAAGGAAGATAAGAGGAGTAGTTTAGATCTATTCATAGAATGGACAACAAAGAAATTGGTACACAAGAACAATGATTTTTGGAGGAATTAGATCATTTTTAGGTGGAAAATTTGAAGAGCCCTAGATGAGGGCAGTGTCATGGGCCCTAGATGAATAAAATTATTGGTTGTGGTTGGGAAAAGTGATGGAAGTCTAAGTACAGTTGGAGGGTTGTTAGGTGACTGTCGAAGAAGAGCCATACGTTCTATACTTGTGAAGGAAAACAAGATTGGTAGAAGGGTAGGTGTATTGTGTATAACGATGTGAAAAATTTGAAGGAATGGAGTAGCAGTTACGCGGGCCAACCAAATATACCTAGTTCATTATATTGCAGAGGATCGATTCAATGAGAAGAAGGGAAAACTCCATAACCCTATACTTATCATCATGGAAAAATAGTATGGAAAAAGTGGGCAGACCAAAGAGATGTTCACAAACGGAGTTGTGAACAACTGATCAAGGACCCCAAGGGTTGTTGACCTTGAAGGACAAAGGAGGTAGCTAGATGACAGAGTTTTTTCAGCTGAGTTCAGTAACCTAAAGGAGTTGAGCTCATTTATAGAGGAATATTAAGGAGTTTTACAATGGGAGGCAAGAGGACCTTCCATATGTGTTCAAGACACATGGACTGAAAGGGTTGTGTCTTGAACAAGTAGGTGAAGTGTTGTCTTTTTCATACATTGGTTTTCAAAGGACTAACACCAAGTCCTAGTTATATTCCTTGTATCAATGTGATTGTAAAGGGTCGTGATCCCTGGTACAGGAGCTCTAGCCTGTTGTATTATAGTTTTTAATATAATGAAGAAGGTTTGAAAAAGTTAAAAATTTTCATGTGCACTATTTGATTCTGTGATGTGTGTATATTTAGTTGTGCATTAAAGTAGATATGTTGTGGCACTTAAGTGTTTTTTCATCAAATATTCTAAGACCAAACCAAAATTCTCACGTGTCACGAAAATTCAACATATTCTGTGTTCACTTATGAACTACCTATAAATCATCCTATGCTACTCATGTCCAATCTCAAATCATGCCACTTAACAAGTTACCAATATAAGGCTCACATTCAACCGTGGTAGTAAAACAACTTAGCAACACAATTTACATCTTTACATCCCATATCACATGGCGAATCTTAAAATGTCTTGGAACTATGTGGCACATGTTAGTATCCCGTGCATTCCTTGGCATGCTTTGGCACTCCTTAACACACACTACCACTCCCTAACATACACTGGCACTCGAGCATGCCTTAGCACTAGCTAACATATAAAATTGTCACTCCTTCCTTAGCACACCTGTAACTCATTGATATTCCCAGTCACACACTCTTATTCGTTTATTTCCATGCATTCTGAACTATTTATCCCTTATGTTTCCATGGAACTCACTAACACTCCTTGGCATGCATTGGCACACCTTAGCACTTGGCACATCTTGGCATGTTTCCATGTAACTCTAGAATTTCTTGGAACTACCTAGCATACCTTGTCACTCCCTCCTTAGCACACCTATAACTCACCGACACTCCTTGAAAAAAATTCTTATTAATTCATTTCCATGCATTTGAAACTAGTGCTCCCTTGTGTTTCCCTAGCACTCCCAAACACTACCTAGCATGCATTGACATCACACCCTGACACCTGAGACATCTTGGAATTTTTCCCTAGACTCTAACATGCCTTAGCACCGCCTAACATACCTATTCACTCCCTCCTTAACACACCTAGAACTCACTGACACTTCCTGTCACAAACTGTTATTCATTCATTTCCATGCATTAATTTGACCTAGTTCTCCCTTTTGTCTCCCTAACACTTCCTAGCATACGTTGGCACACCCTGGAACCTAGATATTGGATTTATGTCTTACAATAACATGCCAACTCAATTATGTGCCTTACCCTTCGAATAGACCCAATAATAACCAAAGGATCATGTCTTAAGAGTATTCAATGCCTAAAAAAATGCTCGACACAATACTCGAGAATTTGTTGTTATTCACTAAAGAAAGAGGCTAGTTGTGTTTGTGTCCCTTCCTTTAACAAATATTCCCATTTACCATGTGACATGACCTATTATCATCACATTAAGAATAGTTTGAATAGGTGGAAAAAGGGCGAAGGTGCTCCTTACTCATGTTGTAAGGGGAAACACCCTATAATTCTAGTAGTTGCTATAAATACCCCCCTTTTATCTAAATCCTTTTCACTTGCATTATAATATATAAGGGTAGGTTCATAAAAATTACTGTGCTATCATACCACGAGAAATTTTATGAAGGCTCTTTAACATAAAATAATATTTCATTGCATTTCTTTCACAAAAAGAAAAACACTTCAACATGAACAACAATCAAAGAAGAATGAAACTTTGTGGCCTATGGAAGATGTTTTCCTAACAAGATTGCATTCCATATATTAACAACAAGGGTCACTAGCAACACAATGACGTTTCCCAGGGCCATCTAGATTTGACTAGGGAAAAAACTAGAACACACGTTTTAGGGTTCTAGCTCATTTACAATGGGAGCACCATGAGTTCTAAACTCTCAAGTATATTAATATTCTGCTTACAAGTATACCCCCCATCATTAGTGATTATACAGAAAATACTCTCTATGGCCTTACCATCAACATTCATAGGGTTCACCGCAGGGAGATGTGGGTTTTTTATGACAAAATAGTTTGTTCAAATAACCATCAAGATAAGGTTAAAATAAAGCGATGTGGAATATATATTAGGCTCATGTTTCATGAAAATTATAGAACAATCCCATTTTCAATCTCATGACCAATATTTAGGTGATTGAGTTATTAACATAAAAATGAGATCAATTGAATCAATTTATAAACCTGTTACAATATAATATTAGTAGAGTTAGCTAACATGTATGTAAGCTTGAACCACTACCATGGAAACTAAACCCTTGGATGCTAATTTAGGTACACAAAAAAATTTATTTGAACTGAAAAATGCTCAACGATATTATTGGAAATAAATTGATATTTTTTTTATCTAAAATTAAGTGAAATTCATGGTGGAAATTGATTTCTCAAAAATTCTAGTGGAAAGTGATAATATGAACAAAATTCCAATAAAATTTTCAGAAAAACATCAGTTTTAAGAGTCTCGAAATTAAATAAAAAAATAACTTAAAACCTACTAAGTGAATGGAAAGTATCTCATACTTCTATCAAGATAGAACTTTTTCAATTTTTATAGGATATATTTATTTCCCATAATGAAATGCACTTTCTTCCATAATTTTTAATCAAAATGTAATTAAATTCAGTTTTACATTATTGGAATGATAAATTTTGTCTATATGTTTTATGGATTCATTATCTGGCCAACATCATTTCGAGCTAGCCCAACCTACGAGGCTATGGTAACTAATACCTCCGAGTCACATCAAAAACCCAAATGACTGAGGGAAAAGACAAATTGGTCATGCAAAAGCTTAAATCTTCATCTCAATTTGGTCATTTAAAGTCCACCCCTGAGCAAAACCCCATCCCTAGAAAAATGTCGACAGATGTTCCTCTACTTGCAAGAGACTGCTGTGGCAACTACTCGAGGTTCTATTGCTATAATGCACCCAAAAGCACTGGCTACTCGTCCAAGGTTGAGCCAAATTTGGCACGAGCTTCCCTATTTAGATTTCAGTCAGTCAAATTGGGTAAACTGGAAAATAAAGGGGGGGGAAGATAGATTCGTGAGGGTTGCTGATGGGTAAAATCAGTAATATTCCTACAATTTCTAATGCTAATATGCTATACCATCCCACATAAGAGCTCTCTCCACCACCGCACATTGAAGCTAGCTCTTTCCAGGGAAACTTCCAGTAAAGTCCCAAAATTATTCTTTATTAAGGGGGTCTAGGCAATAAACGGTAAAGAGAAACTTCTTTCGTTGCTCATTTGTGAATGTTCATAACCAGAGCTCGTCATCATCAAGAAAATACTTATCATCGTTATATTTAATGGATCCCTTGCTTCTTATCCCGAACCTTCGTTACAGTGCTCTTAGAGTACTCCACATGCACCTGAAGGTGCCCTCCTTTTCACTACACTCAGCCGTGACTGTCTTCTCCCTCACCTTGGCCACCTATTGCTTACTGGTCTCTGGCTTCATCTACGATGTCATCGTCGACCCACTGGGCTTTAGCAGCATGCATGATCATGTCACAGGAACATAAAGCCGGTGGCCTTCCTCTCCGAAATAGTGAATAGGAAATATATTATCGAAGGGATCTCATTGAGGTTTATGTTCTTGCTTGGTGGGGTGAGCATAATTTTGATGGACTTGGACTTGGACAAACAAAAAGTGAGGATCAAGGTCTCTTTTGTGGTGGCCGTGGTTTCTTCTTTTGGCGATCGCTTATATCATGATTAAGCTAATATTTCGCATCAAAATTCCATATTGTTTACATTAATCAGGGTTATAAATAGTGAATCTAGACGTTTTAGGTCCATTGCTAGTTTAGTGCAACCAAAAAAACGTTTTGTCAATGGCCAAAGCCATGAGTATTAAAACCTCCAAAGCAATCTTTCTATTACAAAAACCACTTTGAGACCAGACACAAAAACTGTTCTGTCTGCACAACCTAGAAGGAAAACGGATATATATACAAATTTTTTCATAATAAGTCAAATCTGGCAGTAAATAAAAATCAAGAGCTGACCTTTGTGACCTAAATATTTACATAAAAAGTCAAATATCTGACAAACGGTTCAAAAAATGATGGAGAAATATAATCTGTAGTCTGATACAAAGGAGAAAAATAGAGCATCAGATATCTATAAAAGAGTTGTGCTGGAAAATTTGGACTGTCCCTTTCATATGTTCTGTGACCTGTAGGAACCTCTATCATTCTAGAAATTCTTTTAGATTTATGGCTAGATTATGGGAAGAAGTGACTAGAAAACATAAATGCGAAAGGGAATGTCGACATTGTGTGGATCTAGGTATTTCTTGGCCTAAAGGAATATCAGTTATGACAAAGAAAATACTGGGCAGACTTCCTGGCAAATAGTCTAAATATGACCACCACAGTAACAGTAGTGATGTAGGAGTGGGGACTTCTTCGAATGCCATCCTTTACAATTGTGGGAATAAATTTCCCCTTGCTTTTGTTTTGAGTAATGGGAGCTCTAAATATTTCGGTAACAACAATGAACCTTTTCCCTTTTTAAGCGATGTAACCAGCTCTGACACAAAAAATTTTCTCATAAAAATTTTGAGCGTATGTTTTGTTGTTTTTTATTTCACCGGCCCCTAAAAAAATGAGAGAGAAGGAAATTAAACACCAAAACCTACTGGACCTTGTGGATTTCATCATTTCAGGTAGTTGCAGGCTCAATGAAATAATAATGGAGGAGATTGCTAACATGGTTTCTTCCAATTTGTTTAAGATTCTGACATCAAGACCTACACCAACACCACCTTCTATTAACAGCCTTGATCAAGAAGAGGAGGTGACAGCCTTGGAGCCTACCTTTACATCTGTAGTTGGTCTATGATTTCCTCCTCAGGTTTGTAGCATCTCCTGAAACTAATGCAAAAGTGGCCAAGAGATATATTGATCATTCATTTGTTCTAAGGTTAATGGATCTCTTTGATTATGAGGACCCAAGAGAAAGAATGTTTGAAAACAATTTTGCACCGTATTTATGGAAAATGTATGGTGCAAAGGCCCTTCATTTGTAAGGAAATCCACAAATTTTTTTACAGATTTATATTTGATACTGATAAATTTAATATCGTGAACTTCAACTGGATTAAGTCAAGTCTTTTCAATCAATGCCTGAAGGAACCTAGACAAAATTCAGAGACGGATCTGTGCACTCATTTACGAGGGGGGATTTCTTCTAATGTCGTCCTTTACGATTATGAGAATAAATTTCCCCTTGCTTATGTTTTGAGTAATGGAAGCTTGAAATATTTCTATAAAAACTATGAACCTATGCCCTTTTTCAGGGATGTGCCCAACTCTGATAGAAAATTTGGTCATACTAGTGCACAAGCAGAGTAGGTGAGCATAGTGCTACAATTCTCCCAATTTTCCCTTAAGCCATTTCAATGAAATCTAGTTGTGCAAAATAAAAGTAGGTGAGAAAAGTGGTACAATCCTCCCAATTGTTTCCTAACAGGGCTATATTAAATTTTGTTGGTCTCTTGCACCCTAATTGTTTGAAAAAAAATCATGACACAACAAACGAATAAATATGAAAGCCACCGCAAGCAAATAAATTTGAAAGCCACTATATACATTTATGACCTAGATTTTTATAACTAAGTACACTAAAAAAATTCGTTCCATTATATGGTATCTTTATTTTTGGAACTAAATACAAATTTTGCATTGTACATCACAGAGCCCCATTCCCTTCATGATAAAGATGACGAAGGTAAATTTCACAGGGTTGGAGAATTCTCTTGCAATTTTTCTGTAAGTTTTTAGACCTTTTGTTTCGAGAACTCCAAAATTGATATTTTGTTTTGAAGAGGGATTCCTTTGTTTCTTATCTATAAATTGTTTTAGGCCCATTTATTAGATATATTTTTAGTCCCTACCTACGATAGTGACTATTGTTTTCAGATTGCACCATTAATCTTGTCCATACAAAAAATTGAACACATAAAAATTTGATATGTGCGAAGTTTCTGCAATTTTTATATTTTTTAAGATTGAAATGAGAATTTTCTATATTATTATTGGATCATATCCCTATAAATTATTCATTTAAAATAACCCTAAAAATACAAATTTCTTGGGAACATGACACTTTTTAGCCTTCTTCTGCGACTGTTGATTGCAAAATGAACTATTCAGCTGTGGGTTGCAAAACAAACTATGTAGATAGAGGAGTGCAATTATTGGGAAGGAAAAAAAGGAGCATAAAGAATCTGAGCATATTATCGGATGGTTAATTGGAGGATTCCTTAGCTTAATCATGGTTAAGCTAATCATTATGCATTTTTCGCCATGCAGGTTAGCAAAACCTAGGAAGAACATTTACCAAAATGTAAGTCTCATTATCACATCTCAGTTTCTTTGCCAACAATATTGTAGGATAATATTTTCCTTTAATATTAATATTTCTTGTTTTATTTCCTAAAGTTTAAGAGACTGTATAAGCTAATAATTCTGCATTTTCCTCCTAGTCCTTGAGATAATATTGACTGGTAGTCCATCTTCATTCTTGGTGTTTACTGGTGCTTTAAAATTTTACATTGACATTCTGATATACTGGGGATTTACAATTGTAATTAAGATCTTCTTGTTCTTCTTTATGTATTTTCCATCAATGTAGTGTTTTTTTTTCTCCAAATGATAAATTGCTTCTTCCAATAGTTAAAAAAAATAAAATACGACTGTAAACTTGCCATTCAAGTATAATTGTTTTTTCCTTGGAAACTATGTAGGTGCTCGATAATGATGGTGGATTTCTTTCAAAAGGTAACCTGGAAAGTGGTGCAAGTTGGTCAGTGGAATTGGGTCATCAAACTATGGGGTGCCCTATCATAGTGGAGAATATGAGTCAACCCCAAGAATCGCTTATAGAGGTTAGTTAAATTGTTAGATTAATAGGGTTTTTATATGTGCCCAATAATTCAATTTTATTATTTTGAGACATGGTTTAAAGTTGTCATGTTATCTTCTATTGGTTTTCACCAATTTTGTAGATGCTTTGTGAGGATTAGGGACTCTTCCTTGCAATTTTTGACATCATTTGAGGCTTCTGGTTTATGATTTTAAAGGGATTCATGGAAGCTCACAGTGACAAGATCTGGGATTGCTTTGTTGTTGAGGTAATGCCATGGTTGCAAATACCTTTCATTATATGTAAGTCTTCCTCTTTTGTTTGAGTTTGGCTTCTTGAACAGACCATAGAATTCAAGATTTGGCATTGTGATTTATAATGAGAAAAAGGTATGAAATTATTTGAAGGTTGTGTGTGCTTCTAGAGACCAAACAAATTGCATGGCAGATGCTTAATAACTATCACTTGGAGATTTTTCTTGGGAATTTGATTGTGTATGGTTGTAGAAAATAATATATTGTAGCTACAAACCTGTATATTTCACCATATGTGCTCTATGTTCTGGCATATAAAATTCTAAAGGCACCATAGCCTAATTTTTCATGTTCTCGAATTTGGAAGTTTCACAATATTTTTGCACAGTAGTGGCTTCCTGGATTGGAAGTGAAACTATAACGATGTAAAAATATCAATAATGTTCTAATAACCACACAGAAATTTGAAAATCACAATTTTGATCTTTAGTGATCCCTGGACATGCATGCTATTAAAGACTACTTGCACTTAGCAAGAGACAGGTAAATCAGTGAAACTGTTTTCGTAGACTTAGTACTCTCACTTGAATTTGTACATTAGAATTATGGAAGTGTAGCAGGATGCACAGGGAGAAGTACTGTAGCACTGTATTTTATGACTTTTCAATAGGTACATTTGCAGGAGGCTATATGCAATCAGGTCAAGCTATAAGTTGTAACACAAATTTTAACCTGAGAAATGTAAATTTTCCACTTGGCATGCAATTTTGACACCTTGGGGTGCATTCTAAGTATGGAATATGATGTTTTATGGAATCTCGGATAGCCCTTTTCCTTATCATACATCAGGATTTATATTTATGTACATGGCATGTAGTTTTTAGTGCAGGTGGAAATTTTGGCACTGAAAATAATAGGTAGAAAGCACAGTAGTAATAAGGAGACACTTGACCTTGGAGATTCATTGGAGCTGAGGACCTTTTTAGGATTGTTGGACCTTGGGGAGCAGTGCTCATGCCATGGAGGGCTTGCTTGTTAATCATTGTCACCTTTCATGCTGGCACATGTCACGTAGAGTAGAGTGCTTCACATGGGTGGACCTACTTGTGTCTTGAAAGTTTTCTTGTAGTGGACTAGGTCCACTAAAGCCCCTTTACCTCTCATATAAAAAGAGGAAGGAGTGAGTTGTTATTATAGTCGATCATGCACTTGTGCATATTCCTTTCAAGATTGGGTTAGGGATTTAAGAGCAATGCTACTCTTTCTCTCTGTGACAATATATCTGAGTTTATGTGTATGTTGGTGACAATATATCTGAGTTGTGATTTTTTCTATCTTCCTTACCAGGATTCCTTGAAATATAAACATATTGGTGAACATAAGTAACTAATATGAACTGTAGCGAAAAATATGATATGAATCTGCTATTAATTAAGGTTCTAATCCCAATCATGTGAGCCAACACAAAATTCTACTATTATAACTGAAATTTGAAATCCAAAAATTCTGGAACTAGATCTGAAATATAAGAAATAAAGCAGACTGCAAAACCAAACAGTTACAGGTTGAGCGTTAGTCATGAAACTACTTAAGTCCTCCACTCGAATCTTGTATCTTTATCTGCATATGTTTTAGAGATAAACTATCACTGTTTTTCTCCATGGACTTTATTACCTCAAGAACCTCTCAGTGTTTAGAGTCAAGCTCAACGATAGTGAAACAAGCCATTCTCCACGAACATTTTCTGTTGTTTCGGACTAGGTGCTCTTTCATGAAGCACATCTAACAGTGTTCTCAATAACATTGTTAGATTATATTTGCTGAAACTGTGTGGCTATATTCATGCTTAATGATGGTTTCCTACTTTCTTTAAGAAATAGGCACTTGTTTAGGAGACAACTGGATGGACGATAGTTAATGGAATTCTTTCTAGTTGCTCCAATTTTCTTGATGACAGGAAAGAGAAATGAAACTTGGAAAGAGCTTTAAAAGAGTTCCTTGACTAAATGGAGTTGTTGACCAATGCACATAGTGGATCAACATGTTGAAGCATAAATATCCATAAGATTTCCTATAAATAGTGCACATAGTGGGTTATCACGTTCGATAAAATATAAATATTCTTGAAATAAAAATAGCATGAATTTTACATTGATGGACTTGGACATTGGAAGTGGTTTACCGTTTACTGCTAGACCTTGTTTGGATGTTTGAAAGACATTCTTCCTCGAATTATTGGATTAGTATGGAGCTTGGTGACTTCATGTTGTTAATGCATGAAGGGAGTTTGTGTGCTTGGAGTAGAGTTGAGTATTTCACCATGACAAAAACATTCCAAAATCGACATGAGCACACACAATCCCTTGATATGTGAACTCCTGGGTTGAGGGAGTGGATATGTATATGTGGGAGTCCTTAAGGTGACCCATTACCTTGGATATGCAGTTTCCTTAAGCAGACACATGACCTAGGACATGCATTAGAGATTAATAACTTTGAAGGATTTTTGGACCTTGGGGAATAGTGCTCATGCCATGGAGGGCTTTCTTGTTAATCACTGTCACCTTTGATGCTGAAAAATTTCACGTAGTGTAGAGTGCTTCACATGGGTGGACCTACTTGTGTCTTGCAAGTTTTCTTGTAGTCGACTAGTTCCACTAAAGTCCCTTTACCTCTCATATAAAAAGAGGAAGGAGTGAGTTGTTATTATAGTCGATCATGCACTTGTGCATATTCTTTTCAAGCTTGGGTTTGGGATGTAAGAGCAGTGCTAATCTCCCTCTCTCGGTGACAATATATATGAGTTGATGTGTATGTTGGTGACAATATATCTGAGTTGTGCTTTGCTCTATCTTCCTCACAAGGATTCCTTGAAAGATAAACAGACTGGTGAACATAAGTAACTACTCTGAATTGTAGCAAAAATTCTAATATGAATATGCTATTAATTGAGGTTCTAATACCAATGATGTGAGCCAACCCATAATTCTGCTATTACAACTAAAATTTGAAATCCAAAAATTTTGGATCTAGATCTGAAATATAAAAAATAAAGCAGACCAAAAAACCAAACAGTTACAAGTCGAGCGATAGTCATGAAACTACTTAAGTCCTCTACTTGAATCTTGTATCTTTATCTACATATGATTTAGAGACAAACCGTCACCATTTTTCTCTAGGGACTTTATTGGCTCAAAAACCTGTCAGTGTTTACACTGTATAGTCAAGCTCAACGATAGTGAAACAAGCCATTCTCCATGAACATTTTCTGTTGTTTGGGACTAGGTTCTCTTTTATGAAACAAATATAACATTTTTTTCAATAAAATTTTCAGATTATAGCTACTGAAACTATGTCTCTATAGTCATGTTTCATGATGGTTTCCTACTTCCTTTAAGCAATGGGAACTTGTTTAGGAAACAACTGGGTGGACGACAATTAATGGAATTCTTTGTAGTTGCTCCAATTTGCTTGATGACAGGAAAGAGAAATGAAACTTGGAAAGAACTTTAAAAGAGTTCCTTCACTACATGGAGTTATTGACCAATGCACATAGTGGATCAACACATTGAAGTAGAAAAATCCAGAAGATTCCCTACAAATAGTGCACATAGTGGGTCATCATGTTGGATAAAATATAAATATTCTTGAAATAATAATAGCATGAATTTTACATTGATGGACTTGGACATTGGAGGTGGTTTAGCGTTTTCTGCTAGAAATTGTTTGGATGTTTGAAAGACATTATTCCTCAAAGTGTTGGATTGGTATGGAGCTTCGTTACTTCATGTTGTTGATGCATGAATGGAGTTTGTGTGCTTGGAGTAGAGTTTGGTATTTCACCATGATAAAAAAATCCCAAAATCAACATGAGCACACAAAATCCTTTGACATGTGAAATCTTGGGTTGAGGGAGTGGATATGTAGGTGTGGGAGTCCTTAAGGTGACATATTACCTTGGATATGCATTTTCCTTAAGGAGACACATGACCTTGGAGATGCATTGGAGCTTAGGAGCTTTGGAGGATTGTTGGACCTTGGGGAGCAGTGCTCATGCCATGGAGGGCTTGCTTGTTAATCACTATCAACTTTGATGCTGACACATGTCACATAGAGTAGACTGCTTCACATGGGTGGACCTACTTGTGTCTTGAAATTTTTCTAGTAGTGGACTAGGTCCACTAAAGCCCCTTTACCTCTCATATAAAAAGAGGAAGGAGTGAGTTTTTATTATAGTCGATCATGCACATGTGCATATTCCTTTCAAGCTTGGGTTTGGGATGTAAGAGCAGTGATACACTCTCTCTCTCAGTGACAATATATTTGAGTTGATGTGTATGTTTGTGACAATATATCTGAGTTGTGCTTTGCTCTATATTCCTTACAAGGATTCCTTGAAAGATAAACAGATTGGTGAACATAAGTAACTAATCTGAACTGCAGCAAAAAATCTGATATGAATCTCCTACTAATTGAGGTTTTAATACCAATGATGTGAGCCAACCCATAAGTCTACTATTATAAGTAAATTTGAAATACAAAAATTCTGGAACTAGATCTGCAATATAAAAAATAAAGCAGACCAAAAAACCAAACAGTTACAAGTCGAGCAGTATTCATGAAACTACTCAAGTCCTCCACTCTAATCTTGTATCTTTATCTACATATGTTTTAGAGACAAAACATCACCATTTTTATCCAGGGAATTTATTGGCTCAAAAACCTGTCAACGTTTACCGTCAAACTCAACGATAGTGAAACAAACCATTCTCCACGAACATTTTCTGTTGTTTGGAACTAGGTGCTCTTTTATGAAACAAATCTAACAGTTTTTTCAATGATATTGTCAGATTATAGCTACTGGAATTATGTGGCTATAGTCATGTTTCATGATGGTTTCCTACTTTCTTTAAGCAATAGGCACTTGTTTAGGAAATAATTGGATGGATGACAGTTAATGGAATCCTAGTTAGTTTCTCTAATTTTCTTGATGACAGGAAAGATAAGTGAAACTTGGAAAGAACTTTAGAATATTTCCTTGACTAAATGGAGTTTTTGACCAATGCACATAGTGGATCAACACGTTGAAGCATAAAAATCCAGAAGATTCCCTACAATTAGTGCAAATAGTGGGTCATCATGTTGGATAAAATATAAATATTATTGAAATAATAATGGCATTTATTTTACATTGATGGAATTGGACATTGGAGGTGGCTTACCGTTTGCTGCTAGACCTTGCTTTAATGTTTCAAAGAAATTCTTCCTCAAAGTGTTGGATTAGTATGGAGCTTGGTGACTTCATGTTTTTGATGCATGAAGGGATTTTGTGTGCTTGGAGTAGAGTTGGGTATTTCACCATGACAAAAACATCCCAAAATCAACATGCGCACACCAAATTCCATGACATGTGAATTCTTGGGTTGAGGGAGTGGATATGTAGGTGTGGGAGTCATCAAGGTGACACATTACCTTGGATATGCATTGTCCTTAAGGATACACATGACCTTGGAGATGCATTGGAGCTTAGGACCTTTGGAGGATTGTTGGACCTTGGGGAGCAGTGCTCATGCCATGGAGGGCTTTCTTGTTAATCACTGTCACCTTTGATGTTGACACATGTCACGTAGAGTAGAGTGCTTGATGTGGGTGGACCTACTTGTGTCTTGCAAGTTTTCTTGTAGTGGAATAGGTCCACTAAATCCCCTTTACCTCTCATATAAAAAGAGGCAGGAGTGAGGTTTTATTATAGTCGACCATGTCGTTGTGCATATTCCTTTCAAGCTTGGGTTTTGGATGTAAGAGCAGTGCTACTCTCTCTCTCTCTCTCGGTGGAAATATATCTAAGTTGATGTGTATGTTGGTGGCAATATATCTGAGTTGTGCTTTTCTCTATCTTCCTTACAAGTATTCCTTGAAAGATAAATAGATTGGTGAACATAAGTAACTAATCTGAACTATAGCGAAAATTTTGATTTTCATCTGCTATTAATTGAGTTTCTAATACCAGTGATGTGAGCCAACCTAGAATTTTTCTATTATAACTGAAATTTGAAATCCAAAAATTCCAGAACTAGATCTGAAATATAAAAAATAAAGAAGACCAAAAAACAAAACAGTTACAAGTCGAGAGGTTGTCATGAAAGTACTTAAGTACTCCACTCGAATCTTGTAAGTTTCTCTGCATATGTTTTAGAGAGAAACTATCACCTTTTTTCTCCAAGGACTTTATTGGCTCAAAAACTTATAAATGTTTACATTCAAGCTCAACAATAGTGAAACAAGCCATTCTCCATGAGCATTTTCTGTTGTTTGGGACTAGGTGATCTTTTATGAAACAAATCTAACAGTGTTTTCAATAACATTGTCAGATTATAGCTACTAAAACTATGTGTCTATAGTCATGTTTCATGATGGTTTCATACTTTCTTCAAGCAATAGGCACTTGTTTAGGAAACAACTGTATGGAAGACAGTTAATGTAATCCTAGTTAGTTGCTCCAATTTGCTTGATGACAGGAAAGAGAAATGAAACTTGGAAATAAATTTAGAAGAGTTTCTTGACTAAATAGAGTTGTTGACCAATGCACATAGTGGATCAACACGTTGAAGCAGAAAAATCCAGAAGATTCCCTACAAATAGTGCACATAGTGGGTCATCATGTTCGATAAAATATAAAAATTCTTGAAATAATAATAGCATGATTTTTACATTGATGGACTTGGACATTGGAGGTGGTTTATCATTTGCTACTAGACCTTGTTTGGATATTTGAAAGACATTCTTCCTCGAAGTGTTGGATTACTATGGAGCTTGGTGAATTCATGTTGTTGATGCATGAAGGGAGTTTGTGTGCTTGGAGTAGAGTTGGGTATTTCACCATGATAAAAACATCCTAAAACCAACATGAGCACACAAAATCCCTTGACATGTGAACTCTTGGGTTGAGGGAGTTGATATGTAGGTGTGGGAGTCCTTAAGGTGACACATTACCTTGGATATGCATTGTCCTTAAGGGGACACATGACCTAGGATATGTATTGGAGATTAGGACCTTTGGAGGATTGTTGGACGTTGGGTATTAATGCTCATGCCATGGAGGGCTTGCTTGTTAATCACTGTCACATTTGATGCTGACATATGTCACGTAGAGTAGAGTGCTTCACATGGGGGGAGCTAAATGTGTCTTTCAAGTTTGCTTGTAGTGGACTAGGTCCACTTGTTATTGTAAAGCCCCTTTACCTCTCATATAAATAGAGGAAGGAGTGATTTGTTATTATATTCCATAATGCACTTGTGCATTTTCCTTTTCATACTTGGGTTAGGGATGTAAGAGTAGTGCTACTCTCTCTCTCTCTCATTCAATCTTCTTTTTACTTTATGTGCTTTTCTCTTATGTTTTTAGGGTTTGTTGGAACATTCACCAGAAAACTTCATATATATAAAGAATAAATGAAACCCATGAACACAATCACAACCTATCATATAATTCTCCATGATTTTGAAAACCCTAGATAGGGAAAACCAAGAGAAACCATAGCTCCAACAAATATTCTCCAACAATCTAAAATAACCATGAAAATAACCTCCATGTCAGAGTATCTTTGGTGGAGCCTACAATAAACCCTAAGTTGTTTTGGAATTGTGTTATTTCAGATTTGACTTCTAGCTTACCACTGCCTTGCATACCTTGTCACCCCCATAAATTATGTTATTTTAAATATTTTAATTCCATATTTTCACAAATAAAATTTCCTCAATAACATAGTTGAACGCTTCCATATTCATAGTTGGATCATATTCCAAGAATATATACATTTTTTGTACTGATCAAAAATTGTCTCACAAAGAGAAATCACGTCACAAGCGGCAATATATGCACATGGTTCATCACCTCCCAATGCCATAATTTCAATCCCTTCCTATCCCCCATGGGTGAAGCCTGTGAGAACAAAATCTTGACCAAAGGTGTGAAACTCCTCGCTGGAAACTGGTAGTCCCAAGCCTGTTGAGCATTGGTGTATTCTTCCCATATCTGGATGTTGTTTTTACATTTTTGAGCAAACATATTTAGCTATTTGACCTTTTCTACCAAGGGATTCACTGTGTTGGGGGGTGCTCAAGGTGATACGACGTGGTAGGATGGCAGGGTGGTTAATGAATTGTATCCATTTAGCTTTAAAACATGTTTCTCTTAGAATATTTTGATAAGAATGGCTCTATGGTCATGAGGAGTCACATCTAGAATTTTATTGCAAGGGAGCATTTGTCCCAGCTTTGTTCTTTCCAGTTACATCCTCCCCGTTCTGTACTTCATGGATAATTTTTTTTGCAGGTTTTGTGGCTCCCATGATACATATTTGGTGCACTCATCACACAAAAAAACTTATGGTCTGTTGTGGACAAAATCTGTGAAATTCAGCACAACAAACTATTCAACTACATCTTCTGTGGATTAGGACATGTGGAAAATTCAACCTAAAAAGGTGGTGTGATGGGTGCAGCTGCAGTGGATGCAACTTGCAAAGCCTCAGGTGGGGACAATTCAACCTAAAAACGTAGTGTGATGGGTGCAGCTGTAGTGGTTGTAATGCCTCAGGAGTTGTCTGTAGGTTGGAATCACTCATGAGGGATGAATTCACATTTTGTACCCATTTATTTCCATAATTCCCTCATTAAGTATTGGTTTAAGACTCAAGACTATGTTCTCTAGTGATAAACCTAAACTCGGAAAGTTGTATCTGATATCTCCTTGTCATTGACGCAATTATTTAACTCTGAACCTTGTACTTGTTCCCTGACTCAAAATTTGTCTAATATGATATAAAATTTTAAGTCATGTTGAATATGGAATTCATTACTATAATTTTTAAAATTTAGAACAATATCTTCATAGTTGCAATCTGATTTTTTGCAAGATTTATGTTGAAATATGACCTTGGTAATTTTAGTGTCTTTTCATATGTTTGAGAGAATAAGTAAAATTTTTTAAATTCTGAAATAGCCAATCAACAATTCTTCCATATCTATAAATATAATAGTTGGTTAACGAGAACCCTATCATTTTCTTGGATTCATGTTTTTCATCTTTTCAAGGATTAAAGTAGTAAGGAATTAATAATTTAATTATGGTTTTCATTGTTGGCTCATGTTATTCAGGACATGGAAGTCACATTGTACCATCATACTCACAATAAATCTCGAATGATGAAGTGGTTGAGCAAGCCTTTTAAAGGTTCAATTCACAAAGTGTCAGATGGACACTATGTAGGGGTGCATTTGGAGATGACAATGTAATTTGGCATGTGACCTCTAATGCCACGGTAATACCTAATTCGTCAGAGTGTATTGTCTTTTAAACTTCAATATTCTATCTGTTATCTCTAACAAATTTAGCATCATGCTAGTGTTTAATTTGAAACTGTATTTTAGTGGAAAAATTCACTGTTTTTTGGTGCAATAGTTAATAATTTATTTTGATCTTTTTTTGCAAGCATACTAGTCATGATGATGAATGTGTGGTTTACTTCCGAGGGTTCTCAGTTATTTCTAGATAGGCTTTTCATCATTTGATTTGAATACTTCTCTAGTTCTTTACCTTCATATTTTATCCCCTGCAAAATTGCTCCTGATGTCCACGTTGTTATGTTTTTTCGTTGTTTCTGTGGAAACTTTTTCTTGAGGTTCTGCAAGGTAAATCTAAATGTAAAAAATACTATTTTACATATTGATATGTTTTAAAGACGTTGTTGTGTGATACTTGAATTTCATAAATCTAGATTTCTATTTCGTTATCTATATCAATATATAAGAACAAGTTCATGGATTGTTCATATTTCTCAAACTGTGGAGTTGTTCCTTTCATGTTGCATGTTCATTTATATTGTTATGCTGTGATTCAAATTTATAGTGATGCTTTCCAGTTATTCAACTACATAGTACATGCTTTGATAGATTATATCAAAAGTCTTACTAATACGATAACATTGATTGTTGTATGTGGACATTTTTGTTCAGGATGGTCCATTACAGAATCAAGATGAGGAGCTAGATCATGCAATTGCACTTTCTCTTTCTGAAGAACTAACCAAACCAGATGGTATATGATGGCAATCTCATTTTTTACAATTACTTTTAGTTTAATTAAATCATTTAGCTTGATTATTTTCATATATTCAACTAAACTTTTGTTTCTTAACAAGACATTGTCATTTCCATGTTTTAGTGAAATTGTTTATGGTTTGATACTCCCATACAACCTTTATCAAGTTACATGCACCCTCATTAGAAAAAACAATAGAAGTTTGCTTGCCATGACTATATTTATTTGTCATTGTTGACTTAAGAAAGTATTTTAGCTAAGAAACTAGTTTCCAGGTTATGGCATAACTTGTCATATAAATTGAACAAAAGTTATATCCAAAATGTTAACTTGTAAACTACTTAGCTGGTTTTAGCCTTTACATTTAAAATCTACTTCAGTTGAACTTTGAACGAGTTGTTCCATAGACTTGAATAAATATATTTTGGTGTAAGGATTAAAAATTAGCCCATAAGGCCTTCTCATTTATTCATTTATTTTATCTAAATATAACATTTACTATTAAATTAGAACCAATTCTCACAAATAGGTCAAATATCAAGATCATACTTGTAGAGTTTCATAGAATAAAAATAGGAGTGAGGACACTAAATTCTTTTAGTTTTCCTAGTTCTTATTCATTTGTTGTATCTTTGCACCTTTAGGGGCAATTGCTAGTTTAAAGTCTAATTCTTTAAAGGGTGCTAGCTCAATGGAAGAGCACCTGCTTTACAAGCAGGAGGTTGGTGGTTTGATTCCATCATGCCCTAATATTCATAGGGAATGACGAAAATCAATTTTTGGTGACAAATGCTCTTTTGACCATCACCAATGAGCTTATGGTAACATTTTTCGACCCTCATGAAAATATGAAATGGTGACGGTCAACGAACGCCACCATATATACGCATCAATAGTGACGACCATTAAAGGTACGTCACCATAAATCATTGTTGTTGATATGAAATGGTGAGGGCCATTTTTTGTCATTATAGTCATTATTCATGACGGACCTTGTCACCAATGAGTTTAGGGTGACGGTCAATGAACGTTGGCATATATATACATCGATAGTGACGGTCATGAAAGGTCCATCACAAAAAATCATTGTTGTTCATATGAAATGGTGATGGTCACTATCTGTCATTATAATTAATATTCATGATGTACCTTGAATGCCACCACAACATGTACTTTCAGTGATGCCACCTTTGGTGACGTTTAGTTTTTTGGTGACAGAGGCTATCGTCCATCACCATTTCTCATATTAAATGGTGACGGTCACTATCCGTTACTATAAATCATTATTGGTGATGAACCTTGAATGTCACCACAACGCCTATACTTTCAGTGATGCCACCTTTGGTGACGTTTAATTTTTGGTGATGAAGACTCTTTTGACCTTGACCAATGAGCTTATGGTGACCATTTTTGTCCCTCACCAATGTGCGTTTTTCTTCTAGTGAATACTAGACTTGATTAAAATTATAAAAATTTATGAGGAAACTTATTCAAGCTCATTTATTGTAGGTTGAAACGATGATTTTCTGGTCGAGCCTCAATGTGTAATCAATCGGAGAGAAATCATGCTCTGGAAACGAGCCATCGTCTAGGTTAAAGTGCAGTAGAAGCACTTTGGGCCAGATGAAGCTACCTGGGAAGATGAAGGCTTTGTTCGAGAAGCATACCCTGACTTATTGGTTGGAGAAGAATGAGAACACCAAGGATGGTGTTCACTTCCGGGGGGGGGGGGAAGTTGTAACAGCTGGCTTATTGCTAACTAATCATTATGATATGTTATTAAGACATTAAGACATTTATTGTTACTTTATTCTTATTTTTACAATATACTATGAGTAGAAAATTAATCTTGATTAAATTAATTATGGAAGTGATTACCATAAAAGAGTAATAGAATGATGGTAAAATTTAACTCAAGAACTGAGAGTTAGTTAAAATAGAATCAGTTCAAACAATTACCCCAATATTTGAGGATAAAGGGTTATCCAAGTGAGGAAGAGGGGTATTGTTCGATAACTGGAGAAGGAAAAATTCTGGAGAATAATTCCTGGACTGGTGCTAACCAGTGGAAATACTTCAAATTTATGATATTTCTGGAATTGAAGACTAGACCGGATTGTCCCGAGGTCTCTTCCAGAAATTTATGTTAACTACAACCTCAGACTTGGAGCATGGGGGAGAGTTGAGGACGTGAAAGAATCACTCGTGGTAGAGAGGAACAATATCAGTCACAGAAATGAAGGAAATATAAGTATTTTGTTTTATTTTTGTTATTAAAATTTTGGATTATGTAGAGGGTTACATGGCTTAAGGAAGTATAAAATTGTACATATTTATTTTTCTGTTATCAATAAGACAAACGGGTAAAACAAGCACTATTAAAAATTGGTAGCACTGAGAGTTGTTAACACAGAACCCTCGAATAAAGGTTCTGTGTTGGTTTCTCTCTACTTCCTATGATATTACATGAACATAATTGTCCATTCATTGGGCTAACTAGTTACATAAATAAAAAGAGAACATTTGAGCTTTAAATTAAATAAAGATTATGCTGTGAGGATATTGTAAAGATAATAAATTCACCGTAGAAGTGGACTAAAGTTATTTAGTTAAATTACTATCGAAAACCAAACTGTATAAGGTGAACTCTGTTTAAAAGAATCTAAATTACAATATTCCCAGCAGAAAATTTGGAAATAAACTTAGTATCAACTCTTTTCTACCGAACTGTAAAGTGTATTTCCATTATTCAATTTCAAAAAGATGAAACAAGAAATGCTATTGAAAAATATGCAAGCACAATAGAATTAATCCTAGGCAAGATTGAACAAGAAAACACTCTCGAAAGAATACTATAGTTATTCACTTATGAATATAATAGTGATATTATATTATTTTAGAAATTCTGTAACTCAAAACTGAATCAACATTCAAACCCGAAACAAGATTTTTGCGAAGATGAGCGAGATAATTCCTGAATGTATTTTATCGAAGAGTTCGGTTATGGAACCAATATTACCATAAAATGAAATAAATCACTTAGTATTACAAGACAAAATATAATGGATCTGCGAGTTTAACTCTCAACCAAAAAACAAGAATATCAAACGGAGAAAACAGATAAATAGACATTGCCAAAAAAAAATTATATTTATTATTTACAGTATCGTACATTAGGCAAGAACCACTGTCTCACTCAAATGTAAAATACAAGACTGTGCTATAGGATACCCTTCAGTTAACTGGTAAAAATTATTTACAACGAAACCTAATAGTAAAAGTGGCATGCAACATCTGCATCGCATGCAAGCCAAATTCTAAATGATAGAAAATATTGAACTCATTATGTTGTGAAACCAGCTCAAAAAAGAGAACAAAAGAGATATCAATGCCTTATAAACAAGCCACTTTGAGGGGGAAACCTCCAATACATTACATGAATGAAAAATTCTTGGATGATTCAAATTACAAAACCTCCTTTCTATATAAAGGAGTCAATGGGGCCAGAATGTAATCCTAGTGGGGCCACAATGTAATCCTAGCCAACCTAACAATAAAAATTTAAGGGAACAATAATAACAATATTGAGGTTACCAGGGTATAATAATAACAATAAGTGGGTTACACTAACAGCAGTAAGGGACTATACTAGTAATATAGGGACCTAACATGCCCCTCTCCTTCAAAAACGAGTTGTCCTCAACACTTGAGTAGCTCTAGGTGCTTCTGTATAAAATTATCATCCTCCCATGTAGAATCTTCAGTGGGCAAGTTCTTCCACTTGATGAGATAATATGAAATTGCTCGATTCTGTAGCTGTCGAGTTCTTGTTTCCATGACCACTTCAGGTTCCAATATGATTTTTCCTTCCTCATCAGGTTCTGGCAATATTGTTTGAAGTGGAAGATTTTCACCTATAACCTTCTTTAAACATGAAACATGGAGAATCGATACCCAGAATAGCTGTGAAGCCCCCAATTTATAATTTATTATCCTTCTTAGCTTGCTTGAGGGACATTTGTTTATATTATTGTAGCTCTAAAAATACCCAGTCTTCTACATCAAAACTTCTCTTGCTATGATGTTGATCTCCCTGTTGTTTCATTTGATTTTGTGCCGAATTCAGGTTGTCCTTTAAGAGTTGGAGAACTTTTTGTTGATGCTCGATGTGATCTTCCACTGCTTGAACCTTCAAATTTTCTCTTAAAGATGATGTGATGGATGGTGGATGATATCCATAAAGTGCCAGAAGTGGGGTCATTTTTGCTGCAGTATGGAAGGAAGTGTTATACCACCATTTAGCTAAAGGTAACTGATTGACCCATTGTGTTTGTTTATCAGATACAAAAAAGCGAAGATATCCTTCCAAACGTTTATTTACTATCTCAGTTTGATCATCGGATTGAGGATGATAAGATGAGCTATGAGCTAATTGAGTACCCAAACAAGAAAATAACTCCGTCCAAAAATTTCCAGTAAAAGTGGGATCTCTGTCGCTCACAATAACCTGAGGATTTCCATGTAGCTTTTGAATTGTGTTCATAAATGTAGTAGAAACTGTACATGCTTTAAATGGATGAGATAATGCACAAAAATGTGCATACTTGGTAAGTCTATCAACTACCACCATGATGACACTCTTTCCTTCGGACTTAAGTAAACCTGTGACAAAATACATTGAAATCTCCTCCCAACATTGACTTGGAATGGATAAAGGTTGTAGAAGACCCGAGGTCTTAATTGTCTCAACTTTATTCCACTGGCAAAGCAAACATTCAGCCACAAAATTTTGAATATCAGATTTAAGGCCATCCCAAAAAATTCTTTCTTCACCCTGTGGTAAGCTTTTAAAAATCATGAGTGTCCTCCTAAAGGAGAAATGTGAAATTCCAAAATAATCCTTTGTTTTAGTTGGGAATTCTTACAAAGAAATAGTGATCTTTGTACCATAACGAATAATTTTTCCAACTAAATGTATCAGATGTACTAAGATCTTGTTGCAACTTTTGAATGAGTGTCCACATGTCTTCATCCTTCTTCCATTCATCTCTTGGTTCGGTTATCCAATCTGGTTGGATAATAGAAATGGCACAAAGCAATGCTTCCACCTCTTCATTCTTTCTTGAGAGTGCATCTGCAACAACATTTAGCTTTCATATTTTGTATATTATTTCAAAGTCATAACCCAACATATTTGTGACCCATTTTTGTTGCTCTTATGAAGATAGTCTTTGTTCCAAAAAGTGTTTAAGACTATCATGATCAGTTTTTACCTTGAAGTGTCGTCCCATTAGGTAGCTTCTCCATTTCTTTAGTGCATGCAGTATTGCTAACATTTCCTTCTCATAAATAGGTTTCTGTAAATACTTTCCTTTGATTCGACGACTTTCAAAAGAAATGGGTCTTCCTTCTTGCATTAAAACAACACCAAATCCATTTCCTGAGGCATCACATTCCACAATAAAGGTTTTTGTGAAGACTGGTGTAGCTAAGACTGGTGCTAGGCACACTGCCTCTTTAAGATGTTCAAAGGCCTTAGTTTCTTTAGGAGTCCATGAAAATGCATCTTTCTTCAATAATTTTGTTAGAGGTGCTGCTATTCTCCCATAATTATTAACAAACTTCGATAATACCCTGTTAACCCGAAAAATCCTCGCAACTGCTTTATGGTTGTGGGGAATTTCCATTCCTTAATGGCTTTAATTTTGTTAGTGTCTACCTTAACACCCTCGTGAGATACAATATGACACAGATATTCCACCTCTTGTACTCCAAAGAAACATTTGGATTTTTTTTTCATAAAATTGTTTCTCCTGTAATAGTTTGAGCACCCTATCAACATGTTGAACATGATCCTTCCAAGACCTGTTGTGGATTAGTATATCATCAAAAAATACTAGCAAAAATTTTCTAAGGAACGGTTTGAAAATGGAATTCATCAAGCCTTGAAATGTAGAAGGTGCATTGGTAAAGCCAAAAGGCATGACCAAAAAATCATAATGACCCTCATGAGTTCGAAATGATGTTTTCGGAATATCTTCAGTCTTCATTCTAATTTGATGATATCCTAAATGAAGGTCCAATTTGGTAAAATAAATTTCTCCATGTAATTCATCCAATAATTCATCAATCACAGGAATGGGAAATTTATCTTTAATGGTGAGCTTATTGAGCTCCCTACAATCCAGACACATGCACGATGATACATCCTTCTTGTATACCAATACTACAGGAGCAGAGAAAGAACTTTTACTAGGTTGAATTATACCCGCCTCTAACATTTCTGCAATCATATGTTCAATTTCGCTCTTTTGGACATAAGGATATCTATAAGGCATGATGTTTGGAGGAAAACTTCCTAGAATCAAATGAATAGCATGATCATGATCACAAATAGGTGGGAGTCCTTTTGGAGTTTCAAAAACCTTGGAATGATTGTCCAATACTTTTTGGAGATCTGCAGAAATAGATGATTTTGATGTTGGAACTTCTAGTGAGCATGATTGTGCAATTATGCCTCGTTCTTATTTATTTAGAAGATTTTTCATGACATTAAAGATTATTATATTTCCCGGCTTCCCTATAATAACCCATAATTCGACTTCCTTTCCTTCTGAAAAAAATTTCAAGAAAAGTTCTTGAAAATTAAAAGCTACTATCCCCAAAGATTGTAACCATTGTACTCCTAGTACAACATCAATACCTCCCATAGGAATGGAAAGAATTGGACTAGTCAATACATATTCCCCTATCGTTAGTTTGATATATGGCATTTTCCAGAGAAATTTATAGTTCCTCCATTTGCAACCATCACTTGACATTCTGGTGCTGGGTATAAGAAACAATTCAATTCCTTGGCTACCTTACAATGAATAAAATTATGGGTACTACCTGAATCAATCAGCACTATTACCTTTTTATTCTTGATATGTCCTTCTATCTTGAGAGTTTGAGTGGTAATTCATGCCAATGCATTACACGATATGGTCGAACTCATTTCTTTCACTTCTTGGGTTGGTTCCTAGTGTATATCCTCTTCTTGTTCATTTTCTTCTTCCTCTTCACAATATATGTAAAATAATTTCTTCTTAGAACACTTATGACCTTTACTGTATTTGCTATCATAGTTGTAGCAAATCCCTTTTGCTCTTTTTTCTTCCAATTTTTGTGGTGTCAACCTTGTAGGCTGTGGAAATCTAGGAGTAGCAACACTTCCCTCTTTATAGAAGTGAGTGGTAGGCTTCCTTGTCACCATAATTATACATTCAAATTTTATTGCCAACCTGAATGCCTTCTCTAATGAATCAGGTTCCAAAATGCGAACTTCATGTTGGATGTTATCATTTAAAGTACCTATGAAGAGATCAATCCTGTGTTCCTCTGGAATATCAGTTACCCTTATATTCAATTTTTGGAAGTCCTCAATGTTCTCCCCCATTAAACCCTTTTGTTTGAGATTTATCAATTGGCTAAAGAAGGTGTTTCTCTTTGCATCCTCATAATGTGCTATCATTTCCTCCATAAAAATTTACCAAGTGAATTTTTTTTTACGAGAGAAAAGCCATCGATACCATAAAAATGTATTTTGTTCTAAATGTAAAGTTGCAATGCATACCTTTTGTGTGTTTTTCACATTATGGAGATCAAAATATTGCTCCATCTGTAGAATCCATGTTACAGGATCCTTTCCATAAAACTTCCTCATATCCATTTTTGGAATATGGTGGTTCTTCCCGCCAACATTAGATTTTATGAAATCACGATTAGCATTTATTTTTTTCTCATCATGAGTTTCCTCTACTATTTTTTCAACATTAGGAAACATTTCTTGTATCAACTTTTTCAAATCTTCCATGTCCGCTTTTAGATCATTCTTCATTTTTTGAATTTTCTCATCAATCTTAGCTTCCATATCATCCATCTTAGATTCCATGCCAGCTTCCATGCCATATATCTTAGATTCCATGCCATTCTTCGAACCATCCATCATATATTCCACACCATATATCTTAGATTCCATGCCATTCTTTAAACCATCCATATTATATTCCATGCCTTTCTTCAAACCATCCATCTTAGCTTCCACGCTTTTCTTCAAAACTTCCATGTCACTTTTTGTTGCTCTTTGCGAGAGCGAAATTTGTTGCACTTGCTCTTGTAATTTTGATATGTCATGTTGTCATTCTTCGTCTTCATGAGTCATAGTAGAGATTTATAAAGGATTAATGGGTGTTGAATTATTTTTAGGGGCCATTTTAGAATCCAATACTGATATATATTCTACAATATGCCCTTGGAATCAATTCAACTTGATTCTTCAAACAAGACTTATGTAATTCGAAAAATATACACACCTTTTACTTGCTTTTGAGGAGCTCGATATTGAAATTGAATTATCTCTATAATTGCAGATCCTCAATATCTGAAATTAAGCCCTGTAGTAGCCCTCTGAATCTTCTTTAAAATTCCATAGGTCTGATCTAATTTGGATTCTTCAAGACAAATTTATGTCCAGTCTCCCACAATCACCCAATTTTGGATTGGTTTAGTAGAACGAAATTGTACGACTTGCCACGTGTCACTGTTTCCTCCTTTGGCTCTGAAATTGATAGACCAGAAACTAAATTCCATGAAAATGTGGCCACTTTTTAAATCATTCCAATCCAATGCTCAGAGAGGGAGCTATGAAGATTTTCCCACAATCACCTATTTGAGATGAAATTCATAAGCTTCAAAAAGCCCTAACTTCCATATATCATATCTTTGAACATATTGCGAACCAATATCTGAAATTTTTTGATGACGTTCCTCAAGATTGTGGCTTTGCACTCTAAATATTTCAGCTTCTGAACCTTTGTAGAAAAAAAGTTATTATGAAAATACGACGATGCCCTGTTTAGGTTAAATTCAGGAGCCTGCAAAATGACCTAACTTGCATAGATCATATCTACAAAAATATTGCGAACTAAAATCTGAAATTTTTTGAAGATGTTCCTCAAGATTTTTGATAAGCACTCTAAAAATTTATGATTCGTAACCTTCGTAGAAAAAAATTTATAGATAAAATTCCATGCTGACCTGTTTGGAGCGGCGAAACCCTAGAATCTCAAACCTCTGATACCAAATGTTGTGAAACCAACTCCAAAAAGAGAAGAAAAGAGATATCAATGACTTAGAAATAAGCCAGTTTGACGGGTAAACCTCCAATACATTATATGAATGAGAAATTCTTGGATGATTCAAATTACAAAACCTCCTTTCTATATATAGGAGTCCATGGGGCCAAAATGTAAATCTAGTGGGGCCACAATGTAATCCTAGCCAACCTAACAATAATAATTTAAGGGCACAATAATAACAATATGGGGGTTACAAGGGTACAATAATAAAAACAAAGGGGTTACACTAACGACAATAAGGGACTATAGTAGTAATATAGGGACCTAACAGGAAGTCAGGAAACTCAAGCCGAGGGTTTGAGATCCAAACCAAATAAGTAGATGGGTACCTATTGAAATGGAAAGAAAAGTGTTTAGCTGAGTTTGGAGAAAACAAAACTTCACATATAAACTTCAACTATTGCAGAGCTCACCCAACGAGTTACCTACAAGGAGAGACAGATAGGGATTAAAATCATGATATCATATGCGAAAAGGCTGCAATGAATATAAAAATAAAGATTATACAGGTAGGATGTTCTAGACAATAACTTGACAACACAACCTATACATATAGTTGTGGGTTAATTGTTAGTAAAATAAAATGAAAACGAAAACAATCCATAACAACCCTAAAACCTGTTATTACCATGAAGCAGGGTTTTACCTTATCTACCACTGGTGCAACAAAAACTAAGGAATCTTGCTCCAAAGAAAGGTCACGAGTGAGTTTCACCATGAATGTAGCTAATAGTAAAACACCAAAGGTAAGTTAAATTTTGTTATCACACTATTTCAACTTCAAACTCTCAGAGAAAACAAATTGGCGGAAAGAATAAAGAAAATCTAGGGTGCTTATTGAAGAAAAATGCAAAAGCAACTTCAATCTTTGGAGTAATCAAAGTATGATGCATATTTGTCAGATAAATGACTATGGAAAAATTGTGTTGCCAAGCTTGTTGAGAAAATGACCATGACGGGCTGTATAGCCATTTTACAAGCCCTCCAAGGATTGTCTGTAGAGACAGTCATCCGTCTGCAGAGTGCCAAGGCAGAATACACAAAGAATGGTGAATAAACGGTTAATGAGTTAGTCATCACCCCAAAAACCCTAATGCATGTTCATCGTCGGATGTGGGTTAATAAAATCTACGATGGAGAAGTTTACAACTGTTCATCATAATTGCAAGTTGGCTATAGGGATGAGGTTTTGAGAAAAAAATAAATTACACCTTACCGTCAATACGAATTATCGTGCCAAATTAGCTAAAAAAAAATTATGGAAGTTGGAATTGCCATAAAGTCTAATACTGTATGACTTAAGTGCGATTTGATTGTGACCTATTAAGACCTCATGAATAGAGAGGAGCCTAGCTAGAACTTTATGATAGAGGTATGACAAGTGTATTAAGTTATCCATTGTAAATATAGTTACATAATATAATCGATGTGTAGTGCAGTTAAGTGGAGAAACTTTTACTCAATGGTGTAGTAGGGTTGGTTGATATAGATTGTAAATAATGTAGTTTATACATATACATTTATAATTGAAAGAAATAATGTGCTTATAAGGTAGTGTAGTAATTTCTATTTTTATTTTTTTAATGATATAATAATGTATGTTACAATAATTCATTCAAATTTTTAATATAAATATTAATAATATATATATATATATATTTATAAGTATAAGTAAATTGAAATACAAATGAATGGTTGTATGCACCAAAAGCTCTCACTATAAGCCGCAACAAAAGTTTTGTAGATTAGTGACGTCTGAAGTTCCTCCAAACACTTCAGTGAAACGATAGCTCCATGCACTCACAACTCAAATATTACATTCTTGTGTATCCGACAAAGTGGTTGAAGGAACTCCCAGTGTCGAGAACTAGATGTGGGCGATACTTGTGACAGTCTGTAGTTGTGGTCATGATCGACGCGTAACATGTGGTATGATCACCTGCTTAAATACTATTTACTCTAGGATTGTTAACAACCATTATTTCGTCGAAATTGAAAACAAGACATATGTACATTCATTTCACTTAGAAGAAGAAGAAAAAAAAAATTTATTTCCCAGCTACATTCAATGAATGAACTTGACAAAATGTCAACCAGTCAATCATATTCTCTATAGTTTAACTTGTTTGATTTTAATCTTCTTCTTTGTTGTAACGTTAATTTTGTATTCCTGTGTAGACCACCCATCCATTCATTCGTGTACAGAGGGCCAAGGTCCGAGCCCCTCATTGGTAAGGTTCCATCTATGCAAAAAAGTGGTGCTTCTAAAAGCCTACACAAATATTCATGTTTGTCTCTATGATGAACATCTTAAAATAGAACTTGATAAACTAATATATCAATATGTTGTAGTTAAATCTAACATGATAAGAAAAACCTTAGAAATATATTGGAAAAGATATATATTTTATTTTCTGTGGATGCTTATACATATTTTTTTAATAAATTTTGGTTAGGATTTTACAAATATTTGTTTTATAAATTTTGTTTATGATTTTACAACATATATCTTTAGAGTATGAAGGTGTTGAGGAATTTTTCATTGTCTGATGTGCAGAGGTATGAATAAAAATTTCATTATCCTTCTTTCTTACTTTTGTAGTCTCGCACCCTTGAAATCCACACACCCTCCACACAATGTAAGCTTCTTGAGAAAGCTCAAATTTATATATTAATTTTTTAAGATATAAATTTTTAGATATGCACTTATTTGTTTGAGATATAATATTTTTAAGTGTTTCTCTTGCTTCCATTTAATCCAATTTCTTAATTTGGGTTTTAGATAATATGCAGAAAATTTCTCTATATCTCTCTATATCTCGAGCAATTTGGAGTAGCTGATATAATAAATTCAAAATGTGCAAATCCCACCATTTACCAGTCAATGAATAGAATTATTATTCATATTTTTACATTGGCTATTCCATACATTGTCAGGTTTTCGTAATGTCTTATAAAACAAAAAAAAGACTACGATTATTTTTTTACAATTGTGCTAATCCGATATTTAGGGTTTGGGAAGCCCAATTTACTATCCATATTTACTCATAATGAATTCATTCAAGATTAATATTCTCGATTCAATCTCAAGCTATCACTACACCAAAGGGTTTTCCGCTCCTTGCTAGATGTCTTCCATTATTCGGTGCAAGAGATCATCATATTTGGCTAAGTAGATGATTGCTTAAATAAGCATCCAAGAATTTCGCAATGGACATTATAGTTGTTAACGATCTTGATTTTATTAAATTCATCGAGGAATTTTCACACTTCCTCACTCTCGCACTTGATGTATTTTGATAGTATATTATTTGTCATGGAATCTTTCATTTTTCTATGAGGAAGCTTTCATTGTGTAAAGTACGAAGGTGTGACTTTCAAAAATGAATGTAGAAATAAAATGCTTTCAAATAAAGAAAAAACACAAACCCCACACTATCGTAATCATGCCAACATATAAATAACTATCAAAAGAAGGAGGTACTATGTTACCATGCATCCATCCTCTTCATGTAAGTAATGATTCAACCTACCATATTTCTCTCCATTGTTTTGCAACTAAATATTGTAATAATTGTTTTTTAAATATTTGGAAAATTTAAGTGACCTACTCTTTATCATGCACCGTTTCTTATTTGTTTGGAGAAACATTCTCTTTTTTTTAGATCCCATTTGTCTTCCAAAATGAATCTATCTATTTTGTTATCTATTAGCATGATATACTCAACAACTTAATAGAATAATGTATATATTGAGTTATGGTCTAACATAAATTGCTCAACTTGTCATATTGATTGAATAAAGTCTTTGAAAATTTTCATGTAGTTATCCAAGATGAACATCTGATGTAGGAGCATCCTGCTTAAATTTCATTTGTTATTTGGGAGACTTAGGAGGTCTTATGTTTTCAAGAGAGTTGGTCCTCTAAATTTATTTTTAAATTCTTTGAGTGATTTAGAATAGGATTTAATTAATATTGTGCACATAATTGTAAATGTTCTCGAATGTTGGAGAACATGAGTGAATTATGATACTTGAGAGCTCACAGGGATTGAGAGATTTGTGAAATTATTGTAAATCCTAGATTAGGAATTGGTTGCATGAATTTATGGATTAGAGAGGATCCTTAGGGATAAAGAGATATTTTAGAAATTAATGAGGATTTAGAAGAATTAGGGATTTGTTGAGTAAACTATGGATTTAAAGAAGAATTGGTTCAGAACCCTTTTGTATATAAATGTACAATATCAAAGACTATAAGGAGGGAGATATCAAAAGAAATTTTTTTATAGAGGAATAATGTGACCGTGTAAAGAGTGGGTAAGGGGCGAGAGTGAGAGGGAAAAAATGTAATATTTAGCCAAAGGAGAGTTTGAATCTATAATTTCTTATTATTATTATACGCAAGTACTTTGTTTCATTTGGCTCTCTATCCAAATATATTTTTTAGACTTTGTTACATAAAATATGCACTAAATCATACCACATACAGACCATCGAAGTTTAGGTGCAAGGTGGTACTGAGAAGAATCAATTCACATTGAGGAACGTAGATCTTAGACACATCATACTGGAAAGTTGATATCATGTCCAATTGAAGTTCCACACTTGTAAGTTTTGAGTTCTTAACTCATCGTATGTTAAACCTCTGAGATTGCTGTGAGAAGTTTGGAGGCAGAGTTGACGTGAATGTTGGATGTAAGAGCAGTTTATAGTAGAGTTGCACTAGTGGAAAATGAATTTTTTAGATCAAAAATAAATTCAAATAACTACAAGTTATTTCGCACTAAAAATTGTTTAGCTGCGATGCGAACTGGTGGAATTTTGTACAGTCATAGCACTTCACTGAAAGTCACAGAAAGTAACGATCAGTGATAGAGTTAAGTGATAATATTTGAGAAAAGTGAATGTGATGTGTGAATCTATGAGGGTTATTGATCGAGGTGGATATTGGTGGTCACCCACCTATTCCACTTGAGACCCCACCATTTTCTCTTTCAGTTTTTCAGTTTCGGCACAACTTACTATTTTTAGCAGTTTTTGGGGTCCTAAACTTCCAGAGCCGTTTTGAAGCCCTAAACGACTTTTTTTGGGAAAACGGAGAACAACATGGTTGAAAGTTTGTATTCCTTGGATAGATCTTTCTAACGAGGTATGGTACACATCAAACAGAGAACGTATGCCAAATTTACGCCCCTAGGAAGTTGAAACACCAATTTACCCAAATAAGGCGTATAGTTTCAACGCTTCATCTCCTAGGGTTAGGGTTTTGGCTGTTTAGGATTTCCCATTGTTTCTAAATAATAAATAGGCCCTCGAGCCTCATTGTAATTCAGTTCAGAGGCATGTAGCTGCCACATCTCATCTCGGAGATAGCTACCAGCGCCCTAGCTAGTTTTATTTCCATTTTTCTGTAAGTAAATCTCAGTTCTTTGATATTAATGAAATGAAGTGTTATTTTCATTGCATATTTTTATTTGTGGTTATATTTTTATTCTGTTGCGTTCCTGCATAAATCTGGATCTGTGGTATCAAAGGGGTCTGCTTTTTCTTGATATTTCTTTGCATGTCCCCAACGAGGTCGTGGTATAAGGAGTTAGGGCTCGATCTAGTGGAACCTTTGCAAGATCAGCCTCGCAAACCCCAACTTTGCCTAGATCCTTCAACGGCTGCCCACCGGTGGTGCATCTGCATCCAGCAGGCACTCTGGAGGTGCGACTCCTTTTAAGGTAAAAGTAAATTTTGACATTCCCATATTTGAGGGTCAAATAGATGCAGATGCCCTAGATAGATGGTTGAATCTGTTAGAAGGATATTTCTTGGTTCATGACTTTTCTGACAGGGAGAAGATTATTTTTGCACTCCTCAAAGCTGCCCCCCATGTCAAGGACTGGTGGGAAACCCACTGTGAGAAAAAGGACGAGATAAAACCCTCTCTGTTCTCGACTGTATCCACTTGGAATTCTTTCCAAGATGCCATCAAGGAACAATACTAGCCTGTGGGGAGCCATGAGGACAAGTACATACAATGGACCATGTTGCAACAACAAAGGGATCAAGATGTGCATGAGCTGACGAATCTGTTCCATACCCTGTGCACCAACTTGGGTATCAAAGATTCAGAGAAAAATATGGTGCTAAAGTATCGCAGTTGTCTACACAGATACATTCAGGAGGAAATGGAGTTCCTAGACATCTCCTCGCTTGGCACGGCATATCGGTATGCTACTAAGATTGAGCAAAAATTCAAGCTGAAGAAGCGAGACTTTGGATCTGTGAATAAAAAGCAAGGGAAGGATGCTCCCAAACCCCAGAACAAAGGAAAAAGCCAAGGCACGATGACTCAAGACAACCTGTCGAAGCCACAAGCAAAGAAAAACACTGGAAAGCCAAAGAAGGACACAGGAAAGTGGTGTGAGTTCCATAAGAGCTCCACTCACAACACAAGTGAGTGCCGGGCCAAGTAGTCATTGGTGGCTGAGATGAGGGCTTTTGAGTCAGAAGCATGCTCCGAATCTGAATCCAAACCTAACAAGGGGAATGACAAAGGGAAACAAATTATTGATGCGGAACCCAATGCCACTGTTGCCACTACGAAGATCCAGAAGGAGGAACCGGAAGATACATAGGAGGAGGAACGTCTCTTCCACTCTTAGATGTGGGTAAAGGGCTCCCCAGTATGGTTCATTGTTTATAATGGGACCCAAAAGAACCTCATTTTAGCAGACACAGTGAAGCATTTGGGCTTGTCGACCACAACTCAGTCACATCCATACACCATCAGGTGGCTTCACCAAGGACGAGATCTCCGCGTCAGCTAGCAGTGCCGACTTCCCTATAGCATCAATCCCTTCATGGATAAGGTATTATGTGACGTTTCTCCTATTGATGTTTTTGATGTATTATTAGGACAACCATACTTGTGGAAGCATCATGCTATGTATGAGTCTTGGCCTTGCACTGTTATTGTTACTTTCGGAAATAAGCTGTACAAGATACTAGAGGTACCACATCATGTCGCTATTTCTTTGGTTACTACAAAACAATGTAGTAAGATCATTTCCCAAACCAAGAAATTTGTTTTCCTGATGATCCGCCTCCATGGAAAGAAGAAGATTGTAGCCACGACCTCCAGACAGGGCTCCTCTACATGACAAAAACAAATGGATAAGGCTGTCGAGGAATACGGGGACACCTTCACCTCACCCACAGGGGTTCCTATGCACTGTCAGGTCAAGCGCCCGATTGATATAACCTTAGGTGCACCGCTACCCAATGGACCGATCTATCGGCGCTCTGTTATGGAGAACGATGAAATCAAGAGGCAGACTCAGAAGCTGCTACAGAAAGGTCACATCCGACCAATTTCATCGCCCTGTGGGAGCCCGATCATGTTGGTACAAAAGAAGGATGGGACGTGGAGACACTGTATTGACTATCTGGCGCTTAACAAGATCACTATCTGGAATAGGTACCCAATCCCATGGATTGATGACCTTTTGGACCAACTCAAAGGTGCAAAATATTTAAGCAAGATTGACTTGAAGTCTGGGTATCACCAGGTACCAATTGAACCATCCGATGTGTGGAAGACTGCCTTCAAAGCCAAGGAAGGCCTTTTCGAATGGCTGGTCATGCCTTTCGGGTTGACGAATGCTCCCGCCACCTTCATGAGGATGATGGATGACATCTTGCGGCCATTCATCAACTCATTTGTAGTGGTGTACTTGGATGATATTCTGATCTTCAGCCAGACTTGGGAAGAGCACCTTCACCACATCCGACAAGTCCTCCAAACACTGCGGGAACACAAGTTGTGTGCCAATTTGGAGAAGTGCACTTTTGGCATGACCCAGGTTCAATATCTGGGATACATTATTGATGAAAGGGGGGTGCATGTGGATCCAACCAAGATCCAAGTCATTCGGGATTGGCCAGCCCCAACCACTATAACTGAGCTTCACATCTTTCTATGTCTTGCTAATTTCTACTGTAGGTACATGTTGGGATTCTCTCATATCACTTGGCCCTTGAGTCAAGTCACCAAGGGAGGAGCGAGAGAAAAATTATTTTGGTTGGAACCTCAACACAAGGCATTCACAGAATTGAAAAATTGCCTCTGTTCTGCCCCAGTGCTCACATTAACAGACTTGCAACAGCCATTTGAGATCAAGACAAATGCCTCTGACTATGCTATTGGGGCAGTTCTTACTCAACAGGGACATCTAATGGCATATCATAGTGAGACATTGTCTGACACAGTTTGCAAGTATCCCCCCTATGAAAAATAAATGTATTCCATTGTGCAAGCTTGTCGAAAATGGAAGCCTTACATTTTGGGGAAGGAAACAACAATCCACACAGATCATCGGCCCTTGGAGTTCATACAGACACAAGGGAGGTTATAGAATGATCGCCATCAGAATTGGTCCACATATCTGCAAAAGTTTCATTTGAACATAAAGTACAAGAAGGGTAGCACCAATAATGTTGCATACTATGTCAGCAGACCACCGATTGTGGCGCTCACCGCCATTCTCAACTCTTGTGGGCACGAGACTTCTTTTTGGCCAATTCTCTATGATAGCGACCCAAAATTCAGCCACACTTACAAGGCACTCTTGGGGGGTACACAAGTGTTGAGCCTCAAAATTGCGCTTTCCTTCACTTCATTTTACCTCATTTTCCCTTGTCCATTGCTATCTTAGACCCAATTGATCAATGAATATAGTTAAAATTACTTCTAGAATGATTTACATGACTGACTTGCTAAGATTTGTGATTTTTTCCATTGTAAAGCATTTTGACCGGAACTAGCTGCAGAATGCAAACATTCCGTAGCTAACCGGCGATTCTGCAGCTGCCTTCATGTTTGAGTATGTTCCAGGTGACCTCTTGAGAAAAACCGCATATGGGCATGATCCACGTCATGTCTACATGGTTCGTTGCTCATCATGGAGGAAGAAATGAATTCTGGGTATGGTTTTGAACGTGGGGAGAACATTTAGGAAGGAAGACTTCTATTAGGACTGTCTCAGTCCAGATGTCTTTTCCTCGTCACGCAACCACTTCAAAGAGTCCTAACGTGATTTCGATAAGGAAAGACAGTGTTCCTGAATTGTTGCAATTATTTTTATGTGCATTTGCTTTATAAAGACTTGGGAGACCGAGAGCTATGTTAGAGATTTTATGTTAGATTTGATACTAGATTTTGTTTAAACTCTGTGCTACATTTCTGAAGACGCAGAGTGTTATGTTCAAACTATTTCATCTTTAATGGAGCAGACCGTGTTGTTTTGAAGCGTGATTTAATTTGGAGTTGAATTCCGTCAGGTGGTAGAGGGCCCCTGCCTCTTGCACGGATTTATTTTGCGTAAATTAGATAAGTTTCTTAGCTGCCTTTACGTTTTGCATTTGAATTAATATTTGTTTTAATTAGCTACTGTAGTCGTACTCATTCTAACTCTTCCACAAGAAGATGCTCTTCCAAAATACTATAATGATGAATGTTGAATGACTATAGTATTGTAGGATTATGAGTTGAATTTATAGTTGTTTTAACTAGCTACTGTAGTTATATTCATTCTAACTCTTCCACAAGAAGACACTCTTCCAAAAGATTATAATGATGAATGATGAATAGCTATAGTACTGTAGGATTTAGTTGTAGTTTTTTCTGTTCACTATCATAGTTACACTTGTTCTAATCACTCTTCCACAAGAAGCAACTCTTCCAAGAAATTCTTAAGAAGTTCAAGACATGACCATGATAATGAATAATTTAGTTGTGTGTTTGTACTAAGTATCATCTTTGTTCTTGCTCTTAAACGTTTGCCCAAGACATCATAATGACGAGTAGGGTATGGATATGATATCTTAGTTTTTCATTTGCTTTCAGTCTATTTGCTTACAATTGCACTCAATTACACGGTTAGAATTTTTCTACCTCTTCCAAAAGAAGGAACTCTTCCAAAATATCACTAATGATGAACAAACAAACTGTGTAACTTCGTAGAATAATGCATGTTAGCATAGTTAGAATGCTCCGGAGTTTCATTGCATTTAACTCATGTTCAATTACTTTGTTTCGAGTTTGATGATGACTTATAGTTCAGCATTGTTCTATATTAGTGGCATCTTAGGTTCATTCTTAGATTAACTCATTGCACTTGCACTTCATATTCAAATTGTCATCCATTGCACAATAAATTACTTCAGTTGTTAGGATTAACAAGACAGCCTTCATTATTCACAAACCTCTTCTTGTTCTAAAATCCCTAATTGATCTATAATCATATGAATAGAAGACAACATCATTCTAAGGCCGGAAGTACCTCTGCAATTTCCTCATCATTTTATAAACAAAGCTCTTCCTCAAGAGACTACTTTGGAAAGAAATCAATAACTCTTGAGTAAAGGTTTTGTGACATTCAATTAAATTGCAGAATAGAGATAGGAGCTAGTTCTAAAATAGAAGATCTTATGATGATAACAATGTCTTTCCTCTAATTATGTTTCAGATCTCTAATCAAGGACAAAGTATTGCATCATTGTAAGTTAGTTGTTTCACTGTTTATTTAGAGAATTTGCATACTTAGTGATCATTTCTCAAGTTTAGTTTGTGTTTTGAATCATTTGTTTAAAAGTAATTATCAAGCTTTGCTTTTATTTAGTCATAGTTTAGATTCAGTTTCAGTGTTTCCAATTGCATTTGTCATTTGTCATTCCATCAATTAGGCTTAACTCTGTTTTTAATCACCAGCTTCTTTCCACTAGCTTTCTAGGCATTTTCCTGCAAACATAAAACCACCAAAAGACCAAAAACATCATAAATCATCACAAAAGACCAAAAAAATCATAAACACTACACACAACGCATTAGGAAACAAGCACCTAGGTACATACAGTACACTTCACTTCAGCAGTTTACAAATCCTGGTTGACAATTAAATGAGCTCAGTTTAGGAGACTAGATTGAGACCCAACATTTTGGCGCCGTTGCCGGGGAAGTGAAAACTAGGTAACCTTTGTTTCTTAGCATTCAAAAACAATTTTATGCGTAGGGAGAGAGATTCAAGGGGAAGATTTATAAGCAGCAGAGGCAGAAGTTTGATTTCTAGAACACCACTTGTTTCATCTAGATCCAAAACTAGTACACCTTCAACTCAAACCCATCTTCCATCCTTTACTGATCCTGGACTTCTAGAAGATCTAAGGTCACCTATTCCATTAGAGAAACCTTCCACTTCATCCACTGAACCTGCCATAGAAGAAGATCTAAAAACTCCTGTTAGGAACACAAACCTTTCCACTTCCACAAGAGAGTCAACCATGGCAGAAGGAGGGGGAGGAGTTTTTAATGGAGAACACACATTATTTGGAGGAGGAGGTAGAGGTAGAGGTAGAGGAGAAGGAGGAAGAGGAGAAGGAGGTAGAGGTGCAGATGGAGGAAGAGGTAGAATAGGAAGCTCTTTTGGGTTCCCTATACTTGATGAAGAAACCAATACAACCATGAAAAACATTTCACCCTCTGTCCTTCCAAACTTCTATGGACTTAAAAATGAATATCCTGAAACTTTCTTATTCAAATTTGAAGTGATGTGTAGGACTTATGACTACCTAAAAGATGCTCAAAAACTGAAATTATTTCCTTCAACTCTGAAGGGAGCAACATTGAAGTGGTTTATGAGTCTAATCAGTAGTTCTATTAGAACATGGGAAGACATGAAACAAGCATTTTTAGAGAGATACTTGGATTATTGTATGCCGGTTAATCATAAGGAAGAAGTGTTCAAGATGTTACAAAAATAAGATGAAAACTTAGAAGATTTGTTGGAAAGATTTAATTACAACATCAAAAGGGAAAAAATGGAAAATCTAGATCAAGACACCTTAAAAGCTCCTTTGTTGAAAACAATTAGGGATGAATGGTTGGATATTCTTAACATGATGGGAAAATGGGATATATCACAACTCACATTACCTGAAATATCTGAGTTATGTATCAACCTTTCCAGAGGGAAATCTAAAACTGCCAAAGGTCCAAGAGATCCTGCTCTTGCAAGGGCAAGTAAATCTGCTTCTGGGACAGTAAGTAGATCAGAAATAGGACATATGCTGGATGATTTTAAATCTGACATCTTAGGGAGTCTTAGTGAACAAATAGACACCCTCAAGATACAAAACAAGCAAAAGGCTGAATCTGATGCCTTGGCAATCTTTTGTCCCAAATGTAGAAAGAAACATGCCCTAAGAGAGTGTCCTTTGGATGTAAAAGTTATAGAAACCTGTGTCATTTGTTCTGAGAAACATGAGACCAAGAATTGTCCTTCTCTTCCTGGTCTCAAGGCTGTTTTTCAGGAAGAAATTCCTACAGATTCCACAGAGTCTCTTAATTTTGTATCTAGAAGACCTTGGCAGGGATCTCAGACACAAGGATTCCATGATCAAATGTATAATCAACCTCCACCTTGAAATTCTTGGCAGCAACCTTGGCCCCAATTTCAAAATCAATCGCAATCTTGGGCACAAGGAACACAAAGTCCCTATGGAAGATACTCTCCATATTATCAGTATCCACCATCCTATCCACCATATCCACATTTTTATCCTCAAAATCCTCAACAAAATTTCCCTCAAAATCTTCAACAAAATCCTCAACAACATCATCCGAACCAACCACATCAAAATCAACCACCTCCATTACCATTCCCTCAAAAATCCAATCAATTGCCAGCTCAACCCATACCAAACCCCAATAATAAGAACCCTCAGAATACATACATGATAGAAGGCCAACAGTTTCCAACTTATTTAATTACTCCTCTAGACCTTAGTGATGTTCAACTTAGGTCTGGAAAGATACTTGAAAAAAGGAAACCTTCTGTTATCATACAAGAACAAGATAATTCTGAGGAAGACTCTCTACGGGTGAATAAAATTCTTGAGGAAGACACATCCTTTCAAGACCCACACATTGAAAAACTAAAACAAAAAGATCCAATAAATCCAACTCCTGTATTAGAGCAACCATCCACATCTACTTCTATACCTCCTTTTCCGGAAAGATTACAAATTGATAGAGGTGTAGAGAAACAAATCATGGTGCCTAATTATGATTTCTTAGATGAATTGAGAAATGTTTGCATTAAAATTCCATTATTGCAAGCCATCAAGGAAATCCCAATTTTAGCCAAAATAATAAAGGAGTTGAGTATGAAGACAACAAAGAAAAGAATAAGAGAAACCAAGAAAATTCAACTCGTAGGACAAATAGCAGATATTATGATGGGTAAGATTACTATTCCAAAGTACCTTGACCCAGGAAATCCAGTTGTCAAAATTCACATCAATGGAATTGAAATTCGAAACACACTCATTGACTTAGGAGCAGCAATAAATATCATGAGTAGACAAATCATGGACAAACTGAAACTTCCTAATCTTCTCTTTACACCCACACTATTACAACTAGCAGATAGATCTGTGATCAGACCAGATGGGGTAATAGAAGACATTCCAATGTCCCTAGACTCTTGGGAGTACCCTGTGGATTTCATGATCCTGACACCCAAGAATAATCTAGGAGGCCATCCTGTTATACTAGGAAGACCTTGGTTGGCTACAGCCGATGCTTTTATTAGTTGTAGGTCCGGTGATATGTATATTTCTGATGGTAGTTCAACAAAGAAATTCACTTTATATCCTCCAGCTAGGACAATTACAGATCTAGATGACACTCAATGGATAGAGGATGAAGAAAATTTACAACCACTCTTCACAATTTCAGAAATTAGTGAAGATAATCAAATTCTGAATACTCTAGAAAACTTTGAATCCTCTCTAAAACACAAACATGAATCATTTCAAGAGGGATCCAATATTGATTTTTTGTCATCTAGGCAGATGTCTCTTCATTCTATGGACAAATTTGGCAGCTCTATAAGTGAAATTTTTCCAGGCAAAACTTTGAACATAAACAAGAACCTAGAAAAATCTCAACAAGAAGAGTTAGTCAAAGTATTACAGAGACATTCTTCTGCATATGCATGGGAATACACTGACATGAAAGGGATAAGTCCTAAGACTTGTACTCATCACATATATATAGAGGCAAATTTCAAACCAATCAGACAGCCTCAAAGACGGATGAATCCAAATCTTAGGGAAATTGTCAAGGAAGAATTGCAAAAATTGTTAAATGTTAATTTCATCTATCCTATTTCAGATAGTCAGTGGGTTTCTCCTTTGGTAATTGTGCCAAAGAAAATGGAAAATGGAGGGTGTGTGTTGACTACCGAGAACTGAATAAAGCTACTCTTAAAGACCATTTTCCCTTACCTTTCATAGATCAAGTATTAGATACATTAGCAGGTAAAAAGTACTTTTCATTTCTAGATGGGTTTAGTGGTTACAATCAAATCCAAGTAGCACTTGAAGACCAAGATAAAACCACATTTACTTGTCCTTGGGGTACCTATGCCTACCGAGTATTGCCATTTGGATTATGCAATGCACTTGCAACATTCCAAAGGGCAGTATTAGGAATTTTTTCGGATCTAATACATGACTGTGTAGAGGTGTACATGGATGATTTCACAGTTTATGGGGACACATTTGAAGAGGCTTTAGAAAATTTGGAAAAAGTCTTAAAAAGATGTCAAGAAGCAAACCTTTCACTTAGTCATGAAAAATGTTTTATGATGTTTACTGAAGGTATTGTTTTAGGGCACCACATTTCAGGGGATGGGATTAGAGTTGATGAGGCGAAAGTTGAAGTTATTTCTAACCTATCCATTCCAAGTTGTCAAAGAGATGTTAGAAGTTTTCTAGGATTTACAGGGTATTATTGGAGATTTATAGAAAACTTCACCAAAATAGCATCTCCACTCTTCAAATTACTCACCAAAGATTGTGAATTCAAGTGGACTTCTGATTGCCAGTTAGCTTTTGAAACCCTGAAAACCAAAATTTCTCAAGCACCTATATTAAGGGGACCTAACTGGAAGTTACCTTTTCATATCTCGACAGATGCTTCCGATACAGCTCTAGGAGCAGTATTGGGACAAAAATATTTGATTCCCTATGCCATCTATTATACTAGTAAAAATTTGACTCCTGCAGAGTTAAACTATACTGTAACTGAAAAAGAGTTTTTAGCTGTTGTTCATGCCATAAACAAATTTAGACACTATATAACAGGCTATGAAACTTTTGTTCACACTGATCATTCTGCAATTAGATATTTAATGAACAAATCAATCACTGATGGCAGAGTTATAAGATGGTTTTTACTATTGCAAGAATTCAATATTACTATTCTAGATAGGCCTGGAAAACAAAACACTGTGGCTGATTTCCTGTCTAGAATCCAAAATATCAAAGATGACACTCTGGTTGAAGATCAATTTCCTGATGAATATCTTTTTGCAATCTCTACTCAAACTCCATGGTTTGCTGATATTGACAATTATTTAGTTTCAGGAAAATTTCCTTCAATTATGAATGCAATGGATAAAAGAAAAATCATTTATGATAGTGCAAGATATTCATGGGTCGCTAATGAGTTGTACAAGACAGGTCCAGATTTGATTATTAGAAGGTGTGTTCGTGAAGATGAGATGCCTGAAATTCTCAAGGCATGTCATGATGAACCTTGTGGCGGACACTTTGCAGATAAGAGGACAGCCTATAAGATCCTTACTTTAGGATATTATTGGCCATCTTTGTTTAAAGATGCAAGGGAGTATGTAAAAAGGTGTGACAGTTGCCAAAGGGTAGGGAAACCTTCTCCTTCAGGTGAGATGCCATTACAACCTCAGGTACACATTGAACCTTTTGAAAAATGGGTTTTGGATTTTGTAGGACCTATTAGTCCTCCATCAAGACAAAAGAAATATATATTAGTTTGCACTTATTATGTTACTAAATGGGTAGAAGCTAAACCATTACTTGTTGCTAATGAATCATCTGTAGTTAATTTTCTTTTTGAGGATATTTTTACTCGTTTTGGTGTCCCAAGGGAAATTGTTACAGATCAAGGAGCTCAATTTACATCAAGGCTAGTGGAGAAAATGATGGAGAAGTATAAGATCAGACATAGAAAAACAACTCCTTATCATCCACAAGCAAATGGCCAAGTGGAATCTACCAATAAAGTCATTGAAGGAATCCTAACAAAGACTGTTCATTTACATAGAAGAGATTGGGTAGATAGGCTTCCTGAAGCCTTGTGGGCCTATAGAACTACATGGAGAAACACAAGAGGCCATACTCCTTATGAGCTTGTTTATGGAAAGCAAGTTTTGTTTCCCATAGAGTTCCAAATTCAAACCTTCAAGATGGCAGTTCAGCTAGGACTTGATTTAATGGAGGCACAGAAGCATAGACTGGAGCAAATTAATGAATTGGATGAGATCAGACAAGATGCAGTTCAGAAAACAAGTCTAGTCCAACAGCAAAGGGCTAGATGGCATGACAAGTACATCAAGGAGAAGAAATTCAAAGAGGGTGACTGGACTCTCTTGTTTGATTCAAAATTCAAGGATTTTCAAGGGAAATTTCAGACACATTGGCTTGGGCCATATGAAATTGTTCGAATTTTTGATAATGGGGCAGTAAAAATCAGAACTATAGATGAAGAAGATGTCACTTTTCTTGTGAATGGTCATAGACTGAAGCTATACCACAAGCCACTCTCAAGAGAAGAGTTTGTCAAGAAGTTCCAAGAAAACAATGATGTGAAGTTAATGAAGAAGAGTCTCTCTTCTTCATCAACTTGATTAAATTTTCTGAAGCATTTCTCTTGTGAAAAATAAATAAATAAATAAATAAATAAATAAATAATAATAATAATAATAATAAAGGTATAAACATGAAAACCAATCATTGATTGGCATGTTTATACAGAAAAGATAGGGTGAAAATCAGAGTCTCTCTGACACTCTAACTTTTCCCATTTTTGTTTTTACAAGCAGCTGTTACAAAAAATCATAAGTTCAGTTCCATAGTGCTTATGATTCATCTCATTTCATTTCACTCCATTCATTTATCCATCCATACTCCATCTCATCCATCATTCATATTTCACTCCATTCCACATTTCATTCATCACATTCCATCCTCCATCCATCTCATTTTCATGTCAAAATTCAAAATTTGATGTCTTGCTATAAGTGAATAAAACATGTCATGAATTGCATTACAGTTCTTATGTTCTTTCACTCCATTTCATAAACTGAATCCATTCCATTTCATCATCCACTTCATACATATCATAATCCATCATCCATCTTCATTCATACCATTTAACATTTCACCCATATTCCAAAAACATTCCATTTCATGATTAAAGTGCTCTACAGGAACATTCTGCAGCTCAGTGGACATTGTGCAGCTGATCAGCCTTTCTGCAGCCAGACAGTCTTTCCGCAGCTACAAACCCTGAAGGCATCAACCAGCAGACATTAGAATTGCAACAAAGTGACCCAGTGTATCCATGAATCAAAAGCATCAAGAAAATTATGAAGACTCCTCCAAAGGTGAACAAGAAGACAAAGGCTACAAAAAATCAAATGAAAGGGAGAGGTAACAAGTTTAAATTATAATGGCATTTCATAAAAGTTTAGCATAGTTTTAGTTATGGATTGTTCGAAAAGGTTGTTTTAATTATTTTTATTGATCAAAACCAATAAACCCTCCACAGACTTTGGATTTAAATCTTCCATTTCAAATTTCATATCCGATATCATTTAAGCGGTTAAAATGGTCAAGGTATTTGAATTCTTCACGTCTCTTAACCAAATCATTCAATGATGATTCCCTCTGCCGTCGTAAAAATCTCCGCCGTCTCTTCAATCATTAATTCATTCCCTCCACCTCACTCCACTACTTCATTCCGTGACCACTGCCATCACTCCATTCTGTAGCCGGCATTTCATTCCGTAGACAGAGATATTATTATCACCGAGAGCAGAGCCAAAGGATATCAGTTTGAATAGCATTGAGCATTGTAAACTCAGAGCAGAGCAAAAGGGTAAATTCAGAGGTATAACAGCGTGAGAATTTGAAGCCATTTGATTCCGTGGGCAGACAAAATATCACTGTGGACAGAGTTTGGGCATTTTCACTATAAACACAGAAGTGTAGCAGTATGGAGTTTGAAGTCTTTTGTCACTAAGAGACAGAGGTGTTGCAGTGTTAAATTCGAAAACATTTGCTACCAAGAGCCAGAGGTATTGCAGTGGAGAAGTTGAAGCTAGTTGTCACTGTCAAACAGAGACATATCAGTCCAAAGTTCAATTGTCAACAGAGGCATATCAGCCCGAAGTTTTGAAGCTGTTGCCACTATCAATCAGAGGTATGTCATTCCAAAGTTTGAAGCCATTTTCATTCAGAACTTGAAGCCATTTCAATTCGAAGGTGAAAGTCATTATTTTTGTGGGTAGAAGAGTGTTAATTTGAACATTGAAGAAGCAATCATGGGTTTCATTGTAAGGACTGAACCAGTGGGTTCAAAATATTTAGAAGGCTACCCTCAATGCAAAGAAATGTTACAGCAAATAGGATGGCTTCAATTTTTGGAGAAATTTAATGGCTTCCACAAGGAAGTCACTAAAACATTTGCAAGATCATTTCAAGGAACTGAAGTTGAAGTGGGAGATGTCAAATTTACTGTCACTGAAGTTTTCATTGCAGAGGCTACAGGGTTGCTTAGAACTGGAGAGAGATGGTTCAAAAATAGAGAATTCCACAATGACTCCTGGAAACAAATTTTAAAATCACCAGGTATGGATGTTACTGTATTTAAGAAAGGAATTCCTAGTTCCGCATTGAAAAAAAAATGGAGAAACATACTACTCCTTCTGCAAAAATTTATTACATGTGAGGGTAGATATGGAACATTTTACGTCTACCACATTAGACTAATGATGCATTTTCTGGGGGAAGACTTAAACCTACCATATTTCTTGCTTCAAAGTCTGAAGAAGATGGCTTCCTGTGTTCAGAGAAGGGTTCAATTTTTAGAGACAACCCTATATCATCATGGTTTGGTCAAAATTTTGATTGAACATCATCTAACTAAAACAAATGATACATGGGACGATTTCTTGATAAGAAATCATTTTGAAGAGCCAAAAGAACCCTCACCAGAACCACAACCTACAAGGAGAAGTAGGAAATGGAGGGCCTCAAAAGTTGAAATTGACAAACCAGTCCAAGAGAGCAGTGAGGAAATCATTTTAGAAAAGTTGACTCAAATCAAGAGGCAACTTAAGGAAGAAAAGGTAATTAGGAAATATACCATGGAGAAAGGAGACGGATCTTCTCAGCCTAGAAGAAGCCACAGACTAAAAGGAAAACTGAAGAAAACATTAATCAAACAAACAGGGGTGATTGATATAGAAGACGAGGAAACATCCATGGAAGAAGATATTGAAGAGGATTTTTATGAAGGAACCCCTGAAATTGACCCTGCTCAACAGGAAATTTATGACTATGTGGAAACTTTGGAGAGGAGAGCTTCAGAAAGCAGAGAGAGAACCCCTAGTCCTCCACTGTCTGAAATAGATATATTAAGAAGGGATAAGTATGAGTTGGAATTACTGAATAGACACATCAAAAATGAGAATGAAATTCTCAAGGATCAAGTCAAGCTCAAAATTGATATGAACTCAACCTTATCCCTGCATATAGACAAAGTGGAGAAGACCAATGAGAAGTTGAAGACAAGGAACAAAAATCTAATCAGGGCACTCACCAACCTAAGGTTCAAACTTGTTATCAGAAAACCCAGAAGATCTCTAGCTTCCAAACAAAGGAGAAGGAGAGGATTAGATGTCCTTGCAGAAGCCTCTGAGTTCATAGGATAGTTTGCATGAGGACATGCAAAGGTAATGATGGGGGGTATGTTGACACAAATTATGCTCACTTCACCTCATTGCACCTCATTTTCCCTTTATCTTACCTCTGAGCCAATTGATCAATGAATATAGTTAAAATAACTTCTAGAATGATTTACATTACTGACTTGTTGAATTTTGTGATTTTTTCCATTGTAAAGCATTTTGACCGGAACTAGCTGCAGAATGCAGACATTCCGTAGCTAACCGGCGATTCTGCAGCTGCCTTCATGTTTGAGTATGTTCCAGGTGGCCTCTTGAGAAAAACCGCATATGGGCATGATCCACGTCATGTCCACATGGTTCGTTGCTCATCATGGAGGAAGAAACGAATTCTGGGTATGGTTTTGAACGTGGGAACACATTTAGGAAGGAAGACTTCTATTAGGACTGTCTCAGTCCAGATGTCTTTTCCTCTTCACGCGGCCACTTCAAAGAGTCCTAACGTGATTCCGATAAGGAAAGACAGTGTTCCTGAATTGTTGCAAGTATTGTTATGTGCATTTGCTTTATAAACACTTGGGAGACCGAGAGCTATGTTAGATATTTTATGTTAGATTTGATGCTAGATTTTGTTTAGACTCTGTGCTACATTTCTGAAGACGCAGAGTGTTATGTTCAAACTATTTCATCTTTAATGGAGCAGACCGTGTTGTTTTGAAAGCGTGATTTAATTTGGAGTTGAATTCCGTTAGGTGGTAGAGGGCCCCTGCCTCTTGCACGGATTTATTTTGCGTAAATTAGATAAGTATTCTAGCTGCCTTTACGTTTTCCATTTGAATTAATAGTTGTTTTAATTAGTCTACTGTAGTTGTACTCATTCTAATTCTTCCACAAGAAGAAATTCTTCCAAAAGATTACAATGAAGAATGAGGAATAGCTATAGTATTGTAGGATTTGAAGTTGAATTCATAGTGGTTTTTAATTAGCTACTGTAGTTATATTCATTCTAACTCTTCCACAAGAAGAAATTCTTCCAAAAGATTATAATGATGAATGATGAATGGCTATAGTATTGTAGGATTTAGTTGTAGTTTTTGTTGTTCACTATCACAGTTACACTTGTTCTAATCACTCTTCCACAAGAAGAAATTCTTCCAAGAAATTCTTAAGAAGTTCAAGACATGACCGTGATAATGAATGATTTAGTTGTGTGTTTGCACTAAATATCATATTTGTTCTTGCTCTTAAATGCTTGTCCAAAACATCATAATGACGAGTAGGATATGGATATGATATCTTAGTTTTTCATTACTTTCAGTCTTTTTGCTTGCATTTGCATTCAATTACACAGTCAGAATTGCTCTAATACCTCTTCCAAAAGAAGGAACTCTTCCAAAATATCACTAATGATGGACAAACAGATTGTGTAACTTCATAGAATAATGCATGATAGCATAGTTAGGATACTCCGGAGTTTAATTGCACTTAACTCATGTTCAGTTACTTTGTTTTGAGTTTGATGATGACTTTTAGTTCAACATTGTTCTAGATTAGTGGCATCTTAAGTTCATTTTTAGATTAACTCATTGCACTTGCACTTCCCATTCAGATTGTCATCCACTGCACAATAGATTACTTCAGTTGTTAAAATTAACAAGACAACCTTCATTATTCACAAACATCTTCTTGTTCTAAAATCTACAAATGATCCATAACCATATGAACAGAAGACAACATCACTATAAGGCCTAAAGTATCTCTGTAATTTCCTTATCATTTCATAAACAGAGTCCTCCCTCAAAAGCATACTTTGAAAAGAAATCAATAACTTTTGAGTAAAGGTTTTGTGACATTCAATTGAATTGCAGAATAGAGATAGGAACTAGTTCTAGAATAGAAGATCTTATGACGATAACAATGTTTTCCTCTCAATATGTTTCAAATCTCTAATCAAGGACCAAATGTTGCATCATTGTAGGTTAGTTGTTTAATTGATTAGTTAGAGGATTTGCATACTTAGTGATCATTTCTCAAGTTTAGTTTGTGTTTTGAATCATTTGCTTAAAAGTCATTATCAAGCTTTGCTTTTACTTTGTCATAGTTTAGATTTGATTATGCTTCAGTGTTTCCAATTGCATTTGCCATTTGTCATTACATCAATTAGGCTTAACTCTGTTTTGATCGCCAGCTCCTTTCCATTAGCTTTCTAGGCATTTTCCCTTGTAAACATAAAACCACCAAAAAGACCAAAAACATCATAAATCCTTACAAAAGACCAAAAACATCACAAAACACTACACTCAACGCATTAGGAAACAAGTACCTAGGTACATACAGTACACTTCACTTCAGCAGTTTACAAATCCTGGTTGACAATTAAATGAGCTCAGTTTAGGAGACTAGATTGAGACCATTGATGCGTTTGGAATCAAATTGTGCTTAGAATGCATATTAATAGTGATATAAGATAATGTTTAAACTAGGTTCACCCCCCTAAGGGATGGATTTTCTATTAAAATAATGTATAAACCCTCTATGCCAGATAATATTACTAATTTACGTGTCTTTGATGATGACCAACAGATACTAGAATTCATGCTTAGCACCGAAGTGTTCAAAGACGCGGTGATAGAAGAAGCGGATCATGATCAAGCTTTGCAGGAAGAACATGATAAATGCAAAGAAAACCCCATGCCCAAGGGGATAGTGTCACTTGAAAAACTCTTTGATCTGCAAATCCATTTCTGCGGGCCCCCAAATACCAAAATAAAAAGTTCCACCTTGGCACATCGGCAGGTGAACTTAGGATCAAATGAGGATTTGAAGTTCATCAACCTTGGGAAAGATTGTTCTGACTAGGAGAGGCAAGCTTTCACCCAGCTATTCCAAAAGTATCAAGACGTCTTTGCTTGGACATATGATGATTTACGTACGTATGATACTAAGATTATTCAGCACGCGATACCTATGAAGGAAGGAGTGAATCCTTTCCAGCAAAAGCTAAGAAAATTGCATCCTACACTGGAACAAATGATTCAGAAAGAACTTAAGAAGCTTTTGGTTGCGTGCATCATCTTCAAAGTTCGGCACTCCACTTGGGTATCAAATCTGGTCCTAGTACGGAAAAAATCTGGCGAGATCCATTTGTGCGTGGAATTTCGAAATCTAAATCGGGCCTCAAACAAAGACAATTACTCGGTGCCTCCTATGGAACAAATATTGCAGGTCGTGTCTGGATCTGAAATGTTCTCCTTATTGGATGGGTTCTCCGGTTACAACCAAGTGCTGGTAGCTAAGCCAGATAGATTGAAAACTACTTTCTAGACCAAATGGGGAACTTTCGCTTTCAAGCGCATGCCCTTCGGATTAATAAACGCAGGGGAAAATTTCCAACGAGCCATGGATATAGCTTCCCGTGGTCTAATAGGACGGAGCATGGTGGTATTTTTGGATGACATCATCGTGTTTTCGAAACACCGGGGTGATCACTTACGCCACCTCCAACAAATTTTCGAAAGATGCAGGAAGTACGGGATCTCACTCAACCCGAAGAAAATTGTTTTCACCGTGTTAGAGGGAAATTTGCTGGGCCACATCATAACCAAGCAGGGCATTGTTGTAGATACCGAGCGGGCAAAAGCCATTGCCCAAATTCTACCTCTTAGTAGCAAAAAGGTCATCCAATCTTTCCTTGGGAAAATCAATTTTGTACGAAAATTCATATCAGATTTTGCCCAAATAGTCAGGCCTTTGCAGGGGATGATCAAGAAGAATGCGATTTTCAAATGGAATCTGCCTGAGAAGGAGGCTTTCGATAAAATCAAGCAGGCCATAGCAGAAGCACCATCTCTCCAAAGTCCAGATTTTAGCAAAAGCTTCATCTTGTATACCTTCACTTCAGATTCATCACTTGCAGCTGTCCTCACACAGAAAGACTCCAACAATGATGAACAACCTATATCCTTCATGAGTACTGGGTTGCAGGGAGCTGAACTGAATTACCCTGAGATCGACAAGCAGGCTTATGCAGTCTACAAAGCAGTCAAGCATTTCAGGCCATACATCTTGAAAAACCATGTCATAGTTTTCGTTCCCCACATAGTTTTCCGCTCACTGTTCGTGCAACAAGAGCTGGGTGACAAGGGAACTGGATGGCATGTCTTCAAGAGTATGACCTAGAGTTCAAACCAGCACACACTGTCAAAGGACAAGGAATTTTCCAAATGGCTGCGGAGGCCGCAAGTGCACACGGGGTTGAGGAAGAGTGTTGGGAACAGGAAATCGACATGTATCAGAGTGATCATGCACCTCAACAGAGAAACCCTTCTTGGTACTCTGACATTTTGGGATATTTGGCCCATGGCGTCTTGGACCTTGTTTTGACTGCCTGAAAAAAACGCGCAATAAGGCTTAAGCCTGCATCCTACCAGTTAATCCAAGGTAAGATTTTCAAGAAACATCACGATGGAGTTCTACTACGCTGCTTGGAACACGATGAAGCACAGAGCATCCTGACCGAACTACACGACAGACCAGTCAGAGGGAATTTTTTAGGCGATACCACCGCCCACAAAATAATGCGCGCAGGGTACTATTTGCCAACCATTTTCAGAGATGCTCATGCGTATGTTCGGAAGTGTACCCAATGTCAGAATTTCACCAGCCGGGAAGGGCGGCCAGCCGCTCCCCTACAGTCAGTGGCAGTAGAGGAACCCTTTCAACAGTGGGGGTTGGACGTGATTGGTGAAATCCTACCCCACTCCTCCAAGAAACACCGATATATTCTCACTGCTACCGATTATTTCACCAAGTGGGTCGGAGCAATACCATTACGCCAAATCAATGATCAAGAGGTAATATATTTTTTCACTCATTCTATCATCACTAGGTTTGGCGTTCCAACTTTCTTAGTTTTTGACAATGCAACTTATTTTTCATCTTTTAAATTGTATGATTTTGCTTTGGAAAGTGGTATTGTGCTTAAACATTCTACAAATTATTACCCCCAAGGAAATGGGTTAGCTGAGTCAACTAATACAAATCTTATCTGCGTCATCAAAAAGACTCTGTTGTCCCACCAGCGAAACTGGCATAACGCCCTCCACAATGCTCTTTGGGCTGACCGTGTCACACCCAAATCCTCGCTCGGCACCTCCCCGTATTTTCTTGTGTATGGAAAAGAAGTCATCCTTCCTCCCCACTTATCTCTCCCTGCCCTTCAGCTGTCCCAAGAAATCCATGGCACCCCATGCCCCACCTTGCAGACCTGGATCAACACACTACTGAAACTGGAGGAAGAGAGACAAAAAACCCAGGAAAAGTTCGCCATCCACCAAAGTCGGATTAAGAGATGGTTTGATAAAAAATCCACAGGGAGTAAAATTTTTGAAGTAGGATACCTAGTCCTTAAGTGGGATAAATCTCATGAAGAGAAGGGAAAACATTCCAAATTCCAAGCCCTGTGGACAGGTCCATTCCAGGTTAAGGAGAAATTAGGTTCCCACACATTTAGACTGCAAACTCTAGAAGGAAGAGTCGAGGTCCTCCCGATCAATGGGCATGACCTCAAACATTACTTCACTTAGTAGCCCTCGGAGGGCTCTCCCACCCCTGTACCATCGTTCATTGTTTTCTGTTTTATTTCGTTTTGTAGGCATCTTTTTATCAAAAAAAAAAAAAAAAACTAAAACTCAATAAGGTGGAAGGCCTTATGGGAATCACACAATTGGCATACTGCACCAGGTTCTATGCTGATGGGAAGCCTCTCTCGAAAGACACAAAGGTGGCGAGAGCTTGCTTGTAATTGACACCCAAAGGTAGTACATGACCTGGCTCAAGCCACCAAGCGCGGGTAGCTCACCTAGCAAGCTTGAAAGGGTGTCTGTGAGAAGAAAGTTGGATAAAGCGGAAACTAGATCGAAAGGGAACAAAGTTAACTTCGAGTGACATCAGGATATCCGGGAAAAGCCAAAGTCCTCATACAAACTAGGAGCAACCTCTCTTGCAAGTAAAATAAGTCAGGATCCCTCATCCTCCCAGGAAAAATTTCCTCTCTAAAATAAGTGCCATAAGCACACCTAAATAAGTGCCTTAGGCACATTCAAAATAAGTGCAATATCACACCAATAAAGGGTAAAGGATTGAGAAAGGCTTCCTACGCAGAGAGGCAATTTGACGACTCCGCCAGGGTACTAACCAGGCTCGCTGGCAGCAGAGCAACGTTTATGACTCCTAGGCAGTGACTCTGACGGGACCGTGAGGTTCGCAGGCAGCGAAGCAACACAATGAGGACAAAATAATCGTACCGGATCCTGTGGGTACCTAAAGTTCTCCAACCCTTTCAGTCCAGAAACCTGAAGCAATGAAACTCGATTAATCGGCACCTAAACAGGATAGCAGGCAAAGAAACCTCGCAAAGTGCCAAAGGCAAGGTAGTAGGGACCTTAAGGTGAAAGGAACAGCTGGCGAAGGCCCCTCCCTCCCCCCACCAAGGCAAACCATCAGCAAAGGTTATGGATCCAACCAATGAATCGCCATTTCTTGTAGCCTCTACAACACCCTCCAAAAAATCCACCCTTTTAAAATTTTTTGGAGCCCCTTGAGTATAGAAAATATAAGTTAAATTCCAGAAAGGCTAAGAGTCTCTGAGTCGCAAATTGGTCCTTTTGTCCAGATTTGCGACCTAGCGACCCCACGACTCCTGAGTCGTTGAGTCGCTAAGTCGCAGATTTCTTGAATTTTGGAAAATCGCGACCCCGCGACCTCCTAGGTCACAAGGTCGCAAGGTCGCGAGGTCACGCCTCCCTCAAACCGCCGAATAGTGCAACCCAGCAACCTCATTAATGGCTCGCACACGCGACCCTTTTATAAATAGGAGGGTCACTAGGTCGCATTATGTACGTGTGGCAGATAGAAATAAAATGCTTCTAACAGGTCGAATGGAGCGCTATTTTCCCGGGTAAGTTGCCGTTTCCTCCTGCTGTTTCCTTTTATGGTTTTGTTGCCTTAATTTCCCCTATCCTAGCCTTTAAATTGTCCATTTTATTTGCCCCTTTTTTATCTAAGACTTAGGGTGCCCCATTTTGCCCTAACACTTCCCCTCCTTGCATAATATTGCCACTGCTTCCTATCCAGACTCCTATGATTTGTATTCTGCCCCTGAAACTCCTCCCTTTCTCTATTTTGGCCCACCTAGCCTTGCATTTTGAAGATAAAGGGAAATCTACTTGATGCGGCGCGCACTAAAACCCCCTGGCTAGCCCTAGCGCGACTTGCGACCCTTGCGACCCTACGATCTCGGTCGCTGAGTAACCAGGTCGCATTTGCCCTCCTTTCTCCTTTCCTGCGACTTTGCAACCTAGCGACCCTGCGACCCGGTCGCAGAGTCGCACTTTTGTCGATCTTCCTAAAATTTGCGACCCAACGACCTTGCGACCTGGTCGCAAAGTCGCAAAACCTTTGAGAGTTTTAACATCGCGACCTTTGTGACCCTGCGACCCAGTCGCAGGTCGCTAATTCAGCCCTTCCTGTGTCCCCAGTTGGAAAAACTAATAACTATACCTAGGCTTGTATTATCATGGCATCTTTCTTATCCTGGGACTCTTTCATGAACATGACAGGTGAATTCGAAGCAAACTTAGAGTGTGTCCCCGTCTCCTTAGATTCAAGCGAAATGGGACCTCTAGTGGCCCGAAGAAAGAACAAGAGCCCAAAAGCAGAGGACATAGAGATGGATATACAGATGTCCCCGCCCCCGATCTACAAGGACACCTTGTGCACATTTGCCAAAGGGGACAACATGCGCTGGTACCAAGTGTACCAAGAATTTTCTCGACAGGAATTCCGAGAGGACCTCCCTGACCAACAAGCATACATACAAGTTAAAAGGTCAAGGCTCCATCATACAAGTGCCCACCCTGCTATTTTCCCATGCGCGGAGGTCATTGAATGGATTATACAAAACACCGACCCCAAAAAGTGGGTAATCAAGGACTATGAGGGAAAAGCTTTCGCGACTCTCAAAGGCTCAGATGCTCAAGTTTACTATGCATTTCCTAAATGAGAGGAGGACTTCACATAAGATTGTGCCATCGCCCACACAGTCCCCATAACAGACACTCTAAAAGGGTGGTGGGAGGAGCCCGAAAAATTCAAGGCCAAGAAGGATCAAGAATATCCAGTGGTAGGTCTTAGGAAGGTGTATAAACTGGTAGCCGCTATGCTTTGTAGATTATACAGACGTCCCAATGCCACCACCTTCAGTGGTACATGGGCAACCCTAATGGAGTATGTCACTATGCACGGCACCCGGTTCAACTGGGCCAGCATACTGGTGGCCTCTCTTTATACAAACATATCCTCGGCACTGGTATCGGATGATGGATATCCTTCTAAATTCTACATGGCCTCCTACTTGTTGGATGTTGTTTGTTCGAGGTGCCACTCTGATGGATGGGTGCACAACTGGGATCCAAAGCAGGCATGCCCAATCCAGTTAGAGACAAAAGTATTTTGGGATTCCGAGTACAAGCAGGACATAGATCCGATCTCTCAAGTCTTCATCCCGGCTCTCTACGGAAAATTGTTCGGCCAGGACACTCCTTGCATGTCTTGGCGAGCCATGGGGACGTTAGGAAATATAGCACATTGGTTCCCACTTGCCGAATACACTTTCATTCAAGTCTTTGGTTCATACAAGGCTCCCCATGCTATGCCCCGATATGTTACAGATAAAATTCTCATTCAAGAGGTCTGTTTCCAAATGACTTCCGGTTTCTCTAAGGTCCTAACTAAGGGAAAAAAGAAGTCGTGGCCTACACTACCCCTCACTATTGGTACCTACATGGTCAAAGATTTCAAGGAGATAGAGGCAGCAGCAAAAGAGATGAGAAGTTATTGCCTCGGGCCATTGGACCACCGGACATATGACCCAGAGAGGATAGTCCCTGATCACTGTAAGCGAGCTAAGTTCAAATGGAACTACCAGCACACAGAGTGCTCGGGAGAGGATGAAAAAAGAATCTGATATAATTTTGATAGGAAACTCGCCCCGGGGGCGTGGTCTTATCAAGAAGACCCAGATGACCATACATTGGAGGAAAGAAGTCGTGAATTAGGAGGCGCTTCTTCTTCTCAGGCTAAGAAACCTCGAACCAGTATAGGGCACAACACTGCTGCCCAGCAAAAAGAGCAAGAAGCCAAAGCCAAGCACGAAATAGAAAAGAAGATGAAAGAGGATGAAGAAAAGCGCAAAAGGAGCCTAAGGTCAGAGCAGAAAAAGAAGCAGGCAGAAGAGGCCAGGAGAAAAAAGGAGGAACAGGAGGCTGAGGCTGAGGCGGAATGGCAACTCAAAAGAGAGTTAGATATTGTGGAGGCCGAACGCCAGAGGAAAGTAGAACAGGAAGCGGCAACGGAGGCTGAGCACAAGAGAAAAGAAGAACAGGCAGCGGCAGCAGCAGCCGAACATAAGAGGAAAGCCAAACAGGAAGTAGCGGCAGAAGCAGAGCGCAGGCGGAAAATAGAACATGAAAAGGTAGAAGTAGAGCGGTTGCGGAAAGAGGGGGAAGAAAAGAAAAGAAAAGAGGAGGAGGATAGAATACTATAGAACATCGAGACATCTCCCCAAGGCGCAGAATCACAAACGGAGCTACAGCCCATCGAAGTGCCTGTAGTCAATATACGCTCTGCACTCTCCGATGTGAATTCCTACGAAGGGCAAGAAGAAGAAGTATTCAACCTTACTAGGCTCAAATACAATCAGTTCTCCTTCAAGATTCGATAGGAGAAAAGAAGATGCCTGGCACGAAACCCTTCTGCTTCATCCACAGTCGCGACGGAGAAAGATATAGTCCTAGACACTAGGACTAATCCAGTAATAATAGGATCGGTCGGCACAGCTTTCGCCGCGGCCACGGAGAAAAATGTAAACAGAATGAGCAGAGAGATCCTCTCTCTACAAAATAAGCTACAAGAAGCAGAGTAGAGGGAGGCAAGGGCAGAGCAGGAAAAGGTAGCGTTAAGGGAAGAGATTCAACAGCTCCAAGACAAAACTACCCCTATCAACGAAGTACCGCTCACCGTTCGAAGAGAGCTCGATGTATTAGAGGTCACCATGAGGCAGGTCTATCGGGAAATTTTTACTATAAAACAAACAGTTGCCCCCTTGGTAAGAGCCCAAGCAGAGGAGCGAGTAGCTGAAGGAGGCCTCAGCCGCTTTGGATAGAATTATAGAATGGACAGGCCGGTACCCCTAGGCTCCCGAAAACCTGCCAAAGAAAGAGTGGATCCACACACAAGATGCCAAGGTCCAGATCCGGATTAAAATGCAGTCTAAAAATAAGTTGTCCAAGGACCTAGATAAGGTAATGGCCGCATATGAGCATATAATCAGCGGCATCGATTCAATGCACGCCCTACATCACATTCCATCGCTAGGTGCATTGAGCGAGGAGAAGACATGGGAACAGGTGGATCAGGAGATTCAAACATTTTTGCAACCCATTAGACAAGCCGCTGCCACTTCCGATCTTGCGGCATCATAGGACAACTTGGGTAAGTTCATTGTCACACCAGTCTGGATCTACACCAAACTGGCCTCCCTATCCAATCTGGTCACACAGAAAAGAGAAACTTTAATTCCTAATGCTTTGGATTGTCTCCATTGGTTGAAAGAAGAAGTTCCCTTGATTTCCCCTATAGCGACGGATTATCGTGTGTGGCAGAACTTCCTCAGAGAACAACAAGTTGATGCCCCTGACCTCACGATCGCATGCATGTTCTCATGACTGGGTGGCAGTAGGTCGCAGGTCGTAACTCTCATTCAGGTCGCAGGGCAGTTCAACAGTTGGGGAGGCGAAAAGTCAGGAAGCCCAAAGGGAAAATTTTGGTCTATAAAACTCCCTTCGGGAAGATTGTAAAGGATCATTTTTTTTTGGACTCAAAGAGTTAGAGAGCATTGTATAGAAGGATAACACTATTTTGCATATGAATACATATACTTGTTAAACTCCTTTTGGATCTGATGTGTTTTGCTATGCGAACACTACGAGTATTTCTTTTTCAGTTTCGAACATCTTTTGATTAATGAAACTGCATTCCTAATGGCATCATTCATTCAATATAGTTCTTTGTACTTGTGTTAATGATGCCAAGTTTATCCATGCTTCCTCAATAAATGTTAATAACTTCGTTTACTGACATTTATGTTTTCATCATAAACATTTAAGGAAGTGAAGGTTGTTCCTGCCATAAAGAATTGTTTCTTCTGTGGTCAGAAAAACGTGCAAGCGTGACCCTTACGATATGTTGTTGACAGTATTTATTTTGGCTTCATGTTTTATTATTCATCTTGCTACGCATAGTGTTATATACTTGTTTAAACTCATCAATCATGTATCTTGTATCGTTTGAATAAGTGTGTGTCTGCAGGTTCATTGAGTTCTTTTGAGACCGAAGGAAAGGAGACTTAAGCGGTAGCCGGACCCACACCCCGGACGGGATCCCTACTCCAAACGGTTTAGAGTCTAGTTGGGACTTTTTATCGGGGAGATCCCTTGCTGTTGGTTGGACAAACTTTCCCGTCAACAAACCCTTACCACCCCACACCTCAAGGTTGTTGTCACCCAGTGACCCAAGAATGCATTGATTACCCCAACAATATAGAATGCATTAACTGCCTCAACAAAGTAGAATACACCTCGCTTCACTCTAAGAAGGATAAATAGTATCCTTATTCTCTTAAGGATCATGAAAGAAGTGAAATGTCAAGATTCACTCTAGAAATGAAGGAAAATAATATATTATGGACGTCTATGAAGGAAGAGAGCCCTAACATTTATGGATGTTTATGATATATCGCAAACTTAACTGAAACTATCATTGTCTATCTTTATTGGTGCAATTCCCTACATGATTAGAACTCTTGTCGATACTTATTATTTAGTTGTTGTCTATAGTGCAACCATTTTTGCCAGCTCATTAGGGATCTCATGGAGCCCATAGTCTTCTTTCATATTTTCTTTCTTTCTTGCGTGTGCATGAGCTTGCCAAATAATCTATTTGATTTTCCCAAAGAATCTATGGCTTATGCCCGTGTATACACATATGTAAGTTATATATTTTCAAGTAATGGATTGTATGCCATTAGTTGCAACAAAACCCTATGTCGAAGCAAAGTTATACCATTATGTTTCCATGAAATTGTGGTGAATATATGCATGGTAAAAGATGTTTATGAAGTTCCATATATGTGTTTGTATTATAAAATTAAAGTGATCTTTTTCCTTTAATCACATTTAAAAAAATAGAATTCAATAAACTTGTATAAAGTTTATTTTAGATAGATTGAAAGGTTACTTTGATTTTATAGATAAGATATATATATATATATAGAGAGAGAGAGAGAGAGAGAGAGAGAGAGAGATTACTTTGATTTTATAGACAAGGTTTGATTAAAAAAAAAATAGTTAATTTGTTATGACATATTATTATTATTAATATAAAAATTGTATTGATTTTTTTTAGCTAATCACATTAATATAATATAAAGAGAAAGGAGTATCAATATTTTTATAATATTTTTGTATTTATATAAAATTATTGTATTTGTAAAAAAAACAATAACCATGGTATAATAGCATTTTTTAAAAAAATTATATTTTGGTCAAGTTTTAACAGTAACCATGATATAATAACATGTTAAAAAACTTTACATTTTGGTCAAGTTTTTTATATATATACATTTTTTTATATATGAAATGAATATTGGTAAATATAACAAAAATAAAAATAAATAAATAAAAATTGTGAAACATCTATGTCTTAATGTTTAAATTTTACTAATTCATTATGGTACTATGTATGAAGTTATGGTTTCAATAATTTGTTATGTCAATATGGAAATGCAGAAGTATAATGTTGTCATGATGTTTCATAATATGATTGTATGTGCCAATTGAACATAGTTATGAAGAGAGATTAATGATGTCATGTTATGATAATGTTGTTGAAAGCATGTGATATATATGACATGCACGATGTTGCATATGGGATTATGGTGTTATATAATATGAGGTTATATTGATAGGTGGATCCATTTATTATGCGGTGTCATTATATATCTTTGATATAGATATGTTGATGTTATAACTATAATGCATATCCACAAATGGGCTTAGAAGGCCATATTATTTGATGATCTCGTAAGAGACTTGCCTACGAGGGAGAATATGAAACACCATATGAGTTGGGGACAAACTCAATCAACACTACATATCTCAGTGATTCTTTTGTCTTGTATAGCTCTTGAGAGATTATGGGACCATCTTAAAGAAGCTAAGTGTTTCATATTGGATTGGGTTACTAAAGTCCAAGGGGGGCGTGAGGATTGGCCTAGTGTTACGCACCTTAGTGAGGGTGGAGAGAGTTGGGCCAGCCTTGCGAGATGCCCAAAGTAATTAAGTACTCGAACTGAATACTTACCTTGGGGAAAATGAGGTATGAGCCTTGATACTATGGTATAGACCAATGAGGCTTTATGTCTGGTGTCAAAATTTGGGAAAAAAGACTAGAGATTTCTTGGGATTTATGTTGTGTGGTAACTTTCAATGTCTATTGGTATATGGAGTTGTCTTTAGTGCGACTTTTTGGAATTTTTGGTGTCAGAACTCGGTAGAAAATTTTGAGGTGAAATATTGATTTATGTTATTTAAACTGGTTTTTTTACTATATACATGGATCCAGCACCCTTAAAAAACCCTCAAGGCAATTGGATTGTGCAAGGTTACCCATCAAACATGTGATTTAAATAAATTTCTACTGGATTTTAAAGAAATTTGACCGGAAAAATCCATCGGAAAAGTCTCCAAAAAGTCGCACTAAAGACAACTCCATGGTATACTATTTCAATAAAAGGAGTAGGACAAACGTGAAGTAATAAGTAACTACATAAAACAAAAAACAAAAAAGTTCAATGATTCAACTAAAATTTGGGACAAAGTATATGGGAATTATATAGTGCCCATATCAATAATAACAATAATTAACAATAAATAATAAAGAAAATATAATAATAAATAGATAAATAATCAATAATATTATATATATATATATATAAACATGAAGCAATAAGTAACTACATAGAGAAGCACTTCCGTAGCTCGATTTCTTCAAATGTATTTTTTTTTGTCGCTATCCTCGTACTTTGGCACTACTCGCATGTGACCTCTTCAATTCCGTCTCCAAGGTTTGGGTAGTCTATCTTAGGTTCAGGGGTCTCCACGTATCTGTTTCCTCTTCATTTTACTTCGTCGCCACCTTTTCTCCCTCCTCTCCTCTGACATCATTGCTCGATCTCTCTTCCTCGCACGGATAGCTGTTACGTTAACATCATCATGAGCGAGGATGAAGCGGATCTCATTTATAGTCTGCAGGTTGGTCACGTTCTTCTAGGACAAAAATCATTTATGCGCAGAGAAAATCATTATTTCCATTGCTCATCCCAAGGAACTCAGACAGATGATTTACCTTATTCCTCCATTCCTCTACATGATGGCTCCTCTGCACTGCCTAACGGTGATCGTACCACCTTCACCGGGGAGGATCTATCTTAGGCATACGGTCACAAAACCAATAGAGCCAGAAAAGGCATCCGCCCATAGTCTGATAACGACAAGCTCATTGTTGGGGAAGACATTGCAATTTCGGAGGTACCAGACTACCTCGAGAATGCACTTGTGGGACGTTTATGCGAACGAATGGCGTCTTCTGAGGCAACCTCTGCATGGATTGATGAACATTGGAGGCCCCTGCTAGGATATTCGCCATCCTTTCACCAGCTTTCTCGAGGTTGGCTCCTTTTCAAGTTAAATTCGGCAAACGATAAACTAAAATTGACTGATCGAGTGTGGAATTGGGGACAGGCTGGCCTTGTGCTTCAGTAGTGGGACGTTCATTTCAACGTTGATCATGCCCCACAACACTTGCAAAGAGTTTGGGTTATCTTGCAGAGGCTCCCTCAATTCTTCTGGGAATGTCCCCTGCTCGAAGCTATTGGAAATAAATTGGGCTCATTCATCGCTCTAGAAGAAGACTGGGATACAAAATTGGACCGTAGATGTGCAAAAATCCAAGTCGAATTAAACGTTCGCGAAGGTTTATATGAAAGCATCGTTCTCGAAATGCATGGGAGTACATGGACATAGAAGCTTGATTACTGGAAACTGCCTTTCAGATGTTTCTTGTGTAGACAGGTTAGCCACCTTGCCATGCAATGCCCACGTCTTGACCTCTCTCGGCCTAAATATATAAAATTATGGAAAAAGATTGAATCTGGCCAAAAATCTCAGACTGACTCTCCTGTCTCTGGGTTCGGCGCTTCTGAGGAGATAAAGGATGTTCCTCAGCAGGTCCTTGTCGACGTGACTACTGTTGACAAAGGTATGCCCGATTTTTCTCTTCCACCTCCTTTAAATTCCGAAAATAATCTTCCTCAATGTTTTGAAAATGGTGGCAATTCTTCCTCCTCCCCTGTCGTCTACATGCCTCTCCCTGTTTCTCCTGGTCTGTCCCCTCCCTTGCCATCTCCTCCATCTCCCCCTCTAGTGGAGTCTCCACTGGTTGTTTCCCGTGCATCTCCCCTTCCCCCTCCCTCTCCATCCTATGTCTCAAAGTTGCATTCTCGCTCCACTCAAAATTCTGACAGTGTTGTTAAAGGTGGCCTGGCTATTGATCTGACACCTAAAATCATTTTAGGTCGTAAAACACACCTGTCTAAAGCACAGAACTAGGCCTTTGTGGATATTAGTGCGGGAAGACAAAAAACTATTCAGCGGGCCCTTGGAGCAGGGAAAGGCCCTCATAAGAAGGGTCTTTTATGATAGTCCTTTCGATGAGCATTCGGGGTCTTGGGGGTGCCCCCTCTCAATTAGCCCTAAAACAGTTAGTAAAAACCATTTCCCCAGATGTTCTTCTTATGCAAGAAACTAAGGTGCCAGGTTCTCGTGTTGTGGATTTTTTGTCAAAATGGTTAAAATACTGGTCTTTCGCTTCTAGTGACACTGTGGGGCACGCTGGAGGCTTGGTGACAACTTGTTGCCCTTCCATTTTAGTCCTCTCCTCTAACTACCACCAAGACTTTATTAGTTCCTCCTGCGTTGACCATAAGTCCGGTTTATCTTTCTCCTTAGTTAATATTTATGGTCCTGCTCGGAAAAAGGACTTTCTAGTCATCCCTGCTCTCCTCTCAAGTCGCTCATTCACAATCCATGATTTTGGGAAGAGACCTAAATTTTACCCTGTCTCAACAGGAGGTTTGGGGGTTTCAGCTAGAGTTGACCCTTTGGCCCTTTTGGAATCCCATAGGTTGGTGGATGTACAGCCCCGAAAACCTACCCCTACTTGGCATAATAAGCGTCAGAATGATGAAGTTGTAACTAAGGGACTGGATAGATTTCTTATTTCGAATGGTCTTCTAGATAGGCATTTCCAAATTCAGTCATGGGTAGAAGCTGATGGTTTGTCTGATCATCTACCTATAATTCTGTCTATTGATGTCCCTGAGCCGAAACCTCCCTCTCCCTTTAAATTCAACCCGGCGTGGTTATTAGAGGAGTATAGGTCTCTGATTCCCCATTCCTGGATGCATCTATCTTCGGATCATCCCATTCCATATATGAAACGATGGGCATCAAACATTGCCAATATAAAAAAGGTGACAAAGAGATGGTTCAAAATTTTCGTGCCAATCTACAAGAAAGTTTTAAAAACACTGAAGTTGATATTTCCATCCTCTATAATTCAAATAAAAATGGTATTCTCTCTAAAGCAGATCTTGACTCTTTAAAATCCTTGGAGATTAAGCGACGTGACCTTCTCTTGAAGGAGGAACAACTATGGCATTTAAAAAGTCGTGCAATCTAGATTAAGGAAGGAGATAATAACACCAAGTTCTTCCATCGTTTTGCATCCCACAGAAGAAATCATAACACTATTTCGGAGATCCATAATTCAGATGGTTCAAAAGTAAGCTCCTTTAAGGAAAAAGCTAGAGTCGGTTTACATCATTTCAAGGATGCCTTCTCTGCCCCTACAGTTTGCCCGATTCAGGAAATTTTACAAGTCCTTAATCTCTTTCCTCGGAGGATTTCAGAAGAAATGAATTACGTCCTTAAAAAAGAAGTTGATGATATTGAACTCGAACATATTCTTAGATCTTTCCAAAAGGATTAGAGCCCTGGCCCGGATGGGGTTTGACCATCGAATTCTACTTAGGTTTTTTTGATCTATTAAAAGATGATATGCTAAAAGTTGTAAAGGAACCTCAAAGATCTGGAAAGGTCCTGGGCTCTATAAACTCGACCTTTATTGCACTCATCCCTAAGAGTCAAAACCCCTCGACTTTTGGAGATTTCCATCCAATCTCATGTTGCAATCTGATTTACAAGTTGATTTCGAAAATAATTGCACATCGTTTGAAGCCCATTCTGAGTAGTATTATCTCCGAGGAACAGTTTGGATTTCTTCATAAACGACAAATTCATGATGTTGTGTCCTTGGCACAAGAAGTTCTTCACTCTGTTCATCTAAACAAAAAGGACTCCTTTGTGCTCAAATTAAGTTTATCTAAAGCTTATGACAGGGTTAACTGGACCTTTCTAAGGCTCTTATTAATTCAAATTGGGATGGTTGTGGAAGTTGTGGAATAGATCATGGGATGCATTCAATCTGCATCCTTTGTTGTTCTTATAAACGGTTCCCCCTCCGATTTTTTCCATCCATCTCGAGGGCTTCGTCAGGGATGCCCTATGTCTCCTTTTTTGTTCCTTTTAATTGCTAAAGCTTTAAGTCGTCTTGTCAAATAAGCTCGAGATTCAGGAAATTTTAAAGGAATCCACATTGCGAGATGTGAATATATGACACATATTCTTTTTGTTGATGACATCCTCTTATTTGGTGTTGCCTCAGAAGAAAATGCAAATTCACTAATTAAGATTCTTGACCTCTATTAAAAGGCTACTAGAATGCTGATAAATTTTGACAAGCCATGTATGATCCATAACATCTCATCAAGTTCTTGTTATCAAACCTCGGATCTTCTTTACCCTCTCCTCTCTCAGACTGGGTGTCTGAATTTAAATATTTGGGCTTTTCCCTTAAACCAAACTCCTTTGTTTTCAGGGACTAGCTATGGCTTTATCAAAAGATAGAAAAAAGAATCATGCATTGGACCAATCGCTGCCTATCCAGAGGAGGTCGTTTGGTCTTAATTAAATCCATTCTCCAAAGCATTCCAGTGTATTGGGCCACTAATGCAGCCATACCGAAAGGAATTCTTCCCAAAATCCGGAAAAAAAGTGTTTCTCCTTTCTTTGCACTGCCTATAAGAAGAATGAAGGGATTCCTTTATCAAAATGGACAACCTTAGCTCCTCCCAAAGAACTGAGAGGCTGGGGAATAAAAATTTTACCTATCTTTTTCTTATCATTAGCTGCAAAGTCATTATGGAGACTTTCTGAGAATCCTGGCTCTCTGTGGGGTCGAATTTTATGGGCAAAATGCATTCCAGGAAATTCTTTCACGACCTGGTTCCGTTCTCAAACCAAATCTCACAAAAATGGCTCGGTTGGATGGAAGGCTCTTGTCCAATCTTTCCCTATGATTAATAATTGGACTGCTTGGAATATTGGTAATGGAAACCAAGTCAAAATTGGTTTGGACCCTTGGGTTGGGGCAGGAGAAAATTATAAGATCTTGGAGAGGCTTCAAAATATCTTACATTCAAATCATATTTTCTTCATAGCAGATGTAGCTTCCTCCTTTCCACAGGAGTGGGGATCTTCAGGATGGAAATCGACAGTCTCCCTGAGGCTAAGTGAGGAGGATTCACAAGAATGGTCTTCTTATGTACACCTACTGGTTAATAATTTTGTACATTTAGACTAGGAATCGGAAGACACGCTGGTTTGGACAAAAAACACTACTTCTGGATTCTACTCTGCAAAACAAGGTTATAAGGCATTTATGGAGGAAACCATTTCAGTAGAAAAAGAGGAAAGGTGGGCTCTTTTATGGAAAGCTCTAGGACAATTAAAAGCCAAAATTGTGTTATTGTTGGCTGTAAACAATGTCGTGGTCTAACTAGACTGCTTTTTCGCCCTGAAAATCATGGAAATTCCGGTCAATATTTTAAGAAAATCCAGCAAGGATTTTTGTAAATCCATGTTACAACTATCAAACTTCAATATTTTGGGTGCCCTAGAGGTTTTTGATGGTGCTAAATCCATTTCCACCATCAAAATCATGATTCAAACATTGTTACTATAAGATTTCTTAAAAAAAATTGGCCCAAATTCCATCCAATTTTGGTCGTCCGAGCAATTCCTTTGTCTCAAGAAAATCTACAAAGACGTTGATGGGAAGGTCTGAGTCGATGTTCTCTCTGTGGAATAAATTCTAAGACCAACACTCACCTTTTCCTTTTTTTCTCTTATGCAGACTCGGTATGGAACGAGTCGGTCTCTGCCTTTACTTTAGTTCAGCTTGAAGCGGTTGATAGTGTTCTATCTCGAATGAAACAATGGTGGAGCTTTCCCGGGGTAAGCACCTTTGCTGCTTTCTCTTCTTTCTTCATTTATGGCATTTGGTGGGCTCGAAACACGACAATTTTTCATGGGAAAGCCATCCAAGAAGAAATGACTTTGTCCTTAATTGTTCAGTGGACAAACAAACATAAGTGTCCCACCCAAAGTGCACAAATTAAGGATAATTCAACCCCCAATCATAAACTATGACATGCCTTGGGCTTTTCTTGATGGAGCCAGCCAAGGATCTCCTCCTCTTGCTAGTGCAGGAGCCACCCTCCATCTCAGTCCGGAAAAGAGGTATCTAATTAAGTTTGCGCCTAGTCATGGCTCCAACAATAAGGCCGAATTGGCTATTGTTTGGGCAGTTTCATATGTGGCCCAGAGCAAAGGTGTAACAAATTTACAGTGCTTTGGTGATTCAAAAGTAGTGGTGGATTGGGCTATGCAGCACTCACAGATATTGGCTCCCCATTTACACGCAATTTTATGATCCATTCAGCACTTCTTCACAAAATTCACCTCCCTTTCTTTCAAACATGTATACAAAGCACTGAATTCAGAGGCCAATTTCTTATCAAAGCAAGCTCTGACGTTGTAGCCAGGAAGCATGATGATAATAGATGCTTCCTCTATTGACGAGGAAGTTATTCTGGTATAACAAGTGGTAGCATGAAGCTCTAAAGAACGAATAAAACGCAGTCTCACCCGAACGTATCTATTTTTGTCTTTTTTTATCAGATTTTTACAAACAATTTTAAGAAGTTCCAACAATCTTATACAACTCAAGGAGCAATGTAAAAACCCCTCGTGGGCCAGTCGATTATTCAAGTGAATAAAGATTTTTTTCCTTGAAAAAAAATAACAAAGAAAAAAATAAAAAAATAAAATAATTCAACTAAACTTTGACATAGTATAAGAGAAATATATAATATCCATATCAATAATAATAATAATTAATAAATAATAAAAAGAATATAATGGTAAATAAAATTATATATATATATATATATATATAAAATAAAATTAACATAAAGTAAAAAAATATAAAATAAGCAAAATGTTAAAATAGAAAAAAAATTAAAAAGATTTGTTCCATTTAATTGAATGAAAAAAATTTAAAAAGATTTGTTCCATTTAATTGAATGAAAAAAATTCATTCTTGAGAATGCTCTAAGATAAAAGATTCCCCGACGAGTAATTGATTAAAAGCTTAAGGTTGATCAGCTATAGAGAAATTTATTTTGGGCAGCTAAAGAGCACTTTTGTAATCGCCCCAAAACTTTATTGTGATTAGTAAAATCTAGGTAGCGTTGCAACCTTGAAATCACCAATAAAAGTAAGTTTTTTGCTAATGGTTTCAAAATACAAGTTTTTTTGCTAATAGTTTCAAAATACTATGTTAATTAGTTGAAAAACTAAATGATAAAGAATTAATATTACATATACATTTTTTTTTTTACTTCCCCGCTCTCTTAGATCATAGCCCACCCAATGATCTGAACCTAGATCTCATATGCAATTTTTTTATGATTTGGAAAGAGCCGAGACCCCAACAAGAATGGGGGAGCCTACTCCTTGAGTCGAGATCATAGCCTACTCAATGGGATTTGAACCTAGATCTCGTGGGTTTCACCCACCGAAAATTCTCGTTAAACCACATATACATGAGTCTTAGTAACAAGATGAAAAATCCCTAAAAGACATCAAAATAAAGTCTTTGACCTATAATAAAAATTCATTGCTCATGAAACCTATGAGACAAGAATTACAAAAATACATTTTATTATTTTTGTCTTCTTCATTACATATATTCATAATTACATAGTCATTATGAAGATAAAACCTAGTTACACTAACAACCTTATCTCTAAAAATTATATGGAACATTCCTCTAGTTGAATCATTTAATTCTTAATCACACAAATTATTACACACATTACCATGTATTCAAATATGAATTAACACAAAAATAAATAATAAATAATAATAATAAAACAAAAACAAAAAAATGAACATAATAGATTATGAGTTTTTGGAATAAATCTCCATCAATGAGATATTTAAAAGAATGTGAAATTTTTTTGTTGCCTTTATTATTTGGTTTTTATTATAAAAAAACTACATAATTATTTTGTAAGAACTAAAATAACTATCCTAAAAACAAACCCAACAAACAAAATAATAAGAAAAAGCCAAACAAAATAATAAAAGAAAGAATGACCACATTTCTAAATCAAAACAAAACTTTATTATTTGATTTTTATAATAAAAAAATCACAAACTTTATTATTTGGTTTTTATTGAAAAAAAAAAAAAAACTTTTATTTGGTTTTTATTATAAAAATAAAACACAAATTTTATTATTTGGTTTTTATTATAAAAAACCACATAAAGAAATTTGTTTTATTATTTGGTTTTTATTATAAAAAACCATATAAAGAAATTTGGTTTTTATCTTTAAAAAAACTGTTATTTGGTTTTTATTATAAAAAAACATAAAAAAATAATGACAACATTTCTAAATCAAAACAAAAGCTTCATTATTTGGTTTTTAATTAAAAAAAGAAAAAATTATTATTTGGTTTTTATTATAAAAAAAAACACATAAAGAAATTTAGTTTTTATTCTATAAAACGCATTACTTGTTTTTTATTATAAAAAAACCATTATTTGGGTTTTATTATAAAAAACCATTTGTAAAGACTAAAATAACTAATCATAAAAACCAAGTCAAACAAAATAATAAGCAAAAGAATGAACACATTTCTAAACCAAAACAAAAACTTTAAAAAAGCCAAACAAAATAATAAGCAAAAAAATGACCACATTTCTAAATCGAAACAAAAATTTTTGAATTTTATTAGACCAAAAGTAATTTTATTGCTTTTAACACCAAACATAATAATAAACACATTTCTAAATCAAAACAAAACCTTTTGAATTTTATTAGACCAAAAGTAATTTTATTGCTTTTTCTTTCAATAAAAATGCAGACACAAATCAAAGATAGAAAGGATATTCATAAGGACAAACCCACTATAATCACAAAATCATACACATCAATACTTTCATACACAGCGATACTTTGTAAAGACTAAAATAACTAATGGTGAAAACAAACCAAACAAAACAATAAGCAAAAGAATGACCAGATTTCTAAATAAAAAATAATAAGCAAAAGAATGACCACATTTCTAAATTAAAACAAAAACTTAAACAAGCTAAACAAAATAATAAGCAAAAAATATGACCACATTTCTAAATCAAAACAAAAGCTTTTGAATTTTATTAAAGGAAAAGTAATTTGATTGCTTTTTCTTTTAATAAAAATGCAAGCACAAATCAAGGATAAAAAAGATATTCATAAGAACAAACCCACTACAATCACAACATCATACAACAATCTTCATAAAGACAAACCCACTACAATCACAAAATCATACAACAATCTTCATAAAGACAAACTCAATACAATCACAAGATCATACACAACAATCTTCACAAGGACAAACCCACTACAATCACAAGATCTTCATAGCTCTATCATCATAGATCATCATAGCTCATCATTTGAACTTGGTGATGTGTTAACCCCAACCTAACCTAACCTCAACCAAGTCACATTTGAACTTGGTGATGTGCATACAAAAATCTTCATAAGAACAAACCCACTACAATCACAAAATCATACAACAATCTTCACAAAGACAAACCCAGATCATCATAGCTCTATCATCACATATCATCATAGCTCATCATTTGAATTTGGTGATGTGCTAACCCCAATCTAACCTAACCTAACCTCAACCGAGTCACATTTGAACTTGGTGATGTGCTAAGGCACAAATCAAGGTTAAGAAGGATATTCATAAAGACAAACCCGCTACAATCACAAGATCTTACCATAAAGGTAAACCCACTACAATCACAAGATTGTAGCTCATCATGTAGCTAGTGGAAATTTGAAGTTGGTGATGTGCTAACCTCAAACTAACCTCAACCGGGCACATTTGAACTTGGTGATGTGCTAACCCCAACCTAACCTAACCTCAACCGAGTCACATTTGAACTTGGTAATGTGCTAAGACACAAATCAAGGTTAAAAAAGATATTCATAAAGACAAACCCACTACAATCACAAGATCAAGCAAACCCACTACAAGCTCATCATGTAGCTAGTGGAAATTTGAAGTTGGTGATGTGCTAACCTTAAACTAACCTCAACCAGGTCACATTTGAACTTGGTGATGTGCTAACCCCAACCTAACCTCCACCTCGTCACAAAAATGAACCAGTAACAAATAAATAAATCACATTAAATTTATCTCGAGAAAGAAACTCTGCCTTCATACGGGTAATAATTATGGTGCCCAAAAAGAAAGCACGAGCGTGATTAAAAACCCCTTTGGCTTTGTGTCGGTACGTAATTTAATTTTGACGGTGGCCAAAAGAGAAACACTGGCTTGAACAAGAACGAGAAGCATAAAGTAGATGGTATGCTATAAATTCAAGGCGGCAAAATGTCACTTCACTCCTCACGAGTGCGGGAGAGGAGCCAGGCATGACAAATGATGGTGGAAAGATTTAACAGCAAAATTTATTAATATATTGATATTCTGCCAGATACTTCGAAGCGACAGCTTAGGCGGGTTGGAAATATGTAAATTTTATTAGGTCCAACCTTATTCATAAGGTCTTTTTTCATGGTTCAAACTTTCCGATAATATCCTTCCACAGCTCCTTCATGAATAATTGTCCCGTGCTCAACATTTGCAATATTTCAAGAACACAGACCCTGCATCAACCATGCCTTATATCGGCTCTGCATGGTCAAGGCAAAGCATAATAACCACTGAACCTTTTCTCTCTGGTACTCAATTGTCCAGATAGTGTGGTTTTTGAAAGGGTTTTATGTCCTGCAGTAGGACAAAAAAAGGGGTTACTCCCATCTTACCCCTTAGAAGTTAAATGGCTGGTCTTTTTGAAGATTCCAACATGCCCATATTGTCATTTCACAGTTCCATCAAGAATTAATGTCATGTGCTCAACTTTTGCAAGATTTCAAGACCTCTACACTTCTTGAAAAGGCTTTGTATGACCCTCCAGTAGGTCCAAAAAAAGAGACTCCCATCTCACCCCTCATCAACTACAACTACTAGTAGATTGAAATTTGTAGCCCATCAAAGACTTGTGTAGATTTGAATCTTGAGGACACCCATTCTCCGTCATCCTTGTTGAATAGCTGCATTAATCGCTGGTATTCATGGTGTTTTACAATGACCGGGAAGTCAACAGTAGTTACCTCAGCGTTAAATTTGAGGAAAAGACCCCAAGTGTGCTATTAAGAACACCATTAATCCATAAGAACAGCCCACAGCACACCATCAAGATCAGTGTTGATGCCAGATATTATGCACTCAAATCGCCCCATTTTCATTGAATCTTTTTCTTCAAGCAAGTGAAATTCCATATATTTTCAGATCCATTGCCCAAAGGAAAGTCCCAAAGAAAAATTCATATCCCACATAGGTAGAACTTTAACTCTGAGCATAATTCCAACCAAATCATCACAAAATTTACCAATTTTGGAACTGTTACAGAACTGTTCGTCCCGTGCCCTTTGTCCTAAACCCTGGCACTATTTTATGTGCTGTACTAAAATATACATATATCATATTTTGAAGCATAAATGCATATGCTCTGTCAATACATGTTAAAGTCCACATCGCTAGACATTTGAACGATCTCGTAAACCAGTATGTATATTCGTATGAAGTTAAATAACCAGCGACTCCATTCTCTGCAATATGAATAAACCCTGGAATCAATAAACATCTAGATTGGTGTCTCCAATAATGGATATCTGCTTGTATAGTGGTTATTAGGAACACGGAATCAGTGTTAGCACAAATGGCCACAGGTCATGTGATTACAATCGCTACAGTTCCTCTGGTCAAGGGTACAACATGAAAACCCTGTAATCTATTCTCTGCAATATGAATAAACCCTGGAATCAATAAACATCTAGATTGGTGTCTCCAATAATGGATATCTGCTTGTATAGTGATTATTAGGAACACGGAATCAGTGTTAGCACAAATGGCCACAGGTCATGTGATTACAATCGCTACAGTTCCTCTGGTCAAGGGGGCAAAATGAAAACCCTGTAATCTACAATCTCCAGGATCTCTAGATCGAGCTCCCAATATGTATAGAAATCTTTTAGTTTAATAAAGCATAGAACAAAAATACTCATGGTCTTCGAACTCCATCCAAACAAACCCACTCCATCTAAACCAACCCCCCCACTGCCTTCTAAGAGAAGATTTTAAAAAATGAACACCATCATATTTAGGAAGAAGTAAACCTTTACAATTTCCGTGAGTCAGAATCTAGTATTTCCTCTCTATCGCTGTAGCTCGTACTTATAAAAAAAACCGTGTAATCTGATTTTTTTTCCAAACCACATACTCGACACGCACCCTTTCAATGAAAACCCTCTTTTAGACGCTGTAACTGCTATGAAAACTCCCTTTTAGAAGCTGCAACTGCTACCGGCCAAATTAGGAATCTATATTATATTTGTTATAACATAAAACAACAAAGAAAAAAAAACATTTACCACTTCTAAAGAAATAGATACAGTAATTCTAACAAAATGCAACAAGAAAATGTAAATTATCAAAAAAACCCCAATGAAATGCATCTCATTGAACTTTCTATTTGAAGAAGCTTTCATTGGAAATTAGATTCAGAACAAATAATCCACATTGCAAAACCCCGAAGACAAAATAAGCAAGAAACAGCGAAAGATTTTAGTGATGTACCTCCTCAACGTTCACATGCAAAAAGTCATTGATTGCATATGAATAGCGAGAGGAGGAGGAATGATCAATCCCGATCATTATTTTTGCTTCAAGGGAACGAGTCAGCAAGACACTGATAAATCTTGTGACCAGATGATGAAGCCTCCAATATGTAACACATCAAAAGAAAACATTTCATGGAGGGTATATCCAGGCCGGCTATATCATGGCCCGCAGGCCGTCAATATGCAAGCAGACAATCACCCCTAGTTGCTGTCTGTGCACATAACCGTGCTATTCTCATTTGCCCTGGCAATCCAACGCACCGGCTTAATTGTGCACATGTTAACAGACATTCATTATTTATTAAGCACAAACCCTTAAGCAAAACCCCTTCAAAGACGAGCAACCTGTTTAACGCAAGAACTAAATCAGAGTTCAAATCCATTCGATCCGTAGAAGGTCATTCTCCGTTGCAGGACAGGGCGATAATAATTTTCAGAGGCATTCTATTCCTATTTCAAGAAAATGGGAATCACCTAGGGTTAGGGTTTGAGACGGAAATAAAATGGAGCTCGGGTTAGGGTTTGAGACGGAAATAAAATGGTGCTCGGGTTAGGGTTTTACATGGGAACACCCTTATTTCACACCCAAGAGGAACAGCTTATTTTTCTTCTCCAATGTATATTCTTTTTGGAACCCTAATGAGGTAAATCCATGGTCATATTAATGCTTTCTTTTTTGTAATTCCATGCTCATATTATTGATAGTATGTAGTGTCATATATATATATATATTCTCAAATATTTTTTTTTTCAACCAACGTAAAATTGATATAGAATATATTTTAGATTTTTTTGTAGATTTGGAGTTAAGATGGTTATAAGTTGATTTAATTATAATTATAATTAATAAAATATTGCTTCTAGAAAATCTTTCTAACCCAATATAGAAGAGATGTTGTAATGTGTAAATATTTTAACTCATTAAAATAATAATAATAATAATAATAATTTGAAAACATTTTTATTCTGTCAAAAAAATTAAAATAAAAAGAACTTAACTTCATGATATTCCTTCATGGTATTCATGTCAAATATAGTTTATTTAAATGGGGAAATTAAATCAGCCTAGATCCATTTTAACTACGGATCTACCAAGGGTCAAGAGGATCAAATCTAGTGAGATGCAAACATTTTTTAAATTGAAGAGATATTTGATCTCTCTCATGAGATGCAAACCTTTTTTAAAGTGAAGAGAGATTTGATCCATCTCCATGGAATTAAGATGGATCTAGACTGGTTTTTATGTAATTTCAGGGATTCAAATTGTTTTAATTATTATTATTATTGGCCCCTAACACAAGGATTGGCTCTTAACCAATGCATAGAAATAAGGATAGGGATAAGACTAAAAATAGTATTATTTAAAAACAAATAAAAATGAAAAAAGAAAGTTTGAAAAGCATTTCAAAATTTATTAAAATAATATTTTTTAATGACATCATAATAAATTTCTATTTTAATAATATTTATAATTAAGTATAATAAAGAAAAGAAAAAAATTGTATTCCATAAAAAAGGTTTTTTCTTCATAAGAATGTTGAGACTAGGCTTGGGCCAACCCTAATGTTGGATGGAAGAACTTTAGGTTGGACACTCTGGAGATTGTTAAATTATTTCAAAGGTGGCTTCCATCCTCAACCCATCCCTACGAGATGTTATGTAACACCCTCCTCCCACATCTACCCAAGTAACCAGCCAACCGGGGTAAACATGTGATGAGAGGCTACTATAATGGGATTCAACCTCCTAGGTGACATTAAGGAAGTGGAATCGACACAAACACATCAAACAAACCTTCCACATCAGCAACAAAACTCCCAGGAGCCATCCCAACCATT